>JARBWK010000004.1:60807133-61409633 GCA_030556195.1 Anolis apletophallus | reverse complement strand
CCGATGTAGGTCCGTTTTTTGCTGTTGTCTGTAGCGAGTGTAATGGTCCAGTAGGCTGCCAAGTTTGGTGCTTCTGCGAGCCATAGTTTCTTTGTCTATATCAATCTTTGCACGACCTTGTCTCCTTTATATATATAGATATATGCTAAAAAGTGGAATAAAATGTTTAAAATGAATAAATAAGTGTTTCCAAAGGCAGAAAAAAATTGGATTTGTGTTAAAAGAAACTTAACCTCATGAAATGCTTATCTTTTTAAGTTATCTTCATTATAATTTGGCAGATAGATCACTAGAAACATGATTGCATCTTATAGTGATTTTGTCCTTATTTCTGATACAACCTTGCCAATTAAGTCTATCACAAAATATTGTGTACATTTTTAAATGAGATCTGAGACTGAGTGTCTCCAGCCATATGTCTCTAAAAGAGAAGAGGGTATTGAAGGCACTGGATATAAATGCAAATGTTGTAATAATATCTAAAAATAGTGGAAAGATCTCTCAGCATCAGCTATTTTTCATTAGAAATCAGAGTTAGGGATCCTAGTCTCTAGGTACACATTAGTAATAATGATTATTTCCTAAAAGAGGAAAGTGTTCAAGTCTCTACTCAGAATACTTTTGAATTAAAGTTCATTCAGCTAAAAGGGTTACTTCCTCATGGGCAGAATTAGAGGAAATTTCCCATTACCGAGATATGCTAAGCTGCCTTTTGGGCAGCTAGCCAACTTTTTAAAAGGCATTACAAGCTTATCTCAGAAAATGTGTATTCCTCAGTAATAACTCAGGGAGTCTTTTCCATTCCTTGAAGATTTGGTTAGAAACCCACTTCACATCTTCATTGTTTTGATAGAGCTATCCAATTGCATTGAATGAGTTAGGGTAAGAAGAAAATGGAGTTTCACATGATTGTTTGCCACATGAGGGCAATTCACTTTGCACAATCACCTTTTCTGAAACTTGAGCCTCACTGTCTCTTAACGGTTTGTTGTTATATTACAAGTGTCTCTGGAGTCCACGTTGGCTCAATCCTTCAGAAAAAAGAAAGAAAAAGATGGAAGAAATGGTTCATGGTTGCATGGTCTTACTGAACATTAGAGGTTTAAAAAATATGCTTTAAAAGTCTATAAAAAGGCAAATGAATCCCACATGAAAATGGAATCTTTCTGAGAAAGAAGAATCAACTATTTTTAAACAGAAAGATCTGATCATTTCTTATCAAGCCACATCTTTCCAAATGTCAAAATAGTTCTATTAGGCTACATATATGCTGTCACTGAATATTTTATAAGACTGAATTTTAGCAGTCTCTTCAGATGAAGGATCTTTTGTTTTATTTTGTTTTGGAATCATTTTCTCCCTCTGGCCTATCTGTGTAGAGTCAGCCCTCTACGTTTTTGGGTTTCACTTTTGGGGATAAGATTACTCATAGATATGAATTGGTATCTCTATGGGCCCTACTACATAAACCACATACCGCAAAGTGGATGAGATGTTGCTCTGTGGCATCTACATGTGGGGAAAATCCACTTAACATAGTCTTCCCCTGTTAGGTAAAGTTGGGGAAAAACAGATAGCACTTACCTTTCCCATTTTCATTACTGTAACAGCAGTCACAGAGCTTTAGAGAGCCTCTGGCCATTGTTCAGTGCCTTTGCGAATGTCAGAAAAGGTGAATTGGAGAGGGGAGTGGGAAAGGAGGGGTGATCCCACTCTCATCTCCAAGTTGTGTAGGCACCTTTCCTGACATTGGCAAAGGTGCTGAATGATGGTAAGTTTTGTGTTCACCACAACAGTGATGAAAAATGGCAAAGGTAAGGGTGGCTATCCAGCAAAGCTAAACTGGGTTTGGCTCAATTGGACAATGATGCCTCAATTCCCATCACTAACATGGTTTGGGAGCAGAATGGTGTAAACACCTTGATAGGTGGTCCAGTGGGATTCTGTGGTTAACCTCTAAGTTGCAATGGAGCACCTAAAGATTCTTAGTGTTCTCTTAGATTAAAAATGAGCATTTTAAATTTTTTGTCTTTTCTACTTTTGCAGGAGCCCAGCACCTCCAACCTGTAGCTGTCCTATATCTGCGGGAGATTTTGGAAATGGTCTTTTCCTCCACTCCTCAGTCATCTCTGTTCTAATTCAATATGATTTCCAGGAGCTCGGGATTGAAGAAAGGATAGAAAGATATTTTAATTAGTTTCTTACATTAGTGCTTCATAAGATTCAAAGAACAGTCTTTGTTTGAACATCTGACATAACTGTTGGACAACATAATGTTGCATGCCAGAATATGAAAATGTTGTTAAATGCTGTGAAGTCTGCTTCAATTTATGATGACTGTATGAGTAAGAGATTTTGATGAACCTTAGTCTTTAACAGCCATGCTGAGGTCTTCCAAATGCAGAACTGTGAATTCTTTTAATTGCTCTGTTTGAACTGTTTATATTTTTGACTGATTTATGGATTAGTTTCAAGCCATTTGAAAAACTTTTTAGCAGGGACTGGTGGGCATAGAAAGTGTTGGATCCCCACTACTTGTTTAGAATTGAAGTTCCTTTTTTAGTGTCAGGAGTGACTTGAGAAACTGCAAGTCATTTATGGTGTGAGAGAATTGGCCGTTTGCAAGGTCATTGCCCAGGGGATGACTGGATGTTTGATGTTTTACCATCCTTGTGGGGGGTTTCTCTCATGTCCCCGCATGGGGAGCTGGAGCTCACAGAGGGAGCTTAACCTGCTCTTCCTGCATTTGAACCACTGACCTATCGGTCAGCAGTCCTGCCAGCACAAGGGTTTAACTCATTGCACCAACAGAGGCTCTGAATATAGGCTAAAGGGGGATAAGAAATATATCCTTGTGGTATCCTTTTGCTAAATTACATAGTTTCAATGCTATCTATGCTTACCATGGCAATGGTTCCTCTACATGATAATAACTAACCACTGCTAGATTTAACAAACAAGCAACTAAACATATCCAGTCTTCCATCAAACTGATGATAGAAAATACAGGAATATCCTCCAATCCTAAAGTGACTTAGCTTTTCTAGCCTTGGAATTTGAAAGCATGCATTGGAGTGAACTCCTACTGTGTTGGGTTCTGGCAAGTCTGAGTGATTTCTTTCTGGGTTTTTCAAAACAATTCTTCTACTGTTCAATATTTCTCTATAATTTTATCATTAAAAAAGACCTCACATTCCAAGTCAATGGAGGTAGTGGCAAATTGGACTTATTTTATACAACATTATTCTGCTCTCCAAGACTGAACTGTGATGCAACCCCATAATGTAGATCACAAAGAAAAAGATATACCTCCCCATTGTACATGATTTATAGTTGAAAGCATTATCCCTGAATCTGATCTGAAATATTTAGTATCTGAGAATTTAAATACCTGCTGGAATAATGAGTTGATATGTGTATATGTTTATTGCTTTAGATTCTAGCATTTGATAAGTGGTCTTATTTAATTTTTAATTCTAGACACAGAGCAAAAAGTATGGCTTTGGAACATTTCTTCACTCTTCTCATCTCCAATAAGCAATTTCACACTTTCTTGAATTTCAAAGAGAGACTATACTTGGAAGTGTTAATTAACCCAAATCACTAGTTAGAGGCAATGAAAAACAGCATATGAAATGTACTTTTTATTCATTACTTTGGAATATCTATTATATGACATTATATTGCAACCTATTATATAGGCTACAATTTATACTTATAACTTTTCAATTTTTAAAAGATGGCTGCAAAAATCTAATACTGACATTGGGAAATAGAACACTTTAGAACCACTGAACAGTAAAAGCCCTATTTATAAGTATGCCAAAACACGTTGGTCCTGTCTTTTAGCTTCCGATCACTTTGTTTGCAGGAATACATTAGAGAAAAAGATTCTATTTATATCCACTTGAATATGAGTAGAACTCTCCTATTCATGGTAAATATATGAGGTTTTCTCAACATGGAAAGCCACCTATTTGTGTCTAAGCAAATGCAAGTGGAAGTGTTCTTTAGGCCTCTAACCCATGCTCCACATTGAAAAGATAAAGCACTGAAGAAATGGTAACATGTATCTGAGATGCCGAAGTCCTATGATATACAATGGCATTAAAAAAACCTTGCCCTTATATAAAGTGGCAAAATCAAAGCCTGCTTTTTGCGTTTTGGTTTGAATATTTTCAAGCCATGAATGGTTGAATACATGACTATAGAATCCATGGATATGGAAGGCTAACTATATTAGAATAGATTTTTAGAAACGGTTTGACATTTCATGTGTGGTTATCTCAGACTGCAGTACACATAGTAATGTTTTCTTAATATAGTGTGTTTTGCAGTTTTCAGAAAGATTAGGCCCTAAAATATATAATTGGTATTTGAAACTGTAGTAGTATAAATTTAGTTGGGTTAGCAGAAGCCAGCAAAATTGTCGCCTTATGCAACTATATACTAGAAATGTAAGGAAAGACAAATTTAAACTTAATCCTGGTCTTGGGCAGTTGGAAGACAAATCAGAGAATAGGCATTCATTCTGTGCTGGATGAGTTTACTTTCCAACCACCCCAAAAAGGCAGGTTCACAGTCTGAGTGTACTTCTGGGACTACATATTTCACACCACATAATTATAGCTCAATACTACTACTTTCATTGCCATTGCAACATCGTGAAAAATTGAAGTTTTGGGGTGGATATTTAGAATGTTCAGACAGCAGGCTCTAGTGCCTCAATTAGATTTGCAAACCTCAATCTGTATACCTTTATAAAACGGAATATTTGTGTGTATGTGTGTATGCGGAGGGCGGAAGGGCGGATATGTGGCATGATTGGACAGCCAGAATCCAGGCCACTCCAAAATTCTAAGGGCACCAGACAGAGGGCATTGATTTCTTCCCACTGAGAGAAAAAAGCCACTGATTAGCCAGCATCCCTGAGGGGGAAAAAGCCACAGAATCCAGGCCTCTACATTCAAACAACAGGATTTCTTCCCACTGAGGAAAAAAAAGCCAGGCAACCCCACAATCCAGGCCTCTACATTCAAACAACAGGATTTCTTCCCACTGAGGGAAAAAAAAAAGCCAGCAACCCAGAATCCAGGCCTTTACATTCAAACAACAGGATTTCTTCCCACTGAGGGGAAAAAAGCCAGCAACCCAGAATCCAGGCCTTTACATTCAAACAACAGGATTCTTCCCACTGAGGGGAAAATGCACCATCAACATTCCCTCCTCACTTGGCTCTGTGAAAACAAAATGGATTCCTGTATTCTCCTCCCCCTCAGCTTTTAGAAAACGGCTGCCTGCCATTCGGCCTTTTAAAGTTACCAATAGCAGGCCATAACATTACAGGCCCCAAAATAGAGTTTAGGGCAGGATGGCCGACGAATGATGGGATTTGCATCCCAATTCACTTCCCAGAAAACATTGTAGCCCCTACAAATCCCCTTCTCCCAGATAGGCCCAAAAGAGGCATCCATCTTCCCTCTTCAACACAGTGTCAGAGAAAGGCAGCTTCTGACAGGATCTTTAGAACAGGCACTGTCACTCTACAAGGTAAGGCCCTACTTCACTCAAAAGACACAAGAGAAAACAATAATGCCTTTTAATGCTTATATAAATAATTCTGGCCCAAAGCCCCCTCACCCAGCCACATTGACCTTACTGCTAATTCCATGCAGGCCTTTTTTTTTTTTTTTTTTTACACCTTTCTGTTTTACACCGGTATACGTTCACAGGCCAGGGCGGGTATGTGGCCGCCACATTCACCGGCCAGGGCGGATATGTGGCAGCCACTTTCACAGGCCACAGGCGGATATGTGGCAGCCACTTTCACAGGCCAGGGCGGATATGTGGCAACCACTTTCACAGGCCACAGCGACCAGCGCGGGTGATGGACCTGCACCAAACTTGGTACACATAACCCCCCCTATGACATGACCCACGTATTATGGGATTTGTAGTACTTTCCAAGACTTTGGTTCCCACAGACCACTGAGGCCACCAAAAAGGACCAATACAGACCACACTCAGCACACACAGCCCCCATGACCCACTCTACGTCCTGGTGCAGTTCGGAGGAGGGTGGGCCATGGATGATGGGACTTGAAGTGCCTCTACTCACTTCCAAAGTCCGCTGCAACCCTCATCCAATCACTGATCGAGACCAAACTTGGCACACATAACCCCCATGACTGCCTTCACGTCCTGGTGAGGTTTGTGGGAGGACTGACAATGGATGATGGGATTTGTAGTACTTTTACACCCCTCTGTTCCCACAGACCACTGTGGCCCCCAACAAACACCGAGAAAGTCCACACTTGGCACACAGAGCCCCAGTGACCCACTCTACAGCCTTCTGTAGTTTGGAGGGGGACAGAACATGGATGATGGGACTTGCAGTACCTTCCCTCACTTCCCAATCCTGCTACAAACCTAATCCAATGACTGATCAACACCAAATCTGGCACACAGAGCCCTCATGACCCACTCTACAGCCTGGTGCAGTTTACTGTGAGACGGACCACGGATGATGGGACTTGAAGTACCTTCACTCACTTCCAAAAAAACAATGCATCCCTCATCCATTCACCAATACAGACCAAACTTAGCACACAGAGCCCCCATGACCCAATCTACATTCTACTACACTTTGGGGGGGACGGGACACACAGAGATGATGGGACTTGCACTACCTTCAGTAATTTCATGATACCACTGCAACTCCCAATAATGATGGATCAAGACTAAACTTGGCACACAGAGCCCCCATGACCCACTCTACATCCTGCTGCACTTCTCAAATGACCCGGGCAGGGCCGGGTCCCCAAGCTAGTATTCCATAAAATGCAGCCATGGCAATTAAAATTGAATCATTGTGCTCTAACTTTATCATGTGGTAGGATCCTCACATGTATGCCTGAACCAGAATTCCCAGGTCTGGGTGCTAGCACAACAGATATCACCTCAACTAAAAGTAGCATGTAAGCCAAACCCATTCTTGGAGATGTTGGATTTTTCCAGGGCAATACACACCTAAGTTGCATCCTGTTTAGATTACTTTAGCCTGCTCTACAATGGGGCTGCCTTTGAAGAATGTTTAGAAATGTATCTGGTTCAGAATGTAGCGAACATTTTCAGTCACTACAGATATAATGCTGGCTGGTGTCAAGGAACATACAATGTCATCTCCCAAAGCTTTACTGTCTAGTGGTCTGTTTTTGGCCACAGTTCAATGTGATGGTTATGGTTTATAAAGTCCTATATGACTCGAGTCCCATTATTTGAAGGGCTGCGTATGAACCTGTCTGAGTTTTAAGATCTTCAGTAGAGGGCCTATAACCTTCAGGTGTATAATGACCACTCCTAGACTATGGAATGCTCTTCCCAGGATAACTATGCTCACTCTTTTCCTTTTTTCCATCTACCAGCAGGCAAATATTTTATATCCTTGCAGGTTTTTAATAGCAGAATTATGTATTTATGATGTTTTGTCTACTGACTACTAGGGCTATCTGGGGGCGGAGGGATTGGAACAGCATGTCTGGTGGGGTGGCACTAATATTGGATCTCTAGAATGGGTCCAGAATCTAAGATTCCAGAATTTTGCTCCATATTTTCTTCTACCAGTCACTTTATGGATGGTTAGAGAAAAATATGGTTGGGGATTGTGGAATTAGTCAATCCCTGGCATTAACCAGGGAGGGCAATGCCTCCGGAAATTCTTTAGCAACAGTTCAAAGGAAGAATTTATGCTCCCAGGCAGAAATATTTGTGGATTAGAGAATATCTTCAGTTCTTTGCATCCCACTAGTCTAAATGATTATGGGTCTTTAGTGAAATAGTTGTCAGATGGGACTTTGGACTGTTACACCAATGGGGAAGTGGCATGACACAATTTACTCCCAAATGTAATGACGAGATGGCTGGGTGAACATATTATTTTAGTAAATTATCTTCCACTCTACATATTTTAAAATTATTATTATTAACTTTATACCCCACCTTTCTTCCTGTAGGGACTCAAGGAGGCTAACAATCTCATAGTTTAGTCAAGTTTAAAAAGTGCAATACAAAAGCAAAAAAAACAATCAAATAGTACAGTGTTGTAAAAACAGATTAAAATACAATAAATTCATTTAAAATAGCCTTTAAAACTCACAGTACCCACACCCACCCTATCCCACCCAACCTGTTAAGGTGAAAATATTATGATTTGGGATTTTGTTCTTGCTCATTGAAGTATTATCTCAAGAAGCTGCCATCTCTCTTTAGAGCTAATTTGTCTAACCTATGATCTACTGCCTCTGGTATTTTCTTCTTCCTTCCTCACCTCCGTAGGTGTTTCTGTGTCAACCTGTCACATCTTACATTTATTTTGTGGTGAATTCAGGCAGGGTTCAACATAAAATTAAGGTCTCTCTCTCTCTCTCTCTCTCTCTCTCTCTCTCTCTCTCTCTATCTATCTATCTATCTATCTGTGGGGTAGTTCCAAAAAAGGAGTAATGGGTTAATTCTTTCTTATCTCTGGGATTGAGCCTATATTTCCCATCTCAAAAAGCAGAAGAATGCCTCCATTTGTAATCAAGAACTTTCTGCATGCTTAGAGCTTTGCATGCTTACTTAAGTCCATAGATGGGAATCAGGATTGTAACATGATTATACTCCAACAATCAATACACTTAAAACATGAAAAAATAATGGTGGATGACCTCTTTTAATGATCCAGTGGGTACATCAAATGAAGACATACCATCTGGGAGTTTACAACAGGCTATTTGACACATCTTCTTTTGACACCTCAAAGCTGGGAATGTGGGAGTAAAAATGTTTAGAAGTTAGAATTTATGGTCTGGGAACAGTTTTAGAAGTGGGGAGAAAGGGTTTTTTTTCCCTTCGGGATATTAATAGTGTAACTATCTTTCAGTTCTGTAATGTTCTGGATTGTGAGTGGACTTCATCCTAGAGAAATGCAGTTCAGGACCCATGGCACCTTTCACAATAAGTATATCACTATCCACCCACTTTAACAGTCATGACAATCTCCTGTGGAATCCTGTGGTTGGCAATTAGGTGTGAAAATAGAGCTTTCTGGCTAAGAATCCAGATATTCCTCCCTGAACTGCTAATCATAGGATTCTGTAGGATGTTGCCATGGCAGTTGTGGAATGTGTACTAAGAAAAGTTTGATGTCCCTATGTGACTTGGATCTGTACACTGTTTAGAAAATACAATAAAATAATTACAAGTCTCCAAATACCAAAGTGTTTTAAACAAAACACGTGATCATGTAGATAAAGGTTCAATTACATTCAATTCCATTGCAAGGGATTTGAATATTATTAGGCTGAAATTTTATTAGGCTGAACTACAATTAAGCCATAGTGAAACCACCGAGTCGTCATTGTCTTTAGACCATACTGTAAAAAGCATACTGTAACAAATAAGTAAAAAATGATTTGCTCCTTAAATCAAGATCTCTAACAGGTGCATATACTCACTGTTCCTGTAACTGCATTTTTAAAGGGCTAAACTGGCCTCATTTTGGGGAGAAACTCTGGGGTTTGCAATGTTGACATGGATGCTGAAATGATGGTCCAAAGCAGTGGTTGTGGTATTAGTCCTGGCTGGACTGCATGGAAGCTAGTGTGGCACTACCAGCAGATTTGTCCAGTGTGTCAAACCGCTTCTGGTATTAGCCTGGGGCTGTGTTTCTCAAAGTGGCTCTGCGGATCCCATGGGGCGCTGCGAGGCATATTAAGGGGCTCCATGCTTCCTACCTCCTCTTTTTTCCTCCCCCGTGCTGCCACCGCCACCATGCTGCTTCCTTCCTTTTCCCTCCTCATTTTCTTCCTGTTCCAAGGGCATGTGCCACAGCACGACACCTTTCACTCTAAATGACCTCCTGCACTTAGCAAATCCTTTATTATTGGTTTTAATTTTAGTGATATGTTATGTAAAATCCTTTTTTGTATCCCTCTCATCTTCTGCTTGAATTCTCCTGTGTGTTCAAGTAATACCAGCCAGGATTAAGTCCCTAGTCACCTTCCTTTTGGTTGGTTTCATGTTCTAGGAAAGCTGTTCCCAACCATTTTATAGAGGCAAAGTGATGTGCAAACTGGATACAGTTTTTAAAGGCCTTTAAATAGGGTAAATGAAAACACATTAAAACTCACTGAAAATAATTTAAAACAATGTTAACTTATTTGATGCGATGATTGAAATTGTAACTCATTATCAAGCTTAAAAATTCATGGTTTCATTTTTGTTAATGTCAACCTCATACCATTCTTAATATTTAATCTGTATCTTGTTTTGGTTTTCAATTGAAGAAATGTTGAGAATCTGCTCTTACAAAAATGTAGAAACAAAGGGGAAACTTTAAAAAAAAATCCCCTTTTAAATTTTTCATAGCTCACCACTGCTCGGAGATGACAGAGAAAAGCCTTTGTGACCCATTTGGGGTTGTGACCAATGGGTTAGGAACCACTGTTCTAGAATATTTAAACTTTTTTTTACCATAGCCAGAGCATACATTTAATCAGATTAAGGGTAATTAGAACAACAATTTTTACAACATTATTTCCTTCAGATATCTTGCTTATTTCATTCCCTGCTTCAATAACTCCTTGAGAATGAGAACATATTCCTGGGGCTAAGTTACTTTCAGTGTATGGTACAGTCACACTCAGTGACTATGTGGAGAAAGCACCTCATCCCCAAAGTAAATAGTTATTCAACACAATGCCATCCCTAATATACACAGAGCAACACTTGTCTGATACACCGTTCCTATCATTCTTATAAAGCTGGGATAGGTAACTGTTGGATGTTTGGGTGCTCATTGGTTCCCTCAGGGAACTTTAAAGAATGACCCGATCCTGATACCCCTCCAAAAGTATTTTTAAATGTATACATGGGGAAATTTTCACTACATATCTGAGCATTTTAGGCAAAGAGTCAACTTCTGAGTCACTTTCTTGGTTGAAAACAGTTGGGGAACACACGTTAAAATAAATTTTGACACAGACGTGTTGATTTCTGTGATTGGCTATTGTGTTTTATTGCTTGTTCATTATCTGTTCCCACCTACACACTCATTATGAATTCAGCGTTGCTTGGAGATATTTTGCTTTGGCATAAATATTTCAACTATCAGATTTGATATCAATTAATAATTTATATCACATCAAAAAGGGTTATTAATATGAGGAAAGGAAAAATTAGATCACTTAATTCCTTTGAGACAAAGGGAATTGTTTCTGTTATATATCATAAATACATACTTATTCAGAAACCCAGAACTTTTAATGCAAAATATATTGCACATTAAGACATAATTGCTGAAAGTTATAACTGGAAGTCTGTATAAATTGTACGTTAAGTAGATTGACTATAGTCGTAAATGAACAGTATTAGTATAGGCCAGTGTTTCTCAACCTTTTTTGAGCCGAGGCACACTTTTGACATTTTAAAAATCCTGAGGCACACCACCAACCAAAATGAAACAAAATGACACTCTAACACAGTAATACATATATTTAACTGACCTTGAGTTTTGGAGTTGTAGTTCACCTCCATCCAGAGAGTACTCTGGACTAAAAAAATGTTGGATCAGGACCAAACTTGTTAACACAGATGGAGTTTGGGGAAATTTGACAGGGAGCCGGAGGGAATCGCAGCGAAGAGGAGGGGAGGAGGGGGGGGCGGGGGCAAACGGAGCAGGCACCTCTGGGGCCTTGCCTTCTCCCAAATCGGTTTGGGAGAAGGCAAGGCCCCAGAGGTGGCTTCTCCGTTTGCCTGAGCTGTTTTCTCGCATGCGGAGGGCAGCTCGGGCAAATGGAGAAGCCACCTCTGGGGCCTTGCCTTCTCCCAAACCGGTTTGGGAGAAGGCAAGGCCCCAGGGGCGCCTGCTCTGTTTGCCCGAGCTGCCCTCCGCATGCGAGAGAACCGCTCAGTCAAACAGCAGGTGCCCCTGGGGCCTTGCCTTCTCCCAAACCAGTTTGGGAGAAGGCAAGGCCCCAGAGGTGGCTTCTCTGTTTGCCTGAGCTGTTCTCTTGCATGCGGAGGGCGGCTCGGGCAAATGGAGAAGCCACCTCTGGGGCCTTGCCCTTTCCCAAACAGCGTTTTGGGAGAAGGCAAGCCCCAAAATTGGCTCTGTTTGCCCGAGCCTCTCTCGCATGCGGAGGGAGGCTCGGGCAATGGAGCAGGCGCCTCTCGGGCCCTGCCTTCTGCCAAACAGCGGTGTGGGAGAAGGCAAGCCCCGAGATTGGCTCCGTTTCCCCAGTTCTCCCTCAGAAGCAGAGGGAGAGCCTGGGGAACAGGCCCTGCCTGGGAGTCGGGTTTGGGCGGCTCGCCTCTTCCGCCAGGTTCCGCGGAAGACGCGAGCCGAGCTGGACAAACTCGGCTCCCAGGCAGGTCCTGGGCCCTGCGGGGAGCCGTTTTCCTGGTTCACACCAGGTTCCCGCCTCCTCCTCCTCCTGTAGGCTCACTTCTGGAGGAGGAGGAGAGCCTGTCCCGGCCCCTCCCCTCCTGAGCCTCCCCTGCCTCTCCCCTGCCTCTCTAGGTCCTAGAGAGGGTTGTGTTCCCCACCCGCTGTCCTGCAATCGGCTGGTGTGCCGCGGGAAAACCTCGGAGGGGGAAGAAAGGCGGTGGGAAGAGGTTTTCTTGCGGCACACCAGCTGATTGCTCACGGCACACTAGTGTGCCGAGGCACAGCGGTTGAGAAAGACTGGTATAGGCAACCCTTGTTATACACTTGGGTTTGGGATAGAGGCGCTCTGTGAAAGTGAAAGCCCACAAATATAAAACCTGCTTTTTTACATGAGAGGTCACCTCTCTAGGAATCTCTGTGCCCTCCAGTGTGGATGTATGGTGAGCTTCTGGTGGAGCCACACTGAAAGACCTAGAGATTTCTAAAGAGAACATTTTAAACTAATCTGTAAATAATCAATTTCACATAAGTCAAACCTACAAAGATGGTGGTACAACTGTACAAATATTTCATTTGAGGACTTCTCTCTCTCTCTCTCTCTCTTTCTATCTATTGTAACGACTAATTACATCTCATATTCATTTTGTGAATGTACCCTTGTAGAAAGTGGGGATCTTTCTGGTAAATATGTATTGGAAGCAATAAATGTCATATCAGATTTTGATATTCCTCATAGTATGTGACAAGGACAATGATACATACTGTTTTTGATAGGGATGTAATAACACTATAATAAGATCTGGATGGTATAATCCCAGTTAGAATACTACAGGTCTGTAAAGAAGACTCAGGCTGGATCTACACTACCATATAATGCAGTTTGGAACAGTAGTGTAGACCCATATAAACCAGCTCAGCACAATTAAACTGTATTATATGGATTTACAGTGACCATATAATGTCATTCCAAACTGCTTTATTAGCAGTGTAGATCCAGTCTTACTCATAGTAAAAGCTAATTTTATTTATAATGCATTGGAACAACAATCTTATACATGGTGTTTTCTTTTGCAGACTTGTATTTTTCTTTGATATATAAACATTTTTGAAAATCAAAATTAAATTTTCCAAATACATAATTATCCTGATTTAAAAGATCTCCAGCTATTTCCGTACAGTGGCTTAATCTTTTCAGTCCAACTACTTGCTGAGTTCTGGCCTGGGCCTTAAGAGCTGGAAAAGGTCAAATATGCACATTCACTGCCAGCGGTTAGGACAATCTAACTGGAAATTAAATCTATTTTGTGTATAAAAGTGTTTCTATAATTAGTTATGTCCTTTTTATTAGCTGTTTTGACTAGAGGTTAGTAGGAATAACCATTTATGACTTGGCTTATTATGATGAGTTGATGAAGGAAAGGTCAATGTTCTCTAGACTGGAAGATCAACACAATTTTCCTCTGTTAATTAGTTTGTAGTGCTCTCTGCCTTATAAGAAAAAGATGGTTGGATTAAATGTGCATCATGTTTTCCTACAATGTTATCAGTCCCATGATTTCGGTGGATATACTAACATACATCTATTTCATTGTTATCAGTGATAATTTCTAATTTGTATCAAAACAACAATCTAATAAAACATAGTATTCAATAACAACCTTTTTAATTATCAAAAGCTTTTTAGAGTACTGTAAACTTATTACAAAATAGGTTAGTGACTGACCTTTATTCAGATTTTCATTCTTTCTCTGTGAACCCATATTTATTTATTCTAAAAGATGTTAGCCCTTTCTTATCTTTAAAGAGTTCAAGGCCTTTAAAGAGTTCAACCCTTCTTTCAGCAAATCAATAATTAAATAATTAAAAACACCTTTCAGTTTTAAAATATTAAAAAATCTCCTTTCACAGATGAGCATTGTTTTGTATGCATTTTACTTTTTAAAAATAAATTGAAAGTCTCATAAATATGAAACTGCTCAAGAAACAACACACTGCGAGATGTAAAAAATGCAACTTCACAGCAAGACTGTAGAGTTCCATCTCTAATTCCTTTACATATTGAATCTGCCATGTCATATTGCAGTGTGGAGTGCTCTTGTGAAGGGTCCAATCACATCCTCTTCCTGAAAAATGATTTTGGTCCACATCCCTTTTTGTATTTCCCATCTTAAACATTTTGCCAGCATTCTATGACCAATGAATAAGCCGGGCCTTTATTATTTGTAGTTTATTTAAAACCTTTCTTTTGTAAATGTTGAGGAGGAGGGTTCTAGTCCTGCCCATATTTCATTCATGTATAAGATTAGGTCCTTAAACTAAGACCTGCTGGGGTAATTTACCCAGTCTCCGCCTTAAACTTTAGAATGAGGGTCCGCTCTAAGTATGACATGACTTGAAGGTACACAACAACAATAATCCTAATTAGCTTGATTATGTCAACAGCCAAAAGCAGGCCCACACTTCCCATTGAAATACGGGTAAGGTTTTCTTTTGTACTACAAAAGACATGTGCCTTGTGCATAGGAATTCATTCATGTTCTTTTTTTCAAACTCTAGTCTGGTCTCCCAACAGTCTGAAGGTCTATGAACCAGCCCTCTGCTTTAAAAGTTTGAGAACCCCTGATGTATATGAATTATGGTTTTTGTTGTTTTGTTTGTTTTTATTACACAGGACGGGCACTAAGAGAACTGCAATTACTATTCAAATGTATGATCTATTTTAGACTTTATTTTACTATGTTCTTAAATTTATAAATCTCTCAAAGTTTTTTTCCCAAATGACACAATTATATGGGTTGCTGTGATTTTTGGGCTGTATGGCTGTATCCCAGCAGCATAATTTTACCTGCATTTGTGGTTGGCATCTTTAGAGGTTCTGTTCACTGCCAACAGAACCTTTGAAGATACCAGCCACAGATGCAGGTGAAACGTAAGGAGAGAATGCTGCTGGAACATAGCTGTATAGCCTGAAAAACTCACAACAACCCAGTAATTCCATCCATGAAAGCATTCAATAATTCATTACATAATTATAACTATGCTGTATCAGACAAAGGCTTACTTGCATCACTATTTTATTCTGTCACCATTCTGGAAAGACCACAAGCCCACAAGAATGAAGTGAGTGCAATAAGAGCCTCCTGGTCATGATTATCATCTGTTGATATTTGGAGGCATACTGACTTTAATATAAGGAAATATATATCCAACAAGATTGGTAATTATTAATAACCTATTAATAATTATTTTTTCTATTTGTTCCTTTAAATTATCCAAACTGGAGACCATCATGAGGTAGCAATTCTATATATTAACTATGTATTATTTGGGGGGGAAAGTCCCTTTTACATGATCTGAATCTTTCACGCCAAGCTACTATCCCTCCTAATTTTCTTTTTTTGTTTGTAAGATTAAACATTGTTGTAGCTTTTCCTCACAGAAAAATTGCTCCAGCTTCTTGATCATTTTAATCATTTTTGTATGAAAATGCTCATGTTGTGTGTTTCACCAATGATTATTATTTTAAACTTGCTAACATTAAACCAGCCATGTGTCTGCCATCCCTAACTCAGTATCATTCATCAAACAACAAAAAAGCCCTGGATATAATACATATGAGGACCTACAAGCCGTGTGTGTGTGTGTGTGTTAGGGGTTCAACCCTCGCTCCCCCCCAAAAAATGATTTTTCAGGTTAGTGTCTCCCAATCTGGCACGATATCTTAACAAGGCCCTGAAATTACTATCATTGTGCAAAGGTTCTTCACAGATAATGTCCTGAATCATTGTTCCCTCTTAAAGCAAGTTCTTGTCACTCACAAAAGACCATAGTTTCCTCAATTGCAGAAGTTTCTTTAATAATAATAGTAAAAGTAATAGGAACAACAACAACAACACACTTCATGTTCCACTTTATTCCCCAAGTTTGGTATTGTTTTGTAACCACTAAATTACCAATTAAGAGACATTTTCTCTCTTTTTTTTAGACTTTTGACTTTGTAACTAAAATTGAAATTTGGTTTATTTAAGTCTATATAAAATATAAAATAAATCATATACTGTAATTTAAATTATTTTGTGTTATGGACCTACTCTTGATGATTTGCTTAAAAATGTTTCAAACCTCCTATTGTACCCTAGGCTTGACTGGACCTTAGTAACCCATTCATGACACAGTCTCTGCGGTTAAATGCTTTATTTAGAATAAATGATTAGAAAAGGCAAAAATAGGAATCAAACTGGATGTAATAAAATATCAAGAATCAGTCTTTGACTGCAAGGCAAGTCTCTGGAAGTTGCAAAGGACAATGTTTCTGGAAGTTGCAAGGATAAAGTCTCTAGATGCCCCAAGGGCTAATCCACAGGCCCAATAGCCTGACTTGGTAACAAGGTCCCCACAGCTAGGCAGACCTCCCTGGTCCCCTCAGTGGAGATTGGCAAGGTAATTCAAAATTTGGCACGAGATTAAGACTGAAGTCTTGCTTGGGTCTTTATAGGTTTGGAGCTACCTAGCTCCGTAATGCACGGACTTCTCCTGGGCCTTCCCACGGGAACAGAAAGGGAGTCTTTCGCTTCTCCCCTATCTGCAGACTTCTGGAATTCCACCTGTGAAGATGTCACCAAATGTAATGATTCGACACCAATTTATCTAGGCTTTTCTTCCCTTTAACTTGCTGCCACCATTTATCCTATCTTAACCACTAAATGTGAGGGTCTTTATTAATAAACGACTTCCACAGATGTTGTGTTGAAAGTGTTTAACAATTTATTCACAAACGGGTACAATGCTTAGTTGGTTTCAGAAAGCTCCGAAGATACACTTGAAGTTCCAAACAATTTAACACTGGGGTATAACTTCCACTGACACTGGGGTATAACTTCCCCTGACACAGTTATACAGGTACCAGCAGTTCTATTACTCAACTGCTACTATAGGTGTATAACCAAATAACCCTTTAGGTCATTTACACCCCTAACTAGGACAAAACCTGTCCCAAACTTGGGTTTCCTTAAATTCCACACACAGAATCGAACTGCACACTTGCAGCTCTAACCATCAGCTGGCTCTTCTCCAACTGCCAAATCCCAACTGTCATTTCAAACTGCGAACATGGCTTTCGTTGTCATGGCAACAACTTCTGTTTGAGGCTTGCTGTAGCGAACATTCTACTGCCTAGTCTCTGTGGCTTTTAAAGACTGCCCTTTTTAAATACATAGGCAGGCATGTGAATAACATATAACATATGCATTAACACATAAATACCCACCTCATCACACCACCTCGTTAGCTGGGACAGCTGTGAAAAAGGGAGGCTGCGAGCCGACTCGGCTCCAGGTGTTGTTGTTATCTCTATGGGAAAGGGCCACGCTGCGCTTCTCTCTGACCCGCTGGGGCCCTGTTGAGGGAAACGGCTGAGCCTGGCTTTTTGGCTTTTCTGCCTTCTGGCTAAGGACATGGCGGCGGTTTGGTTCACTGGAACCAGGCTGGGGTGTGACACCCCCTCCCATTTTTTTCTGGCTACGGCTCTGATCAGCTATTAAAGGGGAAATTGATGCTTTAACAGAAGAAATGCCAGGAGAAAGTGCTACAGCATAGGCTCAGAATATTGGAGTCAGCTTGCCAGCAACAGCTCGAGAATTAGTCACTGTGATTTGTCCACACGAGCACAGGCGGTGATTAGCTCAGAGAACATCATGTGCCTCCAGATAAGAAACAGTCTTGATTGGCTTAACATTCACCATGTGCGTTTGTTTACAAAGTTAGCAATTGGGTTAGGAGATGCGCATGGCAAATGAGGTTTCCACTTGGCAGGCTTCCAGTGGGAACTCAGTAGCAAATGTATCGATTCAAGTACAGTCTGCACGTTAGGGCAGATAACATAGAAGAAAGATGAAAATTTACACTGCGCAACGTTTGTCAGCAAATAGGATTGAGATGCTAGGAATGCTTTGTTTAATTGGGTAGAGTAATAGGGGTTCATGAATGCTAGCCAGTAACAATGCATGAAGAAGGGAGGGACTGAAATATTGTCGCCATTGTCTGTATAAAATCTGTTTACTGGGAAAGATCGGGGTTCTGTCTTCCAGCGGCATCGTTCCACAAAGGGGGCAGGCTCATCAGCTGATGTCATGCAAATAAAGCTGGTTTCCTGAATCGCAGTAAAATTGTCGCGTCATCCGTCCTTGTGCTCGCTAGCAACGGCAGCCTAGCACAAAAGGTATTGCCTTCGGAGTTCTGGGACTCCAGTTACCGCTACATCCTGGTGACCCCAACATGATGATGGATAGTGCAATCCAGACGAGTCTGTGACGCAGAGGGCGCGATCCTGTTGTCAGGACGGTCTCCGCTCGGAAACGGGAAGCTGAGGCGACTTGGGTGAGCTGAGAGGGGCCCCGAAAAATGACCGGCTGCCCGTCTCGCCTCAGAGAAACGTTTATCGGCCCGAGGGACCGCAATTGCCAAATACTGCCAGTGAAGCCAGAGGAAGAAAGAAAGTCCGGGGGCGCAGGTCGTACCGCGTCTAGTGAGTAATCCAGCACCAGAAGCGCGCAGAGAAAGTCCGGGGGCGCCGGGGTTCCGAGTGTCTAGTGAGAAATCCGGCACAGAAGTCCGAGGGCACGGGAGAATCCCGGGGGTCTACAGGAATCGGCAAGTATAAGTGTTAAGTAAAAACACTTAGGGAACACACACGCCATTTGGGGGGAGCAAGCACTGAAGTGTTCCCAGCCATTAGAAATGGGTGGAGTGGGATCCAAGGAGCGAAGAGGGATGCCTCTGAGCTGTGTTCTAGACAACTGGGAAAGGTTTTGCCAGTTAGCAGTGGAGGGAGAACCGCAAGACTTGAAAGACTACAGGCTTAAGAATCTGCGTAAAGAAGTATGGCCGCCTGTTGCAGAAATCAGCTGGCCAAAGACAGGAACATGGGATTTGAGAAAATGCAGGCAGTTAGAATCTTATTGTCGCGAAGTACACCCAACTGATCAATGGGTCTACTCCGCGACATGGGAAAGAATGGTTTCGGAAGGAGTTTGGTGGGCTGGTCCCAAGCAGGCCCAGGACAGATGTTTTGTCAGCTGAAAGGCAGGGAGAAATGCTCCGGTTTTACCAGTAGAACCGGAAAAATTGCAACCCTTAAGGAGAAGACCAAGGCATAGAGAAAATGCAATCGCAGAAGCAGAGGGGCCCAACGCACCTCTGCCAAATGCGTCCTTAAATGCCCCGATACAAGCCCCAACCGCGGTTCCCACTTCCGAAACAAGTTCAGCCGCAGAGATGGCATCCCCGGCTGTGATGCACACCCCAGCGGCAGACATTGTTCCAACCGCGTTCCCTGCAATGAATCCACCAGCAATGCCCCAGCCAGCACTAGCGATTCTGCCAGCCGCGGCTCCCTGCGTGATGTTTCCATCAATTATGGCAACCTCACAGGCCGCGACGGCACCCTTAATGCTGCCACAAGCCGCAACAGTTTATACCATGCCACATTCAGAACACAACCCTTTCTACGAGAGTCCACCAGCTTACCAAGTGCCCCAACCAGATCGACTCCTATATCCGCTAGCAGAAGCAAGGGAGGTAGAGAGGAGAGCGAGAAGGCAGTCCCCAGATGTTGGGAGAACGACAGAGCGTTCCCCCCGACGGAAGGTGCAAGAAAGAACACTCCACAGTCGCTAGGAGGATGATAGAGCATTCTCCGGACACAGATAGAAAAGATCCTCGGGAGCCATTAGATGTTTCACCTATGCAAACTAGGAGCAGATCCCAAGAGGCAGTGAGATCAGGCACAGAGACAAGAGGAGCACTAGAAATGCCAATTCGACAAGTACCCCTGTTGGATGACAACAACAGGGTGGTACAAGCCTTTCAAATTATTCCCTTTAATTCTAGTGACATTTTTAACTGGCGGAACGCCACGCCACCTTATTCAGAACAACCAAAAGCAATGACAGATTTATTAGAGGGAATAATTGCCACACATGATCCTACATGGTGGGATTGCAAGCAGCTTCTAAACGCACTGTTTACTGCTGCAGAGAGAAGGAGCATCATCAATCAGGCCAGGTTACTGGCACAAGAAGGGCATGGAGAAGCAGACCCAGTCATTTATGGGAATGCAAGATTTCCCCTAGAAACAGACCCTCAGTGGGACCCAAATGAGGAAGGCCATCGTGAACGCATAAGAGATTTCCAGCAAATACTTCTAAAAGCAATAAGAAAAGGGCCACCTAGACCTTCTAGTTTACAAAAAATACAGGGAGTCCAGCAAGAGAAAACAGAAACACCAGCAGCATTCTTAGAAAGACTAGAAGAGGCCTACAGAAAATACAGCCCGTACAATTTGGAACAGAATGATGGAAGGATAGCCTTAACGCAATCCTTCATTTCCCAATCTTCAGGAGATATCAGAAAAAAGATCCAGAAACAGCCAGGATTTCTGGGAAAGACTCTTAATGAACTGTTAGCATTGGCCGATCAAGTTTTCATAGCAAGAGAGCAAGTAGAAGAGGAGAGAAAGGACAGGAAGAAGAAGGAAGGATATAAAGTGTTACTAAGCTTAATGGATGAGAGACAAGCAAGAGGCAGAGGAAGTGGCTATAGCAGAGGTGCAGGAAGAGGAAGAGGAAGACGAGGTGCTAGTACATTGGGAAAGAATCAGTGTGCTAGATGCAGAAAAGAAGGTCACTGGGCCAGAGATTGTGTAGAGGAAGTGACAGAGGAAAATGAAGCAAGTGCAAGAGGAAGAGGAAGACAGCAAAGAGGGTCAGGAAGAGGAAGAAGCCAGGGGGCATACAAATCATACCAGGAGGAGGCAACTGTAGCAGCAGTCATAGAGGAAGAAGAGGAAGAAGATGAGGATTGAAGAACAGGCCAGGCTTTTCTACTGCTGAACCCAGAAGAGCCCCTAGTTGCCATAGAAATAGGGGATCGGCGAATAAAGTTCCTAGTAGATACAGGAGCGGACAAGTCCGTAGTTAATAAAAAATAGCACCCATTAGCAATGAACAAATCAAAGTAATTGGAATGTCAGGTAAACCACAAAAATGCACTTTATTAAAGAAAAGAAGATGCAACATAGCAGGAAGGGAAGTGATTCATCAGCTACTCTACATCCCAGAATGCCCAATTCCATTGTTAGGAAGAGACATGTTAGCGAAGATTAGAGCCAGATTGGAATTCTTGGAGACAGGCCAGCTAGAGCTCACTGTGCCAGCTCAAGAAGAATACCGATTGTTCAAATTGAGGGAGGTCAGGAAGAAAGAGTTACAATGGTCTTGGGAACGTACACCAGGAGTCTGGGCGGAAGATAACCCCCTGGGAATGGCGAAATATGTAACACCAGTAGTAATACAGATAAAGCCAGGAGGCCTTCCCGTGAGAAAAGCACAATATGCTATCAGCAGAGAGGCCGTGGAAGGGATCCAAGAGCAGTTACACAAATTGTTGCAGAATGGGATTATCACACCCTGCAACTCACCATGGAATTCGCCCCTCCTCCCTGTCCGCAAGCCAGGAGGCGGGTACAGGATTGTTCAAGATTTGCGGGCTGTCAATCAGGCCACAGTCTCATTGACGCCCGTGGTCCCAAATCCTTATATTATGATGAGTTTAATCCCAGCCTTAGCAGTTTGGTTCTCAGTTCTGGACCTTCATGACGCATTCTTCTGCATTAGATTGGCCCCAGTGTCACAGCCCATCTTTGCATTCCAGTGGGAGACCCCAAAGGGAGGACAACGTTCACAGCTCACGTGGACTCGTCTTCCGCAAGGTTTCCATTCCTCACCGACGATTTTTGGACAAGCCTTAGCCAAAGATCTGTCAGAATTTGAGATCCCAGAGTCAGAAGGAGTATAGCTTCAAAATGTTGATGATCTACTTCTAGCTTGTAGAACGAAACAAGGATGCAAACACTACACACTAGAGATGTTAAAAATATTACAAGAGAAGGGATACAAAGTGTCAAGGAAGAAAGCACAGTTGTGTCAAAAGAAAGTCAAATACTTGGGTTTTGGATTATCCCAAGGAAGCAAGGTTTTGGAAGTAGAAAGAAAGGAAGTCATCTGTGCAATTCCAACACCTACAGACAGGAGGCGGACGAGAGAGTTCCTCGGAACTACCTCGTACGTGAGACACTGGATTCCAAGTTACGCCGCAATAGCAAAGCCCCTTTACCAAGCCACGAGAGGACGTAATAAAGACCCATTTGTGTGGACGGAGGAGTGCGACGAAGCCTTCAGAACTCTGAAGCAAGCCGTAATTTCCCCTCCCGCATTAGGCCTGCCAAATTTAGAAAAACAGTTCTACCTTTTTGCTGCTGAGCGAGAAGGTACCGCTGTGGGTGTTTTGACACAACAGGTAGGCACATGGCAGCGGCCAGTAGCATATTTGTCCAAACAGTTAGACACAGTAGCGCGAGGCTTGCCTCCTTGTCTCAAGGCCATTGCAGCTTCGGTGGATTTAATTCGAGAGGCCAACAAGCTCACGTTAGGTAGACCACTCATTGTTCGAGTACCCCACCACGTCAAGGCATTATTAGATACAAAGGGATCACGGTGGCTCACGAATGAGAGACTGAGAAAATACGAGGGAGTGCTGTGTGAAAATCCGCTCGTTTCCCTTGAGATGTGTCCCATGTTGAACCCGGCAACCTTGCTGCCAAGTTATTCAGAGCCCTTAGAACACCAATGCATGCAAGTCATGGACCAGGTTTATTCCAGCAGGCCAGATCTGAAAGATATCCCATTTGAGAAGGTAGATTTAACCCTTTTCACAGATGGTAGCAGCTATGTGCGAGAAGGAGTGAGACACGCTGGCTATGCAATTGTGACGTGGGAGGGGGAGATTCTGGAAGCAGGGTCCCTCCCTCCGGGATCTTCTGCCCAATTAGCCGAGCTTTTGGCTCTCACCCAAGCTTTGAATCTGTCTGAGGGACAAAGGGTTAATATCTATACGGATTCTCATTATGCATTCATAACGTTACATGCCCATGGGGCATTGTACAGGGAAAGAGGCTTCCTGACCTCAGCTGGAAAGGCCATCAAGCATGCAGATGAAATAATGGCTCTCTTAGATGCGGTTTGGAAGCCAGAGAAAGTGGCTGTAATGCATTGTAAGGGCCATCAAAGGGGAAACGATCCGGTGGTTCAGGGAAACAGGCAGGCTGATTTAGCAGCGCGTGAAGCAGCACTCCAAAAACCATCATCCGTAATGTTGGAAGTAACAAGCTCAGGCCCACAGGTAGAGAAATGCAATTACACAAAAGATGAGGAATATTGGGCCCTGAGTGAGAAAGGGGAGTGGCAAGGGAACATTCTCGTGATGCCAGACAACCGTGTCTTCATCCCGAAGGATAAGGCATGGCACATAGTCCAACATTTTCATGAAAGCACCCATTTAGGTAAATCTGCTTTAGCAGCCTTGTTGGAGCGGCAAATGTATATAAACGGCTTGCACAGTTTAACCGCCGCTGCCCACAGATGCTGGACGTGTGCAAGAAATAACCCGAGGGAGGGGCCGTTAAAGGCCCCTGGAATTCAGTACCAAGGCAGCTTGCCGTTTGAAGCTTTGGTCACCGATTTTACCGAGATGCCACCCAGTGGTGGGTTCCGGTACTTGCTGGTTTTCATTGACTCTTTCACAGGATGGCCGGAAGCTTATGCTACAAAGACAGAGAAAGCCACAGAAGTAGTGAAAGCCCTTCTAAAAGATGTCATTCCCAGATTTGGAATGCCTTTACAGATTGGATCAGACAATGGCCCCGCCTATGTGGACCAGATTGTACAAGGACTGAGCAAATTACTAGGCATCACATGGAAACTTCACTGCGCTTATCGCCCCCAATCTTCTGCTTGTGCAGAAAGAGTTAACAGGACATTGAAAAACAGTTTGGCAAAGATTTGTCAAGAGACAAGACTAAATTGGAGGGTAGCATTACCCTTGGCTTTGTTCAAGATCAGGTGCACACCGCACAAAAAGACAGGACTGTCTCCTTTTGAAAGACTTTACGGGAGGCCCCCGCTAAACCTAAAGACTATAGATGGATTATCTGCGGATAGTCATGTGCTAGGAGATCAACAGACTTTGGAGCAAGTTCAGATGTTAGGGAGACAGTTAGAGAAGCTGAATCAATATACGGCAGAACTGCAACCACCCTTTCCTACCACACCTCTTCATTGCTTTTCCCCAGGTGACCAGGTTCTCATGAAGGAATGGAGGGTCCAGCCGCTGCAGCCGAGATGGAGGGGACCATACATCGTTCTCCTAGCCACGCCCACTGCCGTGAAAGTGCGAGAGATAAGGCCTTGGATTCATTACATGAGAGTAAAGAGAGCACCGGCTGTTTGGGAATCTGCAGTCGATCCGGAGGATCCGCTAAAGATAAAGATCAACAAGCGACGTCAACACCCTATGTAAGGGCCAACGAGGCCGCTGAAGAAATCACCCCAGATGTCATCGCCCTGCAACCAAGCAAGCATGGCCCGACGCCAAAACGATGGAAGACACCAAAAACTTTCTCCTTACGGTGGTGGTTTGAGATTTTAATGGGACACAGGCATGAAAGAAGGCCACCTACAGGAGTAAGGACTGTGTTTGGATACATGACTTTAATTCTCACACTATACATAACTGGAATACACGGGGGATGGGACCAGAATCTTTTCCATAAGTTAATTACAAACATGACTCATGAACTTAGCCTAAATGACTGTTGGATCTGTAGTCACAGCCCATCTACGCATGCACAAGGATGGCTGATTGTACCAACAGCCTTGCTCACATTGCGGGGCTGGAATAGTACAACTTGTAAACAATCATATATCATACCCAGTGCAGACAAGGCACAGTTCATGATATCACACCGTTCCCCAGTCTTAGAAGCACCTTTGTGTTTCAAATGGGAGACAGACGGTACCATATATGCCACAAAAAATGAGGAGGAGGGAAGATATGAACTGTTTAACAGAGTTGATTTGGGATTTTACCCAGCATGCAATCACACCATCATGATACATGACCACTATTTGCCACATTGTAACCACAAGACACAAGGAATTTGGACCTGGGGAAGGAAACATTCAAATTGCACTCACATTTTATATGGAAACCATCAGAAATCTGCCATAGTTAACCTAATGCAGGATCTTCCCACTAGCCATACCGGTAAACGGCTGGGGAATTTGCCTGAAGGGTTATTGTGGGTATGTGGAGCGTGGGCTGGCCGATTCCTGCCCACTGCTTGGAGTGGAGCTTGCACAGTGGGGGTTTTAGGGCCTGGAGGCTTAAAAGTGTACCCCAGAAAAACCCCAGTTTCCAACTTGCATATGCATATTCAAAAGAGATCGGCTGATTTGATAGCTGAATATTGGTATGATCCAAGCAGAACGTATCTAACTGGGGTAGAAAGATTCTTTGCAATCGGACTCCCGTGGTTGGGTGTGGCTTGGAACATAAGACAACTTCGCGTTTTGTCTTATGAGTTAGAAAAATTGGCAAATGAGACAGCCTTGGGACTGAATGCTTTGCAAATAGAAATCAATTCCTTGGCTAAAATGGTAATGCAGCAAAGATTGGCGCTAGATTACCTGCTAACAAAACAAGGAAGTCTTTGTGTTTGGCTGAATGCCACGTGTTGTCACTATATTAACATGACAGGAGATGTTGAGGTAGACATGGAAAAGATACCGCAAGTTGCACACAAAGTTCAGAAGTCTTATCAACCCACAGACAATTTTTGGGGATTTAGTTGGCTACCAGAGATGAAATGGTTAAAATCAATAGCTATGTTAATTCTTGTGATTTTTTGTTCTGTAACAATCATGCTTTGCGGCTTCCCATTAATGCTAAGATATTGTACCTTTACAGCGAGATAGACAGTCAAAATAGCAAAAAGTGTCAAAAAGAAGGAAAAGAGAGACTGGAAGTCAAACTGGGATGAAATCTAGGCCATGGTTTGCAATTGATTATTGGCCAAAAATCATTTGCAAAAAAAAATGGAGGAATAAAGGGGAAATTGATGCTTTAACAGAAGAAATGCCAGGAGAAAGTGCTACAGTGCAATGAACGCTGGGATTCTCTGTAAGGACGACGCGTAGGCAGCAACTCGATCCCACAAGATTTATTCCAGGTCTCATGCTCTTGAAGCCAGAATTGGCTTCACTAGGAACAAACATAACTTATATACTAACCACACCCCCATCACCTGTCCATCATCCCAAAGGCCACCACCCCTGGCTTGCAATGCCCAACAGAGATTGCATCATATCCCCTTTGACCCAGTTTCACAATGTCCAGTGGATATTTCCTCATATCCTCCCTGAGTCAGCAATGTTCATGCCAGGGCTTCTCACGTTGGTGTGGTGTGGCTCAAGGCCCAACTCCAGCTCTGTGCGTCTTCAAGGCCACACCTGTTCAGGATTATTTCTGTTGGAAGGGTCTAAGATAAGAGCACTCTTTGCTCTAATCGACAGATCCTTACAAAATACTCTCCTCCCTCCCCCCTGGGAGAAAAAGGACTCAAGAATACCATTCAATTATAACATCCAAATCCTATTCTAACAATAAACAAAAGTTGTGATTAACTCTATAATAGGCAGCCATCTCAGCCACTCTCAAACAACCAAACATTCCCTTCTCACAAATGTCCAGCTTGTTCAAGGCCAAATCCTATCTTCAGCTACCACCTAAATCTAAACAACTTCCTCCCTCCACTGCCATAGCAGGAGGTACTAACCCGCAAACTATAACTCCCATGTAACTACTGACCACTATAAATCCTAACAATACATTGCGCAAGGACAAATCAACTGCGCATCCTTAGGGTATAAATCAAAACCACACAATCAAACTTCCAAACCCCATAACTCCCAAAACCTACCACTGCAAAAGCAGGAGGTACCAGGTACAAAACTACACAACCATATCTATCCTATTAGACTATACATAAATTCCAATTCAACAACAAACTGCCCCCTGGAACAGAGGTATGAGCATCTGCGTCTAGGTATCCTGCACACATCCACTCCTGAACCCATACAATCCTCAACCAACTCTCTCCTGGCAGACTCAACAGGAGATAACATCATTCCCTACTAAACTAGCCCTGAAGCTAATCCTCTAACCAAGTCATTCCACGTGGGAACATAAAGCGATCTGCATCCACACAACTCTACTGGCTTACAACCAATCCAAACTAACTCCCCGCAAAACCAGGAGACCCCAACAAACTACAAACCCTACAAACTACACAGGACCAATTCACCTGTGTCAAGCAACCATACAAAAGAAACCCACTATCCTTGCCACCTTGGCAAAAGGCACTTGGGAAAACTACAATCCCCTCTACTGCAATGGCAGGAGGTACCACCCAAACTACAATCCTCTATACAATCAAATACAAAACGAATGAACACCAAATTCAACTGTGTCAAGCAACCATACAAAAGAAACCCACTATCCTTGCCACCTTGGCAAAAGGCACTTAGGAAAACTACAATCCCCTCTACTGCAATGGCAGGAGGTACCACCCAAACCATAATCTTCTATACAATCAAACACAAAACGAATGAACACCAAACTTTCCTCCAGACTATACTCAGCAGGCAGTAACAAAGGCTACCAATTACCCTGCAACCTACCCCTCTGAAGTCAAGAGACAAACTATCCTTCTACCAATCTACCCCTCTTGGCACTCAGCCACGAGGCACAAGAAAACTATAAATCACTAACAACCTCAAAGTCCCATGACGCAGGAACAAAACACCTATATCAAATTACACACACCATCAAAGCTAAATCTAATATGCTCTAATTCTAATCTGGGGAACAACAATTACAACAAAACCTGACCTCCTGGCAAACTCAACAGGAGACCACACCTCAACTTAACCAATTCTAACGCCAAAATAACCTTCCTGCCGCAATTAGCACCTACCAACTTTAAAGCTACATTGCTCCACAGGCACCAACAAAGACTGTACCTATTCTTTCAAGTACAGAGGAGGACAAACTATAAACAATCCAGCCCTCCTTCCTCCTCAACAAGAAGCACTTATTAAATTATAATTCATCACACAGTAAACAGCATCCACATGCACCCTAAAGCTATCACCTCATCCTATAACCCCTTGATCCACGAACAAACTAATACATCTCCTCACATGGCAAGAGGAACCTGGAAAACTATAACTCTCTATTCCACCTAACACTAGAGAAAAGAAAGTACTCCTCAATAAGCACATGAAACAAAACTCTTCTCTCAATCCTCCGCTAAAGAACAAAAGCCTGAGCAAAACACCTCTTTGAAAAACAAAACTCTTTAATACTCCTCTAAACATAATAAAGCATACACTTACAAAGATTCATTATTTAAACAGTGAAACTCCAATGCACACTTCTAAACATCCTTGCAACACATGTATCCAGCCTAAACCCCAGTTCTTGAATGCATATTAGAACATCTCATATACATGAAAATAACCATATAAACCCCCAAACTGCATAACACACATGAATATCGCCTCAACAAGCATCAACTTATACATTTCTAAAATCCCTCAATGTGCAAACCTTAAAGGTCCCACACAAATATTAATTAAGCACATAATGTTAAACATTTCAATGTCATACAATCCAGTCATGATTCCAGCACATACAATTCTGACCCAACTGCACATTGGATTTCCCTTAGGTTACATCTGATTCCCAAAACACCTTCTCTCCCCAAGAAAACATCATCAGGCAGGGCATATACATTTCTCTCTCCATGCCAAACCCCAAGTTCAAACCCAACTCGGCTATTACCAAAACACTGGAATATAGTTCAATTGCTGGAAGGCCCAAGTTCAGCATGTTGCCAAGTCTGCTCCTCAACTCAGCAAGGGCACGCTTTGCCATCTTCTTTGCCCAAAGTTTTGTCATCAACATTCGGGCCAAACCGTTTTCAAAAGTTCCCATTAACCACCCCATCCCGAGTGACATAATTTGTTTGGTCCTAAAAGGACCCTTCTGGAATAGCTCTGCCATTTCCGGAACAAATTCTCCTCCCGTCCTCAGGATCTTACTGCACTGGAAACCTTCGTTCAGGACCGGATCAACCAACACTCTCTCAGCAGGTGAAACCTCCCAACTGCACTCCGAAATGAAGACATCTCTTCCTCCTGTTTCCATCAGCACGGCCGGCTCCTTCTCTTCAGGGAGCTCACAAACTTGATGGGAATTCCCACTCACGTCTTCCCGGCATAACCACCACAAAGCAACTGACCAGGAAAGTGTGTTTGAAACACTTCGAAGGAAGGGATCAAATTTCTCCGGCCGAGAAACCTTCCACACACTTTCCAATCCGAGAAACATTCCAGCCTTATCTCTCTGCAACTTCGGCTCCATAGCAACCTTGGCAGGCTTATCAGTTTTTCCTTCTGGCAAAGGCTGAGCTTCTTCCTGAAGCACTTCTGGCTCCTTTGAAATATATCCCTCACAAAGGGCCCCCCCTTCCTCCCCTTCGGAGAACGCACAAACCATCTGGCCTTTTCCTTCCGCAGCAATCTTATTTTCCATGCCCAGATATAGTAACACTGCAGTCCAGGCAATTGAAATCCCCACACTTTGAATAAAGGCATCTGTTGACAGCAAACTAGGGGACAAACTCTCCAATCCCATTTTTTCAGGACACTGTTCAACTGCTTCAGCCATCCACTCGGCGGTTGCCGGTAAAACAGCCTCTGCGGCCGAAACAGGCCCACTTCTTACTCCTTCACGGCCAGCTGGGACATCAAAAGACCGGCATTCCCCCGCCGCTTCTTTCCCAGGAAGCTCGTTCTCCAAGACCACCGACTGAGCCTCTCTCTCCAAAGCACCAGTGTCTTCCTCCAAAGCGTCCTCAAAACGCCCCTCATCTTCGGCTATGAGACACGACATCATTCTCTCAAACTGGCGAGCTTTCTCCTCCAAAGCCCCCATTCTCTTCAGAAGTATACTCACTTCATGCCGTCCATCATAAAAGTCTTCCTTTAATTCTTGCCACTCCTGAACTAACTCATCCCATACGGAAGACTGGGCTCTCCCCTGCCCAGCCTCTTCAGCCTCCAAGCTGCACCTCATCACCTCTACTCCTGATGGTGATTCAGGTCTCGTGGCCTCGCTGTCACACTCCGCCAGGTCCACCTGTGCTGGGGCACTCTTCCCCGCAGCTTCTCTGGTCCTGCTCCACTTCGCTGGGTCCACCTGAGCTGGGGCACTCTTCCCCGCAGCTTCTCTGGTCCCGCGCACAACTGGATCCACCTGAGCCGGCGTGTCCATCCGCACAGCTTCTCTGGTTCCTCCGGCCATCATCCGGACATCCATCTGAATGGGGCCTCGCTGCCCCCTTCCCTTGGATTCATAGCCCACCTGAACAGACTTCTGGCAGTCTCCTTCTCCATCTTGGGCATTTCTCACATCACTCTCCTTCCAGGAAGGCTGGGACTTCTTGGGCCTTTCCCTCGTCCCCTCCTTCTCACACGGTCCGCAGAATTTGTAGGCAGTCATCTCAGAAGCCTCCACCTCTCCTCCTAAGGAAGGTATGCTCCATCCACCCGTCTTCCAAATCCAAACGGGGAGTACTCCTACTTTCCCGGTACCGTCTTCATCCGCATCCTCCCAGAACTCCTGGGGACTCACCCATTCCACTTCTGTAAATGGTTTCAACCTTGCGAATGGCATCCCAAAATAAGACAAGCCCTCTGCAGATTTCTCCACGATAGGCTTATAGAATTCTGGCTTTCTGCAATGAACGCTGGGATTCTCTGTAAGGACGACGCGTAGGCAGCAACTCGATCCCACAAGATTTATTCCAGGTCTCATGCTCTTGAAGCCAGAATTGGCTTCACTAGGAACAAACATAACTTATATACTAACCACACCCCCATCACCTGTCCATCATCCCAAAGGCCACCACCCCTGGCTTGCAATGCCCAACAGAGATTGCATCATATCCCCTTTGACCCAGTTTCACAATGTCCAGTGGATATTTCCTCATATCCTCCCTGAGTCAGCAATGTTCATGCCAGGGCTTCTCACGTTGGTGTGGTGTGGCTCAAGGCCCAACTCCAGCTCTGTGCGTCTTCAAGGCCACACCTGTTCAGGATTATTTCTGTTGGAAGGGTCTAAGATAAGAGCACTCTTTGCTCTAATCGACAGATCCTTACACTACAGCATAGGCTCAGAATAGTGGAGTCAGCTTGCCAGCAACAGCTCGAGAATTAGTCACTGTGATTGGTCCACACGAGCACAGGCGGTGATTAGCTCAGAGAACATCATGTGCCTCCAGATAAGAAACAGTCTTGATTGGCTTAACATTCACCATGTGCATTTGTTTACAAAGTTAGCAATTGGGTTAGGAGATGCGCATGGCAAATGAGGTTTCCACTTGGCAGGCTTCCAGTGGGAACTCAGTAGCAAATGTATCGATTCAAGTACAGTCTGCACGTTAGGGCAGATAACATAGAAGAAAGATGAAAATTTACACTGCGCAACGTTTGTCAGCAAATAGGATTGAGATGCTAGGAATGCTTTGTTTAATTGGGTAGAGTAATAGGGGTTCATGAATGCTAGCCAGTAACAATGCATGAAGAAGGGAGGGACTGAAATATTGTCGCCATTGTCTGTATAAAATCTGTTTACTGGGAAAGATCGGGGTTCTGTCTTCCAGCAGCATCGTTCCGCAAAGGGGGCAGGCCCATCAGCTGATGTCATGCAAATAAAGCTGGTTTCCTGAATCGCAGTAAAATTGTCGCGTCATCCGTCCTTGTGCTCGCTAGCAACGGCAGCCTAGCACAAAAGGTATTGCCTTCGGAGTTCTGGGACTCCAGTTACCGCTACACTATAACAAATATTATAGTATCTGTTATATTTCTATTTGTTTATATGTGTTAATATTACGCGTGTCAGTAAACCTTAAATAGCCTATTTTTTTTAAAAAAAAGTTGGTTACATTGTTCTTTTTTGTCTTTTGATCAGAGCGCAATTTATCTTTCAAGTCTCTGTCCACACAGTTGATCCAATTAGCACATCAAGCAATTTACAAATATTATAACACCCACATGAATAACTTCCCAACAGAGAAGCATTTTTGGCAACTTTCATATGGGGGCTTGAAATTGCTCTTCAATTTCTTCCTACTCCAATTGTGATGGTCGGGTTTTTTTTATACTCTGGATGAAAGTCGCAAGATAAATCATTCCTTTTCAAACCCAAACATTAAGATTTCTTTCTTTCCAAATTCGAGTTGGCCTTCTGTCCATCTATCCATCCATCCAACACCATTCCCCCCCGAGTTAGCAGAGTAGCAGGAAAGCAATTCAAGAAAGCAGATGGGCACAACTGTTTTTATTACATGGTAATAGATCTAGATTTTTTTTAGAATTTTGGCAGTGTTCTTAGCATAAGGATGAGTAAAAAAGAAGGCACACATTAAGCCAGTCTGGCAAAAGATAGGTTTGTTTGGATTATGCTGCTTTGCATGCTGTTCCCATGGAAACATACTTTCCTCTGACTGAGAACCCCCAAAAACATGACAGCATGACTCAGAGATGTGAAAATCCTCAGCAAAACAAAAAGAAAACCTTAACATTTGCTTCATATATGGATGAAGACTAATGAAGATTTTTTTTGTTACCGTTTGCATTCTAAAGTGTCTTTTTAGGCATATGCAAAGAACTGGCGTTTTAAAAGCTGCACCATATCAGAAGCTTCTTTGGAATGTCCCTCTATTTTAAAGGTAGCTTACTAACCAACATGGGTGATAATGGCTAATTGATTTTTAATAAGTAATAGAAGCCTAATGCTCATTTAGATGCATAGATCTGTTTGTGGTGCATAACAATGAACAGTTGTACTGGTAGATGTCTCTAGGGACTAGAAGATTTCTCCAGGTCTTTATCTGCCAAACCTTTTATGATCAGGTATTAACCCAACACATTTATCTGCCTGAAGTGGAGTCCAAATAGCACCCACTAAGACTCTCAATCTTCATCTATCCCACCATCATGGTCCTACCATTATGGTGCAACTTGAAGCAGGTCACTTCACCATGCTACAAGGCAGGGTGGGGCTTTACTTATTCTGCGTTTTCATATCTTCCAGCTCTTCCCTTTCTTATTATGGCTACTGCATTTTCAACGTCTGGTGTCAGTCAATCAATATTTCATAATCCAAACTGGCTCCATCTCCACCCCAAGTCAAAGTATTTATCTAAAGTCAGCTAAATTATTTTGATGAAACTTTGACAAAGCAAACCATAGAATTTTGGGCAGAAATACAATAACTAACATCTATCCTCATTCCTGGTCGTAAAACCACAAAAATTAAAACAATAATTCCTTTTCAAGCCACCCAAGACCTTTCACTGCATCTTGTGGTTAAAGCTAGCTTATTTCTTTATTTTAAATATTAATGAAATGTCTAAATAAAAAATGCCCTCATGTTTTTTTAAATAAAAAAATGTTTAAAAAGGAGACAAAACCAAAACCACAATTTACAATATAAGATAATCTCTGTCAGAGATTTTAAGACAATTTGTCCTCCAGAACTAGGTTTAGAAGCCGGGTACAATAATGGAGTCAGATTCAGTGTCATTTAGAAGTATCTGAAGTTGGTCAGCACTCAGATGAAAATTAGCAAAATTAGGACAATAGCCATAGAGTTAGGTGGAGTGACCTTCTTCAGGAGAACATAAGAACATAAGAAGAGCCATGCTGAATCAGACCTCAGCCCATCTAGTCCAGCATTCTGTATCACACAGTGGCCCCCAGTTGTACACGGGGATCTCGAGCAGAAGGGAGGGCAAAACCCTAACCTGCTCCCGACCCCCCACAACCAGTACCCAGGGAAATCCTGCCTACCTCAACCAACTCCGAGGTGGCACTTGAATGTCCTTTTCAGTAACTACCGATACCCTTGGTATCCATGAATCTGTCTAATCCTGCCTTTAAGTTGTTCAGGCTGACACAACCTCTTCTGGAAGTAAATTCCATAACCCAATGACCCTCTGGGTGAAGAAATATTTCTCTTTATTAGTCCTAATTTTCCTACCTTGGAGCTTCAGGGAGCGCCCTCTAGTCCTAGTGTTTTGTGACAAAGAAAATAATTTTTCTTTATTCACCTTGTCTATCCCATGCATGATTTTATACACTTCGATCAAGTCACCTCTTAGACGCCGTCTTTCAAGGCTGAAAAGACCAAGGTGTTGCAACCTGATTTCATAAGGGAGCCGCTCCATCCCTTGGATATAAGGGAGCCGCTCCATCCCTTGGAATTGTTAGGAATTGTGGGAGTTGTGGCTCAAAACACCTGGACAGCCATAGTTTGCCCAGGCCTGCTCAAGCCCTTTTCAAGCAACTGAGGGGGGAGGGAGGGGCCTGAGACTGTTGAAGCAGCTCCAATTTTAAAGAGATTGGTATTTAGTCATCCTTCAGGAAAGCATTGATCATTTCAAGGATCAATCCCTAAGACTAGCTGGGAAATATTGGATGCATTGAATCAAGATGAGCAAGCATAATAGAATCATAGAGCTGGAAGAGACCACATGGGCAATTTAGTCCAACACCCCCCCCCATGCAGGAAAAGCACATGCATGAGTGACTGGATAGATGGAACTATACTCTCAAGCCTCAACAACTCTCAGGAGAGGTAAAGAAATAATTTTGCAGGACAACTAGTAAACTGATGGCATGAAATAAACCTGTACTAGGTTATAGTTTTTTTGAAATTGCATTGGGACACTGCAGAAATTAATTTCTCTTTCCTAACCAAAATTTTAAGAAGCAAAGAAAAGGAAGTCTTCTAGATCCAGTCAATGTGAGTTTTCCCCTCACCTCCTCAATGATAATGTCAATAAAAATTGGTATTATAATCATTTAGGAAAGCCAAAGAGCCTGCAAATCTCCAAGAGCTTTTCTTCCTTTGAGTCAGAATAGAGAAGAGTATACTCTGCAATAAAAGTTCCAAAATGGGAACAAGTCATTACATGGAGAACAATTGCAACTAGCATCCTTTTAGTACCCTTTGACATAATTCCAATTTACTCTTTTTGTTTGACACTGCGGAGATCGGAACAACCAAAATCCCTACACCTGTTTTTTCAGTTCTCCAACAACATTCATTTCCATATCAATACATCAAGATACATCAAGCTAGTGGATATACTGTACTATAATAACATAACCCACAGGGAACTTCTGAGCCTCCTGGGAGGGCTCTGATGTTGTTTGATAATAATGTACAGAGTAAGTATATGCCTCTTAGTGCAAGATCTTGGTTTGAAATTATTAGGAAGAAGAAATAACTAGCATAAAAGAATTAGAATATGACAACTTTGCAAATGGTTTGAGAAAATATCTAAAATATTGCAAGGTCTTATGCAATTAATCTTGACCAAAATAAAATGTGTCCAATGTGTATATGTTAGTTTGTGAGTCTTAGCCATAAAAATGCTGAATTTTTGCCAGCATTTCAGAGTAGCATTATTATATTCTGAGCAAACGTATTCAAACTGAATTTCCCTCTTATGAATTTTCTGTATAAGGTCTGAAAAGGATGTTTTGTTAGCAACCCCCCCAAACAAAAAAACCACCCCCCCCCCCAGTGCCTTAAGACTCCTGAGCAGCAATACTATATCTGATAGATCTAGAGCAGGCATGGGCAAACTAAGTCCCGGGGACCGGATGCAGCCCCTCAGGCCCTCCTCATTTTCCCTGTCCTCTCAACATAAGGCTGCAGTGAACTGCAGTGAAAGGGAGCAGGTGAGTGACCCCTGGAGCGCTCTCAGCCAACGCATGTCTCACCCTCCTCCTGGCATAAGGTGCAAGAGGCCCCATCCTTATGCTGAGTGGACAGCCCGAGAAAGGCATGCAGTGGGTGAGAGTCCTCTGGAATGCTCTTGGCCATCACCTAATGCTGAGAGGGCAGTCCAAAGATCGGGGGGGGGGAGGATCGAGGAGAAGGATCGGGGCAGTCACCTCATGTCTCATTTCCTTCCCGGCATAAGGATGGGGCAAACAGCCCCATCCTTATGCACGGAGGACAACTTGAAAATGATTCGGGCCCTGCCCCACCCCCTCCCAACCCCGCCCTCTCACAGGTCATCTCTCTTCCAGATCTGTCCCTGCCAGCCATTGATTACTTTCAATAAATCAAATCAAATCCATCACAGAAACCACCATGAGCTGTATAATCAGCAAATATAATGCATGTTACACATTCATTTAGTTATATGTATGAATGAATACAGATGCTGTTGTAAAGCCCAGCAGTTAAAACTATTATTTGCCCCACCCAGTCATTCTATAGTATGATGGCTACAGCACTCAAGTGTAATGAAAGAAAGAATAAACTCCTTGATACCTGAATTCATAAATGCATTGCAGTTCATTTGAATTGAGACCAAGGCAACAGGAACAACACAGCACAATACCTCGTAAACTAAATTGTCACTCTACCACAATGAATGTTGTGTGGGAATTTAAAGGGCCCAGCGTTGGTTGAAGTGCAGCTCTTATTCTGTATATAGTGTTATTCATTTATTTTAAGAATTTATAAACTGAGCTTTCAATTCAAAACCTGGATTTCAGATGGAAATGCTTAAAAATTAACTCCATGCAATGTTAAAATATAAAACAATAAACTAGACATAAAATCAAGTCTAGTTGACCACATTCTCTGAGATTAGAGGCATGGGATGCCTGTAAGAGTGGGGAAAAAAAGAATAAAAACCATTATTTTTGTTAACCAAAGAGAACACTTTTGTAGGGATTTCTCGTGCAACTCTACAGGAAACCTCAGCTGGAAGCTGGCCATAGAGCCACACTGGAAACTTAGAGCGAGATGAAAATATAATCATTATAAATGTGCTGGAAAATAAAAACTTTTCTACCTGGCATTGAAAGGAGTACTGTGTTGACAACAGATGTACCTCTATTGGGAGTTCATCCTGAACTTGATATATCACCACTGAGAAGTTCTCTCTTCTGTATATGTATAATTGATGTGACAGAGTTCCATCTAGATCAAAAACAGTTTTCACTGTCAAATACTGTGCTTGTTGAAACTTCCAAACGGCTTCCAAAGGCAGCCCTAAGAAAAACACATCACAGTAATCTAATCTGGAGATGATTAAAACATGGATTTCCCCATCAAGTGAAGTGTGTGACTCACCAATCAACTTGTGTCTCTAGTGAGAATTGTAGATCCAGGAGGCAGGATACTTGTTCTTTCAGAAAAACTTGCAAACACAACCAGAAGACACCTTATAGCAGAGATGGACAACTTGGTGAATTATGTAGGAATTTTCCATCTGTACTCCCACCTCAGACCATACTGGTGTTCTTGGAATGATCAAAAATGATATTGTGAAGAAGATGCAACTAAGATTTTTTTCAAATAGATAAAGAAAAGAAGGAATATCTTAAATGTATATCACAGTGGCAGGAGAGCCCATTCCTTTACAATACAGTTCCACCTGCATTCAAAATATCCATTTTGTTAATTGAAATCCCAGCAACAAATATTAATAGTGTACCTGGCACACATTTTCATTTTAGTAGGTAATAAATCTAAAATACTCTATAGGCTTCAAATTTTATCTGATCTTGGAAGCTAAACAAGATTAGCCCTGGTTGGTACTTGGATGGGATGCAGGTACTGTAGTTTATATTTTAGAGGAAGGAACTGGCAAACCACACCTGAATATCCCCTGCCTAAGAAAACCCTATGAAATTCATGAGCTCACCATAAGTTGCTAGGCGATGTGAAGGCACACACATGTAGTAAACCACCTGGCTTTCTTCTAATTATGTTTGGGTTTTAGTTTGCAGTAAGCTTTGCTGCCTTATCTTGACATTTCCCCAGGAAATTTGCTGCAGACCTACTAGTGAACAATTTTAATGAAGCTACTTTTTGTCTATTGAAAATAAAATTATATTTTACAGTGTGTGTGTGAGGGGGGGGGGAGGTTATGAATATTTTAGTCATAATGAGCTATAACAAGCCATTTGAATTGCTTTGCTGAATTGTTCTGCGAGCCATTCTCTTGAAACTGAATTGATGGGTGACATTTAGTTTACACAGTGGATATTATAATAGATGAAATAATTTGGAAACCTAAATTGCTAATAAAGAGAATAAATAATGACTTATAAATATGTTAACAACCTATTCATATATTCCTATATTCTGTTCTTGAATATATATATACGCTTAAAAGAAGTAGGTAATAAGAAATTTAATATCAGGTCTTTTTCATTTAAAAGAACTCATCCATGCCATTTCAAGGAAAAAAAGAAACAGTTTTAAAATGATAGCATAACACTGGGCAAAAACAAATCCAGTCCTATGTTAATTCAGAGTCAGTCCTGACAACCATAAAGTTGGGATAAGGCAGAAGCAATCCTACAAACTGTGAACCAAATCCTATTATCCTCCATGCTTAGCCATGCTACCAGGACTAAAGGGAATTGCAAACTGTAATGGATTAGTCTACCTTACAAGGTTGGTGTACAGACAGTAACAGGCCTGGGTTGGAAAAGCTAAGGAGAGCGGGGGGACACAATCAGGCAGCTTCATAACTGGTGCAGTCTAATTGGCTGATGAAATTGGAGGGAATTCCTTAGCAACCAGAGATGGACGGAGCCAGAGGAAAAGAAAGAGCTATGCAGCCTGAATGTTTTTCAGTTGGAAGCTGGAGATTGAAGAAGGAGTTAGTTTAGGAGATTTGAAGGGGAAGGAAGAGTTTTGGGAACTGTTATTAGAAAGATACTTCTTTGAGGAAAGTAATGAAAGCCTTCAGGGAGAAGGAGTAAGAAATATAGTGCGCCTCTATAGTTTTAGTGTGCTGGTGTTGAAGCCTCAGAGAAGGAGGATTCAAAAGGTTTAAAACAACCTGTTTGTATTCCTGTGTGCGGAACATTGTTTGCAAGAAACTCTCGATATAAAACCATTCTCTGTATAAGCAAATCCTGACTGACAGTCTATTGAAACTATTACACTTCTTTGCTGTTCAAGAATAAAATAAACATCATATTCTTGTTTTCATTTCATCTGAAGAGTTTGTGTGTCTTCTTGAACATCCCAGCAAGGAGATGGCCTAAGGTTCAATAAATGGTGGTAGCAAAAGAAACTTTAATAATAAATGGGTGGCAGCAGAGAAATATATAACATTGTAATCGTGATACACACACACACACACACACACACACACACACACAGTTGTAGCATCCTACAGTCCTGTCTTGTGTGTGTCCTTGTTCCTCGGCCTTGTCACTGGTATAATCCTTTTGTACAAACCAATAATATATATCACCAATCTTGGATAGGGCAAAGTGCAGCTCATGAGCCACATGGAACTCCAAGGGTGCTTTTTTGCCCCCCATATCCACACATTCCAAAAAGATTTAGGAGATATAGTTTTTTTTTCTTGTTTTGCTTCCCAAAGGCCCACATTGCTGTGAAGTCTTCAGGGAGCATCACTATCCATTTTATAGCATTCTGAAAGGAAAACGCACATTTTTACAGCTGATTTTAAATCATTATAGTTATTTCCTGATTTGAAAAAAATGTATAGACTGATAGAAAGCCTCTGGAAAGGGGGATGGCCTCAAAGTAATAATGTAGGGACCAGGGCTCTGCAAAGGTGGGCAGTGTGGCACATGAATCTCTGGTGCTTTCCTCTCTTGTGTATAAGACTGGAGTGTTAAGGCTTGTCTATATGAGCCCCAAATCCTGTACTTACTATGTATTAACTGCTGGCTGTTCCCACAGTGCCCAGCAGCCTCCAGTGAGTATTGGTATTTATTTATTTATTGTTGTTTTCAATTATGTTTGCCTTGCTCCGAAGTATCCTATGACCTTGGGGCAGTCTGGACAGTGGGATCTAACCCAATTTGGCTTGATCCCTGTCCAGATGGCCACTGTCATGCAATCTCCTTCCTTTCTAGTCACACATTTCCTTCTTCTGAAATCAACATAAGCTTCCATGATTGTGCTGGTGATGTGGAAGAGGCGATGGTCCAGCAGCATGGATGTGGTTCCAGGCCATCTGCCTGGTGTAGATAAACCATTAGTCAGTTTCAAAGAATTGTGTTATATTCCATTATTTATATTACATCAATACACCATGTACAGTATTATAATTACCAGGGTACACTACATACAATAGTCAAGAATTGTAGCCAGAAGTCATTTCAGAAAAATGACTTCTCAGAGTATGAATGTATTCACACCAATCATCACTTAATTCTTAATCTAACCTTATCTATAGAATGATAAGATACCTTTACATAAGAATAATTACATAATACCATACTATACAAGGCATACTTAAACTTTTACTTGTATTTGCTTTATTGAAAGCCTTTTAAATTATAATTATCATTTTGTCAAGTAATCATTCCCTGAGACTTAGGAGTTTTACTTTTGACTTCATCACACAGAGGCAGAGATGTGTCTTCTCCTCGCTTCTCAGTGCTGCTGGTACACTGCTGCCTGGAGTCTACTGGAGCCCACCAGATGATGCAGGGCTCCATTGGGCTCCATGCTGGCAGCATGCTAACAGCACAGAGACACAGAGCCCTGAGGAGTCGGGTGTGCACCCGATTCCTCATAGAAGATGCCGGGGAGGATATGGGAGGAAGCCGGGGACAGTGGGGAAGAGATCCCATGACCACCCATGGTAAGGGGATGAAGCGGTATGCTGTTCCACAGTTTCCTCTATTGTCCCCAGGCGTTTCAGCCTCCATGTGATGAGGTCCCTTGAGTGTATCCACAGGGTTTACAAGTATTGCATTTTAAAAAAAGGAAACTGGCAAGTCAGTTCAATTAGATCAGAGACAAAAGTGTTAGCATTGGTATCATTATAATACACACACATATGTGCCACATTTTCCTTTAAAAAGTAAATATAATTTACATAATGTTGAGTTCTAACTGATGTTTCATTCTGATTTGGAGCATTGTCAATTCATTCAAAATTACTGAGATTACTTTATTTTATCCAAGCAAAAAATACTAGATGCTAATTGGAATGGTTTTGCTCTTTCTGAAAACTCTCTTCTTTCCTTTTAAACATTGCTGAAGCTTAAGCTACAGCCTCATAATTTACTCCAAACCATTTACAGGAAAAATGTTATACAGCATGAAGACATTATTTAGAAATGCAGTGGATGGCACTGTTGGTCTGTAATTATGAGACACTGGGGAATGCAAATCTTATAATATTATATAATTCAACAAAATGCATTGGATACATCTCAGGATGCACAGACAGGGCATAGGCCTTAAGAAATGGCCTTAGGGAAGGGAATTAATTCATTTCTTTTATCACATCTAGTTTATTGAATAATGGTGCAAACTGGATTTAACATTAATATTGATTCCCATATTTGAATGTACTAGAACTAGCTTGACTTGGCTTGAATGATTAAGACTCAGTTTTCATTTTGTGATTATCTGGCTGGTGAAGATACTGAGGCAGTGGAAAGACCTGTTTCTTTTGATGACGTGCACAATCTGGCTAAGATCATCAGGGACATAACTAAGTAGAATATTCATGAATTGATATATTTCTTGGAAAAATAGATAAGCATTGCAGCATCCTAAGTATATCTTCAGTGCTTATAATTTCCATAACCAAGTTATAGCTATATCATCTCCTCTAGACAGTTTGTGCCAAAGGAAGAGTGTTCTGATGAAACTGGAAGGTGGTATGACTGAAGCTTCCAAAGTATCTTTGACCTGAGAGACATCAAATAGATTCAGCCTGTGCATCAATTCAACCTTGAATGCAGAAGATCAAGGAGACTAGATAGACCTGTAACTTCCATCTGAAAGTAGGCAGATTCAGTAATACAATATGTTTTTTCTCATTCTTATACAAATAGAAAATTCTGCTTTTTAGTTGTACAATTCAAATTGGGTACAATAGCACATTTTGGTAAGGAAAATCAGATCCCAAGGCTGCTTATTTCCCTGGTCCATGCCCAAGCAGAACCAAAAACTATGCTTGTCTTGGTGCTACTCAGTTTTCTTTTAATAGGTCAGGTAATTAAAGACAATTGAAGATAAAACCACCTCCCACTGTGGCTGTAGTGACCTTGCAGGACTTTAGCTATAGCAGTTCTTCAGCCTGGACTGTTCTTCCCACGAATCATGGGATTGCTCTATGCATCACCAGAAGATTGCTCTATGGATTACTATCTTAGTACTTGCTTCTGATCTATCTGCCTTAAGTTCATATCTATATGTATATATCTATAAGGCATGTGCGATTGATCAAAAATGTTTCAAAAGTCATTAGAAAATTAGGGGGTGCTGGTGTTTTGTTTCTAAAGTGTTCCGAATTTTGTTGTTATTTTAATGAAATTTCATAACTTTTTTGTTATAGTACATGTGCATGTGGTGAAACTTCAGCGGCTCCTTTTCCCCTCAATTTTTACAGCTATTAGGATGAAACTTGATACAATGGTAGAACTCATGTACCATTGTTCACCCATTAAGTTTTCTGAATGTTTCCCTTATCCATGGATTTTTGGGAATTTTTCATTTTTTAATAAACAACATTTTAAAAATAAAACTACAAGAGCTATTTCCTTGGATTTTCTATAAAATGACACAAGATAACAGGAGATTATTTTTCCCAACTTTCAGAAATATTCATAAATAAATTGATTTTAGGAAATCTTTTTTAAAGTTTTGACAAAAACATGTTTTAAAAGCCAGAACAGCTATCATATTGAATGTCTCTCATATTAACCAATAGAACTTCCATTTAATTTCCTCTCAGTCTGGTACAGAGATTTTCTTACTAGAAGTATCAGTCAGTTCTCCTTTTTTGCAGATTTAACAATTTATTGGAACTCTGGCTGGCTGCTGCTATGGAGGGACAAATATCTCCCTTCTCCTAAATTTCCCAGAATTCTGATGCTAAGCGGAATTCTGGGAAATGTAGTTCAGGGCAGGGCCTTTTGAATTCTCTGGCATAGGGTTCTTCGCCTTCCCAAATTGACTTTTCCCAGAATTCTTTGCTTTTTCAGTCTTTTTCTCAGCAAGCTCTTGTTTCTCCCTGTTGCTTTCCTCTTGTAATGGTGAGAGACTATTAATTTAAAGAGGAAAGACAGCCTTTTTGCTAGGCTTTGCTTCCTTGGGTTGAAAATCAAACTGACTTGGGAAGGCTTCTAAGATTTACAAAATGCAATTGAAATAGTATTAAGTAAGTTTTGATTCTTAAGTTTTTGGGGCGTGCCATGCCCACACATTAGATATCATGTCATAAGTATGAATTTAACAAATTTGATATGTCTTACGATGACTAATGAAAAAATCGCACACCCCTAATATCTAACAATATCTGGAATACACTTCCGCCTGCTCTCAGGGCCACATCGGCCCCAGCCAGATTCCTGTCCGACTTGAAAACTTGGCTCTTCCGCCAGGCGTTTGGGGATTGACTAGATAACCTGGAGGCTGGGCCCTCTATGGTTCTCTGTACCTGTGTTTTTAATTGATGTACCTGTGTTTTGTTTTTTTTTCTTAAATGATGTAAGTCGCCCGGAGCACCAATGGTGGAGGGCGACTCACAAGAAATAAAGTTATTATTATTATTATTATTAACAATCTATATCTATCTGTCTCCATATATTCTATATTCTATTCTATATTAATAATAAAAGTGAAAGTATGTATGTATGTATGTGCCTGGGGCTCCAACTTCCACAGATAAGCTCCCACTTCCACAGACAACTATGACACCCAGTGCGGAAGAGCCAAAATAGGGATTTGATACTGGCTGGTAGTTGCCAGTTGCATGGGATCCAGTGCTGATTTCTTCAATAAAGATCTTACTACAGCATCTTTGAAACTAGAAGGCATTATGCCCTGGGTCAAGGAGGCATTACCCAGCACCTTCACCAACTCTGCCACTCCCCCCATGTCAGTTTAATTAGGAAGGGTCCAGAGATAATGTAGTCACCTTAATCTCTCCCAAGATCTTGTTCACGTCCTTGGGCTGCTCAAGGTGAAAATAATCCATTAAAGAGGGATAGGCAGATTCTTCAGTTACATCCACAGAGGCTTCATCAACACTGTCATCTACTGTAAGTCGACGTGGATCTGAGTGGCTTTATCTGCAAAGAACCTGGCAAATTCATCACAATGAGCTGTTCATTGGTCGGGTATCTCTGGTTGGAAAATGTTTAATTGTCCTCTAACTCAATCCCTTGGGCAGTTCTTTGCAGATGTAACCATCTTTGTGATGCCTTCTCTGCTACAGAATAGGCTTTTTAATGAGTTCTAGGCTGTATTTGATTGGATTTGCTACGAGATTTACACAAACGCACCTCCATTTCATTTGCTTCATCACCACCAGCTCCTTAAAGTACCAAGGAGCCAATTTGGCTCTGCTTTGCATTTGGGAGTGATTGTGTCAACTGCCCTGGTCACCTCCAAGTTCCAGAGGTCTGCCAGAGCTTTGACAGAATCACTTACTGAAGTGGCAGGAAGATCCCCAAGACTCATCAGAAATCTGTCAGGATCCATAAGCCTCCTGGGGTGAACTTTCCTAATCAGTCCACCATCCCTGTTGAGGTTTAGAGTCCCAGTGAGTCTAAACCTGATCAGGGAGTGACAAAGGAACTGTAGAAAGTTTCTCCACTATACAGTCACTACCACTAATTGTTTCTGAAAGATAATTTAAAAACAAACTTTTCCCTTTATTACACTACAACAGGAGAAGCACAACAGAAGATGATCAAATAGCTAGTATCTGTCCTACACCATGATTATTTCAAATATTGAATGTTCCCAGTTGGACTAAACTTCAATAGATCTTAATTCAACATACATAATTGTTCATAAATTATTTGAAATGATATGTACTGTTCAGATTATGACCTCTATATACTTTGGCAGAAGTAAGGCTTGCCCTATGTTAAATTGAAAGATCAATTAACCCAGGACAATTTACAGCAAATTTATACAATAGATATGGCATGGAGAACACAAAATAGATATAATGTAGGATAAGAACATATTTTGTAACTATCTCTTCTCTTTGGCTGTGATAATTCCAAATTACTAGCAATATTTTTCTCCCTCGCTAATGCATCTCACTTTCATTCTCAGAGTACCAGAATGTTCAGACTCTTGGCATGCCTCATTTTTTTTTCTTTTCCATACTGCTGTTCTATTTAATGTATTCTGCTGATGCCTAGTGTATTCCTCTTTCAAGCTCTTCCATATCAATTAAGTAGCTTCTACTTTGTGCAAAAGATGAATGACTGATAGGGCAAAGCATGCACAATTTGGCACATTGTCATCATGCATTTGTTTCCTAAGAGGCAGCACCTTTTTTCATTGCATGTCTGCATCTGCCTGAGTAATTGCTGGCCTAAAAAAACAGACAAGGAAATGAAGAGTGATTGTGTGTGTGTGTGTGTGTGTGTGTTTTAGAAAAGATTCACTGTCAGTTTTCAATTTTCATCTTTCTCCTGGCCATGATTTAATACAGGGGTCCCCAAACTGAAACCTTTGGGCAGGATGTGGCCCTCCAAGATAATTTACCCAACCCCCGCCCTAAACTTTAGACTTAGGGTTGCCCTTAGTCTGAAATGACTTGAAGGCACATAACAACAAGAATCCTAATTAATGTCACTATCTCATCAGGCATAAGCAGGCCCACACTTCCCATTGAAATATTGGTAAGTTTATGTTGGTTAAATGTTTTCTTTATTTTTGAATACTGTGTTGTTATTTCATTTTTTGCACTACAAATAACATATGTGCTGTATGTATAAGGGTTTGTTCATGTATTTTTCAAACTATAGTCCACTCCCCACAAAGTCTAGGGGATCATGAACAGGCTTTTTGCTTTAAAAGTTTGAAAATTCTTGATTTAGTAGGTAAAAACCTGACCCTGTTGAAATTAATATAAGACATACTGTTGATTTGATAGTGTCAAAATTCTTTCTCAAAAATTTTGTAATTGAGGGTGCCTCTATACTGTAGGATTAATGCAGTTTGACACCAGGTTAACAGAATATGCTGCAGCATGTAAAAATTGCACGTGATTATTTTGCATGGAAAATAGCATTTCTACACATGTTTTAGAAGTGTGCTGTTTTTCTGTGGAGAAATAGCTATTTTCTGTGCAGAAAACCAAGCATGAACTTTGCTCAGAATAAATCCTAAGCCGTCAGTTATTTTGAAAACTTTCTTGCAGTGAGAAGAGAGTTGCTAAAATTACCCATTGACTCATTCGAGAAGAAAAAAAATCACAAATATAATGAGCTTTTGGAGCCCCGGTGGAGCAGTGGGTTAAACTGCTGAGTTGCTAAACTTGTTGACCGAAAGGTCACAGTTCTGAATCTGGGGAGCACCGTGAGTTCCCGCTTTCAGCCCCAGCTTCTGCCAACCTAACAGTTCTAAAACATGAAAATGTGAGTAGATCAATAGGTACTGCTCTGGCGGGAAGGTAATGGCTCTCCATGCAGTCATGCTGACCACATGATCTTGAAGGTGTCTACGGACGATACCAGCTCTTCAGCTTAGAAATGGAGATGAGCACCAACCACCCAGAGTTGGACATGACTGGACTTAATGTCAGGGGAAAGCCTTTACCTTTACCCATTAAGCTTTATTTTGGGCTTTCCCTGGAAAGCACTTCAAAATTACAGCTGGTGCAAAATGTGTCTGATATCTGGTGTTCAATATAGGGGTGGTGTTCTGTACCAACTGTACTGGTTTCCAATAAGTTTGTAAATAAAATTTAATGTGCTGATTTCTAGAGGCAAAGGTTTAAATGGATTATAAACAGGATATTTAAAATATCAATTTCTCCATATAAGCCTGCCCAGAATATAGCTATTTCATAGATCTGAAATGTATAAACTGTTTTATAAAATGTATCAAGACAGCCAAGAGGAAGGCTAAGCAGACTCCTCTGCACCTTTTTTCCAGGCCAAAGGAATCAGCCAAACCCATTGTTCATATATACTTTATATATGTGTGTGTGTGTGTGTGTGCGCGCACGCGTGCACAGAGATGTATGATCTTCTACCAAACCCAAACCTGTTTGTCTAGCTGTTCGTCAGCCTACAAAAACAGGGGCTTATAATGTACACTTTTTAAACCTCTTTTGTGGACAGCTAAGCCTTTGAGTCTCCAAGATCAACATCTGTATTACACCTTTGTTTTCTGAAGTTCCTACCTTTGTTTGGCATGGAACTAGATATTTGAGCTCATCAAAACCGATCGACATATCTTTACTCTGTGTTTCCCAGACTGTGCACCTCCAGGAGGGGGCTCTGCAGCTGACTGGTCCTTCACTCAGACCAATCCCTGGCTGCCCTTTCCCCCTGCCAACCAATTGTGGCATGGATCCCAGTCAGCCTCTTTTCTTGCCAATCAGGAATGGGGGCAGGAAGTCTGAATAGTTATCAGAAATGTATAGGATATTATATCTCTGTATGTTTATGCTTTTATGTTTCAAAGCAAAATTGGTGTACATGCATCCCCTTTGGTCTAAACCTCTGTGGCTTGTCTTCAACTTGGTGAGTTGATTTCTCTGTCCTGGTCTATTTGGTTTATAGCATATGGCTCACCAGGCAGGATCCTCTATAACTGCGATCCTTAGTTAACCACAACAGTAGTACCTACTAGGCATGGTTTAGAACCCAAAAATAGGGAATCGAAAATCTAATGGGGGGGGGGGATTTTTTATTAGTAATAGAAAGACTTACAAAAAAATTTCAAAAATTTCTAAAATGTAACGTAATTACTAACTAAATTCGTTAGTAGTTCGTATGCCAGCGCATGCACATTCCAGATGGTTTTGGCCTACAACTCCCAGAAATCCTAACAGCTGGTAAATTGGCTGGGATTTCTGGAAGTTGTAGGCCAAAACTTGAATAAATCACACTGAATTCTAGATGGGACTCTCCAAATAGGAAGGAGGGAGGGAGGGAGGGGGTATTCTATTCTTGGAAGCAGCAAAAAAAGGAGGAGGAGGCCCCCCGTCACTCCTCGCTGCCTCTCTCTCACCCCGATCCTGAGGGAGCGAGGGCCTAAGTTTGCCCAGGCTGAGAGGAAAAGGAAGAGGCCTGAGGCTGTGAGTAATGGTGGGAGTTGAAGTCCAAAACACCTGGAGGGCTGAAGTTGGCCCGTCATGAAGCCTCTTCAAGGCTTTAGATCCTGGCAGGCAGAAGGGGCAGGGAGGGCCCGTCCACTCCTCCTGCCCTGCCAGGATCTAAAGCGCATCAAGGCTTGGCACGCTTTAGATCCTGTGAGAAACCAACCTAATGTATAATAGAATGAATGCTAACTTATAGAGTAAGTGCCTAAATATTATAAGTAATCCAACTGGTCATATACCTACATTCCATGCACATGCAATAACACAGCAGTAATAACAATGGGTATAAGAAGAGGTAAAATTCAAACCAAAGTATTCTGACTGGTCCCTCCTCAAGCGGTGCAAACGGGCTCTTCTCTATGAGCCCGGGATTCTGCAGCAAATCCCCCCCCCCCCCAAGAATATGTATGTGCACCCAGGCAGCAAATGCTGTGCCCGGGCTTTGGCTTTTCCCGGGAGGGGCTGCCTCCCGGGCTCATAGAGAAGAGCCATTTGCAGTTTGCAGCTTGAGGAGGGACCACAGTCAGAATACTTCGGTTTGAATTTTACCTCTTCTTATACCCATTGTTATTACTGCTGTATTATTGCATGTGCATGGAATGTAGGTATATGACCAGTTGGATTACTTATAATATTAGGCACTTACTCTATAAGTTAGCATTCATTCTATTATACATTAGGTTGGTTTCTCACGTGTTGTGTGCAACTACCCCAATACTCTTTGATGCTTTAGATCCTGGAAGGCAGGAGAGGCAGGGAAGCCTGGAAAAATGTAAACAGAGAGGTGTACTCAGAAGTAAATCCAAAGTGCACTTCATCCAAAGTAAACCCTCTGTTTATTTCCTTGCAATTTACTCTTGAGTAAACCTCTCTGTTTACATTTTTCCAGGCTTCCAGCTGAAAGAAGGAGCGAGTTTAGGGCTTGCCTTGCCATAATACTTATTGGCAAGGGAGGCGGGAGGGTGGTGAGAGAGAAGGAGGGTGCCCCCCCCTTACGACCTAATAATGATACTTAAGAAAATCCTGGCCCCCGAAGTTCTATAAAGAAAGTCCACTTCCTGGTTGGCGTTCCAGATCCGGAAATACTCAAAAGTAGCATTTCTTACGAATTTCTTACGAATCATTTAATTTTCATAACTTTTTTCTCATGCCTAGTACCTACCTATATAATTCTATGATTCTATCTAGATCTCTTTGGTACTGAAAAATGTATTGACTTATTAATGTATTACCATCAGATTAACAAAAAAAACCCCACACAAACACACACAAAAAGAAATCACTAAATTAGATTCAGGCCCCTTTCACACTACACAGTTATACTGCTCTGATTCTACTTTAACTTCTATGCCAATAACCTATGTTATTTTAGAATTTGCAATTTTGAGTACTTAGAATTTTCTGCCAAGAGCTCTAGTGCCTCACCCATCTACAAACTCCAGAATTGATATTAAAGTGGAATCATAAGGCATAGCTCTACTATATATTTTAGTGAATTTGGTAAATATGAATCAGTAGTCTGCTCGACAACTGATTATTAGATAACTCTTTGGCCATTATAGGTAAGTGAAGGAGAAGATATGTACTTTCAAAAGACATCACAAGTTGTTGAAATATATACTTCTGCTCTCTGCTGCTAACTTGAAAGACAAATCCTGAACTTTCAAGTAAGAGACTTGCTAGACATCCCACATATTGGGCCCTATATATCATGTAGCAGCTTGCTTCACCTCTGCTTAGTGCCAAGTAAAAATGCTTCCTACTTTATCTCTTTGATATTTATGGGGGTTATGGGATGAACTGTAACATTTATGGGGAAATGCATCATTTCTATTTGGTTGTCACACTCTTCAGCATGATTGCTAACTTGTCCAAACAACTTGTATATGCTATAAAATGTAGGCTACTTAACAGGGCAATGGAATATCAAGTGCATGGATAATATGTGGCTTGTTACTGTATGTCTCTATTTCATGATTAAAATAGCGCATTCAAAAGTGTACAAAATTACAGTACTGTAATTGCAATTTGTTTCTCATAGTCACTATTCGTTTTCCTACAGCTACCATTTTTCCTTTTTGTATTTTGCAGTTTCACCACTAATCTCTTCTTTGTCGAGGAATAGATACTTTCAAAGCCTGAGTCCCCCTGTGGGAGAAGGGCAGGGTAGAAATAAAGTAAATAAATAATAAATAAATAAACCAATGTCTAGTCTGAGTCTTTTTTAAAAAAATCATTTTTATTGAGTTGCTTTTCACAATCATAAAATAAAATAATAAGAAAAGAATAGATTAAGAATAAAGGTGAGTTAAGAGGAGAGAAGAAAGGGGGGAAAGAAGAAAGAGAAAAAAAGAAAACGTGAAAAAAGAAGGAAAAAGAAGAGAAGGAAAGGAAAAAGAGAAAAAAATTATACTAAAGTAGAGGAAATGGATAGTCACTAAAAGGTTAGAAGAGGAAATAAAGTTAAGTAAGAGAGAGTATAGATTTAGATGGACAGATGACAGTTGATCTTCCAGTCCATTCCACAGGGATTCATTTATTTCTTGTAGGTTCCAATTCATAATCATATGTCACAGTTTCGCCATTCTTCCTTTTGACTTTTCTACTGTTATCTTATTTGGGTTAATTACTTAATCTTTATTTCTTTTAAGTAAGATCTCACCGGTTGCCAGTCTATTCTGTTTTTTTGCATCTGGTCATATATCATGATTTTCAAAAAGTCCAAATCCATAAATTCTTTTAATTTGATAATCCATTCTTCGACAGTCGGAGGTTCTTTGTTCTTCCATTTCTTTGACAGAACTGTCCTTACCACCGCAGACATATAGTAGAACAGCTTATCATTATTTTTCTCTATGTCGCAATCCATTAAATTTAGAAGACAATATTCTGGTTTTAGATCTAATTTATACTTCAATACTTTTTGTGCATGTGCATATATAGTCTTCCAGAAGTCCACCAACTATGTAGAAAGGTCCCTATTTGTTCCTCACACTTCCAACATTTGTTGTTTAAATTTTTGTAATATTTGGCTAGTTTCAGGGGTGTTAAGTACCAGCGAAAGAACATTTTCTACCAGTTTTCTGATACCATGGTGGACCCCGAGTACTTGATCTTTTTTTCCATATCTCCTCTCATTCATTTAACAGTATTGAGTGATCCTGTGCCCATTTGATCATATTATCCTTTATGAGTTCTGTCTCTTTGTCCCATTCCAAGAGTTTTCTGTATAAGATCCTTATTTGCTTTTTCTCAGATTTCATTATTATGTCCCATGTTGTTTCTTGTGTGTTAAAATCTTTTTTGTTATCTAGTTTAAAGTAATCTTTTATCTGGGCATAATGGAACCACGTCATTTCTTTATCCATCTCTCTTAGATTTTCTATTGATTTGAGTTTCCATACTGTCTCTTCTTTTTCTATCAGGGTCTTATATGTATGCCATTTAGTCATTGGGATTTCCTTTTTGTGTTGTGCTTCTTTTGGTGATATCCAGAGAGGTGTTTTTTAGTAAAATCTATTCTTATATTTTCCCCAAATCTTAATTAATGCCGCTCTAATATAATGGTTTGAGAAGTTTTTCTCTATCTTGGTTTTTTCATACCAGAGGTATGAGTGTCACCCTCTTGTTATATCAAATCCCTCCAGATTTAGCATTTTTCTTTTTGATAGGGTTCTCCAGTCTTTGACCCAACCTAGCGCAGCGGCCTCAAAATACAATCGGAGATTGAGTAAGGCTAGTCCTCCTCTTTCCCTTCTATCCGTTAATTTTTTGTATTTTATTTTAGCCTTCTTCCCTCCCCATATGAATCTTAAAATATCTTTTTTCCACATATCTGAGTCTGAGTCTTGAGAACAACAATATACAAACAAATTACAACGTTTAAATATATATTTCTTCATAGTGTTTCCAGTCCTTCTCATCCCCCCCCCCCCCAACATTGCTGGGAGAAAAGGCATATAATTTGACCAGACATGGAAAAGAACATTATGCATGCTTATTGAAAAAAACAAGTTCTCATACTTTAAATGGATTTATTTCTTAAAAACTGAGTGTACAATATTGTAGGTTATACAGAAATGAAACAATATGACCAAAAATGGCTAGGGATGATTCAAGATACTTGAATGAATGCATTATAACTTGTGGGGGCAGCGTAAAATGTTAATTTATATCTTCCATTACAGTTTTTATGTATCATTTTAAGTCCAAACACTGAAAGATTTAGGCAGCAGTCTCATATCGACTCACATGGGAACAAGCCACAATGGACTTTACTTCTGAATAGACATGTGGATACTTGCACGATGAAGTTTATTATAATCTGGTATACAATCTACAGTGTCTAATAGCAGTAGCTTGAATGTCCAAGTGCATTTATTTATCTGCTCATTTATTTTCTGAATTGCTGGGGAGGGAGAAAGACTGGAAGATGAAGTGCTTTACTTGGAAAACTGTGTAGGTAGGGCAACAGTCCCTATACCAAATAAATATCTCTTCAGGAACACCCAGTTCCTTAAGATAATATTCCATATTGGAATCAAAAGTGAAAGTTTTAATTAAGTCAGTTTTTTCATTTCCCAAATGTTTGTTCTGCCTACCACTGACCACTGGGCATTTAATTTCTCATCTATAATATAGTCACACTGAATGTGACATTATTTTTTATATCTGTGAACTGTGAATGAGAAGCAGAATAAATCAAATGGGACTTTATATTCAAACCTATATGTCTAATCATATGTACAAAAGGGTTAATGCATTTAGTTAATTGTTAATAAGCTAAAAATCTGATTGAATTGCATTACATTAGAGGGGTCAAATTTAACGATTAAGTCTATGTTAAACTGCCGTTTAAGTTAAATGCCTGCACTAAAAGTGTCAGTAGAATGAAGCTGAGAAATGCCGTCCATGATTACAACTGATCTATTATTTTATTACTGATTTCCATATGCATCCCAGAAAAAGGTCTTGGGGTCTGAGTTTCAAAAGCCAGTTTCCTGGGATAGAGTAAGAGTCAGTATACAATGTTTGACACAGAATACAAGAAGGTCATTTGAATCATCCCCGTCTTTCAGCATTGCCATTACTCATTTGATATAATTTGACCTGAACTTAACTATACTATCATAATATTTATCTATCTCTAGCATTATCGGCAAATCATTTGTTAATAACTTAACGAATAACCTGGTGCTGGATTAAGGCTAAGGCTGAAATTCTACATGAAATAATTTACTTCACTTAAAATAAATTTTATTAAGTTACCTTTTTTGTTACAAAACTTTAATCTTAATTGATATTTTGGTTGATTTTTGCCAACTAGCTTATATACTTAGCATGGCCAGGTGTCATTGGGACCACTGCCTGCCTACTTTCTCCCTTCTCCAGCTCTGAGAGTCTCCATGACAACACTTTGGCAACTGTGTGCAGGCTCTCATTGTGTTATTTTTTCCTTCCTTCCTCCCTTCTCCTCATAACATGTCACTTTTCTTTCCCAGTGACATATCAAAGGGCGACTTCACCTAGAAACAGCCAATCTTTCACCTAGCAACAGTCAATCCAGTGACATCATAGAGGTTCACTGCACCTACCAAGTGTTGGAAATTACAACCTTATTCAAGCCTCCTCTGGTAATTTTTTATATATATAATCCTGTTGCTTACTTATTGTATGTATGCTCTGAAAAGTTGTGGGAGGGGCTGTAGACCACATGATCTGCCCTGAGACTGCTCAAGACTGATTAGACTTTGGGACTGTTCAGGCCAACACTTGCCTGCTTTTTGATTGTAAGAAAGATGCCCTGTGCCATCTGCACAGAAAGACTATCTCAAACATATCTGAAACTGTACTGATCAATTATGTATCTATGTATGGTGAACAAATGAAGTTGTGAGAAAACTAAATATGTTAATTTTTTTTAACCAAAGTCTACTTTATTTTTGTCTCTAGGGTGCATGATATAAAACAACTTGTTTTATGGGAGTGTGTGTGTGTATATATATATATATATATGTATGTGTGTGTATATATATATATATATATACACACACACTATATATATGGCAGTGAAAAACACTTCTGAAGCACTGCTATTTAGTGCATTGGCATATTCTCTGTTTTCCTAACAGATCATAGATAACGGGTATTCAATCTAAAAACTGAAGACATTGCCTTGCATAATCACATCTGGCTGTATACCACTAGAGAAGATTATACTCTAATGGGGTTTTGGCTCTTCTCTGAAAGATCATGCTTTTCTAAATGGTTATGATTTTCAAATAACCATTTAAAATGGTTATTAATGCCATTTTTCCAAAGCAAGAGTCTTTGTGGTGCAAACATATAGGCAAACATAAATTCCATCCCTATCTCTATTTTTCTCTATTTCTTTCTATACACATATATCAGTGCTTAGCATCTATGTTTAGAAAAAGGTAGAGATTTCCCAGTCCCTGCTCATCAGAAAATATTGTACGGTGAACAGACTTGATTTAAGATAATAAATCTGTGAATACAGGTATCAAGATGAATGCCTCTGACTACACACTTCCATGATTTGGAGCTTGTAGAAGATTATGAAGTGTACTGATGGTTGGTTTGTAAAATAATGGCCAAGAACATAGAGTGTTGGTGGCTCAAGTGAAAGGGCAATGGTGGATGTAGATAAATGTATTGAGACAAGAGTACTGGAAGAGTAATGGATAAGAAAGACAGTCCACTGCACAAAAATGTAAAATAATGAATAGTCAGCTGAAACTTTATCATATGTCTCAGTGCATTGTAAAATATAGAATAGGAAAAGAGAAAGTCAAAAGGGAGGTCTATCTAGATGCCATTAATGAATGATGTGAAATAGCGGAGAAAAAGCAAACAAATCTTTCTGCCGGCATAGAATGATGATTGCATCGAATCTTTATTACACAACTCTTCATGCATCATAAAATACAGGGAACACAAAAATAGAAAAGCTGCAAGCCAAACTAGAGTGCAATAAAAAAGTGAAGAAAAAGGAGCTGCTGTGTTTGCCAAAATGGAAATATTAAGTGCTTTGGCTCCAATTAGGAATTGGAAATGATGTAGACCTGTATAACACTTGTAAACCTTCCAAAAGAGGAAAGAAAGTAATAAACTCTTAACTTATTAGTTCATCAGAAATGTCACAGAATGTGATGCAGTGACTTGACTATTCATAATTAGGAAAAAAATAAAATCCACTACACAATTTGGTATATTTGTTTAATATAATGCATAATATGATGATTTGTTCATTTACCATGTTAGAATTTCCAAAGAGCTTCACATAATTATCTCAGTTATCTTTACAACAAACTTATTCACAGACCACTACTATCACCATGTTAAAGAGAAGAGGTGAGGGCAAAGCATGAGTGGGCTTGTAGCTGAAAACAGTCTTTGAACCAGTGATCTCCAGATGCAAAGTATATTCTCTTGGGGCATCATTACACTTGAGATTTCCCCACTTCAATCCACTTTAAATGCTGTACCTGCCTCCTGCAGAATTCTGGGGCTTGTAGTTTAGGGAGGCCCGGGGCTTTTCTGGATGAGTAGTTTAAATTACAAACTTTGCAGGAGGAAGTAAGATCATTTAAAGTGGCTTGAAGTGGAAAAATGTTCAAGTGTGATGAGGCCCTAGATCGATTTTTGGCATTGGCTTATGTTGCTCATTTCAGTGTGTTGCAGCATATCAAGCAAAAGACAAGAAAAGTCTTGTTTTGATTTCATTTTGTTTCTGCAAATCCTATCAGTGCTTTCCCCCAGCTTTATGCCATATCAGTTTTATAAGGTTTACATTGAAATTTGGCACATTTTAAATATGTTCTCTCCTTATGTACACATTTCTGTATGCTTCCTACCAATTTACACATGTTATTTATTGATTAAAGTGGTCTTATATGCATTTCCATGAAATGAGCATTTTAGGATCTCTTAACATGGACTTATTTTGGATGGCAGTAATGGGTTTTATCCACTTTTCCCATGGAACCTGCCAGCTCCCATCACATACAGTAAAAGTACTTCCAGGGCGGCTCCATGGCGAAAATGGTGAAAAAACCCTGCTGCTGCTGAAAAAATGCTGGTGGTACACAATGGGAGGTTTCCTGTCTTTCTATATATATCAATGAGTCAAGCTGGCTTAAAGAGCCCCCCCTCCCTGTGATGAGATTGGGGGGGGGGGGAACCGGGACAGTGTGATACATGGGGCAACAGGTCCCCATAACCCCTGGGTGAGTGCTGCTGGGATAGCTGCAGTTTATGGCAATACTCGGTGATTCATATGGTGTGAAGAGGTCCTTAGCCATGTGAGTTTTAAAATGAGGCATGCATAGTTTTGTGCATCTGTATTTTTCCAAATGCACCATCACCCTAACACTAACAGCATCTGAAAATTCATCTGAAGAACCAGTGCATTCCAAGATTCTTAATCTTTCGGTGAAAGCATAACTCCAGGACATGTTCATTTCTGAGGCATGCTTTCTATTAGTGAGCAGACTTTTCATCTTTTCTGGATGTCCATCCTCATTTAGTCCATTACTGGATTCAAGGAATAGAATAAAATAACTTTATTATTGTATATTGAACAACAAAATTAAATCCCTTTCCCAGCACACATCACAAAAGCAACACACCCATCCCTCCACTCTCACTTCCTTAAACTCAGATAATCATGAGCAATAAATCTTTTAGCAGTATTTCCATCCTAACTGATTTCTTCTAGTGAGTTCAAGTTGACATGAAATAACATGGGGAACTAGACAGAACTTTGTTGGATTTTATCAAAGGATAGTCCCCAAACACTGCTTTCTGGAGAAGCATAGTAATACAACGCCTTCATTGCCATGTTTTGGTCCAATGTTTATAATGGACATATAGTTATCATTCCTCTAATTTTACTTTTCTCTGTTGACCTGGCACTAAGGAATCATAGGATTGGTTTATGCACATCACTGTGGTATGCCATAGTTTCTGCAAATTCATTAATTCTATTATGCAAAGTATAATCTCCTATTAGTAACATCAAACAGTGTTACTTTGTATGATACAAAATTGATTATCTTCCATTGATTAAATTGTGCTATTTCTTTAAATTACATAGAAGTGGCATATGGTAGGAAACTTCTCCCTGTCCTGTGATTCAAATTGAAATTTCCTTATGTGGAATTTTGAAATACAAAATACCCCAACAATCAAAATTGTCCACATGGGTGGCTAAGTTAATAATACCCGTGTACACAAAATTATTAAAAGTATTATATAGTATAAAATTGCTTTCTAGCTTTTTATATAAGGTATATATGAAATGTAAATGAATTTCATGTTAGACTTGGACCCCATCTTCAAGATATTGCAATATGTATGTATGTATGTATATGCAAAGACAGGTATTTCAAAATAAAATAAAATCCAAAATGCTTCTGATCTCAAGTATTTCAGATAAGGGATACTCAACCTGCAAAATGTAAGATCTTTAGGCTGGCTTTAGCCAAAGTTATAAAACCACTATGTCAAAGGGATGCCTAAAGTAAGCAGAAGGGATCATTTGAAACTAAATTTCACAAAGGCTCTGCAGATCTGAGAGAGGAAAGAAGGTTTGAAGGTAGCGTTCCCTGAAGTGTCCTTAAAATGAAGAAACCTGTTCTTTAAATAAATCTGTGTTCTATAGATAAAGAAAAGCATGTTTCATTTATAACAGACCTATTTTCACAGGCACCTTGGTCAAAGATTCAGTTCTTTGGGCCTTAGGTGCTGAAAAGGAAGCCTGGTTTATTAGAGGAGCTGAACTGAAAACTAAATGAGCTCGTGCTTGGTTTGAAAGGAGATTGCAAATCTGCACTCACTGCTGTTAGACCTATAATGTGAAATGTGTTGTAAAATGAATTTGGAGATTACCCCAAATCAAGCAAATAAGTGAAAAGGTGATTAGTTGCCAATGCACAGCCTTACAAATGTTTAGAATGAAAGTCACTTGGTCTACATCAGAGCTTTCCAAACTATGTATCATAACACTTTTTTGTATCAGCTGTATTTGCGTTTCACAAATGAAAGGAGAAACTTTTGAGTATGTGAAATAAGCAACAGATCATATATCGGTATTTTAATAATACAGTAGAGTCTCGCTTATCCAACATAAATGGGCCAGCAGAATGTTGGATAAGTGAATATATTGGATAATAAGGAAGGATTAAGGAAAAGTCTATTAAATGTCAAATTACATTATGATTTTACAAATTATGCACCAAAACAGCATGTTTTACAACAAATTGACAGAAAAAGCAGTTCAAGACACAGTAATGTTATGTACTAATTATTGTATTTATGAATTCAGCACCAAAACAGACAAGTGTTCTTTCTTTCTCCCACCCTGGACATTGTTCCGGGAGGGAGGCAGACTGCATTGGATAATACAGAACGTTGGATGAGTGAAGTTAGATAAGTGAGACTCTACTATACATTAGAGATCTTGTTATCCATGCATTTCATTATTACAATTTATATATGTGTTCATATCTCCTGTAAGAGGTTGCTTTAACTTTTAGTTTGTTAGTAAAACTAAATTACTGTGTCATGAAATGATTTATATATAAAATATGTCACCAACATGAAATGTTTGGAAAGCTCTGGTCTAGGTGGTCTGTCAAAGCATAGAAATGCTTTCCCATGTGACAACATTTGCACTGTATTGATAACAATTGAGGCACTGGGTTGGTGTAAAGCCTACACTTAAGAGCATTTAAAATGCAGTTAAATAGGGTGATATTGAAAGCACAGTTGCCCCAGCAGAGTTACCATTATATGGCAGTGTAGATAAGTTTAATGGAGAATATACAGGGAAAAGAACAAAATGGCTGTAGGAAAAAGAGAGTGTAGAAAAAAACCCAGCAACAATCAGAAAGTTACCATGTTGTGCCTATCCAAAGACCATTAGTGACCATATGTGTGCAAAGGTTGCCATCCAATACTGGTAATAAGTGCTGGTTGGCATTATTTCACATACATGCAAATGGAAACCAGGCAAATATATGCATACTATGGCTGAAATCTAAAACACAATGAAAAAAACTGCAGGATTAACCATTTTCATGGTGTGTGACCAAGCTTTCTAGTCTCCATTCTTTATATGGGAGAACATTCTTTTGTTTTGCTATTATGTGGTGTGAGGTTTGGCCAGATGGCACTAGACAAGAAGTCAGCAATCAATGGCAATCATTATCACAGCAGAGATGCTGAGTCAGCTATATATGCCCCAAACCTCTGAAAAAAACTACAGAAAATGTTGGGTTTCTGTTTTAATTCAAAATTATTTTCGAAAATCCAAACAATTATTTTGTTCTATTTTATTGTAATTAATGGTTTTTTTAAAAAATAAAAATATTTAAAACAAAAGAAATGCAAAACAACTTTGAATATCTGTTTCTTATAGAAGGTAGGTACCACTGGCAGTTGTTTCTTCTTCTTCTTCTTCCCCTCCTCTTCCTTCCTTGTCTTCCTTTTTAATTCATTTTCCCATTTGTCAGTTTTTACATCATCTCTGGCTAGAAACAGTTAGAGGATATAGTTGTGGAAGTGATGTTCTGTGTAGAGACATGGCAATATATCTCACCTGACTTTATGCTTGTTGTTTGAATATGCAACCTTTTTCTCCTGGCTACATCTAAAGATGGGCACAATGAAACTTCTGTGGATTTTAGAAGATATATGGGGCTTCTGTGGCTATTTATATCTATACAAAGCTTTCATAAAATGCTGCCCTGTCACAAATCATCAGCCACTCGAATACTAACATTTTATACCCACTTTATGCTGAGATAAATAACTCCACATGGCACAGGAACAAGAGAATCAGGGCCAAAATGCAAGCAAAAGGGAATTACGAGAACAGCATTTCCCCTGATATATAGCAATTAGCCAAAACAGATAATTTTCTAGCTAAAGTGTTTTGAAAGCTATGAAATACAGGCTCATTAATCTTCTATTGTTTCATGAAACACATGTGCTTTCAGCTTGCCAGTACACACTTGCATTTTGACATGCAGCCGCAACTTTTAAAGTGCTAACTGAAAGAAAAATGTAATAACTGAGCTAGGTGTTGGTGGTGAGGAATGGGGAACATGAAAGAATAATGGAATAGACAGCATGAAAAATAAGCTACTAAAATTCAGATACCCACAATATAGAATGGACACAGTAAAGAAAAGGCAAAGAGAAGTTTACAAAGACCTTAACGAGAAATTCTATATCCTAATTTGTCTATAGAATGGTGTTTTGGAAAGCAATAGAATGCACTTTTATACTGTGTGCTGAAAGTCGCCATTATTTTAAGGCAACTTTAAAAGAGTTAGCCATATTAACCTCAGTATAAAATGAAAGAACTAGCTTTGGGGCATCTTTAAGGCTTATGAATGTATTTACCAATAAACTAGTTGGTCTCAGGATCCTTCCACACATGTATTAAAAACCAGGTTGAACTGGGTTAAAAGGGATGTGTGTGTGGCTAAATGATGTTTAGCTAAAATGCAGGAGGAATAGGGTTAAAGGCTGGAAAACATGTGTTTAAAAGTTGTCCTTTAAACTTGGTTCGTCCTGAGAAACACACATTTTCCATGCCTATGTATCCCTGCAGACATAGAAAAATGTGTTTTCCTGCCTCTTCCCTGTCTAGACTCCATTCTGCCCCCCATTTCCCTCTCAACTTACAGAACAAAGCCTTCCATGCAGCTTGGCAGCTTTTGCTTCTATTCCTCCTCCCCGGAAAATCCAACAGGGGACTTTGGTGGAGAAGTCCCCTTTGTCCTAACCAAAGCCTCTTTTTGGCTCTTCTAAAGTGGGGGAGGGGAGGAAAGCTTCAGGACTGGTCAGAGTCTTCCACTGGTAAGTGCAGGGGGAAATTGGGGGGGGGGGGCAGGGAGAGGGAGGCTGGTAGTGCCAATGCCCATCCCTACTGATCTCGGATCAGCAGGAGAGAGTATCTGGACACCCCCCCCCCCGCAAAATACCAGGGTTTAGGCCAGCTGTGTGACCTCCATTCCAAGAGGATGTGGAATTTAAAACCCCAATTTCTCTTGCATTTTTGCCTGTCTGGAAAGGCCCATAGGCCCTTTCTACACTGCCAGATAATCCGGGTGATCAAATCAGAAAATCCACATTATTGGATTTGAATTGGGTTATCTTAGTCTACACTGCCATATTATCCAGTTGAAAGCAGATAATGTGGGTTTTAAATGGCAGTGTAGAAGGGGCTTTAGAGAGGCCTCAGAATGCTTCCCTTCTCTTTATTTCCTTCTCAAAATGTGCATTTATTCAACTGTGGAATAATTTCACTTGTCATTTCTTTAGAATTGTTGATTTCTCATTTCAGTTAAAGATCTAAAATATGTGTGCGTTTATGTTAAGTTTGGGAAATGCAATGCCTTATGAAATTTGTTAGCCTAAAGGCAGATAAACATATTGTCTGCCTTGCAAACACATTACATTCAAAGACACTGCACCACATGGTTTGTATTGTTACAGATCTGAGGCAAACAGATCGCAGAAGAGTTTGGCATAGAATGTTTAAGTATTGTGAGAATGCAAAAGGATTAATAGTGTTGATATTGCTCAAGAAGTCAATTATTATAAGAGCACATAGAGCAGACAGTATGAAACATCAAAGAAAACATATGCCCTCAATGAACATATGTTGGATTCACTGAAAGCAAATTATATTTTTATGCCTCCTAACATTTTTCGATGAGAAGGAAATACAGTTAGCCCAAGAATTCTGTATCCAATGATACTGTATCCACAGATGCCACTATCCATAGCTTGAAAATATTTTTCAAACCAAAACAGCAAAACTGGATTTTGCTATTTTATAGAAGTGACACCATTATACTGTGCTATATAATAGGACTTGAGGATCCATAAATTTTGGCATCCATAGCAAGTCCTGGATCAAAATCCCATTGGATACCTGGGACTCACTGTAGTTCAAGAACAGCTCTGTTCAACATTTTTGGATCTTTTCTGTGTGTATATATGTAAGTTATGTTTATATTTTTTGGCTAGTCATTTAATTTAAGATACCAGTTTTAGTCTAAAGATAGGACCTGTGTAAACTATAAACTGAAGAATTTTAGATTAGAAATATCAACAAAGCTCCCTCAACCACGGCATTGAATCCAACGGCCCTAGTTACCTAGCTCTGTATTTTGGTCATCAAGCTGTAATGTGTTAATACTGGTATTGCCTCATGTCTGGTTGTACTAGACATTACCCTCAAATCCCCCTTCCCCAATTCTAAAAATGCTATATTTATATATGCCTCTTCTTCTTGTGTGTATAGTTATCAGACGGGTTGTGATAATTTGGGCTTTTTTATATTGTTGGCATGGAGATTATGAATATTTATTTTGGTCTAGAAATAGCACTGTAATAGTGGTGAAATCCTGTTGCAGTCTTTTTTGCAGGTATTAATGTGAGCAATTGAAAAGTATAAAGCTACTAGAATTTATAGAATTGTGCTGCAGTGAAACTGGGGTGAGGATTTGGAGTTTAATAGGTCATTCCCTTCCTGAACAACTCAAACACCACTTTTAAAATACTCCATATTGTTCCCTTGTAGTTCCTCTGAAAGTTTAGAGAATGAAGTCACCTCCAGGAGTGTGTTTAGTTGCAAAGGTAGATATACAACAAGTGAAATACATAATATTCATGCTCAAAGTAAGATATATGGTATACTGCAATATTTCTTCTTACTTTCTGAGGAATATGCTCATCTGTTTTAAACATTTCATTGCTCTAGGCAATACAAATTTGACTTAACCTATCTTCAGTAGACATAGTAATCTTTATTCAAATATGAAGTATTTTAAGTTTCCTTTTCAGTTTCCTCCAGGATATTAACATTGGGATTGGGGGAGTTGGCATTAGAATGAATCTTCTTGTGATATCCCAGTTGAAAAAGAAATATTTCTCGTTGCAAATGGAATCTGTTTCGTTGCATTTTTGAAAGAGAGATAATTCCTGTTTTTTGTTTTAAGGTACCTGAAAACACAATTTTAAACTAAACAAAAATCACTCAGCTTTAATGCTGAAATGGTTTCTAATAGATAGTTCTTTCTCAACCGTATGTTTGTCTTGATATTTAAGGAAGTGTATTCAAAATCGGCATTAAATAGCTTTAGGACTCATTGCAAGACAATGGTGGTCAATTGCTTTCATTCTTTGCTTTCATTCAGAAGGTTTATAATTGTTGTAAGTGCAATATTGCTGACCTACCATAGGAAAAATGAGACCAGACACAGATATTTATGTCAAATGGGGTTACTATATTCACCTATTTAAATCTGTAAACACTTTGAACTGTGAACTGTAAAAGGCAAAAGCAATCAGGTAATACAGTCAAACCTACAAGAAAAAACAAGATTGGAAACATGAACCAGAGTACTTCAAAACTTAAGAGGGCGTACATATTGTTTATAAGCGCCAATGCCTAAATATGGAGATACTCACCATCCACCCCCATAATAGCAGTTGTTGATGGCACTCTGGTTCTAAAGGAGTGTGTAGCAAACTCCACCAAAATCCAGAAGTACAGGTTCAGAAGTACTCCTTGGGATTCCACCTAATGCTAACTGTTCTTGGATGATCATATTCTGAAGACTATCCTGAAGTGCATATCCTGAAATGCTCAGGTTTGTCCTGCTTTATTGGTTTCCAAAGAGGATGCTAACTCACTCAGCTCAGCTGTCATATACCAAAGAAGGCCTCTTGTTCCATCCAACTGCCTCTATTTCCTCTTTTGTTACTTTGGCATTAGGCATGCCGCCTATTGCAAGCACAGTGATAGTTTTGGTAAAAATTAACATATGGAGAAACCAGGGCCGTAGCCAGGATTTTGTTTCGGGTGGGGGCTGAATGTGAGTGAGAGGATCTACTGGAGCAAACCTTTACAAAAATTTTTTTAAATCTTTATCCCAATACCCCCATGCATATGAGATATATTGAGCATGTGTCACGATGCACGGACTTGACTGGCCCCTTAATCACACACACAGAGACGGACTGAAGGCTAACAACTTTATTGAATATAAAAACAGTTCAAAGGTAATGTCCAATAGAATATAAAAGCAATCCAAAAAGCTTGAAGTAACAATGTCCAAGGTAACGTGGCAAATAGGCCAAAAGCTTAGCAAGGCTCCGCAAAACTATGCGGATCAGGAACAAGGTAAGGCTCCACTCAACCAGGCGGATCAGGAACAAGGCAAGGCAAGGCTTGATGACCACTGGCTAGCTTAGCTTCGTGGTCCCACTCCGCTTCACGCCTATTCAGATGAGACGTAGCCGGAGCACTGAGGATTCGTTCCCACGGATCCTATACTTAATCTTTCGGCCGAGGTCCCCGACGCTCTAGGCTTCTTCGTCTCCAATCCCTGCTGACGGACCTCGGCCGGTCTAGGGCCCTCGACCACCCCCTCCTACTAGACTCGATGTTCTGTCTCCTATCAAAGGTTCGACCTTGTCTCTCAGCAGCTGTGTTGCTATCTCCCTGAGAGCTTTCCTCCCTGGAAACTTCCCAGCCGCTTTCTTCCATGTTTTCACTTTCGGGCTCCTGAGAATCTCTCCCACCCGGGTGCTCATAGCTGCCAGAATCGCTGTCTTCCATCTGCACCTGGTTATCTATGTCTTCGCTAGGGCCAAACAACATTTCTTCCCATGCCAAGCTCTCTGTGGGCGAAGGAGGCCCATCAGGGGAAAGCTGCCCTTCGCCCCAGTCATCTAGCTCATCCTCTGAATCTAGTTCTGGTACTGCTGGCCCTAATGCTAATGGGACCCCGGGTCCTGACCCCTGCCCTCCAGGCACAAACGAGAACTGCTGTGCTACAGCATGGTGATCAGATCATGATATCAATACACATAACAGTTTAAATAATAAATGTTATTTATTTACTTTCATTAACAAAATGTTTAGAATACTTTTTAAACTTATTTTTTACTTTACAGCAACAGTCTTCTTTTCTTCTCCCCAGCCATTTTGTCAATTACTTTTTCTGGTTTGATAGTGATGTCCCGATGGATGGAAATCATTGCTAGTCCACTAAGTCTTTGGTCTGTCATTAAACTTCTAGATACACTTTTCACTCTCTTCATGGTTGAAAACGATCTTTCCACACTGCATGTTGTTACTGGTAGAGTAGCTAACACAGTCAAAAGGAAATGTATTGACCGATAGTAGGTTTTGTCACACAGTTCCAACACTTTAAGTACCTCAGTATCTTTCTGAATTGATGGTGTAATATTACACCACATCATATACTCGGCCTTGACGGAAGCAAGTGCTGCATCATTTTCAAAGTATTCTGACAGTTGTTCCATATGGTGAACTTTGTCTAGACCTGAAAACCCAGGGAGGAGAATCTGGAAACTGGTTAAAATGTCTTCATTTGTCATGAACCTTGCAGTAATGTTCTGTATGAGTGAATCAACACATGGTATGAACACCGCAACTCTGAAATAATCTTCTACAGAAGTAGTCCCTGGATTTGCCCGATGCACCTGTCTTGAACTTTGCCTTGGAATAGTCAAGTTGCTTTTAAATATGTTTTCAGATGTTGTTCTTGCTAAGTCAAAGCGTTTTAAAAAATGACCTTTTGCATCTGCTCTCAACATCTCTAAAGACTTCAACAGTGACTTAGCATGGTTTATGGCAGATGCCATATCAAGACTTTTTTCCTGAAGAAAAACTGATAGGGGCAAAGTAAGGCTGAAGAGTTGTTCACAAACAAACAGGCTAACAAGGAAATCACTTTTTTCAATTGCAGTCAAAAAGTTTGAAGCTGAAGAAGATATTTTCCATGGTTTCTCTGAGATTTCTTCTTATGCAACTACAATCGGCTTAAATAGTTCAACGAATGTGAATACACTGTCATGCCTCTCAATGAAACGAGTCTCGCATAAACGTGTCAATCTTTTTTTCTTTGTTTCTGGCACATGAACACTAATATTAATCTGCAAAATATTGTTAGCACTTGAACTGTTTCTAAAGAAATTTGTTATTTTTTATTGTTCCAAGACAATTTCTGACCGAAGAGCTTGAAAATGTATCACTCAATGCAAGGTTCAGTCGATGACTTGCACAATGAAAATATCTTGCTTTGGGGAATGTTTCTCGAATTCTTGTTTGAACTCCACTTAGATGGCCAGCCATGGTGGCAACTCCATCATAGCCCTGCCCTACACACTTGCTCATATCCAATTTCAACATGTTGCATTTTTCTAGGATAACTTTAGTGACATTTTCTGCTGATTGGTCGTATATAGGTATAAATCCTACAAAATCCTCTCGGATGACTGGTAAGTTTTCCTTTAAATCTACATAGCAAAGACATAATGAAAGCTGCTCTGTTGCTGATACATCCATAGTTTCATCAGCCAGAATGGAGAAGCAATCAGACTTGTTGACTCTAGCAACAATCTCTTCTGTCACTAAACTGCATCTTCTTTTTTAGAATAGGCCAAGAAAGCAAATCCTGAGGTGGGGTCTGTAATCCATTTTTCTTGAAATTTTCTTGTTTGATTTTTACTTTGGGTTGAAGGAAAAGTGTAAGGCTGTTTTGGGAGGAGAACTGACTGAAGAATGTTTTTCTTTGTGTTTTCATCTATCTTCTCTTGTTGAATGTCTCCTATGTCAAAAGACTCTGCATGCCAGTTATTGTAGCAACCCAGTTCTCGTTCGTGCCTGGGGGGCATGGGACAGCGCCAGGGGTCCCACTTGCATTAAAGCCAGCAGCAGCTGAGTTAGATTCTGAAGAGGATTTAGAGGGGCTGGAAGAAGGAGAATTTCCCATAGCTGGGCCTTCCTCTCCCACAGAAAGTCTAGCTTGGGACGAAGGCTGGCCTGATCCTTACGAGGATATGGAAAGCCAGGTGCAAACTGAAAGCAGTGATAGTGAAGAGTATGAACGGCCAGGGGGGCGAGGATCGCAAGAAAGAACGCATGAAGACCTGGAGGAGGATAGCGAGGAAGCAGATAGGGAGTTCGACTCTCACGGAGATAGAGACCCAGGTGCTGGGAGGCAAGGCCGAACCTTTGATAGGAGACGGAGCATTGAGTCCAGCAGGAGGGGTTGGTTTCATAGCCTAGACAGACCGAGGTCCCGGACCACAGATTGGAGAAGGAGAAGCCTAGAGCGTCGGGGTCCTCGCCATGAAGATTAAGTAGAGCAGTCTTTCTCAACCAGTGTGCCATGGCACACTAGTGTGCCGTGACGGACCTCCTGCTGTGCCGCGAGAAAAGCTCTCTGCCCCCCTTCCTCCCCCCTCCTGCCGAACTCCTGCTGCTTGGGGGAAGAGGAAGGGCCAGGCAGTGGCGAAGAAAAAGAAGAAGGGACCGGGGCGCTGCCTCCTTCGGCTGTTTCCCCAGCCAGCCTCCAATCCGCCATGACTCCCACCATGACTCTCGCCCCTCGCTCGCTGAAGCCACGTGGAGGAGGAGCCCCGACCACTGAAGCCCATCCACCGCTCATGCTCCTCCTCTGTAGGAGAGCTGAAGCTGGGGGGAGGGGGTGGGGCATGGCGCAGCCTTGCTCCGCCCCCTCCCCGGCTTCGGCACTCCCAGCAGCTGCTCCCAGCAGGCCACCAACCCCCAGCCGTTCTTTACTGTGTTAGAGTGTCATTTTGTATCATTTTGGTTGATGGTGTGCCCCCGAATTTTTTTAATGTTAAAAGTGTGCCGCGGTTCAAAACAGGTTGGGAAACACTGAAGTAGAGGATCCATGGGAACGGATCCTCAGTACCTCGGCCACGTCTATTCTATGCAGACGTGTTAGCTGTGTGTGTGATTAAGGGGCCAGCCCAGTCCATGCATTGTGACAGTTATAAAAACACATCTTTGAAAGTTCTGATATTTTGTCAGCTTCAGAAGTACGCCCACTTTGTTGGCTTGAGCAATGGGAGGCTGATGTGGTACTGCTCGAAGAAGGAACGGTATTATCCTCATCTGAAAAAATAATACTACTTTTAGTACTATAAATGGAATAAATCTGTTACTGCAAACATTGTATTGTTTACTGAGTTGCTGTGAGTTTTACAGGCTGTATGGCCATGTTTCAGAAGCATTCTCTCCTGATGTTTCACCCACATCTGTGGCAGGCATCCTCAGAGGTTTGAGGTCTGTTGGAAACTATGCAAGTGAGGTTTATTGTATACTTGTATAACAATGTCCAGGAGAGAGAAATAACTCTTGTCAGTTGGAGGCAAGTGCGAATGTTGCAATTATCCACCTTGATTAGCATTGAATGTCCTTGCAACTCAAGACCTGACAGCTTAATGCCTGGGGGACTCCTTTTGTTAGGAAGTGTTAGCAGGCCTTGATTGAGAGAGAGAGAGAGAGAGAGAGAGAGAGAGAGCTTTCCGGAGAGCCTGCAAGACTGTCCTCTTCCAACAAGCTTCCGGCCCCTAAATATTTGTGACCAATCTGAAATAGCCCTTATATTGCTTTTATACTGCTTTATATGTATTTGATGTACTTTTATATTGTTCGTTTGATCATTGTTGTAAGCCGCCCCGAGCCACGTTGGGAGAGGCGGCTAACAAATCCAATAAATAAATAAATAAAAATGTCTGCAATTTCTGATTGTTGTTCTTCATTCACTGTCCAGATTTTAGAGTTTTTTTTTAAATACTTGTAGTCAGATTTTGTTCATTTTCATGGTTTCCTGCTTTGCATTGAAATTGACCACATGCTTGTAGATTTCAATAGCTTTTCTGTATAGTCTTACAGCAGTAACCCAGTGATTCTGGCCATGAAAGCCTTCGACAACAAATTGTATGTTTTATATATCCAAGATTGTTCTACAATCATTTACAACTTAAATATACAAAAGAAGCTAGTGAAATTACTGTGTGTACTCAGTGCTGCTCTTGTGGCAAAACAATGAACTTCAATAGGGAGAGATAATTTAAGGCCTACTAGCCTAATATATATAAATGCTATTATAATATTTAAAAGATGCATCAAAATCAAGATACCTACAAGTTTTAAAAGAAAAGGGATTGAGCAAGCAGTGTATTATACATAGTTAATTTAGTGTTATTCTGAATAAAACATAAGTTACCTTTAACTTTAGATGAAATGTTTTCCTCTCTGGGCTTTTTGAAGAATAAATCTATGCTCTTTTGGCTTCTTTTCATTTTAGCTTTTCTGTCTTCCTTTCAAGCAAACTCTCTGCTAATTCTAAACTACCCAGAAATCCCCACTCCAAAACCCAGAATTCTAAAGCTAGGGCTCCTGACTCCTCCCCTACTCTTAAATATACAGGCTCTAAATTACATATTCTGCCCTTGGAGGCAAGATATTAGTAGCATAACTAACTTCATTTTAATGTAGAATAACTGTTTTTAATAATAATAATAACAACAACAACAACACAGGGCATTGAACCGAGCCCATGATGGATCTGGATCAAATCTGTGCATACAGGCAGGAATTGGGGAATGATTGCCCCTTTCCAAATGTACCACCCTGAAAATTTCGGGGGGGGGGGGGGGCTGAAGCCCCCTTAGCCCCCCCCTGGCTACATGCCTGGGAGGAACTGAAGTTGTCACATACTTCTGTTATGCAGGGTTATAAATATCAAAATCTATTTATTGTGAGCAGTTATAGGACTGTGATACATCCACAGAGCATCCTCTTTAATTTCAGTGGAGAAGAAAACTTAATGCAGCTCACTATATGCAAACAAAGGAGAAATGAGAAGCAAAACATGTACACAAAAAGAACAGTAAGTCAAATGTAAGTTTTTGTATTGAAGGGGGAAAAAACCCTACCCCATAATATCAAGCATGACAACAGAGAGCTAGAATAAAAGAAAGCTCTTTTATGAATTTTTAAAATACCATTTGAGGAGCATTATCTTGAGCGGTATATACTCCTTCCAAGACTTCACAGTATAAGAATTCATAGTATATTTGAAACTTGGAATTATACATGGCTGCTTCCAAAAGTTCAATATGTCAACAGCACTTCACATCTTGCTTTTTCCTACTGACACTTGATATATGGTAAATCAATGTAGTTCGGAAGGAGAACAAGGTTTCTGTCATAACAAGAAACTCTTTAAATGACTTTCTTATTTTTACCCCGCCTATACCTTACACATGCATTCTACCTTACTGTCAGGATCTTTTTTCTTTTTTATATTTGTATTTTACCTATTATTTGAGATATATGAAATTCAAAGGTAATTCTTCTGAGGGCCCTATGAGATGACTGTTTGATTCCTGAAAGGAAGTATTGTGTAGAATTCAAATATCTCTGACAGATTCTAACAAGCATTATCAATTCTTTCTTATGATAAAGTAAGTTTTTTTCAATTCACTCAAAAAGGGGATTACAAAAACATCTCCCCACAATTCAGTGTTTTGTTTCCATGCAGAGGTCAGCTGCAACAATGTTTTTTTCATATGATTTCTTATAATTAACATTACTTCACAACCCACAAAATGTCACTTCGTTGCAAACAGCAATATGAATAAACACAGAAAGAGTGTGTTTAGTGGTTTTCAGCCCAGTAGATCCATGAAATGTCAATCCATTTACCCTTCGCTTACTGTGCGTACCATTAGGGGTAGAGAGTGGAATCAGCTACACAGCACAAGGCTAGGAACGAGTAAAACTCTGGAAATTGAGTTCATTTGGACTCGGCAGATTCAAAACTGGTTCCTCCACTCTGTGAATTACTGTATTATGTTTCTCTCTGAGCGTTTCTACACATGACTAAAACTCATGCTGAAATAGGTTAAAGTAAGAAAATGATGTGTCAGGAGGGGGGAAGGAGAGAGACCGACCCTTAGTGTCATTGGAGTTAATCCCCACAGGCCCAGCACCTCATTAGGCCGAGGCATTTCAGTAAGGCCCAGATCTTATGCGGAGTAAACCAAGGAATGCTTGGTTTACTCCACATTAATTCACTTTTACTGTTGTTTGGATGCCTCTGGTAAAACTGAGACATCTCCTGGCTTTTGGGCCTGTCTGGATGGGCCCTTTTATCTGCTAGTACCATTACCTTGAGCTCTTCTGACACAAGTGCATATACCTTGTCAACTAGAAGTATTCCTTGCCATTGGCATGGATGCCAGCAGAAAGATATCCATGCCAACCCCTCCAGCTAGAGAACTATGACTACAATCTATGGTTACTTGTCCATTATTTCACTTGCTCATTTATTCACTTTATATCTTCCTGCCTCCTGACATGAAGCTCTAAAACACTGACAATATGGATCAAAGTAAAACTAGCAGATTAAGGAGACAATCACAAGAGGTCTGTAAACGTTGTACGCTTCATAGACATGAATAAAAACACTGCCTCACAACTCCACCCATAACCCATCCCAAACCAATATTCAAGTTGTGTTAAACTTGTAAAAATGCAAATTATTTCCCTCATTTCCCTCCATCTTTTGGCTTCCAAACACACTTTCTAATTGATTTAGAAAGTGGGTTTTACAATGTGGTAATGGAAATCTGCTTTAGCCATGAGTTTTGGAGGTTGTGACATCCATTGTGCCCTGCCCTTCTCTGCTGCAAAGCATAAACTTAGCTGGGTTCTCATAGGTTTTTTGGGCTATATGGCCATATTCTAGAAGAATTCTCTCCTGACGTTTCAGCTGCATCTGTGGCAAGCATCCTCAGAGGTTGTGAGGTCTGAGGATGCTTGCCACAGATGCAGGTGAAACGTCAGGAGAGAATTCTTCTAGAACATGGCCATATAGTCCAAAAAGCCTATGAGAACCCAGTGATTCCAGTCATGAAAGCCTTTTCCTCACCCACTGATCATTCAGAGTACTTCCTTAAAAATTAAATGAAGGAATTGCAGTGGTCTGAGGCTGCACCAACCCCTAATATAAATTTACACTATTAGTGGCCATTCTTGCAAGGCAATAACATTTTGAAAACTTCTCACTCATGTATGTTTTTCTTGCATTAAAAAAGTTCAAAGTACATCTCCACCTGCCTAATAAACACAATATGAAAATTATTTAAATTGCAAAGTGCTTAATTTAAAAAAATATTATAAGTTGTATATGACATGCTTAGGAACTGGGAAAACAATAAACCTTAGGGGTGCACAGTTTTGAACCCCTGAATTCTCAAAGTTATTTAAAAAAACAAGCAAACAAGCAAACAAACAAAAAGGGAATACATATGTATAAAGTCAGGGACAGCAGAGGTAGGAAGGAAGGTTTGATCTTTTGCAAAGCTCATGTAAAAATGCTTTGTGCAGCAAGAAGAGGAGCTAGGCAGGCATGCTCCCACCTTAGGCAAGATGGGTTTACCACAACAGAATTCATTTTAGGAGACATGTGTGAAAATGCCTTAATTTTTTAAAGTTCAAAAATCCACAGTTAGATAAGCAATTCTTCTGCAAGTTGCTATATCTATCCACAACTAGGCAGAGGGCCTTCTCCGTGGCGGCCCCAGTATGGTGGAACTCCTTGCCTGATGCTACTCGAGCGATTTCTGAGCTCGGCCCATTTCGAAGGGCTTGTAAAACTGCCCTCTTCAAATTGGCCTTTGACTAACTGATCTGCCCTGAGGGGTCCATGCCTGGAGTTTAAGAAAGTGAATTTCTGTGATTTTACTGCACACTGGTTTTATGTTTTTATGTCTTATGTTTTATGCTATGTATGGCTGCTGGTTGCTGCGCAGCATGTTTTATTGTATGTTGTAATCCGCCCCGAGCCTGCAGGGAGGAGCGGAATATAAGATCGAATAATAAATAAATAAAATAAATATTATGTGCTTTTTATTATCCAGTCCAATTCTATATTTTCTGGCAAGACCCAATTTCTGGAGCATGACAAAGCTACTAGTCCTTCAATGTCTGTTTTTATTTATCCTTGGAGTGATAGGTTTGTTTAGGAAGGGATGAAACTAGCTAGAAGGGCCGCCATAGTCATAAATCAATTGGGAGCCGAGCTGAGATGATATGAGCTGAGCCTGAACTTCAGAAGGAATTGCTATCTAGCATGAAATGGAACATGGATTTTTCAGTTGGAAGAGCCTATCTTGCAAACACATTCTGTTTTCATAATCATCCTACATATCCAGTGTCTGCCCCTATGTTTTTAAAAAATAAAAATCTTTATGTGATAAACTTTTAAAAAAAAAGTTTATCACACTTAAAATGTCATAGGAAAGGTGAGCTTATTCAACTCAGGGTTTTCCTGTGATTCTTGTTCCACCAGCACAGCATATATATGATGTTCATGGAAAAAGGTTTCATGTCATAAGCCATGAAGGGAAGTTCAGTGATGTTTCCTGCAGCCAGAAAGCAGTAACTTCTCCTGCTAACACTGCTGCTGCTCCTCCTTGAGATAATTGCATCAGGATATCTGATTCTAACCTTTCTAAGGGATAAGAGTGTCAAAGGATCATACTTTCATCTTTCCAAAGCAGAAACTTTAACAAAGGGCAAATTTACTTTACAAATGGAAGTTTCTGTGTATGTGCCAGGGCATCTCTAGAGAGGTATTGATCAATGATAATCAGAACCACATGGCAGGGATTCATCTGTTATACTGAGACATCATGCTGAAAATTAATGATATGTACTGAAAATATGTCCCCAGTAGCCCCTGTTTTGCAGGCAGCTTCATACTGAAGCTGAACAAAAACAACAACAGATAAATCCTCAGTGATTTATTGCATAACATACTTTCAGTCTTTTACCTTGAGGCTTGTTATCCTTGACAAAATTAGCACATGGTAAATTTGCATATGATAAACACTGGCACAGTCTCCATTTTACTATCAGTTGGCATTGCAATGGGATAAATATGTTAAATTGTTTTATGTGTCCTGTTTTTCCACTATATTTTTTACTTTATCTATAAAGCCGATTCAAGTTTCCTTCTGGTTATCTGTTGTTACATTACACAAAAAAGATGAGATGGATTTTCAGCAAATTTAGAAGGCATTTGTAGGATAGTCTGCCTTAAAGACTGTGCCGCACACATTACGTTCGATGGTGGGGCTGAAAAGTACCCGAATTAATTTTCACTTTTCAATCATTGCAGTACACAAGAACATCATTTGAATGCCTGCAGTGAGTGGATTTCTTTTGGGTAAAGTATTGCTGTAACTACTGTATATAAAGTTACACATGTGTCATGGTCTGTTTCTTGTTATAGTTTTCCCTCAATTTCTTAATGCTTGCAATCTTGATTATTTAGTATTTACAAATTTGAAAGGCCATGCACCTGCTAAAGTTTGTGTGAAGCTTTATCTTCAGGAGGAGAGCGATGGGTGGTCAGTGCTCGCAGCGGTCGGTCGCACCTTTGGGTAGCTCTGGAGAGCCCAAGGGCGAATGCAGGAGGAGAGTCGGTGAAGACATACATTCACCCCAGTTTGTTCAGTCTCAGAACAACTGGTTGACTGACCTAAGATCCACAACAAGGTGGGAACCAGTCTGGACAAGAACTGGCCTCCCCCCCGGGATTGAGGACTGAGAAGGGCAAGGACTCCCCCTGCACCAAACAGGCTGCAACGGCAGCTTGAGCACGACCGCCGGAGCAATTTTAACGGGGAACAGTGAGTACTGAATACAACGTGGACATAAAGAACTCTCCCCCCTCACAAAAATAAATCCTAGCTGAAGCGGGGACCGAAGATAAGCCGCCTAGAAGTTGCAACAGCTCAACCAGCCCCGGCGAGGAACCCCGTGGAAGGGAAACCCGCCGAAAACAACCCGTGGGTACTTTCAGCCACCCAGAAGAAAACGCAGACCTTAAAACATTTTCCTTTTAAGAGAAGTCTAATTCTTGGATGACCGAGCTGATTTAACAGCGAGTGCAAGGGGGTGGAAGATTAACATTTTATTACAAGACTTTCTTAGCTATTGGACTTTACTCAGAGGCGTACCATAGGAACAGGACGGCGCACCAGAAGACTGCCCCTCTTAAAGGGCGCGCCCTCAGCAGACAGTAACTTACAATCTAAATTCACAGACCTTAGGGGTTCCAGCTGAAACCAACTGCCCGCTCGAGGAAGGGAAGGGCGGAAGCGCTGGAGGAAGCAAGCGAGGGAAGGCGGGACGTAACGCGACGTAACAGAAAAGACGCACTTGCGTCGTGGCGTAAGCCACGTAAACTACGCGACGGGAGACGGGTGACGTAGGCCGCCAGCAAACTGACGGAGAAAGTTGGCCGCCAAAGGAGAGAAGGAGAAGGTGAGCTTCAGCCCTGCCGGACTCTGCCGGACTTGACAAAGTAGCTTGGCCTTCGGCTGACCCGCCTGGACGGACACGAGGAAAGCAAGGTGAGCACTCCATCCCCTTGCTATTAGGGAAAGAAACAGCGGCGAACAAAGCAGCGGCGGAAGCCCCGGGAGGCCCACTTAGGTCTTGCAAACTTGAGTAGAAGCATCAAATTTTGGAGGACAACCAAGGAGGAAAATAAAAACAGACGTAAAGCCTGCCGGTGCCAACGCTGTGTTAGAATGGCTGCAAAAGGGAAAGTGGATAATATGAAAGACCAAGGCAAAACCTCTAAGACTCCAGGAAGAAAGAATTCAGGACAGACAGAGCTAACCCTGGAAGATCTATTGGCTGAAATCATGAAGATATCCTTAAGACAGGTAGAAATGGCAATTAAGCAAGAGGAGCATGACAAATTATTAAAGAACCAGGAGCATCTGATAAAGGAAGAATTGTCAAGCCTCAAGAAAGATTTAAAGGAAGAAATCTCAACAATTAATAACCATCTTTCTAATATGCAGAAAGAGATAACAGAAATAAAACAGAAGGGTCTTATGATGGAAACAAGACAAGGCTCCCTGGAGGAGCACCTTAAAATGAAGTGCGGCATCTTGAATAAAATGAATAAAAGACTAGAACACCACCAAGAACAACTGGAATATAAAGAAAAGGAATATGAATTAAGATTCCGCAATGTGGAGGAGGTGGAACAGGAGGACATTTATTTATTTATTTATTTATTTATTCCTTCTTATATTCCGCTCCTCCCAGCAGGCTCGGGGCGGATCACAACATAAAAACGCGGCTAACATGTGGCATTCACGTCGCCGTACAATAAAAGCATAAAACATAAAAACATATACATTGGTCCCGAGATTAACAATTGTGTCAAGCCATGGTATTTCAGTGTTGGGGTAATTAGTCAAGAGATGGATACATTCGGCATTGTTCGCCTAACCGAAGGCCAGTCTAAACAGGGCGGTTTTACAGGCCCTGCGGAACGAAATGAGCTCCCGGCGGCACGGACGTCATCTGGGAGAGAGTTCCAGAGTACCGGTGCCGCCACGGAAAAGGCCCTTTGCCTGGTCACGGACAAATGGCAGGTGCGGACCGATGGAATTTGGAGAAGATTAGACTCCCCTGAACGTAGTGATCTCGGGGGTACATCAGAGAGGTGATGGCGGAAATACTGGCTGCGGCGTTAAAAGTCCCTCAGATTGAGGTATACAAAGAATTGGATAGGACTTATCGCCTCACAACTAACTATTCCAGAAAACACCAAGCAATTCGAGATGTCCTAGTGCACTTCAATAGTGCACTTCAATAGGAAGGTGCTCCGAGATGAAGTCCTTAGGTATTGCTCTAGAAATTCATTATTTTATAAGAAAAGAAAGATCATGGTTTATAAGGAAATACCCGCTATAACCCTGGAGAAAAGGAAAAAGTATTTCTTTCTGACGGACGAACTAAAAAAACGAGGCATCAAATACCGTTGGGAAAGAAAGGAAGGCCTAATGCTGACCCTAAAAGGAAACAGAATCTGGGCTACTTCTGAGGAAAAAGCCAAGTCTGTTTATAGGAAAATTATGGAAGAAGAGCCCTTTCCAGAACCCGGTGGGGGGAAAAAAGACACAGAGGAAGAAGGAGAAGAGGAGGAAGGAGCCGATCTGGAAGGTGGAGCAGAGAACCAGAGATCAAACCCCCAGGAGAACAATTCCCGTACAGACGAAGGAGACGGAAAAAGACAGACGAGGCTTCAGGCACAAAAAGAACTGAGAAGGTTCTATAATGGGAATTAAATGTTTTTGCAACAATGTAAATGGGATTAATATTCAGAAAAAACGGAAAAGAATCTTTAATTTTTTGAGGATTAGAAACTTAGATATAATTTCGCTCCAGGAAACCCATACCTGTGGAAGAGATGCGACATACCTCAATTTTAAGAAATTGGGAAATCTGTATTACTCTTGTGATGAAAAGAAAAAAAGAGGGGTCGCTATGTATGTAAAGGATTCATTGAAAAGTAGCCTTGCGTTTAAGGATATGGAGGGAAGAATGGTGGGGGTACTATTAGAGTGGGACGCTAAAAAGATCCTTGTTTGCAACATCTACGCGCCGAATGGGCCAAAAATTAAGTTCTTAAAGGATCTAAAATGTAAGACAGAGAAGACGGATTTTGATGATCTGCTAATTATGGGAGATTATAATGGGGTGGTGGACAAAAAATTGGATAGATCTAGCCTAAAAACAAAAGATAAAAGAGCTGGTCAAATCCCCCAAGAGGGAAAAATGATTCTAGAAGAGCTAGGTCTGAAAGATGGGTGGAGAGACCAGAACCCCACATCAAAAGATTATACATGCTACTCTAGTAGGCATTGCTCATGGTCAAGGCTAGATATGGCCTGGGCCACAAATAATTTACTGACTAAGATAAATAAGATAAAAATTCTACCGCAGCAGTTTTCTGACCATAACCCGTTTGAATTTCAAATAGGGCAGAAGAAAATAATACCAAGGAAGTGGACACTTAAGGAAGATCTGTTGAGGACAAGTGACCAAAGAGAAAGGTGTAAGTCAGTTATTAATGACTATTTTGCCTTGAACGCTCACCAGGACACTCATACCCATATGGTCTGGGATGCCAGTAAAGCCGTGCTACGTGGTTTTTTCATTCAGCAAAATAGCATACAGAAAAAATTAAAAAATAAGGTGGAGGCAGACTTGTTAGCCCAAATTAAAGAGCTCGAATCCATATCAAAAAGGAATCCCACAGATAAAGGCTGCAGGCGTCAGCTGAAGGTGCTAATGAAACAAAAAGAAAAAATCGAGACAGATAGAATTGAAAGTAATCTAAGATTTCTCAATCAGAAACATTTTCAGAATGCAAATAAGCCGGGTAAATGGCTGGCGGCTAAGATTAGGAAAAAGAAGCAGGCAAATCATATTACTCAGATAATTGAAAAAGGGAAAATTTATAATTCAGATATACAAATTAAGGATAGATTCCAGAAATATTATAAAATGTTATATTCAAAGGAGGAAACAAACTGGGACCAGGCCCAAAGGTATATCTGTGAGCTATATTTCGATAAGATCTCAGAAGAACAAAGAGAGCTGCTAAACCATGAGATATCTAGGGAAGAGCTGAGAACAGCAATCAAGAAATTAAAATCTAATAAGGCCCCTGGACCGGACGGCTTTACGGCACTTTATTATAAGCTTTTTGAGGAAGAGATAGCACCATATCTGTTAGAAACAATGAATGAGAGTATTAAGATCAACAAACTCCCAGATTCTTGGTTAGAGGCAAGCATTATAGTAATCCATAAAGAGGGACTGAGCAAATCAGAAGTGAGGAATTATAGACCTATATCTCTTTTAAACCAGGACTATAAAATATATGCTAAGATCCTCGCTGAGAGATTAAAAATCTTTCTGGGAGGGTGGATTAAGCAAGAGCAGAAGGGCTTTCTTCCAGGAGGACATCTCAAAGAGAATGTAAGAATCGTAATAGACTCACTGGAGTACTATAGAGCAAATATTCAGAAAAAAGCCGCTCTGCTCTTTATCGATGCAGAAAAAGCCTTTGATAGGGTTAGCTGGAACTTTTTGCTCCTTCTGATAAGAGAACTAGATATGGGCCACCTGTTTTCCAATGCAGTTGAAGCAATATATACTCAGCAATCGGCCAATATAATAATTAATGGGACACCATCAAATAAATTCCAAATCCAGAGGGGAACCAGGCAGGGTTGCCCTCTATCGCCACTCCTTTTCATATTGGTGTTGGAACCTCTACTAGAAAACATCAGGAGGGACAAATCACTGAAGGGCCTTACAATATTCAAAGAGAGTCTGAAGGTAATAGCCTATGCAGACGACTTGGTCTGCTTTGTGGAGGATCCTAGGGAATCGATTAGCCTATGGATTAAAAAAATAGAAGAATATGGTAAGGTCTCGGGCTTTGAACTAAATAAAGATAAAACCAAAATGATAACGAAGAATTTAGACAAAAAGGAGATCGAGGAATTGGAAAAGAAGGGGGGTATTCTCACGACAAAGAAAATAAAATACTTAGGAATAATTATCTCACCAAAAAACCTTGACTTAGTGAAAAATAACTACGAGACCACATGGCGGGAAATTCAGAGAGACTTGGCCAAATGGAAATTCTTGAATCTCTCACTATTAGGCAGAATATCTTTAATTAAGATGAATGTCCTTCCAAAGCTCCTTTTTCTTTTTCAAAACATACCAGTACTGCTGAATGCTGATATCTTTGAAAAATGGAATAAAGTAATCAGAAAATTCCTGTGGTCAGGTAGACGACCAAGGATCAGTTGGAAAAACTTAACGGATGAGACAGATAGGGGCGGGCTCGGGGTGCCTGACTTCAGGTGTTACTACGAGGCCTGCTCCTTAGAGTGGGTAATTGATTGGACCATGCTGAAGGATCCCATGCTGCTCACCCTCTAAGGGTTCAACCTGAGGGCGGGGTGGCATGGGTACCTCTGGTATGGTAGGGCTAAGATCGAAAAAAACTTTAATGCACACTGTTTCAGGAAGCCTCTTCTGAGGATCTGGCAGAAGCATAGAGAGAGACTCTTTGATAAAATCCCTAAATGGCTCTGTCCATTAGAAGCGTTTGGTAGGAGACAATATGGGACTAGCAGCCGATTGAGATATGAAGAGATATTGAAAAGACAAGGGCCTACCTTTACAGTGAAAAGCCTCATTGAATTAAGGGAAGTGGATGATAGCCTTGATTGGTTCCAAAGGACATGCGATCCCCCTGAGACGTTGGGAAAGGCTGTGGAGAAAACATCTTAAGTTTACGTACGCTTACGATCTCAGGGAAAACAACATCAAAATGTTTTATAGATGGTACCTGACACCTGATAAAATCGCTAAATACTGCCCTGCATATAGCAACAGCTGCTGGAAATGTGGGAAGGCAGAGGGAAAGTACATGCATATGTGGTGGGGATGTAAACGGGTGAAAATTTTTTGGAAAAAAGTCTACAGGGCAATGAAAGCCGCACTTAATATTGAGTTTGTATTTAGAGCAGATTATATGCTGTTAGGGCTGTTAGATTTTACCCTGGAGAAGAATAAAGAAAAATTGTTTATCTTTTGTATCACCGCAGCGAGACTGGTATTGGCAAAACGTTGGAAGGGCAAATCCCTCCCAAAGGAAGAAGACTGGCTACTTAGACTACTAGACATAGCCAATATGGACTGCCTTACTGGAGCACTGTCACAAAATACAGAGATTACGGATTGGTCACCAATTTTGGACTTCCTGAAGGAAAAAAAAGAAGATGGAAATCAACAAGAGACTTTATTTAGGATTTAAGTCTGACGGCTAAGACAAGAGGATTTATTTGTTTGTTGGCTACAAGTAATTGTAAACTAGGACTTCTGTCCAGGAATTGAGGGAGGAGGAGGAAGTCTGGTGTGGAAGGTTGGATGGAAATGAGGGGTGGGAGGTTTGGGGGGAGTGTGTGTTGGATTGCTGCCCATGTTTTGTTGATTTTGTCCATGTGTTGATGTTTGTCTTTTAAGTATGAAAACTTTAATAAAAAATTTATTTTTTAAAAAAAGAATGTCTCCTATGTCAAAAGACTCTGCATGCCAGTTATAAAAACACATCTTTGAAAGTTCTGATATTTTGTCAGCTTCAGAAGTACGACCACTTTGTTGGCTTGAGCAATGGGAGGCTGATGTGGTACTGCTCAAAGAAGGAACGGTATTATCCTCATCTGAAAACTAATACTTTTAGTACTATAAATGGAATAAATCTGTTACTGCAAACATTGTATTGTTTACTGAGTTGCTGTGAGTTTTACAGGCTGTATGGCCATGTTTCAGAAGCATTCTCTCCTGATGTTTCACCCACATCTGTGGCAGGCATCCTCAGAGGTTTGAGGTCTGTTGGAAACTACGCAAAGTGAGGTTTATTGTATACTTGTATAACAATGTCCAGGAGAGAGAAAGAACTCTTGTCAGTTGGAGGCAAGTGGGAATGTTGCAATTATCCACCTTGATTAGCATTGAATGTCCTTGCAACTCAAGACCTGACAGCTTAATGCCTGGGGGACTCCTTTTGTTAGGAAGTGTTAGCAGGCCTTGATTGAGAGAGAGAGAGAGAGAGCTTTCCGGAGAGCCTGCAAGACTGTCCTATTCCAACAAGCTTCCGGCCCCTAAATATTTGTGACCAATCTGAAATAGCCCTTATATTGCTTTTATACTGCTTTATATGTATTTGATGTACTTTTATATTGTTCGTTTGATCATTGTTGTAAGCCACCCCGAGCCACGTTGGGAGGCGGCTAACAAATCCAATAAATAAATAAATAAATAAAAATGTCTGCAATTTCTGATTGTTGTTCTTCATTCACTGTCCGGATTTTAGAGTTTTTAAAAAATACTTGTAGTCAGATTTTGTTCATTTTCATGGTTTCCTGCTTTGCATCGAAATTGACCACATGCTTGTAGATTTAAATAGCTTTTCTGTATAGTCTTACAGCAGTAACCCAGTGATTCCGGCCATGAAAGCCTTCGACAACAAATTGTATGTTTTATATATCCAAGATTGTTCTACAATCATTTACAACTTAAATGTACAAAAGAAGCTAGTGAAATTACTGTGTGTACTCAGTGCTGCTCTTGTGGCAAAACAATGAACTTCAATAGGGAGATATAATTTAAGGCCTACTAGCCTAATATATATAAATGCTATTATAATATTTAAAAAGATGCATCAAAATCAGGATACCTACAAGTTTTAAAAGAAAAGGGATTGAGCAAGCAGTGTATTATACATAGTTAATTTAGTGTTATTCTGAATAAAATATAAGTTACCTTTAACTTTAGATGAAATGTTTTCCTCTCTGGGCTTTTTGAAGAATAAATCTATGCTCTTTTGGCTTCTTTTCATTTTAGCTTTTCTGTCTTCCTTTCAAGCAAACTCTCTGCTAATTCTAAACTACCCAGAAATCCCCACTCCAAAACCCAGAATTCTAAAGCTAGAGCTCCTGACTCCTCCCCTACTCTTAAATATACAGGCTCTAAATTACATATTCTGCCCTTGGAGGCAAGATATTAGTAGCATAACTAACTTCATTTTAATGTAGAATAACTGTTTTTAATAATAATAACAACAACAACACAGGGCATTGAACCGAGCCCATGATGGATCTGGATCAAACCTGTGCATACAGGCAGGAATTGGGGAATGATTGCCCCTTTCCAAATGGACCACCCTGAAAATTTCGGGCTACATGCCTGGGAGGAACTGAAGTTGTCACTAGGCATGATAACAAATTGAAAAATGGCGATTCTAAAATCAAATGGGGGGGATTTTTTTTTGATTAGTATATCAAAGACTTACAAAAAAATTCCCAAAATTTTCGGAAATGTAACTTAAGTACTAACGAAAGTCGTTAGAAATTCGTATGCCAGAGCATGCGCTTTCCAGATGGTTTTGGCCTACAACTCCCAGAAATCCTAACAGCTGGTAAATTGGCTGGGATTTCTGGGAGTTGTAGGCCAAAACTTTAATAAACCACACTGAATTCTAGATGGGACTCTCCAAATAGGAAGGAGGGAGGGAAGGAGGAAGGGAGGGAGGGAGGGGGTTTTCTATTCTTGGAAGCATCAAAAGAAAAGGAGGAGGAGCCCCCTCGCTCCTCGCTGCCTCTCTCTCACCCCGATCCTGAGGAGCGGGGGCCCAAGTTTGCCCAGGCTGAGAGGAAAAGGAAGAGGCCTGAGGCTGTGAGGACTGGTGGGAGTTGGAGTCCAAAACACGTACCTGGAGGGCTGAAGCTGGTCCCTGCGATGGGGCAAGGCGGAGCAACGGGAAGAGAAGCATCTGAGAGAGCGCCGGGAGAGAGAGGAGAAGTGCGCGTGTGTGCGTGTGTGTGTGAAGCAGGCCCCTGCAATGGGGCATGCATGGCAGCAGAGCAACGGGGAAGAGAAGGAGGGGGGGGGAAGCCTGGAGAGAGAGGAGAAGCGTCTTGCGCGCGTGTGTGTGTGAATCAGGCCCCTGCGATGGGGCATGCATGGCAGCAGAGCAACGGGGAAGAGAAGGAGGGGGAAGCCTGGAGAGAGAGAGGAGCGTGCGCGTGTGTGTGTGTGAATCACTTTCCAGAATGCATTGCCTCTACCTAGCAGCAGCGTCACTTCCAGTTCCCCATAGAAATGCGGAAAAAGAAGAAGCTGAATGAAGGCGGGAAGGAAATGAGCGGGAGAAGACAGGGAGAAGTGAGTAGTACAATAATTAATTAATTAATAATTAAGAATTTCTAACGATCCTAACGCAAATTGTTGGCCTCACGGACCGTAAAAGGAAGTCTACTTCCTGGTTCGGGGCAGCGATCCGTAAAACAACAAAAGTCCCATTAATTACGGATTTCTAACGAATCAATTAGATTTCCGTTTCAATTTTAGCATGTCTAGTTGTCACATACTTCTGTTATGCAGGGTTATAAATATCAAAATCTATTTATTGTGAGCAGTTATAGGACTGTGATACATCCACAGAGCATCCTCTTTAATTTCAGTGGAGAAGAAAACTTAATGCAGCTCACTATATGCAAACAAAGGAGAAATGAGAAGCAAAACATGTACACAAAAAGAATAGTAAGTCAAATGTAAGTTTTTGTATTGAAGGGGGAAAAAACCCTACCCCATAATATCAAGCATGACAACAGAGAGCTAGAATAAAAGAAAGCTCTTTTATGAATTTTTAAAATACCATTTGAGGAGCATTATCTTGGAGCTGTATATACTCATTCCAAGACTTCACAGTATAAGAATTCATAGTATATTTGAAACTTGGAATTATACATGGCTGCTTCCAAAAGTTCAATATGTCAACAGCACTTCACATCTTGCTTTTTCCTACTGACACTTGATATATGGTAAATCAATGTAGTTCGGAAGGAGAACAAGGTTTCTGTCATAACAAGAAACTCTTTAAATGACTTTCTTATTTTTAACCCCCCCCCCCTCCCGCCTATACCTTACACATGCATTCTACCTTACTGTCAGGATCTCTTTTCTTTTTTATATTTGTATTTTACCTATTATTTGAGATATATGAAATTCAAAGGTAATTCTTCTGAGGGCCCTATGAGATGACTGTTTGATTCCTGAAAGGAAGTATTGTGTAGAATTCAAATATCTCTGACAGATTCTAACAAGCATTATCAATTCTTTCTTATGATAAAGTAAGTTTTTTTCAATTCACTCAAAAAGGGGATTACAAAAACATCTCCCCACAATTCAGTGTTTTGTTTCCATGCAGAGGTCAGCTGCAACAATGTTTTTTTCATATGATTTCTTATAATTAACATCACTTCACAACCCACAAAATGTCACTTCGTTGCAAACAGCAATATGAATAAACACAGAAAGAGTGTGTTTAGTGGTTTTCAGCCCAGTAGATCCATGAAATGTCAATCCATTTACCCTTCGCTTACTGTGCGTACCATTAGGGTAGAGAGTGGAATCAGCTACACAGCACAAGGCTAGGAACGAGTAAAACTCTGGAAATTGAGTTCATTTGGACTCGGCAGATTCAAAACTGGTTCCTCCACTCTGTGAATTACTGTATTATGTTTCTCTCTGAGCGTTTCTACACATGACTAAAACTCATGCTGAAATAGGTTAAAGTAAGAAAATGATGTGTCAGGAGGGGGGAAGGAGAGAGACCGACCCTTAGTGTCATTGGAATTAATCCCCACAGGCCCAGCACCTCATTAGGCCGAGGCATTTCAGTAAGGCCCAGATCTTATGCGGAGTAAACCAAGGAATGCTTGGTTTACTCCACATTAATTCACTTTTACTGTTGTTTGGATGCCTCTGGTAAAACTGAGACATCTCCTGGCTTTTGGGCCTGTCTGGATGGGCCCTTTTATCTGCTAGTACCATTACCTTGAGCTCTTCTGACACAAGTGCATATACCTTGTCAACTATAAGTATTCCTTGCCATTGGCATAGATGCCAGCAGAAAGATATCCATGCCAACCCTTCCAGCTAGAGAACTATGACTACAATCTATGGTTACTTGTCCATTATTTCACTTGCTCATTTATTCACTTTATATCTTCCTGCCTCCTGACATGAAGCTCTAAAACACTGACAATATGGATCAAAGTAAAACTAGCAGATTAAGGAGACAATCCCAAGAGGTCTGTAAACGTTGTACGCTTCATAGACATGAATAAAAACACTGCCTCACAACTCCACCCATAACCCATCCCAAACCAATATTCAAGTTGTGTTAAACTTGTAAAAATGCAAATTCTTTCCCTCATTTCCCTCCATCTTTTGGCTTCCAAACACACTTTCTAATTGATTTATTTATTTATTAATTATTTATTATTGAGGCTTCTATGCCGCCGACTCCCGGAGGCTCGCGGCGGCTCACAAGAGCCATAGGCATAAAACAAAGATTAAAAACATAAAACAAGTGAACAATTAAAACAGTAGCAGAACAATAGCAAAGCAGGCAGTAAAACAGCAAGCAGCAAACAGTTGCCACTACACAATACCCAGAGTACGCGGGCCTACTCTCCAAAGGCCTGCCTATACAGATGGGTTTTGCAGGCCCGCCTAAATGGAAGTAAATCCCTCAGGGCTCTGGTTTCGGCCGGGAGGGCGTTCCACAGCGTGGGGGCTATGACAGAGAATGCCCTCCGGCGGGTAGATGTCAGGTGAGCCGACTTTGCAGATGGTATTTCCAGGAAGTTGGCATCCTCAGACCGTAGTGATCTCGATGGGCAGTAGGGGGTGAGGCGGTCCCTCAGATACGCTGGCCCCAGACCGTATAAAGCCTTGAAGGTAAGAACCAACACTTTGAAGGCGATCCGGTGCTCAATAGGTAGCCAATGCAGATCCTGCAAAACAGGTGTTATACGGCTACCTGCTGGCGTACCAGACAGGAGCCGGGCGGCAGTGTTCTGCACCAGCTTGAGCTTCCGGATCGACAACAGAGGAAGGCCAACGTAGAGCGCGTTACAGTAATCTAGCCTCGCGATGATCGTGGCTTGGATCACCGTGGCCAGGTCGTTCCGGGAGAGGTAGGGGGCCAGCCTCCTTGCCTGGCGGAGGTGGAAAAAAGCAGCCTTGCTGACCACAGAGACCTGGGCCTCCATGGTCAGCTGGGAGTCCAAATGGACCCCCAGGCTCTTCACAGACGGCGCTGGGCACAGAGCCGCACCGTCCAGGGTCGGAAGCCGGGCACCCACCCCGCCAGGGCGACCCAGCCACAAGATCTCCATCTTTGCCGGATTCACCCTCAACCTACTGGCTCGCAGCCATCCAGTAACGGCTTCGAGGCAGTGCTGGAAATTATCGGGGACGGACTCCGGCCTGCCCCCCATCCTCAGAATGAGCTGGGTGTCATCAGCGTACTGTTGACAAACCAGCCCATAACTCCGCACCAGCTGTGCAAGCGGCTGCATGTAGATGTTAAATAACAGAGGGGAGAGAATGGCCCCCTGAGGGACTCCGCAAACTAATGGGGAGCTCTCGGAGACCACCTCGCCCCTCCTCACACGCTGAGACAGCTGGCGGAGGAAGGAGGTCAGCCATTTAAGGGCAGTCCCCCTCACTCCAGCCATGGCCAGGCGGTGGATCAATAGATTGTGGTCGACCGTGTCAAATGCTGCCGTGAGGTCCAATAACACGAGCAGCGCAGACCCGCCTTGGTCGAGCTGGCAGCGGAGTTGGTCTGTGATGGAGACCAGGACCGTCTCCGTCCCGTGCCCCGAACGGAAGCCGGACTGGAAGGGGTCTAGCCACGTTGCATCATCTAAGAATGACTGCAATTGCTCCATTACTGCCCTCTCAACTACCTTGCCCAGGTACGAAAGATTCGACACTGGGCGGTAGTTGGAGGGAACCGCAGGGTCCAATGACGGTTTCTTCAGTAATGGAGCTACCACCGCCTCTTTCAAGCACTCTGGAAAGACTCCTTGCTCAAGGGAGCTGTTTATGATACTCAACAGAGGCCCACGTAACCCCTCCAGGCAAGATCTAACAAGCCAGGAGGGGCACGGGTCGAGGGAGCAGGTGGTGGGACGGGCTGCAGCCACTATCTTATCAACAGCGTCTGCATCCAGTGGCCGAAACCGGTCGAGGGTGGGCCCGGCGGAGGGCCACAGAGTCTCGAGCTCTCTGACTGTCTCAATCGTGGCGGGCAGGTCCTGGCCGAGGCTCAGTATCTTGTCTGTGAAGAAGCTCTGAAAAGCACCGGCAGTGAGGGCCTGATCACTATTTTTTGGGATGGTAGGGACCGTCGTCAAAGACCGAATTACCTTAAACAATTGGGCCAGGCGTGAGTTAGCAGACGCTATCAGGGCGGAAAAGTACACATTTTTGGCCGCCTTGACAGCATGCTCATAAGTCTCTTTAATTAGCTTATAAGCTGATACTGAGGCTCCGTCACGGAGTTTCTCCACGCGCTCTAGCCGTCTCCTCTCCCGCTTCATGGCCCTCAGATCCCCTGTATACCAGGGGGACCGATGATTGTGGGGTCGGAGAGGACGCCTAGAGGCAATCTTGTCGAGAGCTCTAGCTAACGAGGTGTTCCAGGCCTGGACTAGCTCATCGACTGAGACGCTGATAGACTCCAGATCCCTCAGAGCATTCAGGAACCTTTCGGGTTCCATAAGTCTCTTTGGGCAAACGAAAATCTGTTCGGCGCCCTTGCATGGGGGGGGGGGCGGTTGCTCAACCCGGATCCTTAGAGCACAGTGGTCTGACCATGGAACCTCTATTACAGAGGCTAGGTCCACTTGAACCCCCGCGCTGAACACCAAGTCGAGAGTGTGACCGACCGAGTGTGTGGGTCCTGAGCTACAAAGGAAGAGGCCTAATGTCGCCATGGTCGAGATTAGGTCCGCAGCTGCAGATGGAACAGAGGCTGCGTCGGCGTGGACATTGAAGTCACCCAGAACAATAAGTCTGGGAAACCTCAATGCCCACTCCGACACAGTCTCGAGCAAATCGCGCCAGGTTCTCTGCTGGTGCGCTAGGGCGCCACGGTACACCAGCAGAATCGCCAGGCTCTCCGGGGACTCCCACACCAGGCCGACACTCTCTAATCCCGAGGTGACCAGCGCAGGGATCACTCTAAGGTGTAATCCGTCACGGGAGAGTATTGCCACCCCACCCCCCCGTCCCTCATTCCTATTCTGGTGCGTGGCAACATAACCAGGGGGGACCATTTCCTGGAGGCAGATGGAATCGCTCTCCTGGAGCCAGGTCTCAGTGATACAGAGTAGGTCCGCTTTGAGGTCTTCACAAAACTCCCTGACGATGGCAGTCTTGTTCCGGATGGAACGGCGTTAACCAGCACCAGAGTGGAAGGGGGAAAGCTGGATGTCTATCAACAACATGTCTGGGGATAGGACGCCAGGTCAGAACTGGGCCGAGTCCATCTTTGACTCGGTCCGTTCTCGCAGTTAAGTTCGTGATTCGGCCTGCGCCTACCGTACTCACCCCGCCCGAGATCACTGGGATGCTCAACGGACCTGGATGGCAGGAGTCGGCCGGGAGTTCAGCTTCCGGCACACCCGTGAAAGGGGTGGCCTGCAGGGAATCCCGATTGTTTACCGCCGATTCTACTGGCAGCCCCTCAACCCCAGACCCCCAGACACCTGGGAATTCCCGGGAGGGCATCAGAGTCCGTTTGTCAGCCGAATATCCATGTCCCTGATGGGACCCCAAGGGCAGCCTGTCCAACCATCTGCTGGGGTGGCCATTCCGCCCTTTAAGTGTGCCCTTGGTACCGCCAGCCGGAGCCAGTTCGGGATCAAATCTGGGTGGTTCTCCTTCCGGCTGAAGCCCACCCCCCCACAAGGTCCGTGAACGCAAGGGTCTCCTCTGGGTCTTGCCAGCCTGCCCTCTCCGCCGAGGGCCGTGTCCTGGGCCGCCAGATGGCGGGCCGTGGGTGGTTGGTGAGTTCCGTGCTGGTAAGAGGGGGCCAGGACCATGGGGGGCCATGCTCGTAAAGTGGTGGTCGTTCCGGTGGCGGCCGGCTCCTGCTTGCAGGTTAGTGATGTTCTCCCCTCTATCCCACGAGGGGTCTCCGAGCATCTGGCAATGGGCTAGCAGGAATTGGCCCAGCGCTGGCCGGAGCAGTGGACAGAGGCGGAGAGGAGGCCAGGAGTTGGAGTCCCAGGACTGAACCTCCAACATTAGTAGTTTCCACATGCCCTGGGTTGTTGGTAGCCACGGGGGCTCTGGACTGGGCAGTCTTAGGGGCAGTGGCTGATGCGGTAGTCCAGCAGCTCGGCCATGCCTCATCCTAATCCGTCTTCGTCTAGTTTGGCCTAGTCGGTTCTTCTTCGTCCTCTTTTGGCTGTTTTCCAGCGGCATGGGGAGTTGGGTCGGCAGGTCAGCTGGGAGGCGGCAGGCACGGCGTCTGGGCCGTTCCCCAGGGGCCTTTGCCAAGATCTGAGAGATATTTAGAGCCTTTGGTGGATTTAGAAAGTGGGTTTTACAATGTGGTAATGGAAATCTGCTTTAGCCATGAGTTTTGGAGGTTGTGACATCCATTGTGCCCTGCCCTTCTCTGCTGCAAAGCATAAACTTAGCTGGGTTCTCATAGGTTTTTGGGCTATATGGCCATGTTCTAGAACAATTCTCTCCTGACGTTACCCCTGCACCTGTGGCAAGCATCCCCGGAGGTTGTGAGGATGCTTGCCACAACTGCAGGCGAAACGTCAGGAGAGAATTCTTCTAGAACATGGCCATATAGTCCAAAAGCCTATGAGAACCCAGTGATTCCAGTCATGAAAGCCTTTTCCTCACCCACTGATCATTCAGAGTACTTCCTTAAAAATTAAATGAAGGAATTGCAGTGGTCTGAGGCTGCACCAACCCCCTAATATAAATTTACACTATTAATTGCCCATTCTTGCAAGGCAATAACATTTTGAAAAACTTCTCACTCATGTATGTTTTTCTTGCATTAAAAAAGTTCAAAGTACATCTCCACCTGCCTAATAAACACAATATGAAAATTATTTAAATTGCAAAGTGCTTAATTTAAAAAATATTATAAGTTGTATATGACATGCTTAGGAACTGGGAAAACAATAAACCTTAGGGGTGCACAGTTTTGAACCCTTTTAGTTTTAAATAACTTTAAATTCTCAAAGTTATTTAAAAAAACAAGCAAACAAGCAAACAAACAAAAAGGGAATACATATGTATAAAGTCAGGGACAGCAGAGATAAGAAGGAAGGTTTGATCTTTTGCAAAGCTCATGTAAAAATGCTTTGTGCAGAAAGAAGAGGAGCTAGGCAGGCATGCTCCCACCTTAGGCAAGATGGGTTTACCACAACAGAATTCATTTTAGGAGACATGTGTGAAAATGCCTTAATTTTTTAAAGTTCAAAAATCCACAGTTAGATAAGCAATTCTTCTGCAAGTTGCTATATCTATCCACAACTAGGCAGAGGGCCTTCTCCGTGGCGGCCCCAGTATGGTGAAACTCCTTGCCTGATGCTACTCGAGCGATTTCTGTGCTCGGCCCATTTCGAAGGGCTTGTAAAACTGCCCTCTTCAAACTGGCCTTTGACTAACTGATCTGCCCTGAGGGGTCCATGCCTGGAGTTTAGAACATAAGAACATAAGAAGAGCCATGCTGAATCGGACCTCAGCCCATCTAGTCCAGCATTCTGTATCACACAGTGGCCCACCAGTTGTACATGGGGATCTCGAGCAGAAGGGAGGGCAAAACCCTGACCTGCTCCAGACCCCCCACAACCAGTACCGGGGAAATCCTGCCTACCTCAACCAACTCCGAGGTGGCACTTGAATGTCCTTTTCAGTAACTACCGATACACTTGGTATCCATGAATCTGTCTAATCCTGCCTTGAAGTTGTCCAGGCTGACAGCTGTCACAACCTCCTCTGGAAGTGAGTTCCATAACCCAATGACCCTCTGGGTGAAGAAATATTTCCCTTTGTTAGTCCTAATTTTCCTACCTTGGAGCTTCAGGAGTGCCCTCTAGTCCTAGTGTTTTGTGACAAAGAAAACAGTTTTTCTTTATTCACCTTTTCTATCCCATGCATGATTTTATACACTTCGATCAAGTCACCTCTTAAATGCCGTCTTTCAAGGCTGAAAAGACCAAGGCGTTGCAACCTGGTTTCATAAGGGAGCCACTCCATCCCTTGGATCATTCTTGTTGCCCTTTTCTGTACCTTTTCCAGTTCCGTTATATCCTTCTTAAGGTGCGGAGACCAGAATTGTACACAGTACTCCAAATGTGGCCTTACCATCGATTTGTAGAGAGGTAATACAACATTTGCTGACCTATTTTCGATTCCCTTTCTGATCATGCCTAGCATAGAATTTGCTTTTTTCACTGCTGCTGCGCACTGGGTTGACATCTTCATTGAGCTGTCCACCAAGACCCCAAGATCCCTTTCCTGGTTTGTCTCGGAAAGCTTTGACCCCATCAATTTGTAGGTGTAGTTGGGGTTCTTTGCCCCGATGTGCATGACTTTACACTTGTTTAGGTTAAAATACATTTGCCACTTTGTTGCCCATTCACTCAATTTCGAGAGATCTTTCTGGAGCTCTTTACAATCAGTTTCATTTTTAACTACCCTGAACAATTTAGTGTCGTCTGCAAAGTTTAAGAAAGTGAATTTCTGTGATTTTACTGCACACTGGTTTTATGTTTTTATGTCTTATGTTTTATGCTATGTATGGCTGCTGGTTGCTGCGCAGCATGTTTTATTGTATGTTGTAATCCGCCCCGAGCCTGCAGGGAGGAGAGGAATATAAGATCGAATAATAAATAAATAAAATAAATATTATGTGCTTTTTATTATCCAGTCCAATTCTATATTTTCTGGCAAGACCCAATTTCTGGAGCATGACAAAGCTACTAGTCCTTCAATGCCTGTTTTTATTTATCCTTGGAGTGATAGGTTTGTTTAGGAAGGGATGAAACTAGCTAGAAGGGCCGCCATAGTCATAAATCAATTGGGAGCCGAGCTGAGATGATATGAGCTGAGCCTGAACTTCAGAAGGAATTGCTATCTGGCATGAAATGGAACATGGATTTTTCAGTTGGAAGAGCCTATCTTGCAAACACATTCTGTTTTCATAATCATCCTACATATCCAGTGTCTGCCCCTATGTTTTTAAAAATAAAAAAAACTTTTAAGTGTGATAAACTTTTTTTAAAAAGTTTATCACACTTAAAATGTCATAGGAAAGGTGAGCTTATTCAACTCAGGGTTTTCCTGTGATTCTTGTTCCACCAGCACAGCATATATATGATGTTCATGGAAAAAGGTTTCATGTCATAAGCCATGAAGGGAAGTTCAGTGATGTTTCCTGCAGCCAGAAAGCAGTAACTTCTCCTGCTAACACTGCTGCTGCTCCTCCTTGAGATAATTGCATCAGGATATCTGATTCTAACCTTTCTAAGGGATAAGAGTGTCAAAGGATCATACTTTCATCTTTCCAAAGCAGAGACTTTAACAAAGGGCAAATGTACTTTACAAATGGAAGTTTCTGTGTATGTGCCAGGGCATCTCTAGAGAGGTATTGATCAATGATAATCAGAACCACATGGCAGGGATTCATCTGTTATACTGAGACATCATGCTGAAAATTAATGATATGTACTGAAAATATGTCCCCAGTAGCCCCTGTTTTGCAGGCAGCTTCATACTGAAGCTGAACAAAACAACAACAGATAAATCCTCAGTGATTTATTGCATAACATACTTTCAGTCTTTTACCTTGAGGCTTGTTATCCTTGACAAAATTAGCACATGGTAAATTTGCATATGATAAACACTGGCACAGTCTCCATTTTACTATCAGTTGGCATTGCAATGGGATAAATATGTTAAATTGTTTTATGTGTCCTGTTTTTCCACTATATTTTTTACTTTATCTATAAAGCTGATTCAAGTTTCCTTCTGGTTATCTGTTGTTACATTACACAAAAAAGATGAGATGGATTTTCAGCAAATTTAAAAGGCATTTGTAGGATAGTCTGCCTTAAAGACTGTGCCGCACACATTATGTTCGATGGTGGGGCTGAAAAGTACCCGAATTAATTTTCACCTTTCAATCATTGCAGTACACAAGAACATCATTTGAATGCCTGCAGTGAGTGGATTTCTTTTGGGTAAAGTATTGCTGTAACTACTGTATATAAAGTTACACATGTGTCATGTTCTGTTTCTTGTTATAGTTTTCCCTCAATTTCTTAATGCTTGCAATCTTGATTATTTAGTATTTACAAATTTGAAAGGCCATGCACCTGCTAAAGTTTGTGTGAAGCTTTATCTTCAGGAGGAGAGCAAGGGGCTGTTTATTCTGAGGAGAAGAAATCAGAATCACTGGGTACCCTTTCACATAGCAATATAAACCAGAATATCAAGCCAGAAAACCCACAATATTTGCTTTGAACGGGGTTATCTGAGTCCACACTGCCATATATTTCAGTTCAAAGCAGATATTGTGGGATTTTCTGCCTTTATATTCTAGGATATATGGCTGTGTGGAAGGGCCCTGGGTAAGTGAAGTGAGTGGGCCATTTCTCCCTCTTCTTCCTCTTTGCCAAGTATTTTTGTTTTACCTGGTATCTTTATTTCTTTTCCAGGGCAAAATAGACACTCCTCATATGCAGGGAAGAGGAGGAGTCAGGCCCCCATTCCACGTCACTGTGGATTCAGCTCATCTTCCTCTTCCTGTTGGCTGTGAATGTCTGTTCCACCTGGGCAAAGGAAGGGCTATCAAGAGAGGAGAGCACAAAGGAAGAAAAAGAAAATGATCCTTTGAAATAAGGGACACAGTGCATGTGTGCAGGACCAGTTCCTCCCCTTCTTTTTGCTGTTTACCACATGTTTATGTTCTCCTTTGTTTCTCTTTTCCATTGCCAGGACAAAACAGACATTTATCACATGCAAAAAGTGGAAGAAGAGCTACGATCTGCAGAGTAAGTGAAGTGATTGCGGGGCCTTCATCTCTTCCCTCTGGAGGTACCACAATGGTACCCTGTTCCCCTGTTCATGTTTTCCCCACTTTTGTGGGAGAGCAGTGCCTACAATCCCTGAGAAAATGGGGGATCTATAAACAACTCCACTGTTATGTATTTGGAGAGGATGTTCAGAATTCTCTGACTGTAAATATCTTAAGCAGACTGTTTCTTTTAGGAGCACAATGACTAGCAGATCCTACTACGGGCGGGTCAATAAGTCCGTAACTTTTTGAATTTCCCGCCTCTTAACTGAAAGGGCAACACTGCTCCTGTCAACAGGCATCTGTCAGTTGGCTCCTGTCAAAACACATTTAGTTTGTGTTTGACAGCCATTGATAGAAGACTACCACGTGATTTGAGGAGAAAATGGAAAAAAGTGAATTTTGTGTGCTCAGTAAGCATTATTTTTTGCGAGGAAAAAACCATCACTCAAACCAAGGCTAAGCTTGATAAATACTATGGGGACTCTGCATCATCAATTTCAATGGTAAACAAGTGGTTTACTGGATTTCATTGTGGCTGTACATGCACGGAAGATGCCAAATGTTCTGGGTGCCCAGTTGAGGTCAGGCGGTGAAGCAGTCCATTGTTTACATCCAGGGATCTCCCCAGCCACAATACATGCCAACATTAGGAGTGAAACTTACTCTACGGTGGAAATACAGGTTTATACTGTTGGTTCTGTCATAGTTACACCAGTACCTTGCTTTAGAATCTATGTTATATTAACACTGTGATATCCACTTTGTGATACTGTTATATGCATATTATGAATGATTGATATATGGTCACAAATGTGAATGTATTATGTGAACACTGTGAATTTATATAGTGAAATACACCTTGCACCATACCTGAATGGTATACTTTGATATTTTTATATAAAAAAGTGAAAGACACAATTTTGCAATACTCTTTATTCTTTGCTAGCTTTCATAGCGTGTTTTAGTGCTGTTAACATTAGAGCCTTACTCTGTGTATAAGAAATGTTCTGGGTGCCCAGTTGAGGTCTCTACACCAGAAACAATTGAAAAAATTCATGATATGGTGTTGGCCGATCGGAGATTGAAAGTGCGAGAGATTGTGGATGTCATAGGCATCTCACATGGCTCAGTGGTTTCAATTTTAAATGATCACTTGGGTATGAGAAAGCTTTCCGTAAGATAGGTGCCGTGTTTGCTCGCAATCGACCACAAACACAATCGTGTGACAATTTTGCAGGAGTTTTTGGCATTGTTCAACCACAATATGGACGAGTTTTTGCGCAGTTTCATAACTGTGGATGAAATGTGTATCCACCACAACACACCAGAGACCAAACAGCAGTCAAAACAGTGGGTTTCTTGGGGTGAGTCGGCGCCAAAGAAGACCAAGGTGCTACTATGAGTTTATGTTATACTTTTTCCTAAGTTTTTAGAAGGACTAGGGCTGTTTCTGTTGCAGCTGACTTCGTTAATTAATGAGATAATTGAGCATTTGTGTATAAAGTAAGTTGCTGTGAGCTTACATTCTTGAGCGTGATAGAACGTTGAAGATTGTGTTCTGTGCTCCATGTGTGACTCGGTATGAGTCGAAGTTTGCTTTCAGTTTGTTGCCAGAGGAGAAGAGAAAGATTATGGAAGAAGGAACAAGGTCACTCTATGGACTGTGTAAGAGAGACTGAATTTTGTTTTTGCCTTCTTATCTCGGAGTGGAGAAACATTTCTCTGAAGAAACTGTTTACGTTGCTGAGAAAGCCATTCATCCGTTTTGTGTTTTTTTTGTGCTGCATGCTGTCAATACAGTTTGGACTTTTGTTCTTCTACTTAAAGCTATAGTCTCATGTGTTTTTCTTTATGAGCTATTCAATCACACTTGGAGTCATAGGGGCTAGAGTTTTCTCTATAGGCTACTCATGCTAAATCTGACAGGTTTGTCAGCCAATAAAGTCATGGCGACCGTTTTTTGGGATGCATGCCGTATAATCCACATTGACTACCTTCAAAAGGGTAAAACAATCAATGGCGAATATTATGCCAACTTATTGGGTCAATTTAATGAGGATTTGGGGAAAAACGACTGCATTTGGCCAAGAAAAAAGTACTTTTGCACCAGCACAATGCATGGGTGCACACATGTGCAGTTTCCATGGCAACAATCCATGAATTGGGATACGAATTGCTCCCTCATCCCCCCTATTCTCCAGATTTAGCCCCGAGTGACTATTTCTTGTTTCTAAACCTGAAGAAATGGCTTAGCGGAAAGAGATTTGACTCCAACGATGAAATCATCTCACAAACAAATACCTATTTTGATGACCTCAACAAATCTTATTTTTTGGAAGGGATAAAAAAATTGGAGAAACGTTGGACAAAGTGTATAGAGCTCAAAGGAGACTATGTTAAAAAAATAAAATTATTAATTATCCAAAAACCTGTGTTTCATTCAAAAAGTCACTGACTTATTGACCCGCCCTCGTAGTAAACAATACATTACCATCCAATCATACAACCATATTTATATAAATAAACACAAATATACAGAATGTTATCAACAGTACATTGGAGAAAATCAACAATAGAGCTGCATACTTATTTATTTATTTATTTTATTTATTTATTTCCGGCATTTTACCCCGCTCTTCTCAACCCCCGAGGGGGGACGCAGAGCGGCTTACAAAAAGGCACAATTCGATGTGCACACAGTAAAACACAATATAAAACCGCAGAAACATTCAACATTAAAATACATTAAAATACAGTTACATTAAGCATCATAGGCATTCAATTAAGTTAAAAACAGTGTTCCGTCCATAAAAAGCATTGAGCCCTATTCATCAACTTTCCATTAAAATCCAATCTAAAATGCTGCCTTGTGCTAGTGTGCAAACGCCTGGTCCCATAACCAGGATTTTACTTTTTTCCTGAATGCCAGGAGGGATGGAATTGATCGTATGTCGCTGGGAAGCGTGTTCCACAGACGGGAAGCCACCACGAAGAAGGCCCTCTCCCTCGTCCTCACCAACCGCATTTGAGAAGTTGGCGGGAGCGAGAGCAGGGCCTCCCTGGAAGATCTTAAATTACGAGGTGGGACGTAGAGGCAGATGCGTTCGGACAAGTAAGCTGGGCCAGAACCATATAGAGCTTTAAAGGTCAAAACCAGCACTTTGAATTGAGCTCGGAAGTGGACAGGCAGCCAGTGGAGCTGACACAACAGGGGGGGGGGGTATGCTCCCTGTATGTAGCTCCAGTTAGTAATCTGGCTGCCGACCGTTGGATTAGTTGTAATTTCCAAACTGTCTTCAAAGGCAGCCCCACATAGAGTGCGTTGCAGTAATGTATTCGGGATGTGACCAGAGCGTGGACGACCATAGCCAGATCAGACTTCCCAAGGTACGGGCGCAGCTGGCGCACAAGTCTTAACTGTGCAAAAGCTCCCCTGGCCACTGCCGAGACCTGGGGTTCCAAGCTCAGCGATGAGTCCAGGATCACTCCCAAGCTGCGAACCTGCGTCTTCAGGGGGAGTGTAACCCCATCCAACACAGGCTGTAACCCTATACCCTGTTCGGCCTTTCAACTGACCAGGAGGACCTCTGTGTTGTCTGGATTAAGTTTCAATTTGCTAACCCTCATCCAGTCCGACACAGCAGCCAAGCACCGGTTCAAAGTCTGGACAGCCTCCTTGGTGACAGGTGGGAAGGAATGACAGATCTGGATGTCATCTGCGTACAGATAACACCTTACTCCGAAATTCCGAATGATCTCTCCCAGCGGTTTCATGTAGATGTTAAATAACATCGGGGACAGTACTGAGCCCTGAGGGACTCCACAAGACAAAGGTTGTGGAGCCGAACAGGTGTCACCCAGTAACACCTTCTGGGTACGACTTTCCAGGAAGGATTGGAGCCACTGCAGAGCAGTTTCTCCAAGCCCTATTTCTGCAAGGCGACCAAGAAGGATACCATGGTCAACGATATCGAAAGCCGCTGAGAGGTCCAGCAGAACCAACAGGGACACACTCCCCCTGTCAAGCTCCCGGCGTAGATCATCTACCAAGGCGACCAAGGCTGTTTCAGTACCATGTCCCGGCCTAAAGCCAGACTGTGCCGGATCAAGATAATCAGTGTCTACCAAGAATTCCTGGAGTTGTGAAGCCACCACACATTCCATGACTTTGCCCAAATAGGGGAGATTGGAAGCTGGCCAATAGTTGATGAATTGAGTGGGGTCCAGTGATGGTTTTTTCAACAGCGTTTTTATAACAGCTTGCTTTAAGCTGGCCAGAATCTTGCCCTCCTGTAAGGAGGCATTCACCACCACCGTAACCCACTCTTCCAAACCCCCTCTGGCTTCTTTGATCAGCCAGGATGGACAGGGGTATAGGATGCATGTGGTAGGCCTCGCTTCCCCAAGGATCTTGTCCACATCCTCGAGCTGAACCAATTGAAACGAATCCATTAAAACCAGACAAGCAGATGTTCGTGTCACAACCTCAGAGACTGCTGTTAAAGTTGTATCGAAGTCGGAACGGATCAGCGTCACTTTGTCCGTGAAGGCCCAAGCATACTCTTCACAGCATACCACCGAGCTGTCAGGGATCTCTCACTGAGGTGGATTTAATAGTCCTCTAACCTCTCGGAACAGTTCCGCTGGACGGTTTTTGGCAGTGGCCACCTTGGCCGCAATGGATTTACTTTGTGCGACCTTTGTTGCTGCATCATAGGTCCTCAAATAAGAGACCAGACGCCCATGGGCTGATCTGCTCCGCTTCCAATGCCACACGCACTCTAGCCTCCTCTTTTTTTGCTTCATCGCTGCCAGCTCCTCAGTAAAACTTCAGAAACTATAAACTTACATTCCTGACTAGAATGCTAGAACAACCAGGCATTTCAAACCTGAAACATCACAGACTCTCTGATTTGTCCTTGTTTATACTGGGGTGTCAGTTCTTTCAGATATTTTAGACAAAAGTAAGCATTTCTGGATTCATAGGCTTCAGATATCAGTACCACATGGCCTCAAGGTAGAGCATAATATCCACTTAAGAATGTGAAAGATAAAGTGTTTAAAACTGACATATTGGATGAAATTTCATTTTCATCCTTAACAACTGAAGAAGGCAGAATCTAAAAGATTTTGATCACATCATTTTTGTCTCTGAGTTAACCACTTCAATGAATAAATGTATATATTATTTAGACAGTAAAGTAACTACTACAGTGACAATTCTATCACTTGAGAGTTGTCTTACAACTTCATCCCATGGTGCTTCTCCAAGCATTTCTATACCCTTTAAACACAGCCCTACAAAGGCCATCGAGCAAAGCAAGATATTCCTGTGGATTCCCTGTTTGAGCCCATTTATTAAATGTTTAGAAATACAAGGCTTTTTAAAGATGCTCAGGAATTGACTCCAAATGGTTCCCTGTGCATAGAGATGGGTTAAAATGGCAAAATTTAGGTGTGATGGGAATTTCCCCTGTGTTCTTTCTGTTTTGTGGCATTTTCCTGTGGGTGGTCCTTAAATGCTCACCAAAGATAGTTATCAGCATTATTTATTTATTTATTAACTTTATTTATACCCCGCCACCATCTCCCCAAGGGGACTTGGGGCGGCTTACATGAGGCCAAGCCCAATAACACATAATAACAACATAACAGCAAATAATAAAACAATACAATCAATATACTTACACACCAGCAATAAAAGACAGTTTAAAACCATTCTGGGTGGGCCAAATGTAACATATTAAATTTTTAAAAAATAAATAATACTGGGTGCGAACAGAGGTAGAATGTATTAACAGGGAGGTTTTACAGGATAATGTGGAGCAGACAACCCAACAGATAATCAAAGTGCTTATGAGGACATTTTGCCAGGAATTGACCACAGCAGGGCGTTCTTGCTTTATTCAGGGAAGGCACAATGGAACAGCCACATTTTCAGGCTCCTCCTAAAAGCCGCCAATGTGGGGGCGGGATAAGGACAGCAAACAGAACAGTAAACAATTAGATATATTTTTATTAATGAGTGTTTATAATGCTGAAGTAAGGCTACTTTGCTGTATAAGAAGTTCTCATTTAAAGATATACTCTTATGTGATGGTAAAGCAAACATGATTTCTGTAGAAATGGGAGAAGGAAAAACCGTGTGATGGGGATAATTCTCCAGATCCTTTGGAGATGAAGCAACATGAAACACCGCACTAAGAAGGCAATTTCCCCTGTCTCCCCCATCCTGCTGGTGGGATGAATTCCTACATGACACTAACCATTATTAGTACAATTGTGGTGTATATGAAAAATTACAATAGAAATGAATTACTGTAGAATGTGATGAAATTTTGCAAGTATATTTTAAGTGCCATAATAAACACTGGTTGATAAATTCACTGCTACTGCTACTTACTGCTAGTTCACACTTAAATGAAAGTAAATCAAGGAAGGACAAGGAAATTACATTTTTCATTACTGAAATGGACATCCAAGTGCCACCTCTGTGTTGATGGATTTTCCCGGGTAAGCAGGTTTTGGGAGACCACAACTGGTGGGCCACTGTGTGACACAGAATGCTGGACTAGATGGGTTGAGGCCCGATTCAGCATGGCTCTTCTTATGTTCTTATGTTCTTATGTTCTTATGTTCTTAAATAAGGAAATACATTTTTATTACATGCAAAACTATGCAACATCTGGGGGACCACCGTTTTCAGGTATCTTCATTATGGAGATATTACATTCATATGATGCTTCATATGATAAAGAAGCAGTTGGTCACAGCTCTGAAGAGGGAAGAAATGAGAAAATACTTTTAAATAGAGTGCATCCTACTTTAGTTTTTCCTTGGATCCCAGGGCACTATTCTCTCACATCATCTAAGTTGCCTCCCACACCTACTAGTAAGAAGCAGTAGTAGCCACTGCTATAGACTTGATAGTTGTTGGAGAAGGTTTTGAATGATGCAAAGGTCTAGTAACGTCTTCCTATGCCCTATCAAAAAAGAAACATTGGTGCATATAAGCTATACCTATGCAAGAGTGTGTCACTAACAGGATCCCATAGTTATTTGGTTTTATTTGTGTATAGTACGTCCTCGATAACTGTGGGAGATACATTCCTGGACTTTGTATGGATATAGAAGACATAGATAAGTGTGAACTCTATTGAAATGAAGGATTTCTGGTCCAAGAACACCATAAAGTCATGCTGAAGAACCTAGAAAATGCCTAGAAAGGACATAGGCCCCTTCCACATAGCTCATCTAAGTTATACTTTGTTTTCTTATTTTTGAAGTATTCCATGTTCAACATCTCTAAGAGAAGAATAGACATTGCACTGAGGATAAAGTTATACTACACATTGACATTTTGCTTCCTTTAGACCTTTTGACATGGCAATCTGATTAAATTGGCATCATAGGTTTACCTGCTCCCACCCTTGCATACTCAGACAAGTTTACATCCAATACTAAATTAATAGTTGATATAGAACTTGTGTGTGTGTGTGTGTGAGAGAGAGCGAGAGAGAGAGAGAGAGAGAGAGAGAGCACATGTACCAGACGAGAGTACACATTAGTACATGATCAAGGCCTCTGCACATCATTTCACAAATAAGATGACATTCAGCCCATTTCCTGCACATATGTTAGCTGGACTGATAAGATTTCCAAATATTGAATGGCATCCTCTACAACATATTAAGGGTACAGTGTTCTTTACATTTTACAGGGTAAGGTGTGGTATATATGTAGATTTCTCATCCAACTCCTTGCTGTTGTCTGTGTAGCCTGAGACAACTGCATCATTTTGCAAAAATATGAGGATAACCCTGTCCAAATCTTATAGATATTTACTAAAGAAGCCAATAGTAGCCAGTGAAGATTATTCTCCAGTCAGAGTAGTTGTGTTTTTAGTTACTGGCATAACCTATGATATTTGTTGCCACAGGCAAACTAAATCTATGAATATATGATTTTTGTACAGAACTGACTGACCATATCTTGGAACATTGTAGTCAAATCAGGAAAGCAATTCGTTACTAATGGTTTGTTTATTCTTAAAGTAACTTATTAACATTACTTAAAGAGCAACATGTTAGTACTGTATTAGTAACATGTTACTTGGGTACATTTTACATTAAAAATATGAAAAACATGTACACAATTGGAAAAACATGTATACAATTGTTAAAAAATAGTTAATAGTAACTGTTATTTTTTCCACGGAATAAATCAGTATGGATAGTATCATTACTTGTAGTATATACTTGACTTTAGAACTCCTGCTCATAAAGTTTGCTCTGTACCAAGATCCAAACATAATTTCTGAAAGCTGTTTACTACTCAGTTCTGAAACCTCATTTTTCTGGATGAGTTTCTTAAAGATTCTAGACAGTCTCCAACATGAACAACACAGGAACTACACCAAAGAAGAGCAAAAACAGTGTGGCTCCAGGCATGCAGTTTCTTGGCAGGGGTGAGAGGATGATCTGGCAGAGAGTCAGGCAGAAGAACAGAGCTTGAATCTACTGATGCTTCTCATTCATTGAGTCAGGATGGCACGCACAAAACATGTCAGTTAATACTGTTAAATTTTGTAAGTAAGGCGACATTTAATTATCACAATAATTATCATCCTCTATATTATCATTAGTTAATTAAATGTCAGCTAACATGAGGAGAAGGTACTTTTGCTTTATTCTAACAACTAATGAGATTTAACTGCACAGTATAAGAAAGTAATGGGGTGACAAGAGGATACGGTAAGATCCCACATATGATTCTGCTTGACTTTTCTGTGATGACTCAGACTGTCTGCCTTCTAATCTCTGTCATAGTGATGTTGCTTCCTCTCCTCCTACTAGCCTCTGATTTTCAGACTTTATCTCACTATTGCCTCCCTGAGCTGTATTACTGGAATGGAAGGGAAATAACTTTGTCTGCCTCTCTCTATCCTTAGAGTCATAATATGAACTAGTGTTAACTGCTGTGGAGATTCCATAATTAAGTATGGATAGGTTTTACTAAGAAAGATACTGAGTAATCATTAAAACCAAGAGTTTGTTTGCTTAAACAAATGGGCAGTAAAATAATTGTGCATTGTTTTCCTTCACAATATGAATTAAACGTGCAATATAGTGTGTATGTTATTATATTAAATTTGTAAATTGAATATGATTGGCCCTCTGTATCCACAGATTTTGCATCCATGGATCCTAACATGCACTACTTTAAGATAATTTTTTTAAAAATAATATATACATTCTACTTCAGATATCAAATATTTCAAAAAGGTTGTATGAAATGATGCTATTTGTGAACAGATGTGTAACTAAAACTTTTTTATGGTCTTGCATGTATCTGAAATATTAAAACTTTCTCTGAAATATTAAATATTTTAGTCCTAGTATGGCATATTTTGCAAATATATTTAATTGAAGTTGCTGTAATCCTTAGTAGACTTCCCAAAGCAGTAAATTTGAACTAAAATAAAACAAAATAAATGAACAAATACTTCTATCATTCAGATGAAATACCTCATTCATTATACAGGCTTCAGAACTATCCTGACAGAACTGACAGAAGCTTTTTTAATAGGTCATGGAATTAATAGAAAACTAAAATAATTATACACAAAGAAATAATAAATCAGAAGTCTTTGATTATGCCAGTCCCGGGAGCTTTTTCATATGCTTCAAGTTTCTGAATTATTAATCAAGAGGGAAGGGATCCTGTGGGACTGCTTACATAATAACACTTTTAATTATGACTTTATTAGTTTAGCTAAACTCCGAAGGTTCCTCATGTCCAAGGTTTGATTTATCAGGTTTATTTGTTGCAGGATGTAAACGTGATTGTCACTTGTGTTAGAAGTAAGAAAGAGATCTTAACCAATGAGAATGAGTAGGGTAGAAATTCGTATGGGACTGAACAAAAAAGGAGGGAAATGCTTATTCATTAGTGATTATATGCCATCTGCCTACTCAGGGTTGCACTTTGAGCGGGCTCTCTTTTTGGGTTGATCTAATTAGGATTTTAGGTTCCATGACTGGGCCTTTTCTATTAGGCATACATAGATCTAATAGGAGATGGTAGTAGGAAATGGGTTGGCAAGGAGGCACAACCATCCTTGTGATAATAAGTCTAAGCTGTGTGAGCTGTGTTTTTCTTGCAAAGATTTTTTTCCTGTAGTCAATTTTTACAAATGAAAGAAATTCTTGAATACTTGAAACTATGGAATTTCCTCCAAAATATAGCATGGGACCCATTTACACTGCCATTTAATGCTGTTTGAAACTGTATTATATAGTCAGTGTAATATAATACAGTTTAATTGAATTTAACTGCATTATATTGGTGTACACTTATCAGATAATGCAGCTTCAAAGTGTATTATGTGGCTATGTAAATGCCGCCTTGGTTGATTGCCTCTCTGTTCCATTTTTGCTGACAAGCTTTTGGCTTTTTTCTGATTAGGGCAGAATGATTTAAAGAAATGTACTTTGAATGTATATGCAACTGTTTTAACAATGTTTTAATTTAATAGTTTGTTCATTTTTAAAGGTTTGGTATTATTTACTAGGCTTGATTGATAAAAACTGTTTCAAACCTCATTTTGGATGTAGGGGGCGCTGGTGGTTTGATTCTAAAGTCAATTCCAATTTTCACAGATTTTTTTTCCAAAACCTTTCATTAATGGTTTGAAAGTGTTATTTCCTGTTTCATTGGGTGGTCTTTACTTTGAAAGTAGCTGTTTTCGTCCAGAAATTTTGTTTGTGTGGCACAAACTGTGTTAAATTGGTGAACAGAAATCATAGTATAGTGTTTCCTCACTTATCAGGGTGTTCAGTTCAGTTAATGCAGCTGCCCCTCCCGGCCCATCCCGAGGGTGCCTGCCTGCCTTTGGAGCCACGCAGGCAGCAGCAGGCAGGCCTTCCCTGCTGTGCCTCAGGCCACCAGCCACAAGAAGCAGAGGGAAAAGCAGAGAAGGAAAGAATTTCATCCGCTTGCTTTCCTCCGCTTCTGGACCCTCTGCCTCGGCTTGAGCTGGCCCAGGGAGCAGAAGCGGGGAAAAGCAAGTGGAGGAAATTCCTTCCTTCTCTGCTTTTCCCTCCTCTTCTTGTGGCTGGCCCAGCTCAAGCTGAGGCAGAGGGATTAGAAGCGGGGGGAAAGCAGAGAAGAAAGGAACAAATTAGCCTTGGGAGAAATCTGAACATTATGGAATATTTCTGAAAAAAAGGTAACTGGTTCAAATTCGGATTTGACCCTCACACCTTTTTTGCATGGTTCAAAACAGCTTCAGAAGGCAAAAGTCAGAAGTACTTTTTATTACTTTTAGGCTTTTCTGATCAAACCTATCCAACCCTATTATTTACTGTTTCAGTTACTTTTGTCTTAACATTGTAAGTTTATTTGGGTGTCATATTGGAAGAAAGATATGACATTTAAGAAGAAGGCAGGAGATAATGAGAATCAAAAAGAAAAGAAAGTTAGTCTTAGAGAAGTGAATATTATGTTCACACTAATTAAGAAAAATAATTGCACTTAAATTATTCTACCATTTTAAAATTAGAAAATAAATAATGTGTACAGTACAATAATAGGCTAAATGCATGCTGCTCTAATTGTTAATATAGTTCATTCACCATGGCACTGAACATTTTGATAAATAACAACAACTATTTACAGTATATTCCATCCTATCTCCCCTGGGGGACTGCATGTGGTTTTCTCATTTCTAAAAATAAGGGTTGAGATCTTACATGGGATACACAGATTCATTATGGCCTTCTCTACATGGATAAAATAAAGCAGAGTCATATTTCTACTGCTGTGGGGAGTCCAGATGCCATACATCTGGATTCACAGTTAGTAATGGCACATTCAGCCAATAATCTGGCACAAGCGGAAATGATGTTTATTCTGGAGCTTTCGGTCAGCTCTGGAGTGATCATGGTGTTTTGGGGGATAGATAGTTGGATTGAGAATCTGGCCCATTTCAGTGCCATGGTGAATGAACTATAACAGACACACTAGTGTTTCCTTTGCCAAAAGCAATTCTGAGAGCATTGCTTCTGATGAAGTCACAACAGGATACCCATCCATGTAGCTAGTAAAAATGGCATTACCAGTCAGGACCTCAACACATTGAGGGGGGATTTGCCACACATTGCGGTGAATCTGGCGGGGCCCAGCAGAGCCTGGCGGGGGGAACCTGTCGCCCCACACCCCACATTGCCACTTTGCCCCTCACCTTATCCTACAGGGTGAAGTGTCACATCCCACCTTCCCTCCCTTGTTTCCTATGCAACATGGAAGCCTTCTGTGTTCCCAGCATTGCTTCTTACAACATTTCAACTTCACTTGAGCCTCGCTGGAAGTAAACCAGCATTATGTGATGGGAGTCAGCAGGCTCTGTGCCTCCAGTAAAGTCAAAGTGTCATAGGATGGGCATTTTCTCTGTCTGATGAGGTCATATGCCTCTGTGAGAGAGCTGCTTGTGGCCAGTGACACAAAGGCAGCCCCAGTGTGCTCTCAGTCTGGCCAGCTGTCTGGACTCCAAATTGCCTGTTCTATGACACTTTGATTGGAGCAATGTCAACATTGTACCTGAAAGCTAATAGTACTTCTGAATCACAGAATCACTGTGCTGTAATGGTTTGATCATTGGACTACCATTCTGGAGATCAGAATTTGACTCTTTGCTTGGCTATGGAAATCCACTGGGTGACCTTGGGCAAATCACATTCTCTCAGCCTCAGAAGAAGGCAACCATACTTTCCTGAACAAATCTTACCAAGAAAAAGTAGATTCGCTTTAGGGTCAGAAATTTTGTATGTCAGAAACGACTTTAAAAGAAACAATAATGATATTGTGAAAAATCAATGACACAAAAAAGTATTTGTTCAATATTTGACTGAGAACAAAATAAAGAACATCATCTACAAGATTTGTATGCCAAAGAGTATTTCAGAGAGTTCTAACAACTCTTACCTCCTGTGATGCAATGAAAATGGATCTCAATTGAACAACTGATCTGTAACAGCTTCAGAGATCTATGCATTTAATAACATTGGTCTTAAATTGAATCAGCTTTTTCCCATAAGGAAGGAATAACCCCAGAGGAGGAATAATTTGAATCTATTAGTAGTTTTGACATTCTATAGTTCAAAAAACTAACTTGAGCCATCAATGTAATACTAATGTATGTAATTGTGGATATTTCATCCCTGAAATATATGAGATGGATATGATTTCATCAATAAAATAAGTCACATAATCAATAATCTTTATATGCTTTACAGTATCGGTTTACACACAAAATAAAAAGGGTTGCTATAGTATTTTGGAATTATTTTGGGTTTTGAAGGTTAATTGATCAGTAGTGGATACAAAATGAATAAATGACACTTAAAGTTCTTCAATAACATTTTTTTTACTAAACACATTTACATTTATCTGAAGAAATTAAGTACAGTAGGATTTCAAATTGCATTGCAAACATTTCTGGTTCTCTCTCTTTTTTGTAAACAAATATTATACAGATAATTATCAATTTGTCAAGAACAAAAGACTTTGAATTATCAAAAGCGACATTCTGTCTGTGTAGAGATAGAGTGAAAAAGTGCGTATAGGGGTCATATCAGGAAATAGTATTATTGCTGTATGTGCATGGAAGGGTTGGTGTTTTTAACCCAAAGTACATGTGCATGGAAGGGTTGGTGTTTTTAACCCAAAGTAGATGTGCATGGAAGGGTTGAGGTTTTTAACCCAAATTTGGTCAAAAACTACAGCTCAACCACTTTACACTCCAAGGCAAAAGATTCCATATTTGAAACCTTGTATTAAAGATTAAAAAGGCATGTTGTGCACATTTAAAATAATTTTCTTCCTGGAATTTATGGGCTGAATCTCCTGATTGCTCTTCATTGCCGATCTCATTTCATCGCCAAGATAGTTAGATCTTATTGGTGCCCTGAAAAAATTAAATGGGATTATAATGGTATTTTTCAACAGCCTTAAAAATAACATTCTAAGGAATAAGAAACTTAATTACTCCAAAACATGTTGATTCATCATGAGGTAATGCCTTTTTAAAATGATCAGCAGCTGACTCATCTGAGAGCTTAGCTGGCATTTTACATATCTTGTGATGGACAGAATATATAAATTGTGTCTCACCGAATTTGGAAAAAGGCATTTTCTATTCCAATTACACAACACAACGGTTGCATGAGAAAACACCATGCGAAGTTCTGTATATATTTGCTACCCTCACATAACCAAACGCTGCATGTATACCTCCTTATTTTGTTTTAATTGCTTATGATTTTATCCTCCTAGTTCCCTACATGGGAGCCCCTTTCAGCATCTGACATAAATAAACAGCTGTTCAAGCCCAGTGTCTGCACTTATTAAATTAGAACAAAGCCTCTAATATTGTTTCAGACTGTGTTGCACTAATTAGGCCTCGGAGCAAAAGAAAGAAAGTTATAGCCCTTATCCATCATTATGCTCCCTTCCTTATATTACAACTGAGCACACAGTACTGAATGTAAATAATATTTTCTTCTTCTTGTAGGAACACAAAATACAGAAACAAATGAGAAGCAATAGATCTCAAATGATCATGGCCTTTCATTATTAAATGTACAGATATAATGAAATATGGTAATACTGCATGATCAAGGAGCATTCCTGTCCTCTAAATATACAGTGTCAGAATTCCAACATCATCAATGAACAGGTAAGTTTTCATATTAATTTTAAGGTTTTTGCTAGTGGATACACCAGACTATTGACCTTATCAAACGTGCTGCTGGAATTGCGATTGATTATGGTGATTCCAGTGGTTCCCATCTGGGGGCACAAAGAACCAATTGCCCCATGCCCTGCATTGTCTGACTCACCTGAATCCCCATCCCATGGGGGGAAGCATCCACTACCTGGCTCCCCCCCCCCCTCCCCATTAATCCAAGGCAACACAGGTCTCCCATCTTGATGCCACAGCGGTATGCACCAGTTCATTTTCGCTTTTACGCTGGAGCTCTGCCAGAAGTTGCAGTGCATTGTGGGATGGGAGCCAGTGGGCTCCGACATAAAAGGATAGGCAAAGTAGTGCATGCCTCTGAATTCGCCCCACCTGATGCAGTCATATATTATTCTAAATGGATCTTCATATGTGCATATGCACTGAATGCAAATGGAGTTTAAACTAGTGTTGCTTGGGTTTTATGATGTGGCAGATTTGCAATGGTCCCCTCCATATACCAGGTACAAGCACTACATATGGGACTGACAGCCTTTAGCTTAGGGACTAGGACCAGTTTAGAGACCATGACTTTGAATAGTCTTGTTTTAGACAACATTTACCACACTATTAATATTGGAGCTGTAGCAGAAGTGAATTTAACATCTTCTCTCTCTGCAGTCATTATTATAACACACACACATATTCAACTCTGCAACCTGAGAAAGAAGCAATCATGTTAGACATCCATTGGGGGAGAGAAAGGTTAAACTCCTTGTGAGCCACAATCTCAGTCCAAAGACAACTGTTTAAAGTAGTATGTATATGAAATTTATGTTGCTGTTATTGCCATCAAGTCAACTTCAATTTATGGAGTTCCTATGAATGAATGAATGATCTTCAGAAGTTCATATAGTTACATTACAAATTTACTTTTTTTAAAGAATGCAAATATTTTATTAAACTTAGCAACAATTTTAAGTTTTTGTTGTTATTTTTGGTCAACAAGCACTACACAAAGGTTTCCTAGTCAGGCTGTCTCTTCAGAAGATTTTTCAGACTTCAAGCTTGCTAATAACAGAGAAATGCAGTGTAGAAGGGGCCTCAGGGTGCATCTATGCTGTAGAATGAATGCAGTTTGGCACCACTTGAACTACCATAGCTCAATGATATGTAATCAAGCAAGTAGTCTTTTTTTTTTTTTACAAATCCCAGGATTCCATAGCATGCAGCCATGGCAGATGAAGTCCCAAACTACTTCAACCTGACACTGCTGGATTGAACCACCACAATGCAATGCTCTGGAATCATGGCCCATGTCGTTTGGCTAGGCACCAGGACTCTTTGGCAGAAAAAGGCCAAAGACCTTATAAAACTAAAATTCCGGTCATGCCATATCATTGAACCATGAGAGTGAAAAGGCCTTCTCTGGGCCCTTCCACACAGCTATATAACCCAGAACATCAAGGTGGAAAATCCCACAATATCCACTTTGAACTGGGTTATTCGAGTCCACACTGCCAAATATGCCAGTTTAAAGCAGAAAATGTGGGATTTTGAATTGGATTATCTGGCAGTGGGAATTCAGATAAGCCAGATCAAAGCAGATATTGTGGGATCTTCTGCCTTAATATTCTGGGATAGAGGGCAGTGTGGCCCATTGAATCACGGAGTTGGAAGAGACCCCGTGGGCCATCCAGTCCAACCCCATTCTGCTCAGAAGCAGGAAAATCGCATTCAAAGCACCCACGATGGATGGCCATCCAGTCTCCCCTCACCCCTTTTTCTGATTTTTGTTTTGGGCAGCATTCAGATGACAAGATACTGGCCAACAAAAACATACCCTGCAGGTAAAACTTGAGTGACAGAAGGAACTGAAGGAAGAAGGGAGGGAGAAAGGGAGGGCAGGGATCCTCCCTTTCTCCCTCAATTTCAGGGCTTTTGTGGGCAAAGACAGAGAAAGCAAGCCCTGAGGTGCAAGAGAAGGAAAGAAGGGGCCTACTAACCCAAGGAGTGACCATCACTAAAAAAAATTGATTTTGTCATTTGGGAGTTGTAGTTGCTAGGATTTATAGTTAACCTATAATCAAAGAGCAGTCTGAACCCCACCAACAATAGAATTGAACCAAATGTGGCACAAAGGACTCCCATGACCAACAGAAAACACTAGAAGGGTTTGGCAGGCATTAACCTTGAGTTTGGGAGTTGTAGTTCACCTACATCCAGAGAGCACTGTGGACTCAAACAATGATGGATTTGGACCAAACTTGGCATGAATATTCCATATGCCCAAATATGAACACAGATGGAGTTTGGGGAAAATAGATCTTGACATTTGGGAGTTGCAGTTTCTGGGATTTATAGTTCACCTACAATCAAAGAGCATTCTGAACCCCACCAATGACGGAATTGGAGTATTGCATGTAGGCAAACCAGACAATCTCCACATCAACACTTACAAGGAAACAACAAGAAATACTTTTTATCCACCACAAGCACAAAGAAATTACATATTTCTTTACCAGGAAGGCTGCCAGGAAGCGCTGGCCCACCTCCGAGGAGCTGCCCCGGAAGAAGGCTGTGTTGTCCTGCTTGGGCCACATGCGAGGGGAGGGGTGTGTGCAAACACACACACGTATCTCCCTTCCTCCTCCAAACAAGAGCACGGTGTCAGGGCTGTGTGTGAGGGGAGGGGGCGCAGACACACTCAGCTCCCTTCCTCCTCCAATCACGAGTGCGCCTCCCCTCACATGCGGCCTTGTCACCGCACACGTGAATGGAGGAGGAAGGGAGCTGCGTGCGTGCATACTTGCTGGCAGGCTCGTCTGCCAGCCAGCTCGTCTCCAGCCACAGCAGGACTGAGCAGCCGCCACCTGTGTGTGAGGGGAGAGGGGCGCGCACACACATGCTTGTGTTTGGAGGGAGGAAGGGGGTTGTGTGTGACCGCACGCTGGCAAGCTCTCACATAGTACTGCCAGTGCATGGCGTCCCGTTCTCCAGGCTGCACACTCCTCTCCACAGGCACTGGAGGAGAGAGCGGGATGGCTGTGCGGGCACCCAAGAGCACCCCTGAAGACATGGTGCATTACGCAGCCATGTAACTGGCGTAATGGTTTGATTCGCCCTTCTGAGGATTACTGATGTAGTGCCTCAGTTTTGGCTCATTCTCCTTTCTGGCAAGCTAGATAGGTCCTCTCCTGAATTTGATAAAGTCCCCAATATTTGCATGAATTTCCCCAAACACTGTCCTTAGGCAGCATCAAATGCACTGGGGTGGCCGAGATTTTTCAGAATTCTTTCATTTTACCCAGGAAGACTTCTATCAGACATATCACTTGAGCATCTTACATTTTGACAGCAATAGCTTAGCCACTGCTTACTTAGCTGTGCTTTTGAAAGCTTTGAAGCAATACCTATGTGAAACATATATGCCTTTTATTAAGAGCTATTACATGGTTCTCAATCCATCTGAGTATGTAAGCTTTGTAAAACCAAATTGTTAACATGTTTCTGAGGTTCCACTATTTTAGAAGCTAATTAATTGATTTCAAAATTGCTCTGCAAGAGCTCAATAATGGCGAACGCACAAGGGAATAAATCCAATGACAAGTAAAACAAAAATGACAATTTATACTAAATTCTAATTTATGCTACAAATATAGATACAGTATTCATGCTTAGTGTATTTTCCCCATGAGAAGTTCTGCCATTGTCACTTTGCTCAATGAAATAAGAAATACATCCAGTATTCACTACAAGAAGCAGTACTGGAATCTGTTTGCTGGAAATTGTAAACCAAGAATATCAACTAAATGCCACTGAAATTAGAGGTGAATTCATATGGCATTGGTTTGGATGTGGAATCTGTAGCTACTTATTAGTTCTATTTTAGCGACTAAGTCTAGAGTTCACAGTACAAATAATAAATTACATTATCTATACCAACACAATGAATTCAAAACATGTTTTGAGACAGACTCTTTTATATATGGATGTGTTGTTTTCAGGTAGTATTACTTAAAATTACTAAAATAAAAAAACAAAAGGAACAGATTTGTTCAAATTTTAGAGATATTCTGCATTTGAGATGACATGGGAGAAAAATATTGCTGTATTATAGCATACTGTAGTAATGAAATACTCAAACTGGAATGGCAACAATTTACAGTGCCATACATTGCACATATTTTCAGGAGGTGATGCTACTTGGGCCAGAATTGGGATTCTTTATAAATATTCTTTTTACATTTGTCAGGAATTGGACCAAATGAGACTTACAAGAGTACATTGAGATGTTACTGCTATGGATAAGCAGTATATCCTGGACATCATTATTCTATGTTTATATATCCTTCCTTCTCAATAAAATACTGTTTCTGTGCTGTACTAGGAAGGCTGGAAATAATTTTTCAGATTCTACTTTCTGCAATTTTATGATAGGAGAATCATTTAATTGCACATAAAGAAAATTAGAAATTAGTACAAGAATGGATTGGTTTGCAGATTGTGCTCACTGCTACAAGTAATGCTGAAATATTATCTTTTTGGTAGCAGCAAGGGGGCAATTACACAGTACTATGCAGGAGAACAGAATATCTCAGTAAATTGGCTGGCAGCAGATTACTTAGTATAGCCAATAAATTAGATGCAATCTTGGAACCATTCTTCCAATATGGGATGCTGATATTCCCTCCCTCCAAACCTCATTAGAAATGGTAGATGAATAAGGAGAAACTACTGAACCTCTACAAATTATAAGATTTCAGGAGTTTCATTCAAATGTTTTAGTAGCTAGGCCTATGTTAATTTGGGTATGTGTGAAAGACTTCACTGAGCAACAATTATTATCTGGGAAAACCACATTCAACTAACTCAAACATATTAGTACCTTGAGTCTCTAGATCTGTTCAGTTTATACATTTAAAAAGCATTCTAATAACTGGAGCAGTGGGCTTGCTCCTCATATCCTTTCATTTACTTTTTTTCCAAACTAGAACAGGAATCAGGCCAGTCTTGAAGAAAGGCAGAAATTAAGCATATGGTGGATTACTTTAGATAGTATCCATTCATTAGAATGGAATGATGAGACACAACCAATGAGATCTATCCTTCATTTGCCAATGTTAAGAAAGACGTGTTAGAAGCATGGTGGGGATAGTTGTGGTGAAGGCCAGAAGGATCATTCATTTTTCTTGATTTTCCAAGAACCATATCAAAGTAAAAGAAACAATTGAACAAATGAGTGATTCTAGGCATGATCTTCATTTAACATGCAATGAAAGACCGAGATATACTGAGTTTGATATAATATTATTTGCAAAATAATATATTTTCTTAATAAAAGGGTTTTTATTGTGGAAGACATAGGAGTAAATGTTGATCAAATGATAAATGACACTAACACTGTCAATGATAGTAGCAATTGCTTGCCTTACCATTGCCTATGATGCCCGGGAGGCAGGAAGTTGCAGTTCAACACCAGCAGTTTAGGTTCACATTTAGTTGATTATATATTAGAGCATCTGGACCATGTGAAACCAAGTATCCCTCTAAATCAGGGGTTGGGAACCTTTTTGACTCAGAGAGCCATAAAAGCAAAATATCTGGAAATTTATTTCAGTGAGAGCCATATAATATATACATAATATACTTTAAGACTGAATTCAACTCAGTGTGAGAAAAGGATTCCCCGGGCAGAATGACAGGACATTTCAGGCCTGGCTCTGCAAAAGGCATGCTCAGGATTCTGGGAAGGAAGAGAAGATGGGGAAAAGGAGAAAAGAAAGAAAGAAAGACAGAGGAAATAAAGGAGGGGGAGAGGAGGAAAGAGAAGAATGAATTATGGAAAAGGAAGAAAAGAAAAGCAGGAGAGAGACAAGGAGGGGAAAAGAAAAGGAATTGGGAAGGGAGGAAAGGAAGTGGAAAAGAAGGAGTGAGGAAAAAGTAAAACAATGAAGGGAAAAGAAGAAAAGAAAGAAGTGGGAGAGATTGACATGAAAAGAGGAAGGAGAAGGAAAGGAAGACTTGGGGGAAAAGAATAGAAAAGGAAGGAAGGAAGGAAGGAAGAGGGAAAGAGAATTGGGGAAAGGAAGGAGAGAAGGAAAGGGTGAAGGGGAGAAAGGAAGGAAGGAAGGAAGGAAGAGGGAGAATGGAGGAAAGAAGGAAGGGGAGAGAGGGAGGGAAAAGGAAGAAGAGAAGGAGAAGGAAATAGTGAAGAGGAGAAAGAAAGGAAGGAAGAGGAAGGAAGGAAGAGGGAGAATGGAGGAAAGAAGTAAGGGGAGAGGAGGGAAAGGAAGGAGAGAAGGAAAGAATGGAAGAAGAAGGAAGGAACAAAGAGGGAGGGAGGAAAGAAGGTAGGGAGAGAGGGAGGAAAAAGAATGAAAGAAAAAGAAAGGGAAAAAGAAAGGAATAGAAAGGAATGAAGGAAGGGGAAGGAGGGCGTGGAACCAAGGCGGACCTTGGTGTTGACGTCGGCAAGACAGTCCCTCCGGAAGGCGTCGAAGAGGCCATGGCTCTTGAGCTACCCAACGATGAGGGTGATGAACTGAGTGTCCCCCGGGAGCAGTGAGGCCGAATCCACAGCGCCAGGGCCAGGCCTGCCTCCACCACCTCCCCTGAGCTCCTTGGCGGAGGACAAAGAGGAAGATGTGGACGAAGCGCCACATCCACTGGTCTCCGCCATCCCCGGTGAAGAGGGCACAAGGCCCTGAGAGGAAGAGGCGGAGATGGCAGGGCGGAAGCGGCAGTCATGCCGCATTTGGGTCACTCCTCCCCGCTGCATGCTGGGAAACCGAGGCCCGGGCTGCTCTGGAGAGCTAGATGCAATAATGAAAAGAGCCACATCTGACTCCAGACCCATTGGTTCCCTACCCCTGCTCTAGATCTAAGGTATTATTTCACAAGGCTCCTAAAACAGGTCTTTCTTGATACTAGAGTATGTCTTCCTAGTCACTCTTCTTATTGTACAAGTCCTTACTGAAAGCGCTTTGAGAAAAGTGCATTGATTACTGCAGCTGCATGGATATAACTCCTCCCAATCTTTGCATCCCCTGTCTTCATACATTACTCTCTTTTTGTTATAGCACGCGAGCATTGTGGTTTAGACCTGCACAACTGTGTAGTACACTTGTGTATGGATCCTTTGTAGCAGTTTTCCTTCAGCTTATTTGGCCTGGTCAGAAGGCCATAATGATAAGGGCTCAGCTGTCTTTTTTGTTTTTTTACTGTAATGGGACCACATGACAGCGGATCATGTCTCCTCCTCCCCTTTTTAGGAGCATATGACTTGCAAAGAGGCTGTGTGTGCTCCTCACATAGGATTTCTGTGTGAGCCCTGCCTGTTGGGCCAGCTGGAGTAGAAGAACTCAGTGATGTGTCTTATGCATCCTTAACCCTGTTGCTGAAACCCAGGCTTCCTTGAAGGGAAGAACAGAAAGGGTCCCAGGAAGGCTGCTATTTTAACCCTGTTGCTGAAACCTGGCTCTCCTAAAGGGAAAAATGGAAAGGGTCCCAGGAAGGGTTCGTCATTAACCTGTTGCTGAAACCCAGGCTCCCTTGAAGGGAAAAAGGAAAGGGTCCCAGGAATGATAAGGGGAACCTTGTAAGTTCCCCATTGCCACCAATGGGCCGGATCTAGCTGTATTTTTTGACTGCAAACTGAATACAGCTATTCAGCTATCTAACGGTTTTTGGGAGGTGCACATAAACAGATATGGGGGTCTAATGGAATCCAGCCAGCAGAAATGGATCAAAGTGCAGCGAAAATACACAAGCCTACCATCCATACAAACTCTAAAAATATTATTTAAAAATATATGATTTTTTGCAATTAAAAGGCTTTTCCTTTTGTGTTTATTCTGCAAAGGAAAGTTGCACTTTTGATTTTGAAACATTTTTAGTAATGCAAAACCATACACGAGTGAGAAATTCTACAAAACAGTCTTGCAAGAAAAAGAAACATTAAGAGGTTATATCAGCAGTTTGTTGCAGCCACAGAGTTGTGCAGTACCTTTTTTATATATAAAGGAAGCTATTGGGGAAAAGGAGAAACTTTGGCCCTGCAGCCAGACTCTCCCCTGCCAGCTGACAACCAACACAGGTTAAAGATAACCTGCGTTGGTTCTCAGCTGGCGAGGGGGGTGGAGGCAATGCCCTCCACTCTCCCCTGTCAGCTGAGAACTAACGTGGTTATCTTTAACCCGTGTTGGTTCTCAGCTGGCGAGGGGGCGTGGAGGGCATGCACTCCATCCCTCCTCACCAGCTGAGAATCAACCCACGTTAGAGATATCATGGGTTGATTCTGAGCTGGCGAGGGGGTGTGGAGGCGGGCATCCCTTGCGCACTACGCATGCGTGGCGCCACTAATGAAACAGTAACAAATTTCATTATTAAATATGGCTCGATTTTGAAACAGAGATGAAAAACTGCACAAGAGTATCACTTTCGAAACAGAAGTGGTTCCTGTCCCACACACGAGTTTAGAAAAAAAAATTTTTTTGGCTCAACCACCCCTAGTAGTTAGTGTTATATTATGGACCAGTGTTTCCCAACCTTTTTTGAGCTGCGGCACACTTTTAACATTAAAAAAATCCGGGGGCACACCACCAACCAAAATGACACAAAATGACACTCTAACACAGTAAAGAACGGCTGGGGGATGGTGGCCTGCTGGGAGCAGCTGCTGGGAATGCTGAAGCTGGGGGAAGGGGAGGAGCCAGGCCGTGCCATGCCCCGCCCCCTCCTCCTGGCTTCAGTTCTCCCACAGCTTCACCAGCCTTGAGGGGGCAGTGCCAAGCCAGCATTGTGCTGGCTCTGCCACTGCTGGCTTGGCACTGCCCCCTCAAGGCTGGCGAAGCTGTGTGAGTGCTGAAGCCGGGGGGGGGGGGGAGAGGGTGCCATGCCCCGCCCCCTTCCCCAGCTTCAGCTCTCCCACAGAGGAGGAGCATGAGCGGTGAACTGGCTTCAGTGGGCGGGGATCCTCCTCCGCGCGGCTTCAGCAAGCAAGGGGCGAGAGTCATGGTGGAAGTCATGGCGGATTGGAGGATGGCTGGGGAAACGCCCCAGCCCCTTCTTCTTTTTCTTCACCGCCGCCCGACCCTTCCTCCTCCTCCCCCAAGCAGCAGGAGTTCGGCAGGAGGAGGGGGGAAGGAAGGGGGGCAGAGAGCTTTTCTCGCGGCACACCTGATGATCACTCACGGCACACTAGTGTGCCATGGCACAGTGGTTGAGAAACACTGTTATGGACAATATTGCAGCAAGAACTTCTGCAAAGTTCTATTATCACTGATATGGCACAGACAGCTCTCAATAAATTGGAGTAAGGATGGACTATTATAGAATCAAAAAGCTGTGCCACTAGAATTATTCTTTGGGGCCTATCCAGTTTTCGGCGAAATGAATTCTATAGCTCAAAAATGTTTCAAGTAGCGCTAAACACATGCTGATTAGAGCTATGTATTGTAGAAACCTACAAATGTTTCCTTGGACTTAATCACATGGGCCACTCCCCCCCACTACCCATGCCATTTTGCTTTGTCATAGAAACACTTTCCCCATCTCACAAGGAAAGCATTGCAAAGAAGCACAGATATCCCATGTTTTGAAGAAAGCTTCCTAGGATGCTTCCACTCCAGTTGTGGGCAGGGCCTCCGCCAGAAATCCAGTGACGTCATGTGATGGGCAATATGCCCATCTGTCACTGTACTAGCAGGGAAGTGTCCTAGAATGCTAAAAAAAGAGCCCCATGTGATTAAGTCGTAAATGATGCTTTTATTGTTCAGTCATCAGAAGGTATATATATTCTTTTGGCATAATCTGTCTTTGTTTTTGCAAGTAAAAGAAAAACCCTTAAGAAAAAACACAGAATTGTTGCACAATATTTTTCAGTTGTGACCTGTAAGAACTCTCCTTAATTGTGCTTTTGTGTAGTAGATGAACTATGTATAATCACAGATGAATAATACATACAAAGACAAAGTCTGTGAAAAACTGAAAGAAATATACATACGAGTATATAAAAAGAGTAAACTTACCCTTCTTTGCCATTTAACTCTCTTTACCCAATCCAAGAATCGTCCTTCCCCTATTAGCCATGGAATTAAATATAATCCATATCTTCAAATGACAATCACTTTAAATGAAAGAAAAAAGTGCTAACAGCACAACAATCCTGAATTATTTGTCATCAAGCCATATGTCAGGAAGAGTGTTTATGATTTTTGTTCCAACTCATAAACCATCATTTAAATATGCAATGTAGTTTGGGGAATTATAACAAATGTCTGTATGGGGAGGAAAATTTAGATTTAATTAGCCAGAAACTCCACTTTTTAAAACATGGTATACATCGAAGGTTAATGGACAGTTTCTTGCCTATTGTCATGCAGCACAATACAAATATTTGCCTATGACAGATTTATAGCATTTATTCCGGAGCACACGATAGGCAAAAATTTCTTTCAATAACATAGTATGGCTAATACTTCACTCATGTACAGCTGGGGGAAAAAAGCTCCAGGAAGACATGAGGTGGCTAAGTTTGAATCAATCACACTAATTTGTTTCCGCAGTTTGTGAGGCTATTGCTGTCTTCAATAGCAATTAACATGACATCTGGCAAAGTGTGGGGTTTGAACATTGATTATTCCAGTGTTCTTCATTAGTAACCATTAATAACAGATGAATAATTCAACCAATTATCAATTAACTCTTGGCTTAGACTTTCATCCACTCTCTAAACATGCGACCATGCACACCATTTAACACAGTTAATGTTTGACAGTTTCTCAATCTGATTTGGTTTCTTTATTTTGGCTTACTTTTTGTTTTTACCTTGGAACAGTTATAGCTTTTTGAGTCATTTTAGTTGAACACAAGACAATTCACTGTTATTTCCAATTTTATTTTCAACTCCTATATAAAACATATGAGAGGTCATGAGCAAGAGTGTGTATTATCGTCTCCTTGTTAACCTGAAGAAATTTGACATGTGAGATGTATCAAAAGGCGCTTCCAGACAGCAATTTATTGCAGGTAGAAATGGGTTAAGGTAACCTGTTTTCACATGCATTCCTGTCCGCATGGGCACCTTCAAAAAAAGGGCTTTCCTAGGGGTTGACCCTATGCCACCCCAAAATCTTCCAGGGTGGTATCAGGCCACCCCCCCCCCCCAATGCCTTAAAAATAAAAAAACTTACCAGGTCACCATTGGGCCTCTCCTGAGAAGTGATGCAACTGGGGCAGAGGGAGTGGAGGAAATCACTCCTGGCCCTCTGCCTCCTAGTGCATCATTTCTATGTGCCAGGAGGCATCCAGAGAGGCCCTAATGGAGGCCTGGTATATTTTTCTTTATTTTTAAGGCTTGGGGAGGGATGGGGGTGAGGTGGGTGTCCTCCTTGGTTCTCCAGGCTTTTAGAAACTGGAAGAAGTGGGATGGATGCGGGGACTGGCCCCGGGAGTACCCAGCAGTCACCCCCACAAGCCAAATACACCTTTAAGCCTGGGGCTGGGCCGTTCAGGAAGGCCCGGCTCTAATGGGTTATATAATTAATTTGGAACAAAGCAGGCTTTTCCTGCTTTGGTCCAAATTAATTCACTTTTATATGAGCTGTCGTTTGGATGTCTCAGGTAAAAGTCCGACAAGGCTTGCATTTTTGGCTCTGTCTGGAAGGGCCTAAAATTTTTTTCCGGGACCAAGGGCTGTCTACACTGACAGCTTGTTAAGTGGAAACCATTTTCATTGTATGGATGGTTAGATTGACATGTCTGTAACAGGAAGTTAGAGACCAGGAATGTGATTTTACAACCATGGAAGCTGACCTCAAACCAATCAGCAGTCACCAGAGAATGCATTGTGTTCTCTTGACTTCCTCGTCAAGATGTGCACCAGTGTACTGGAGGCATACAACATGGGGAAAATGTGGAAATAACAGTTAGTAGTGGAGGTAATCAATTACCTGCACCAAAGGGTTAATTGGCCCCTGCTGCTTAGCTATGCCCTTGGGGTGTTCTTTGGCATCCTCCTTCTCTTGTTCTGAATTTTACAAATGCTATAGCACAGACAGGCATCTAAAATCAGCTTTGCATTTTGGGGAGCAGATTTAACCAGATGATGTAGTTCACATTTGGGGCTCTCTGAAGCACATCAAGGGGCTTATTTTGGACTTACTGCCTACTTTGCCTGATGCTCTATAAAAGGCCTTAATCTGTGCTGCAATGTGTTCAGTGGTGTGTGTTTGTAAACTTCACAGTTTGCAGCTTCAAACGGTATTATATAGGCAGTGTAGATGTGCTGTAAGACCTTCTTACACTATATTTCTCTTTAACAACCATAGCAATATCCTATGGACTTACAGTTTAGGTACCGAATTTAGAATTCTCAGCTAGAGAGCTCTAGTGCAGGGTATGGGGGAAGTAGTTCCAGGATATCCAAATAGTAAGAGACGGGTAGAAAGGAAGACACCAAGGGTTCGATATATAGTCAATGTTGTTGTTTATCCAGTAAATAAGTTCTCCAAAATCAAGGCAGTATTCTGCATTCGTCGTTGTGAAACCGACAATAAATTTCAAATTAATAGTCTGTATTAGACGGTATAATTAAAGCAAAAGGCAAGTCTAGAGAAACCACGAAATACATTAATGTAATGTAATGTAATGTATAAAATCCACTCTATATCAATCAAATTAAGGCGTGGTTCTCAGAGGGGTCGACAATCATGGTCCCAGTTGTTTCGCCAATTCTGGCTTCATCAGGACCCCAGACTCAATTGCTGTGTTTAAGTTTCACAGGTCCGGATTTCTGTTAATATATACAAAATATATAATCAATACATGATACAAAACATAGTAATTAGCCCGTATATGGAACTACAAGGCTGAAGGTATAAGTAAAGGTACATACCAATCTTAGTATTCTAAAGCATTTCAATGTGGGCGCAGCCACCGACGCGATGTTACCGAACACTGGTGGTAGGAAACGCGCATCAATTTAACTCTAATTGGCAACACAGGTGTAATCATCCTAGCAGTTCGCTGATTGACAGGTCGTCGTTGAGTCCTCCCGGATACTCAGATTTTAAACTGATTATCCAGAATTTTTCTCTGTTGAGTAGGTGCATTTTAATATCACTATGTGGTTTGGGATTAATTTTTCAAGAATCAGCACTTTGAAATCCTCACATTGGTGGAATTCCTTAAAGTGGTTATAAAGGATAGAAGAATCATTTTTTGTCCTAAAACGCGATTTGTGTTCCTGGATGCGAACTTTGAGTTCACGCCCAGTTTCACCTATATAGTATAAGGAACAACTACAGATTAAACAATAAATGACGCGTTTAGATCCGCAGGTACTCCACGTGTTAAAGTGGAAGGTGCGGGTATGATCACTAGATTCAATGGATTTCTGTTGGCTGATATGTTTGCATATCGAGCATCGACCACATGGATGAGTGTAGCAACGGGAGGGGTCAATGGGAACCGACTGAGGGGTGTCGGCATGCACCAGGATTTGTTTTATGTTTTGGGTTTTACGGTAAGCAATCATTGGAGGCTTCTCCAGACCGGGAATGGAATTGACTAGAGGCCAAAATTTGCGTACTATGCTTTCAATGTTTTTAGCGTGCGGAGTCAGGGTGAGAGGCCAAATTAATCTATCAGGGGTGTACGTTTTTAGGTTGCAGTAATTGGGATCTGGGTACTTTTCTAGCTTTCTGATAAGCCTTCTCAATGATACGTGAGGGATATCCTCGTTGTAATAATTGATTTTTAAGAAGATTGGCAGATGCCTGGAAATCCTGTTCCCGGGAAGAGTTCCGTTTTAATCTAATTAGCTGGGAGTAAGGTAAATTATTACGTAGAGAATAATCATGGAAGGAACTGTAATGTAACAGGGAATTGCGGCTGGTGGGCTTGATGTAGTTTTTTACCTGGATCCTATTATTACATTTAAATACACAAACATCCAAGAAATTCACAGCAGTATCACTAGTCACAAAGGTGAATTCTATATGTTCATTCCAAGAATTAAAGTAAGTCTTAATATTGTCCAGATTGCCCTCTTGCCCCATAATAAAAAATACATCGTCCAAAAAACGGTAATATTGCTTAATGGGTACAGTAATATCATTTTCCATAAACAAAAATTGAGATTCTAATTCACTCATAAAAATATTCGCTACGCTGGGAGCGAAGGAGAGTCCCATTGAAATTCCACCTTGTTGGATGAAAAAATCCCCATTGAATACAAAATAATTATAATCGAACACAATGTCCACAATTTCCATTAGAAAAGCTGTAGGGGGATTTTTTGGTGGTGTTCTTAAGTCCAGTAGACGAAAAATCATAGTGCGGGCTAGAGGTAATTGGATGTTTGTGTACAAAGAGGTGATGTCCGCTGTCACGAGAAGATCCGTGGGATTCACATCGATATTGTCAATTTTAGCAATAAAATCCATAGTGTCTTTGATGTAAGCAGGGTATTGTGGGACAAATGGTTGCAGGAAAGTGTCCAGGTAAATTGCCAATGGTTGTAAAAGGGAGTCCGTGGCGGCAATAATTGGTCTGCCAGGAGGGGGCAGTATTCCCTTGTGTATCTTTGGTAACAAGTAGAATTTCGCGATGGAGGGATGTCTATTGATTAATGATTCCGCCAGTTTGGAGGAAATGAAGCCCATTTCAACTCCAGATTGAATGGTGTGGGTGATGGTACGTAAGAAAGTATCTGTGGGATCTTGAGGGATGGGGCGGTAGAATTGTCTGTTTGATAGTTGTTTTTCTGCTTCTTTAAGGTAATCCTTTGAATTTAATAAGACTACGGCCCCACCTTTATCTGCTGGCTTGATTACGATGTCAGGATTGCAGCCTAATTCCCTCAGTCTGCGAAGATCTTGTGTGGATAAATTCGCTTTGGCTCTGTCATGATGGTGATTTATCAAATTCACTTGTTGGGTGACCACTTTTTCAAAAGCTTTAATTTTATCAGAGCATACAGGAGGAACAAAGGTGCTTTTAGATCTTAAGCGTAATGGAATAGGTTCTGTTCTTGATAATTCAGAATGATTCTGGAAATGTTCCTTTAAGCGGATATTCCGGAACAGGGTGGCTAAATCCCTCCGGATATCTACAGATGAGCAATTGGGAGTAAAAACATAAGAGGTACCTTTGTTGAGAATCCTGATGTCCTGAGTCGAAAGGGGGAAATCCGAAAGATTTATTATCAAGTTGTCCTGGTTTTGTTGCGGCCCCTTCGAAAATTTGCCGGTCTGGGGGTTGAGGAGGATTCCGTTGATTCCGTAAATTATATCTGGGGCCTGTAGTAGATGTGCCAGAAGAGTCAGAGAGCGTGCCAGTGTCTTCTCCGGAGGTGGTCTCCCCTTCAGGGAAACGAACCCTTCTGGGGGAGGGTCCTCTGGAAGAGCGGTATTGCCATTTGAAAATCCGATTGTTTGAGTAATCTTTCTCATCCCGTTGGATCTTCTCCAGTTTGTTTTTCTTGATGTCTGCGTATAATTTGTCGCATTGCTCCTTAATGGCGGCTAAGTCGGGGGTGTCCATAGGGGGATCTAATGATGATTTCAGGGTCTCAATTTCTTGAGAAAGAGTATCAAGTTCCGTCATTCCACGTTGGATTATTAATAACATTAGATCTTTGGAACACCGTTGGACTATATTTTTCCAATGTTCAACGAAGACTGGATCAGTATCATAAATGTCCGGAGCAAGGTGGATGCGGAGGCCTCTTGGGATGAGTTTTTTACCAACATAGTCAGAAGGAGTTGCTGTATTTAATTGTACTCGAATGCGGCGTTGTTCCTTGTTGGAGATGTTGGTAATGTCGCACATTCGATGATTATGGGCTGGCGTTCGGGATGACTCATCGCCTTCATACAGGGAATAGTGGCGGATAAGTTCGTTCTCTTGATCCAAATTGAATGCATCAAATATCGCTGCTTCAGCCATGACTCCTCGAGGCGGGGAGAGTCAATTCACAGGGTATGGGGGAAGTAGTTCCAGGATATCCAAATAGTAAGAGACGGGTAGAAAGGAAGACACCAAGGGTTCGATATATAGTCAATGTTGTTGTTTATCCAGTAAATAAGTTCTCCAAAATCAAGGCAGTATTCTGCATTCGTCGTTGTGAAACCGACAATAAATTTCAAATTAATAGTCTGTATTAGACGGTATAATTAAAGCAAAAGGCAAGTCTAGAGAAACCACGAAGTACATTAATGTCAAGTAAATCCACTCTATATCAATCAAATTAAAGCGTGGTTCTCAGAGGGGTCGACAATCATGGTCCCAGTTGTTTCGCCAATTCTGGCTTCATCAGGACCCCAGACTCAATTGCTGTGTTTAAGTTTCACAGGTCCGGATTTCTGTTAATATATACAAAATATATAATCAATACATGATACAAAACATAGTAATTAGCCCGCATCCAGGAACACAAATCGCGTTTTAGGACAAAAAATGATTCTTCTATCCTTTATAACCACTTTAAGGAATTCCACCAATGTGAGGATTTCAAAGTGCTGATTCTTGAAAAAATTAATCCCAAACCACATAGTGATATTAAAATGCACCTACTCAACCGAGAAAAATTCTGGATAATCAGTTTAAAATCTGAGTATCCGGGAGGACTCAACGACGACCTGTCAATCAGCGAACTGCTAGGATGATTACACCTGTGTTGCCAATTAGAGTTAAATTGATGCGCGTTTCCTACCACCAGTGTTCGGTAACATCGCGTCGGTAGCTGCGCCCACATTGAAATGCTTTAGAATACTAAGATTGGTATGTACCTTTACTTATACCTTCAGCCTTGTAGTTCCATATACGGGCTAATTACTATGTTTTGTATCATGTATTGATTATATATTTTGTATATATTAACAGAAATCCGGACCTGTGAAACTTAAACACAGCAATTGAGACTGGGGTCCTGATGAAGCCAGAATTGGCGAAACAACTGGGACCATGATTGTCGACCCCTCTGAGAACCACGCCTTAATTTGATTGATATAGAGTGGATTTACTTGACATTAATGTATTTCGTGGTTTCTCTAGACTTGCCTTTTGCTTTAATTATACCGTCTAATACAGACTATTAATTTGAAATTTATTGTCGGTTTCACAACGACGAATGCAGAATACTGCCTTGATTTTGGAGAACTTATTTACTGGATAAACAACAACATTGACTATATATCGAACCCTTGGTGTCTTCCTTTCTACCCGTCTCTTACTATTTAGAGAGCTCTAGTGCCTCAGAAAAACGCAAAGGAGCCATACCATGACTCAATATTAGTTAAAGTGTAATGATAATTCTACAATTCTATAATTCTATAGTGTGATGGAGCTCCAGCATTGCTCTACATCTTTATTAATGGAGGATGATGGTGAAATTTGCACTCCCAGTTTCCACCAAGTAGGGAGTGGTAATTAATTTCCCAGAAGATGGAAACAAAAGTTTCTGCATTATTGACAGATTTGACAACTAACAATGAACATAAGCATGATGAATGTAAAGACATTTATGCAGGTAAGAAAAATCAGATGAAGGTTGAGTGCCATACACTGTGCTGTGCAAAGAATTAGGAAAGTACATCACAAGTTATGCATACATCAATAGTTTAGCACATCTTTTAAAGATGCTAATTCTACTTTAACAAAAGTATAGTTGTCTGGATCACAAGTAATCATTTTCTTTTGTTTCGTTTTCAACTCTGTCCTGCCCTAGGTACTGCAGTTTCAATGGCTGATTTATGAACTGAAATATATTTTAGAGAAGGTTCAAATGTGGAAGAGTTTGGAGAAGAAGTCCTGAGATTAAAGTTTGAAGGATACTCTAGTTTAGCCTGGTAGAAGTGACAAATGAAAGGCAATATGATAACAGACATCTTTACATATCAGAAGGGCTTCCATGCCGATGATGGATTATTTGGGGGGGGGGGGGCTACAAAGGGAAACAGAATCAATTTATTCAAATTATAAAAGGGGTTTTTTTGTTGAGTATTAGAAAAGACTAAATGCCCCATGGTAAGAAGCACATTATCTTAGTAGATGGCAAATTATTTTTGTTAGACATTTAAATGCTGAATGGCCCACTTGTCAGACATACCTTATCAGTTGGTTTACCTCCTGGTATTATTATTATTAATAATAATATTAATATCCCACTTTTCTCTCTAAAAAGAGACTCAGTGTCTCACATCAAAACACTAAATTAAAATTTAAACCTAAAAATATACAAACATTAAAATGGAATTAAACATGAACAGTATTAAAACTAAACAGTTAAAACCCTTAAAACCAATTAAAAACCAATTCATGGCTAAAACCGCAGCACATCTTGACTTGATCTTAAAAACTTCCTTCTTTAAAAACCTGCCTGAAAAAAAGTTTTTAGCCTGCCACTGGAAGGATTGCAGTAATGGGGACGTTCACTTGCATGAACATGACAGACTCAGCAGTATTAACACAGATAATGAAGACATAAATAATCTGCCAAAGATATAAAAGATATTTGTACTAAAGATACTTCCACACAATACCTATAATTCAGAAGAGAATGGGTTAAAAAGGAAGGGGGCAGATGATTTTATGCTAAATGCGTACTCAATCGCAGCAACAGAGGGAAAATGCATTACAGAAAGGTCCTCCTTTATCCTGATTCTGGGTAAAAAAGCAGATTTTCCCATGACTGTGTGGTTCTGTAGTCATGTAAAGTTTGGGATTTCCCTTTTTATCCCTGTGAAGACTGCTTCCCACCCATGCCGGTTTTAAAACGCTTGAAACAGCTGTCTCCTACAGAGTCACAGCTGATTTCCAGCTGGTATTAAGAGAGGAGATGTGGACATCCATTAGAGCTCTCCGAAAGTGTTTATCTATAACTTTATATTAAATAAACAATTGTGGAAAGAGGGAAATCTGGTAGCATTTTTAAAAATTCCTGCTGTTATGCACTGATGCATATATGTGCATATAGGAATCTCTCCACATTTGTTATTAGGATATTTGTGTGTGCGCATATAAGCATCAGCACATAATTGAGTGATTAAAAAAACAACTTCTGGCAGGTTTCCCCCATCTGCCCTCCATTTTATCTTGAGACACAGAAGGGCTGTGGGGATGGTGGAGGAAGAAAGCCTGAGACAGGTAGGTATGTGACAGGTAGGTATGCCTGCAATGAGATCCCAGTTTGTTTATCCCACATATTAATTCTGTTTTTTGGCACTGTCTGGAAGTACCCTGTGAACGGTTCTATAAGATGTTTTGGCTGTTTATAGTAGTAATAATAGACTCCTCTCCTAATCCTAAAATTGCCCATGAGAGCTAAAAATCTAGCAAAATATCCACTACAACATTTAGTTGAAAAGAAATTAAAAATACAATTCAGAAGGTGAAGGAAGCAATAAGACATCAATGCTTGCATAGCATAACTTGGGAGAGGTAATTCTAGAGAGCATGCCTGCCCTTTTGTTTCACATCCTTGTTTCTTTCTTTGATCTATGTACTCAAGCCTTTTTATTTATTTCCTGCTTGCACAGATCAGTTCCCTGTTCTTCTGAAAGTTAGTACTTCTTTTTTAGTCCTTTGAGGCTCCTCTCTCAGGATTGCTTACATCCACATATGGGCTATTCTTCAAGGCTAGTCTTAAGGGCTATTCTACTGAAATGTATGTCTACCTTTTGTTTACCTACTTGTGTCTATCAATTGAGATCACCACATTTCTGACGCATATCCTCAAACCTTTCATAAATGAAAAGTGGGACATTTTTAGCAAAGCGATATTAGAGTGAGCTCAAGATGGCAGAAGTTATTTCACCTTTCTTGAAAAATTGGGATTCAAAGAAGCTTATAAATGTAAAAAGAATGCGGTTAGAAACATAAAAAATTAACATTAAAATTATATTAAATTACTGATAACATTTAAATAATTTAAGACTACTTAAAAAGATAATATACCAATCAAAGATATAAAGCAATTAAAACAGTTTGGTCTAAATCCAGCTACTGAGACCCCATCTACACCAATTAATTCAGTTCAAAGCTATCTTCAAACTGTTGTGGCTGGACAACAAACTCCTACAAAAGTGCACAAAACAAAGCCTTTAATGTACATCAGTGCTCTCTGGTTTGTGTAATGACTATAATGTGATTTCCTTTTAAATCATCTGCACAGTGAAACCACTTTCTTCAATACTGGTTAGAAACTGTATTAAATAGTTAGTAGACTCACTCCCCATCTCTTCTCCTCCTTCCCCATTCATGTAATTGAGTGGGAAATACTTTGTCTTTTGAACTCATTTTGCAACTGTTGAATGACAAAAGGGAGAAAATGGAAAGAGAAGACAGAAACTGGGATCTTTTAAAAGCAGCTGAAAAAGTGGACTGTCCTTGCCTAGTCTGGGCAGTTGTAGCATGTACTAATTATACAAATCAACTTTTTAAATCCCCCCCCCCCCAGTTTAAAAAAAAACTTCAAGGAGTTTTGTGCAGTATCCATTCCAGATCATGAAACCATATTGATGAAAGAAGATGAAATCTACATTTTTAGGCCATTGAGGATTGAATTTGAGAGGGATATACAGACAGTCCCAGAATTACAAACATCTGACTTATAAATGACTCATAGTTAAGAATGGGGCTCAAACAACAGGAAGCGACAGAAATCTACCCCTTGGAAGATTTTATCTGAAGATTTTATCACCAATCCTTGTTCCCACAACAAGCCAAATTTTTCAAAATCCAGTTATCACAGGAACAGAAAATAAATAGGGGCACAGACAGCGAAACAAAGACCACAGGGAGTTAAACCCTTCCCTATGCTATACACACACACACACACACACACACACACACACACACATGATTGGCTGGAGTTACACTTAAAAATGTACCTGTTCCAACTTACACACAAATTCAACATAAGAACAAACCTACAGAACCTATCTTGTTTGCAACTTGGGGACTGAGTGTACTGAGTTTCCTTTAAAAATATTTCAAGGATTGTAACTTGAAAATACTTATATTACTTTATATGAAGTTTCATGTCTTAAAATTGAGAAAGAGATGTCAATCTATTGAAGCCTGTTTGCATTTCAAACATGAAATAGCACACATAGAAACTTGGGTTGATGGGAACATATCCAAGATCCTCCACAAAAATGAACTTCATTACAAAGAACAGCAGGCAGCCCCACATCCAGGAGGTGCAATATTTCAATTTTTCATTCAGATTATGCCCGTTTGGATGAAATTCAGTGCAATGTGCCTTTACGCTCTGGACAATATACTTAGATGGAAGAGAAAAGTGAAGTTGCATTGTTGTTGTTTTTTTTTAATCATGAAGCACGATTTTGGTGTTCTGAAAGTAAAATGTGTTTATGTGAAAATCTATACAGACATCAATAGCACCTTTCTGAAATGCCTTTCTTTTAAGGGTCTGGAAATGTATTTTTAGCCTAATATGTTTTGAAAGAAAAGATACAGTTTTACAAAAATAAAAATTAAGCATAGCACTTTACACAACAGCAGGTTGACATATTTGCAATGACTCTCACAACTACATACAAGATCCTAACATTATCAGCCACCATGAAATACTTTGATCTATCCAATCTACTTACCTTACACATCAGAAGGTCATCATTTGTTATGGACAGATTTCCAGTTCTGTTTCAGAGTCTTCGGAGCATTTGGAATTTGTAGCCAATGTTTTTCTTATATCTCTCTAAGGCAGGGAAATTAAAATACAATCACTGTCATGGCAACATCCTATGAAATCATGTTGTTTGTAGTGAGGACTAGAGGTATTTGGGTAACAATTTTAAATTTTGTTGTTGTTTCATTCCTTTGAGATATTTTAATCTGGCAGTGACACTAAGACAATCCTATCATGGGATTTTCATAGCAAGAGTTTTTCATAGGGGGATTGCTACTGATCTTGGTCTGGGGCTGAAAGAGTGTGATATGTCCAAGGTCACACATTGAGTTTCCATGGTCACACATTGAGTTACCAAACTATCTCTATCCTTCTCAGGATCCCACAATTAGGCCCTGCCATGCTCTCTTTGGTTATGCCTTGTGCTTTTTCTATATATAACCAAATTGGTTATACATGCTTTGATATTCTCTTGTATTCTCTCTCTCTCATATATATATACACACTGTATATATATATATATATATATATAGAGAGAGAGAGAGAGAGAGAGAGAGAGATACACACACACACACACAGAGAGGGGGGGGAGGGAGGGAGAATGAATACAGGAGAATAACAATGCATGTATAACGAGTGTCACAATGCTGGGACTAGGCCCGGCCCCTTAATTACACACACAGAGACGAGAGTCAATTAACTATTTATTGAGTAATTAAGAACAGGTGAAAAAGATGCAATGTCCAAAAAGAGAAAAGCAATTAGAATCCAAAGGTCTAAATGAAGAATCAATCAAAATGCAAAGGTCCATAAAAACAAAGCAAGGTTCAATTAGGCAAAGTATTCCGTGGAATAAAACAAGGCAATGTCCATGAAAATACAAGGTCCAAGGTAACTCTTGGCAAGGTAGCCAAACTATGGTGTGACAACCCCTTGTTGACCGGCCTCAGACTGGACAATCTTTCGGAATCCAAACTGCTAACCCTAAATGCAAGGGGGCCTCGAAGTTACCTCAGCAACTTCTGTCTTATGGCAGGGTAGACTATCTCCCCCACTAACCATTGAATTGCAGAGACTTTAAATTTCTCAGTAACCACTTGACCACACTGCCACCATTTGTCTGTCTGACCACTGACCTTGAGGGCCACCACCAATAAAAGAACTAACAGAGGTGTTTTTCTTTTAAGATGTAAATAATTTATTATGACACAAATGGGTACAAATCTTGATTGGTTTTATACTTCCTCAGAGGCACAAACTTATTCTGTTACACAAAACACAACTGGGGTTATACTATAGGGTTCCCACTAACCCTCTATAGACCTCTGGACTCTTCCATCTTTAACTAGGGTCTCTACACCCATAAAACTGGACTGCTCTCTTGCAGACCTTAAGACCAACTAACTCAAAACAAACTCCTCCCCCTTCTCATGGCAGTTGGCTTCCAACCGCTCTTCACCAACTGTAAAATTCATACCTTGAACATTCTAAAAGGCTCTGGCCCTGGTTGCTATGGCGACAGCTCTTCAGAGCTTCTGCCAAGCCTCCCTTCTGTCTCACCCACATCAACAATTCATAGGATATTCCTTTGAACTACACAAAACAACATACATTTAACATATGTTATACAACATTTACACACAAATAATCGACATCATTACATATGGCTTTCAGGAACCAGGTCGCTTCACTCCCTTCAGATCAGAAGTGGCCGACCAACTGAGGAATCGTTCCCACGGAACGTATTTTAATTTCCTCCTTTGTGAGACCAGCGCCGCTCTAGGCTTCGTCTCCATTCCTTTCTATTATCCTCAATACTTCGTCTGCGGTCAAAGCTCCTTCCCGGCCGAGCCGCAGCTGTCTCGCTATCTTCCTGAGAAACCTCCTCCCTTTCAGTTTCCATCAGCTCATCCTCCGCTGGTTCCCAGATACGCTCTTGGGAACCTCGTCCACCTGGTTTCTCATACGAGTTATCTGAATCGGGGTCAGACTGACCTTCCCCGTCCTCGTAAGCCTCAGGCCAATCATCCTCCCATTGCAAACTGTCTGTAGGAGATGCAAACCCATCGGCCCCATCATCTGCTTCACCCGTATCCCCATCAATCGGGTCCAAAGCAATTGGGACCCCCGGGGCGACCCCAGACCCCCCCGGCTACACTGGAGGCTGGGTTGCTACAACGAGTTTTGGACATTTTTTAAAAAAAATCAAAAGATAACCCGTGTTGGTTCTCAGCTGGAGAAGGGGCATGGAGGGCATGCACGCCATCCCTCCTGGCTAGCTGATAATCAACCCGCATTAGAGATATCGCTGAGCTGGCGAAGGGGCATGGAGGTGTGGCACCAATAACGAAATAATTGTAATTAAATACAAATCAATTCTGAAATTTTCCCCAAAATTTTCGGAACACTTTCTATTTCGAAACAATAGCAGCTCTCTCCCCCAACGACTTTAGAAATATTTTTTAATGGATCAACCAGCCCATATAAATATTCGACTAGAACTTTACACACAATAATTGCTTTAATGTCCCTATATATAATGGGAGTTAGAGTATATGGGAAAACTTGTTAGAAAATAATTGCTTGGCAGAGAATCAAATGATATAACTTTCTTAAGAACTCAGGCAGACTGATGGATTTTGTTTTGAGACAGATAAACTACCATATATACTCAAGTTTGTACATCTTTTTAAGGTAAACTATGTCCCCCAAATCTGGATGCACATTAAACTTGATGGTGCATTAGAATTGTGCTCCCCCCCCCCCGGCCAGCCAGTGGGACTCAGTTGCTACCCTCAAAACCCTTGAAGGTTCCCCACTTCTCTTACCCATCCACCCATGAGCCCCCCCTTTCCTGTCACCAACCTGATTCTGTCAACGTGCAGCCCCAAAGCACCATTACTTTGGGAAATTTGGAAGTCCCAGCTGAAGGAGAACACGGTCTTCCTCTCTTCCATCCCCTCCTTATTTTCACTCTTGGGAGGGCTCTTTCCAGGGACAGGGCAAAGGCCATGCTGTTGGATTTTTGAAGCGTTGGAAGAAGTAAATGTGTATGAGCCCAAAATCTTTAATTAATATTAGTAATTGCAGGATGTGTAGAAGGAATCTGCTTTTATTTTAAAGACATATTGGAATTATGTTCCATTTCAATTAATAAAACTAAAAGCACTTGCTACAGTCTCAAGAGTTACAAGCCATCTGTACATAATAGGGAACAAGTTGCACTTCTGACCTACCCCAAATCTGGCATGTGCCACCAAGTCTGTCCCCAGCAATTTCATGGAATCTGTATGGATTGCTGAATGTGTAAGTATGTTAAATTGAATCGACAGTGCAGTTTTGTGCACATTCATTTAATTGACCTTTCCTCCCAGTGATTGTGCATAAGACAAGTGAATGTGTTTGATATGCAGGATCACTGATAATTTAACCATACTCTACTCTGTTTTTATGGTTCTCTTCCCACTCTTTTCTTTGGACATCAGGGCATTATTTTACATTCATTATTTAGAAAGTAGAATGTATTGAGTAATTTCCCTTAAACTTTCACTTCTCCTCTTCTCCTCTCTGAACAGTATAATTCTTCGCTCTTATCATTATGTCATCTTGGAAGTTATCTTTGATCCATATCTTACCTGTTTCACATTACTGAATGTTTGCCAGGTTTTTTTCCTAATACTAAAAATAAATTCTTGTTCTACTAAAATGAATGGAAGGCAAACTTTCTCCCAGATCAACCAAATAGGTGTACTATAAAATCCATCCCTCTACACAAATAGATTCAATTGATTTTTTCATAGTGTAGCGCTAGCTGTACCCAATTAATCATGTGAGCAATAACATCAAATTCTCTATTTATTTTAATTTTTTTGAAGTGATCACTCACACTATCCTAAGACCCTTTTAATTGAAGGATTCTTAGTTGCTAGTTTTGTTCACCAAATAAAATGTAATATTCTTTACATGCTATAATATCCCAAAAACTAAAAATACGGAATATCTAGAAATGTAGCCAGAAGCATGGTGGTGTAATGACAGATGCAGAGAAAATGTCATTTATATATCATTGTTGAATTGAATCAATATTTAGGGAACATCTACACTGACCACTTAATCCTGGGTGTAACTAACATAGAACAGAGTGTTCTCACTTTGGGGATGATTATACTCGTATTGCAAATCCCTGGAACTGGTTGGTGGCCTGGAAGAAGCTTATTGCAGAAGGTGACCTCAAACCAGTTCCAGGTTCTGCAGTATCCTAATCCAGACAGTCATATAAATGTGTGCTAAGTGTGGATGCAATCTCTTATCTTTATGTTGTTTTACATTTAAATATGGAGAACTAAATATATTTTCTTGTGAACGTTGATGCGCTGAAGAATGGTTCAATATAGTTGTCTCTTTAAAAAAAATACTGATGTACTAAGACAGCTCTTCTCTCTATTTTCTATTTTAAAACATTCCTCTTTATTTTATGACCATATTGCATTGACTGATTTCATTGCAAATAACTTTTAGACAATCCTATTCTTGCAATAGAAATTTTGGAGACATATACATTGTATATATGCATGCATGTAGGTAAGACTAAGTAAATAAATAACAAAAACATTTATTTAAAAGATGTTTTAACAACATTCAGTACAGATTGAGAAAAAGCTCTCTTGCATAGCCTAAATGGAAATTACCCATTTATAAACAAATACAGAAACAGAGCACATTTATTGAACAAAGCTATTCAGAAACAAAAGGAACTAAAGAGCTCTATTTTAAAAATCTAATCAGAGTTAATGTTGTTTATGCTAAGTTCTGGCTTCTAGGCACTAGCTAAATGAAAATAGTGCTAACACAATGTAGAAACACCTGAATCTATTATATATCTGAATTTTGGAATATGATAATACATCTGATTTTGAATGATGACTCTAGCTATATCAGGGCTGTCAAACTGGCTGCCCTGGGGCCATACACGGCCCCCAAGCCCCTTCCCCACGGCCCCTAACCCCCTGCAAGACATCAGGGTTTTTTTAAAAAATGGAAAAAAATTTGAAAAATTTCGATCTCGGGGCTGGCGCGAGGGGGTGGCGCAAGTGAGGAGGAGGCGGAGGGAAGCCACGTCAGATGCCCTAGGGGCGGGACTTCCCCCCGCCTCTTCCTCGCTCGCGCAGGGCCGCTCGCGGGCTTGCGTGCCGGGGCAGGATCGGCGAGCCGCCCTCCACCGTGTCCTTGACTCTTGCAGTGGCCGCGCCTGAAGGAAGGTAAGCTCCGGGCTTACCTTCCTTCAGGCGCGCCGCTGCAAGAGCTAAGAGACGGCGGAGGGCGGCTCACCGATCCCCGGCCCGCCTCCCGCTCTGGCGCGCATGCCCGGCACCTTGCGCGACCCGCCCCTTTTCGGCCCCTGACATCACCCCGCCAAAAAGGGGCGGGCCGGGCCGTGCAGGACGCCGGGCATGCGCACCAGGGCGGGAGCGGCCCCGCCCCCCACGAGCAGCCATGCCCCCACTGCGGCCATGCCCCCACGAGCAGCCACGCCCTCCACTCCAGCCCCCAAGGTGATCCATCACCTGCATTCCGGCCCTTGGGCCCGAAGATGTTGGACAGCCCTGAGCTATATCATCACTCATATTTACGTTTTTAATGAATGAAATGTACTTGATGTCTTTTTACTATAAACTATTATTGACAGATTTTCTCTCCTCCTTTCCCATGTTTATGTTTGTAAACAAAAAACACAGACAAAAATCAATTCAGTTCCAGGCTTGGGATCTTAAAGTACAATTGTGGGATGAAGTATCATTTGCCTGCCAACCCCTGAAATAAAACAACAATTCGTTGGGTTCAAATTGGGCAGGTTTTATTTAAATGTTACTTATTTAAATTTCTCTAACTTAACTCAAGGGTGTCAGGAACTTGGTGTAGCCTAGCCAAGCCAAGGAGCCTCCCTACCCAGCTTAATATAAGCATTTTACAGGCGAAACACCTGGGTTTCCTGGATCTCCAATCCAAGGAACCTTTAAGGGAAATGAGTAAGAAGTCTATTCTCAAGATATTGAGATCAGACTCTTCAAATTCCAGGGCCATTTAATTTAGCATTCTCACATCACCTCCTCCAGACCACCTGAGACATGGTATCATAGCAGACCACACGATGTGAATGTGGGGCCATGCCTGCCAAATTCTTTGGATGTCTGCAAGTGCTTGCAAATACAGCACCCTGCCAGTTACCAACCAAGATTGTTACCACCAAGGTGGATTACCAAAACATCAGGAGGTAACCAGCTCCTGGATTCAAACAACAAGGGGAACAAACCGTCCCAACACAGACCTCTTCTCCCTCTCCATTCAACACTGGCTATGGAAGCGAGGCCTAAGTGCTGGCCTGTAGACATAGCTGTGACCGCACACAAGGACCCTCCATCTATGTGCCAGCCCAACAGAACCTGAAAGGATAACAACATAACTATAATAAGACTGTACGTATGTATCCTTTGTAGGCATTGGACCTCCACCTACCTAAGGACTTAATTGTTTCAGTTCCATAACCCATTGCAGCTGCTGACAATGCTGCGCCAATACAAAATGAGTGTGTCCCAAATTTAAGGTGTGCTAAGCCAAAAAGTTTAAGTGACTTAGCTGTAACTGACCAAAATTGATATTTTGTTAGTGGCATTCCATGTTGGTGGCAGAAAAGGTAACCAGCTGGAAGGCCCCTGAGTGTTGTGTAGTGTAACATAGCTGTAACCGGGCGTAAATCACTGTCTCCACATTTTGACAATGTAATCAAGCAGCCCCTTGCCCCCTGATCTGTTTTGGAAGATCTTAGCCTGATCTCTAACCTATCTTGTGTCAACTTGGCATCAGAGGCAAGTAGGGTGCAATAGGAAACATCGGTCTTGGATGCAGCCACCAATTCACTCACCCTCAGGGCTGCAAAAAAGATGGTCAAGGCTGCCGCATGAAATAATGACTGCTTGTATTGGGACGCACAAAGTTTGGGCCATAGTTGTTTAAGTCTCTTTAAGATATCAGGTGTTGACTTCCGGTAGAGGCAGCATGGCGGACACCACGGTTTGTTAGAGGCTCCTCAGCAAACCACCCTTTCCCAATTCCTAAGGTAGAGCAGCACCAGCTCTCCTTCGCTGACGGACAGAAGTCAACGAAGTGCCAACCCTGGAGCCAGTTGCCGGTGGTCGGGTCTCTGAAGGAGGTCGGGCGAGCGGCAAACGGGAGGTTCGGGAAGCACGGGAAGGGAGAAGGGAGCTCGGGCCTACGCCGGGCTAGAACGCCGACCTCTATTTTAAACTTGAAGAAAATAGAGGGGAGAAAGAAATAAGAAAGAAGCCGGAAAGCAGGGCTCAAAAAGGCCGACCTAGGCAAGTCTGTGAGCATTGTACCTGAGAGAAGGGAAGGAGGTCCGAAAGCGGTGGCTCTGGGGGGCAGCAACAGTGCGAACAGAGGCAATAAGAAGCAGCAAGAGGAGCCGTGGTTTGGAGGAGGAGAGAGAGAGAGCCGAAAAAGCGGGAGGACAGATCAAGACAAAGATAAGTCCGGATAGTGGGGCCGTGGGAAAGAATTCAAAGACCCAGCTCACCCAGCTCACCCGGCTCGCCCCCCCCCCACCTTACTCCGTCACAAGCCACCCGGATCCATTATATGCCATCCCGGTTCGCCCGGTCCTCGAAGCCGGAATCATAAGCTGGAGGCCCCTTTAAGAGAGGAAAGGGAGAAGGTTTTGCGAGGACCGGTGGGAGGCGGCTGGAGAAGAGGCCAAGAAGAGTCGTCAGAACGTCAGCGCCTGCGTCAGCGTGCGCTACAGTACGGAGTCAGAAGATTGGGGGAAAGAGAGAGCTACGCAAGTGGCGGGAGCTGCGGAATCAGCGCAGGAGAGTGATCCAGCTACCAACAGGTGGCGCAGGGCACCAGGGTACCTAAGAAAAGCTGAGCAGTGGCGGACTGAAGCAGACGGGAAACACTTACATCAAGCGATGGAAGGAATGCAAGAATAAGTCAACGCGAGGAGGGGCGAAGGGACGAAGGAGGCGGGAGAAGCTGGAGGATCATTAAGATCATTAGGAGCGGCATGCTATAGAACATGTTACAGAACAAGTGAACCGAACGGAGTCAAAACAGCCCGAACAAGGTATTGAAAGAACACAAGACAACAAGGGAGAAGAGAGAGGATTCCCTCCAAGGGAAAACGGAGATCATCTGAGGCCACTGATAGATGGATAACCTGTGCCAGGAGGCAGCAATCTTGCAAGAAATTAGTAATACAGTTTTGGAATCTTAATTGCTTCATCTTTTATATAGACCTTTTCTTTTCCTCTTCTCTGGAATAGAGAGCTGATAATACCTCCCCTGGGGGGGAGACAGAATCGGAAGGAAGGAACTACGGATAGGAAGTGAACTGTCAAAAGGGATCAAAGCTTCTCTTTCTTTAGGAGGAAAATATAAATAAAATAACCTAAGGAATATGAATACACCAAAAATGAAAATGGATAAGGAAAAGGACAAAAAAGTCCAAGGAAGAAAGGACTCACTAACGGAGGAATTCTCAACAAAAGATTTGATGAGAGAAATTTTAAAAATCCAAACGGAAGTGAAGCAGATACAGGAAAAACAGGACACGCAATACGAAGTGATTAGAGGTGAGATAAGAGGAGAGATGGAGGGTCTAAAGGAGAACCTAAGAGTGGAAATGAAAAAAGTGATCAAGGAGGAGCTAAGGAATATGCAAAAAGATATCGAAGCTTTACAACAAGGGAGAAAGGAATGTGCCAAAGAAAACAAAACACTACAAAGTAAACAGAAGGAGATGGAAAGAACGATGGCAACGATGGAAAAAACCCTGAATACACTAAAGCAACAACAGGAAACACTTGAGGCTAAGGAGAAGGAGTATCAACTTAGGTTCAGGAATATTCAAGAACAGGAAAAGGAGAACATTAAGGAAATTATCACCACGATCGCCTCAGAGATGCTGCAGACTACCACAGAAGAATTAGAAGGAGATGTGGACAGGGTATTCAGGGTACAATCTAATTATGCCAAAAGACATGGCACACCACGGGATACAATTGTTTGCTTCGGAAGGAAATCGGTTAGAGATGAGCTGTTAAGAATAAACGCCAAAAACCCAACCCATTACAAAGGCAGCAGAATTGCCGTACTAAAAGAACATCCAGTTTCTGTCTTAGAAAGAAGAAGAAAGTATTTTTTTATCACAGATATATTAAGACAGAAAGATGTAAGATTCAAATGGGAAAGAGAAGGGTTGATGACCACATGGATGGGGGAAAAACATTGGCTAACTTCTGAACACAAAGCAAGAATGTTTTATGAAAAATACTTAGCGGAGGAAAGAGGGGGCCAAGGAAGAGAGCAGAAAGACGGTGAAGAACAAGAACACTCTTCAGAAAGACAAAAGAAAAGACCAAGGGAGAAGTCTCCAAACGACTACATAGACTCAATGGATATCGGCCCAGTAGGGGAAGAGGGAGACAACGAAGAAGAAGATGGCGCAACGGCTTAGATTTTACTCACAAAATGTGAATGGCTTAAACAGCCCAAATAAACGAAATAAAGTTTGGAACCAGATCAAAAAAGGAAAATATGATGTGATCTCTCTACAAGAAACACATATTTGTCAGAAACACACAAAGTATCTAAATCAAAAACAATTTGGAAATGTGTACCATGCCTCAAGTGGGGAAAAGAAGAGAGGGGTGGTAACTTTTGTGAATGACAGGTTAAAATCAAGACAAGCCTTCAAGGATCAGGAAGGCAGACAGTTGGGTATAATATTTGAGAATGAGGGGAAAAAGTTTTTGTTGTGTAACATATATGCTCCGAACGGAGCGAAAGAGAAGTTTGTGGAATCCTTTGGTAGAAGAATTTTAGAGCAAGATTACGATTACCTCCTAATTATGGGGGATTTCAATGGAGTATGGGATGGGAACGTGGATAAAACGAGAGAGAAATTGGAAGGTAAGGGTAAGAGAGGCAACACACACAAGGGAGAACTACCCATATGTTTCAAAAAACTTTTGAAGGAGTTATACCTGATGGATGTATGGAGGCATCTCCATAAAATGGAAAAGGATTTCACCTTTTTCTCAAATCCTCACCGGTCATGGTCCCGCATTGATATGGTGTGGAGTTCGAGAGATTTGGTATTAAAGATTAAGAAAATAAAAATCTTGACGAGATTGACATCAGATCATTCCCCAATAGAATTTATAATGGACAATAATCAAAATAGGGATAGAATTTATAGATGGAGACTAAATGACAAATTACTTGAAACCCCCAGAGATATTGAAAGAAGTAAAGAGACTTTAAAGGAATATTTCAAGTTTAATAAAGAAATAGACTCCCCAATAGAAATAATCTGGGATGCCTCAAAAGCATATATGCGAGGACACTATATTCAACAAAGTGCCAGAAGGAACAGAGAAAGAAACATTAAAAGACAAGAGATAGAAAAGGAAATCTCTATTTGGGAAAAAAAAATAAAAAGTAACCCCAAGGACAAGAAAATTAAAACCCAAGTGGACCTGCTCCATAAACAAATAGAGACAATGCAATTAGAAGAGATAACAAAGAAATTAAATTTAATGAAACAGGCATTTCGAAAATGCGAACAAGGTGGGGCGATGGTTGGCATGGAAAATTAAAAAGAGGAGACAAAAGCAATATATAAACAAAATTACAGAAAATGGAAGGGAGGTGATCCAACAAAAGGAGATAGAAGAACAATTTCTGAAATTTTATAGGACACTGTATGCAGAGGATAAAATCTCTGGGGAGAAAATAACAGAATATCTTGGGAGGAAGAAAATTAGGAGGATCTCGGAACAACATCGAGAGACTCTGAATAGGCAAGTTACAGAGGAAGAGATTAGGACCGTAATTAAATCTTTAACTGCAAACAAGACGCCAGGGCCGGATGGCTTCTCACCTCATTATTATAAAACACATACAGAGATTCTGGTACCCCCATTAAAAAATGTAATGAACAAGGTTCTGAAAGAGCAAAAAATTCCAACCTCATGGTCAGGCTCGAATGTTACTCTTATACCCAAAGAGGACACTGATAATACAAAACTGAAAAACTTCCGCCCAATCGCACTACTCAACACAGATTATAAAATATTCTCAGGTATTTTAGCGGCAAGACTGAAAGGTGTGTTGAATGAAATAATCCATACAGATCAATCGGGCTTCCTGCCAGGCCGACAAATCAAGGACAACACGAGATTGATTATCAATATAATAGAGCACTATAACAGGAATATACAAAAAGAAGTCGGCATCCTTTTTTTGGATGCCGAAAAGGCATTTGATAAGGTTAATTGGAATTTTATTTTTGAATTGATGAGAGAGATGGACATGGGATTTTATTTTTCGAATGCCATTAAAGCTATTTATAGCGGTCAAAAGGCCAGAATTATTATAAACAATCAACTGACAGAGGAAATCGAGTTAAGGAAGGGCACGAGACAGGGATGCCCGCTGTCACCTTTGATTTTTGTTATGACTTTAGAGGTTCTTTTAGAAAGTGTTCGAAACAACAGAGAAATTAAAGGGCTGAGAATCCCTAACAACACATATAAGATGTCTGCTTATGCCGATGATATGATGTGTGTAATGGAAGATCCCTTGCAGCAGTGGAAGTTGTGGTGGGAAGAAATAGAAGCGTTTGGGGATGTCGCTGGGCTAAAGATCAATAAGGATAAAACAAAATTTATAACAAAAAATATGACAAAGAAGAGAAAGGAGAGTCTGGAGAGAGAAACAGGAATCAAAGTGGTAAAAATGGTAAGGTATTTAGGAATTTATGTGACGGCAAGCAATGCCCAGCTACTTCAGAACAATTACGAAAGAAAATGGAGGGATATAAAAGAAAAAATGAAAAGGTGGGGAAAATTGCAATTGTCACTGTTGGGTAGAATATCTATAATTAAGATGTCTGTACTACCAGAAGTTATGTTTCTTTTCCGGACTATACCAGTTTTACGGTCTAAGTTTTTGCTGAACAGATGGAGAAAGGATATCCTCGAATTTGTATGGCAGGGCAAAAGAGCCAGAATAGGCTATCAACAACTCAAGGATAATACCAAAAGAGGAGGTTTGGCCCTGCCAGACCTACAGATTTACTATGACTCAGTAGCGCTCTCATGGGTGAGAGAGTGGATAACATTAGAGAAAAGAAAATTACTGGCCCTGGAGGGGGATGACCTGTTCCGGGGCTGGCACAGCTACCTATGGAGGGACAAGGTTAGAATTGAAAAAAATTTCAAAAACCATTTTGTAAGGGCCGCACTTATTAAGGTTTGGGACAAACACAAAGAGAGGTTATGCAACAAAACTCCCTTGTGGTTCTCCCCCAATGAGGCGGACCACAAGCGGGAAATTCCAAAAGAAAGATGGCTAACCTACAAGAATATTCTACAGATTAAAGGACAAAAATCAGAATTAAAGAGCCTAGAAGACATTCAGAAGCTGGAACCTAGTGTTACATGGCTACACTATTGGCAGATGAAGGAGAGTTATAAACAAGATCAAAAAAAGGGTTTTGAACTAATAGAAAGCACATGGTCCAGAATCGTAAAATAGGAGAAAAAGATAATACAGAAGACCTATCAGATGCTACTAACATGGGCCACGGAAGACAACTTGGTAAAGGAGGTAATGGTAAAATGGGCCAGGCTGGTAGGCCACACAATAGACTTAAACAAGTGGGAAGAAGTGTGGTGCAAAAAACTAAAATATGCCTACGCATCTGAGATTAAGGAAAACTGGATTAAGATCTTCTACATGTGGTACATCACACCGGAAAAACTCTCAAAATATAGCAAAGGGAAACTGAGTGGGAAATGTTGGAAATGTGGAAGGAATACAGGGACATATCTGCATGTTTGGTGGGAGTGTGTCACAATCACCGACTTAGAACTGCCCCTTTAACACACACACGGAGACGTAGCAAAGGCTAACTAGTTTATTGAATAAAAACAGATCCAAAAAGCAATTCACTTAATAAAGTTCATAGAATAAAGCAATCAGCACGAAGCTGCAGTTCAGTAAAGTAGCAAAGTTCCAAAAGGTAGTTCAAAGGCAAGCGTGGCAAAAAGCTTGGCAAGGCTCCCGGATTCACTCCGGAACGTAGCAAGGGATCCGCACCAATGCGAATCGCATACAAGGCAAGGTCTTGGTTCAAGGCGAGCCAAACTAGGCTCCAAGATTCACTCCGCTTCAACGCCCTTCAGATCAGACGTGGCCGGAGAACTGACGATCAGTTCCCACGGGGCCGTTCTTAATCCCTCGGCCTGGAACCCCCGACGATCTAGGCCCCGGCGGCTCCAGGCTCTACTTTCCGACGGTGACGGTCTAGGGACAGATGCCAGCTCCGCCTGCCCTCCTCTATGTCCCTGCGCCTGTTGTGAGAACGCCCCCGCTCTGGCAGTCCAGAATCGCTATCTTCCTGAGAAGCAGCCTCCCCGGAGTTTCCCAGCCGCTGACCTCCATCTGCTGCCCGGCCAGCTCTTGGGAACCTCGACCGTTTGGGAATTCATAACTATCTTCGCTATCTGCTTCGCTGCCTCCCATCTCCACCTGGTCCGCTCCTTCCCCGGGAGAATGCTCCCACTCGAGATCCCAGGCTAAACTCTCTACAGGTGAATTGGGCAAAGGTACGGCTGACCAATCTTGCTCTGGGCCTTCCAACTCATCCTCCGAGTCCCTTCCAGCCTGTGCGGGTCCCAATGCCAACGGGACCCCCGGTGCATGCCCCCCCCAGTGGCACGAATGGACCCATGGGTGCTACACTATCCCCCCCTCAGGGCCCCCCCCTGGGCCGCCCCGGGGCTTGGGCTTGTCAGGATACTTGCGGTGGAACCGAGCCACCAGCTCCGGCGCGTGTACATCTCGAGCCTTGACCCAAGCACGTTCTTCCGGGCCAAAACCTTTCCAGTCAATGAAGTACTCCAACTTCCGGTAACGGAGGCGGGCATCCAAGATGTCCTGCACCTCGACCTCCTCTCCGCCCTCCCGCATCACAGGGAGAGGGGGCGGCTGCGTCACGTCAGGCCGCACCCCCCATCGCCGGGCGGAGCAAAGAGCGATGGAACACCGGGTGGAGTTTCATGTCCGCTGGGAGTTGTAGTTTGAAAGAAACAGGGCCCACCTTCTCCAACACCTTGTAGGGGCCCAAAAATCTCGCATCCAATTTGCGGCTCGGCCGTTGAGTGGGCAAATTCTTGGTAGACAACCAGGCTCAATCCCCCACTAGGATGTCAGGACCCTCCTGGCGCCGCCGATCAGCCATCCGCTTGTAGTCGGCCTTGGCCTGGTCCAATTGAGTACGTAGCAAGTCTTGAAGTGCAGCGAGCTCCGCAGCCAATCCTCCGCCACCGGCACCTCCCCCGCCGGAGTCACGGGGGGGGGAGAACCGGGGATGGTAGCCATAGTTGGCAAAGAAAGGAGTCTCCTTGATGGATTCCTGGGTCGCATTGTTGTACGCAAACTCCGCCATTGACAACAAAGACGCCCAGTTACTTTGCTGGTAGTTAACATAGCACCGCAGATACTGCTCCAAGGTGGCATTTACCCTTTCGGTCTGGCCATCGGTCTGAGGATGATGGGCCGTAGACATCCGCGCCTCAATCCCCAGCTGCTTCTGGACGGCCTTCCAGAACTGGGAAGTGAACTGGGAACCACGGTCCGTCACCAAACTCTCAGGCAGGCCATGCAACCGAAACACATGTTGCACAAACATATCGGCCGTCTCCTTGGCCGTAGGCACCCCCACACAGGGGATGAAGTGTCCCATCTTGGTGAGACAGTCCACCACGACCAGGATCGTGGTGAACCCCTTGGACTTGGGCAAATCAGTGATGAAATCGGCCGAAATCATCTTCCACGGGGCAGAAGGGGTCGGGAGGGGCTGGAGCAAACCGGCCGGCTTGCCCCCGGGTTCTTGGCCCGCTGGCACACAGGGCAGGATCCCACAAAGTCCTCCACATCCCGGCGTACTTTGAGCCACCAAAAGTCCCGTAGGACCAGCTGCAGAGTCTTAAAGAGCCCAAAATGTCCCGCTGCCTTGGTGTCGTGGCAAAGCTTCAGAATGTCCCCCCGCTCAGGGCCCGAGAAACATAAACAGAGTCACGGTGATAGAGCACCCCGTCTCTCACCTGAAACGGAGCCTGCACCCCTTGGTCAGCTGCTCTTGCACCCAAGGGTCATCCCGTTGGCGAGCCTGAACCCGCACACTCAACGGCCGCTTATCTACAGGGGCGGCGGGGCCGCCGGAGCCGGTCACGGGAGCCGTTCGAGCGGCTGCAAAGTTCTCCGCTTTGAGCAGAGGCTGCTCGGGAGGCCTTCCCCCGCGGACATACTCCGGCTTCGGGACAGGGCATCAGCTTGCTTGGTCTGCTTGGGGGTCACATAGTTAATGCGGAAATTGAAGCGCTCAAAGAACAGGGACCATCTCTGTTGCCTTTGGTTCAATTTGCGCTGAGACTTCAAGTGCTCCAAATTCCGGTGGTCGGTGTGAACTTCCACCGGGAATTTGGCCCCTTCCAGGAGGTGTCTCCAGACTTCAAACGCCACCTTGATGGCCAAAAGTTCCTTCTCCCAAATGGTATAGTTCTTCTCCGGCGCCGTGAGCTGCCGGGAATAGTAGGCACAGGGCAACAAGTCCGTCCCCTGTGGTTGGAGCAGGATCGCTCCACAGCCACATCAGAAGCGTCAGCCTGCACGATGAAGGAGTGCGGGGTTGGGGTGCTGCAAAAGCGGCTGAGTGGTGAACAGCTGCTTCAGCTTCCGGAACCCGCGTCTGCCTCCGGCGTCCACCGGAACAGCGCCTTACCGCAGGCACTGGGTGATTGGATCAGCCCACTTGGCAAAGTCAGGAATGAACTTTCTGTAGTAGTTGGCAAAGCCCAGGAAGCGTTGAATGTCCTTTTTGCTGGCGGGCCGCCCAGTCAACCACAGCCTGGATCTTGGTGTCATCCATGGCTATGCCCGAGGAAGAAATACGGTAGCCCAGAAAGTCCACCTCACGCAGATCAAACGCACACTTCTCCAGCTTAGCATAGAGCCCATGGGCCCGCAGTCTCTAGAGCACTTCCCTGACGTGGCGGTCATGGGAGGCCTGATCCGGAGAAAAAATCAGCAGATCATCAAGGTAGACGGCCAGATATCGATCCAGCAGGTCTCGGAAAATGTCATTCATGAAGTGTTGGAAACAGGCTGGGGCGTTGCACAAACCGAATCCCATCACCAGGTATTCGAAACTGCCCCACTTGGTCTGGAACGCAGTCTTCCACTCATCTCCCTGACGAATCCGGACAAGATTATAGGCACCCCGGAGGTCCAGTTTCGTGAATACCTTGGCGCCCCGCATCCATTCCAGCAACTCGGGGATCAGGGGCAAGGGGTAGCGATTTGCGAATCGTGATCTTGTTGAGCTCCGATAGTCATTACACAACCGCAGTTCCCCTGATTTCTTCTTGACAAACAGGATGGGCGCCCCCGCCCACGGCGGCGCTGCGAGGCGGATGAACCCCTTCCGCAGGTTTTTCGTCCAGAAATCGCGAAGGGCCTGCTGCTCGGGTCCGAGAGGGGTAGAGCCTCCCCTCGGGATCGGGGCTCCGGGTTCCACATCAATGGCACAGTCATAAGGCCGGTGCGGAGGCAGCCGTTCCGCCTCCTTCTCGCTGAAAACGTCCCAAAAACCAGCGTACTTCCGGGGCAGCGTCGCCACTGTAGTTACCTCTTGCGCCGCACACGCCCGGGCCATCATGCACTGGCTCTGGCAATGGTCAGAAGCAAAAACAAGCTGTCTCTTGGCCCAGGAGATCTGGGGATCATGGAGCGTCAACCACACAATCCCCAACACAATAGGAAAGTCCGACAGCTTGGTCAGGAGAAAGGAAATCTCCTCCTTGTGAGAACTAGTCCACATCCTGGTGGGAGCGGTATACTGGGTCACAGCCCCAGCTTTCAAGGGTCTCCCATCAATAGTCTGAACGCCCTTGGGCTCTTGAAGATCCAAAAATTGCAATCCAGCAGACTGGGCATAGTCTGCGTCAATGAAGTTGTTGGTAGCCCCCGAGTCAATCATGGCATGGACCATCAGCGGCCCCTTCTCGGCAGACCAGAGGGTGACCATAACAAGGAACAGTTGTCCAGTCTTGGGTTCCGGAGGAAGGTGAGCGACGGCGGCCGAGTGAGCGAACCCTCTTACACTCGGCCGGACCCTTCCCCCGCCGCCTGGAGGGCTTCCTCAGGCTCGGGGGGGGCTAGCCACCGCTGCAGAAGCGCGGGGGGTCTTCCCCCGCGGTTTCTGGAGGCAGTCACGAGAAAAATGACCCGAGCCCCCACAGTACCAACAGAGGTTGAGTCTTTGGCGCCGGGCCTTTTCGGCGGCGTCCACTTTAGGCCGCACCGTGCCCAGTTGCATCGGTTCAGAGTCATCCACAAAAGGGGTGGGAGCAGGAATCTGGCGGGGCACAAACTGGCCGGTCCCGGCCTCCCGCTTGCTCGGCGGTTTCTCTGTGGGGCCGCCCCCCCACCTCCTCTTGTGTTGTGTGGCCGCCTCCGCCCACAGACTCAGGGCGATGGCCTCCTCCAGGTCGGCCGGCCGGGGCAACTGCAACATCTGTTGTTGAAGCTCGGGCGAGAGTCCCGCTAGATACGTATAACGTAAGGCCGCCACTTCCCACTTGGTCTGGCTGGCCAACACTCGGAAACGGGAAATGTACTGGGCCAAGGACATGTCCTTCATGGTCAGCCGTGCCAAATCCCGTTCCGCCAGGTCCTTGTTGACGGGAGGTCCCCAGGTCGCCCGGATCGCCGTCAGGAAAGTGTCAAAGTACCCACATGAGGGTAGCTGCATTGATGAGGGAGGTTGCCCAAGTCGCGGCCATTCCCTCCATGCAGTTGAACACGAACCCCACCTGAGCTCGGGGGGTGGCAAACTCGTTGGGCCGCAGCTCCAGGTACATCCTGACCTGGGCAATAAAAACTTCCACCGCCGCCGGATGTCCATTGAAACGTGTCGGGGCATTCACCGACGGGTGCCGCCCCGTTCGGGTTCGCAACTCCGCCACCTCCTGCTGTAACGCCACCACCTGCTGATCCGTCAAGTTTGCCATGGCGACAGTGGGGACGATGGGAGCCTGGAGTGCGCTGCCCGGCGGTTCCTGTACGTCCGTGGTGCAAAAAGGGGTTCGAGGAGTTCTCCGGCCAACTGTCACAATCACCGACTTAGAACTGCCCCTTTAACACACACACGGAGACGTAGCGAAGGCTAACTAGTTTATTGAATAAAAACAGATCCAAAAAGCAATTCACTTAATAAAGTTCATAGAATAAAGCAATCAGCACGAAGCTGCAGTTCAGTAAAGTAGCAAAGTTCCAAAAGGTAGTTCAAAGGCAAGCGTGGCAAAAAGCTTGGCAAGGCTCCCGGATTCACTCCGGAACGTAGCAAGGGATCCGCACCAATGCGAATCGCATACAAGGCAAGGTCTTGGTTCAAGGCGAGCCAAACTAAGCTCCAAGATTCACTCCGCTTCAACGCCCTTCTGATCAGACGTGGCTGGAGAACTGACGATCAGTTCCACGGGGCCGTTCTTAATCCTCGGCCTGGAACCCCGACGATCTAGGGCCCGGCGTCTCAGTCTCTACTTTCGAGCGGCGACGGTCTAGGGACAGATGCCAGCTCCGCCTGCCCTCCTCTATGTCCCTGCGCCTGTTGTGAGAACGGCCCCGTTCTGGCAGTCCAGAATCGCTATCTTCCTGAGAAGCAGCCTCCCCCGGAGTTTCCCAGCCGCTGGCCTCCATCTGCTGCCCGGCCAGCTCTTGGGAACCTCGACCGTTTGGGAATTCATAACTATCTTCGCTATCTGCTTCGCTTTTTTTTTAATTTATTGGTTTTTTCCCCTCTCCCACCCTCCCCTCCTTGTACATACAGTTTATACATCCAACTACAGAGGTTACATTTGAAATATCAGTCTCAGTCTTAATTTTTCTACTCCACCTCTTAACACATTTTCTAAATAATTTCTAACTGGTTCCCACATCCTCTTTGTTATTATTATCTTTTCAATTTTATCTATATTATTCCATTTACAATTTGTTATTTCCACATTTAACATATTAATTATATAATTATACCAGTTGGTCAATGTCCATTTTGTTTTATCCTTCCAACCCCTCACTAAAACTATCTGTGCACACGCTATTAATTTATCAATCAATTTTTCGTTTTGCATATTCTTCACTCCTATTATCCGTGCATGTAATACATTTCTATTAACTATTACAATATGTAAATCTAACATTCTATTGATTTCTCCTTCAATCATTTTCCAGTAACCTTGCACTCTATCACATTCCTATATCATATGATTGAACACCCCTCTTTGTTCACAGCCGTGCCAACACTTATCTTTCATCCCTGGTACGAAGCGTGAAAGTTGTGCAGGAGTTCTGTACCATTTTTGTAACATTTTCCTTCTGGTTTCCCTTAATGCATTATACTTTTCTCTTGCTATATTACTTATTTCCCTCTGGATGTCTTCGCTGCCTCCCATCTCCACCTGGTCCGCTCCTTCCCCAGGAGAATGCTCCCACTCGAGATCCCAGGCTAAACTCTCTACAGGTGAACTGGGCAAAGGTACGGCTGACCAATCTTGCTCTGGGCCTTCCAACTCATCCTCCGAGTCCCTTCCAGCCTGTGCGGGTCCCAATGCCAAGGACCCCGGTGCATGGCCCCCAGTGGCACGAACGGACCCGTGGGTGCTACAGAGTGTAAGGTGGTTAAAAAATACTGGTGGGAAGTGTATAAGAGGCTAAGAGATATTTTACAAAGAAAGTTTGATTTCAAACCAGAATATTTTTTATTGGGAATTTTTGACTTTGAGTTGGACAACAACGATGATAAAATCTTTTTCTACCTGGCAACAGCTGCCAGGATAAGTCTGGCGAGACTATGGAAATTAAAAGAAGTACCAACCGCAGAGGATTGGCTAAAAAAGGCTTATGACATCATGAACATGGATCTGTTGACGCAAAAAGTTGCACAAGACAGAGCACACGAAAATAGAACTAATTGGAGCAAGTACTTGGACTATCTGAAGAGGATTAAGTATAAAGTTTTATAAGTTATAATTTAATATCAGTTCCTATGAGTTTTGATGGGAACAAAGCAAGAAAAGAAGGACCAGGAAATGTTATAAAGTGCGAGAAGGGGAAGCTAGCGTAGAAGCACTCCTTCTCGGGAATAAGTACGAGATAGCTTTTTCTGGAGCAGCTGACAACCGGATAGGAAGACAGCAGGGGAAATCTGTGTGTTTGGGAAGGGGGGTGTGTGGTGTTGGTGAAGGGATAAGGGCGGGGGGGGGGGATTTTAGGATAGGTAAATAAGGATGGATCGGGATGTTGTGGAATGGATATGGATATGGATGCTATTGTATTGTTTGGTCAATTTGTCGGGTATGTTGTGTCATGTGGTGTTATTGTCGGAATAAAAATCATTTTTTAAAAAAAGATATCAGGTGTTAAAGGCTGTCTATCATCTCTAGGCCTACCTGCCAACCACTGAGAACAACTAGCCATGAGTTTGTGCAAGTGGAAGTCATTGGTAGGATCAGGGAGGCCCTGGGCGTTAAAACAATATGTGAGCGCAATTAACTCATTGAATGTGGAGCTAACCTTTTTCTCCTATCATAAACACAAAACTGAGCTATGTGTTTGTAGAGAATGGGAATAATTTTGGGTAGATAATAATATTCCCTGAATTCAGCAAATTCTTGCACCGCCCTGAAAGAAGATTGTCTGGAACTAGGTGCGAATGCCAGTGACATACCAATTGTTACTTCGTTAAATTGGGTATCTCTGGGTGTAACCCTTGTGGGCTTATCTTTGGAACAGTTTCGCGCAGAGTGGGAGCCAAGGCATATTGTACAGGCATGCTGAAACCTGCAGCCCTTCTGGGAGCAGGCTCCCTGAAATGCATATTCCCAGCACAAAGGTCTCTGTCTTTGCAACTGCTGTAGAAGGGCTGTTTGTCGAACGGACTGCCCACCTTTGGCGTTCTCGATGGTGTAGCCACTAGGAGTGTTTATCTCCTGTGTAAAATACTTTGATATCGTTATGATTCATTTTTAAAAAAAGATTTATATGTTTTTCGAGACCTGGGAGCCCAAACAGGAAGTGAATTTCTATAACTAACCTCGGAGGGCCATTTTCTAAAAGCTTTGAAATTGATCCGTATCTTCCCCTCTCAGCTCTGGCCAACTCAGAGAGGCTTCTAAACTTGTTTCTCAGGGTAACTTACACATAAGAGTCCTGCCCTGCCTTCTGCGTGGTCGGGGGAAGCAGGAAAAGAGCTTTTTCCAAAACCGCAGACTGCTTCCCTCTCTCTCTGTGGCTTCCCCTCTTTCCCTCCCACCCTTGGCTCTCTCGCTCACTCGTGGGCTCCCTGCTTTGCCTCCCACCCTTCCCTCTCTCTCTGGCTTCCCCTCCTTCCCTCCCACCCGAGAGAGAGGCTGAAAGAGAGAGAAAGGTGAGAGAGGCTGAGAGAGAGAGGTGAGAGAGACAGAGGTGAGAGAGAGGCTGAGAGAGACAGAGGCTGAGAGAGAGGCTTCTGGGACATGGCCAGGCAGCTTCAAAGCCTAGCTGATTCCTGCTTGGGGGGAGGGAATCCTCTGTTGAGAGGTGTTAACTGGCCCTGAGGGTGCCTTTAGCCATAGATGTGGGTGAAACGTCAGGAGAGAGTGCTGCTTCTGGGACACGGCCGGGCAGCTTCAAAGCCTGGCTGAGTCCTGCTTGGGGGGAGGGAATCCTCTGTTGAGTGGTGTTAGCTGGCCCTGAGGGTGCCTTTAGCCATAGATGTGGGTGAAACGTCAGGAGAGAGTGCTGCTTCTGGGACATGGCCAGGCAGCTTCAAAGCCTGGCTGAGTCCTGCTTGGGGGGAGGGAATCCTCTGTTGAGAGGAGTTAGCTGGCCCTGAGGGTGCCTTTAGCCATAGATGTGGGTGAAACGTCAGGAGAGAGTGCTGCTTCTGGGACACGGCCAGGCAGCTTCAAAGCCTGGCTGAGTCCTGCTTGGGGGGAGGGAATCCTCTGTTGAGAGGTGTTAGCTGGCCCTGAGGGTGCCTTTAGCCATAGATGTAGGTGAAACGTCAGGAGAGAGTGCTGCTTCTGGGACATGGCCAAGCAGCTTCAAAGCCTGGCTGAGTCCTGCTTGTGGGGAGGGAATCCTCTTTTGACGCAGGACTTTGTAATAAGGTAATATGTTGAATTACTCTTTAATAATTTGTATAAATGTATGTCAGTGATCAAATGTATTTTGCCCTGTTGCTCTCTTTTTGATATTGAATTTGATGAATCAATAGAAAGATATATTTCTTAAAATATACCTCTGAGTATTTATTTATTTATTTAGCTTTCAGCTTTTTCCAGTTGCTTCCAGTTTTGGCCTACAACTCCCAGAAATCCCAGCCAGTTTACCAGCTGTTAGGATTTCTGGGAGTTGTAGGCCCAAACCATCTGGGAACCCCAGGTTGAGAACCACTGTGTTAGAAGAAGCTCATACTGTATCTGTGTATTTCATTTGCATTAATTGATTGTTTGTTGATATAGCTTGCTTCTATCATGTTATTAGTATATTACACTCTCTGTACTTTCATCAATATGCAGAAAGTTGGTGGAACCATTTCTATATGTTATAAATCTTCAGTTCCAGTCAATTGCACTCCAAAAAGTGAAGGCAAATGTTTCTCCCTTGATTTGCTTGTGCTTACAACAGCGTCAGACCTGTTTCCCTAATAACGAATAATTAAGAAAATTCTTTATTAATTACGTTACAATTACTATTTTTTTGGAATTTTTTTTGTATCTATTTCTATTACTAATCGACCCCCTATTTGTAGTTTAGAATCAATTTTTTAATGGATCAAACACCCCTAGTAGCCACCATCAGCCTTTCCCCCGAGGATTGTCCTTGCTATGTTCATAACTTCCATCCACAATTGGCCATCAATCCAGCTTATCATAATCCAGCCATGCATGGCCCTAAAAGTTAACACGAGCCCCATAGATAGTATTTTGGTATTTAAATAGGGACTTAACCCTATAGGGATGGGCTTCACTGATTATGGAAGCATAAACTAACCAGTTCTCCCAGTTCTCTTCAACCCTTCTTTTCTTTAACTTTTCTTTGCTTTCCTCATCCAAATCGTCTTTTTCTTTCTTTTCCAAATCTCTAAAATTTAAGGAAAATATATCACTGTATTAATTCCTCAGGATTTTGTCAATTGTTTTCTAGGCAAGGTGTGAACCGAGTGAAGAGGTGGCCACCAAGGAAGTTTTTAAAAAAGAGTTTTTATTGATTAAAATGACAAAACATGCATCACTACACATCCAGTAGGGGGAACAGGGTAGGGGGAATGGGGTTGTAGGGGGAAGGGGAATGGGTTGCGTAGGGGACAGGTTTACATCGGGTATAACGAACAAATTAAAAACAAACGGTTGACTTCACCCGGAGACATAGCTGCTTCTTACTTTTGACTTATATAGCCTTGTCAGTTGACCCTTTAGTCTCACCATCTATATCCAAAAACCCTTCAAAATTATCTTTTTCTTCTCTTTTACATAAGTGACGAAGGGGTCCCAGGTCTCCGTAAATTGATTAAACGATCCCGATCTTAGCAAGCAGGTCAGTTTGTCCATTTCTGCTACTTCCAGCAATTTTTGTAGCAGTTCTTCCTCATTTGGGATTTCTGGTCTTTTCCAATACCTGGCCATGACAATTCTGGCAGCAGTTGCAATAAAACAAAGTAGTTTCTCCATCTTTTTCCCCTTTATTTTTGGCTCTATAATATTTAAAAGAAAAATTTCTGGTTTTAACTCCACCTTACTTTGTATAATTTCCTCCACCAACTTATGCGTCATTTCCCAGAATTTCTTAACCGTTCCACAGGACCACCATTGGTGGAAAAAAGTTCCTCTATCCTTCTGGCACTTCCAACAATGGTCATTTCCGTTCTTATACATTTTTGCTAACTGTACTGGTGTTGTGTACCATCTGTATAAAACTTTCAACTGGTTTTCCTTCAACGAGTATGCATCAGTGTAATTTAACCCTTGTTTCCAACTCTTTTCCCAGTCTTCGATTCTGATATTAGAACCTATATTATCCTTCCATTTTTGCATGTAGTCCTTTATGGGCGCTTTTTCGTATCTACTTAGTAGTATAAACTTATACAGCTTGCTAACTCTTTTCTTTCCCATCTGAGTCAGTATTTTCCCGCCAATCATGGGTGTTTCTTCCCATCCTATCTGACTGTCCAGCTTATACCTCGTTTTTAACTGGTTGTACTGCAGCCAATTTATCTTGAGGTCTTTTAGTTCTTCCTGGGTTTTCAGGTAGAGGGCGTTATTTTCTTTTTTTAAGATATCACTATATGTGGGCCAGGTTTCTTTCCCTATCTTTATTATTTGGAGGGCCTCTGATGGAGAGGCCCAGAGAGGGTATTTCCTACAGATAGTATCCTTATACTTGTCCCATGTTTTTAGAAGTGGTGCTTTTATAATGTGATTCTTAAAATTCTTATCATCTTTCACTTTGTTATAAAATAGATACCCGTGCCATCCAAATTTATTTTCCCACCCTTCTAGATTTAATAATTTCCCATCCCTCAAATCTATCAATTCTTTTACATTATCTAAGCAGTTGGCATCATAATATGCTATAAGGTCCGGTAGACCAAATCCTCCTTTCTCAGGCAGCTCTTGAGGGTGTTTTTGTTTGATTCTTGCCCTTCTCCCGCCCCATATGAATTTCGCTAATTCTGCTTGCCATCTTTTTAGGATTGTATAGTTTTTTAATATAGGCAACATCTGGAACATGAAATTTAACTTGGGGAAGATTTTCATTTTGATTGTTGCTATTTTACCTAAAAGGGATAAATTCAAGTTTTTCCAATTCCTAAGGTCTCCTTTAATTTGCTCCCAGGTTTGCCACCAAGGAAGTTATGGGCAGCGTCCACTTGTCAGTTCCCCAAAACTGATTAGCATCACCTGTACCAGCCGTCTCAAGGGATATTGTGGTCTCAGGGGAGTGGCACTAGGAGCCTCACCCACTGGTGAAGATAACAGCACACCTGTCTGGCTAGATGTCGTGTTGTGGGCCTGAGTGTTATCCCAGGGCCAAACCGGTGTAGTGTTAATACCTGTAGAAATTGTCGGCCTGGCAGAGGCAGATGGTGGAATGGAGGCCTCATTTGACACCACCAAAGTGGGCACCGGAGCTGGATGTGGTTGAGCTGGTGTCCCTGAATCAGGCACGGCTTGATGCTCCTCTGCCAATGGGCACTCAGTCTGGGTTTGCTGTGGGTCTGATAGGTTGGATCGGTCACCCGATTGGATCCTGGAGCCCTGACCCAATTCTAAAGAGGAAACATGGGACAACAGATTTTTAAACATGAATTCTCTGCTAACCTGCCGAGCTGGCCGCGGCCCAGCCTCACAAACTGGCAGCCCCCTTTCTCTTTCCAACTTATCAATCCACAGCATTAAGGCCTTAAGGTCATCGGCTGAAATGCCCTCATCCTCAGACGATGATCCAGGGGCATGCAGGGAGCATATCGCCGGTGTCTTCTTGGCAGGCCTCTTTTCCTTGGGACCACCCACATTCTTCCATTCACGGCTTTTTTCATTTCTTTTCATTTCTTTGTCATTTAACTGAGTCTCCGACGTATATGCTTTTGTTCTCCAAGAACGTGATACACAGTGTAGCCGAGTGAGCAAAGAGAAGCATCCACTAATTGCAATGGCTATTGACTATGTTGGTCTGATGCTCTGGAAGCTGAGGCTTGGCGCTTCCGGGTTTTGCATGCTACGTTTGGCCACTTTCACCTCTTTTAATTTTTAAATGCCTCCAACATATATCCCCTTGCCTATCTAGACCCAAAGACACATTTGGGGGTACGGATATTCACATCATAGACAGCACGGACATTTTCTGTTATTAAATGCTCAAGCTTACTATCGGCGCTTCCTATAGTAACGTCATCACCCCGTTCTTGTGAATGTGGATTGGGATGCCCAACTATTTCATGAAGTGTTCTTGGGACCAACAAGGGAGTATAATGTGTTAATAATATTTTTTTGTTTGGGATAACATACCTATGGACGTATTGACTGAAAAGTTTATGAGCTGCTTATATGTGGGGCTACATTGTTTATATAGCATTCACTTCAGGATTTTCACCAGTAGTGCTCCAGTGCTTATAATTTATTCGAGATTGATGGTAGGATGACATTTTATGTAGATCTTATATAGACTCCAGATACTTCACTTAGGCAGAAAAAAATGAAATGCAAAGACAGAATGGGGGATGCCTGACAGCAATATGTGTGGAAAAGATCTTGGAGTTCTCATGGACAACAAGTTAACCATGAGCCAACAATGTCTTGCAGCAGCTAAAAATGCCAATAAGATTTGGCCTGCATAAATAGGAGTCTAGTGTCTAGATCCAGGGAAGTCATGCTACCCCTCTATTCTGCCTTGGTCAGACCACACCTGGAATACTGTGTCCAATTCTGGACCCAGTTCTTTTTCCTATTAAGTTAATTTTGGATTATAATTATATCCTCTGGGGTATTAGCTATTCCTTCCAATTTGGTGTCATCTGAAAATTGGATACTCGTGTCTTCTATGTCTTTTTAAGCATGTCCATCATCTAGGCCATTGATTAAAATGTTGAATAGCACTGGAACTAGGACATAACCCTGTGGCAGCCCACTTGTAGAGATTACAGCTAGGATGGTGGATAAGGAGGTTCATGTTTGGTGAGCTTCTGTTAAACCAGCAGGGACAGAGAACAAACACTCCGGACTGAAGGCAAAGCTACAGGAGGTTATTACGATTTAGGCAAAAAAGGATGCAAGTACAAGCAGCACACTTTCAAAGGTACAAGCACACATTCACAGAGAAAATACATGATATTTTTTGCAGTTCTGACAACTATTCAAGACTTCCTATTTCCTCCCCGGATTGGCTAAAAAGAGAGGCAGGCTAGCATCCATGCTGAGATTGGTCAGAGATTCTCATGATGTCACAGCTTGCAGGAGGAGATTGCCACGAGGGGAAGAAAGACAATTGGTAGTTAGACATTTCGAAGAACCAAACTGTTACAGAGACCCCCCCCCCCAAAGGGGGGCACAAATTTGGAGAAAGTGGTGATGTGGATATGCTAATGAGTCTCTGATTAACTCATGTCCAGTTCTGTGTGAGGCAAAAGGTGCAATACTCAAAAGATAAAGGTGATAATTATAGACAATCAAGGGCTGCCTATTCAGAAAGATAATGAGTTCATGTTTACTGAGCTCCCTCTTCTGCAGGAGCAGCGTACTCTCAGGCTCAATTAAATAGACAACTATACTGAGCTCATCCTGTTGACAAAGGGGATCATCTGTCTTGCATACATGCACAAAGGTTTGATATTATCTGACTTTGGAAATAGATAGAGGGATCCTGTCCACAACCTCTGTTCCCAAAAGATTATGCAAACTGAGGGCACAGGAAGGTAGTTGCCTTCAAGATACATTTTGATACATTTAAGAATTGATGCATTATGCAAATGATACAGTTACACATAAAATATCAAGTTGATACATTTATTGAAGGGTTATATTTGATAGAGTGTTTAGGATGCAGCAGCTGCTAGTTCTTTCCTGGAGCTTCTAGCAGTTTCAACAGTTCACAACTTTGGAATCATGGAAAATGTTTACAAAACAAAGAAAAAAATCCTATCTCTTGCTTACATGTTCAGAAACGTCTGGGGGAGGTGCCATGGCTCAACAAAACACTGGTCTTCTCTCCAGGATAAGGAGGAGCCATTGGTAAGCTCCCTTTGAGTTTGGTCAATTAGCTCATTGCCAATCCACCTAACAATTGTCTAGTCTGCATTTTTTTAACTTCTTTCTGAAAAGGTCATGAGGAATCTTATCAAAAGCCTTACTAAAATCAAGATATGCTACATTCACACCATCCCCTTCATCTACTAAGCTTGTAAAAATAAAGGTTAATCTGGCATGACCTATTTATGAGAAACCTATGTTGACTTTGATAGAGTATGGCATTCATTTTTAAGTGTTCACAAATTGTCTGTTTAATCATTGCTGTTTCCTGGTATTGATGTCTGGTTGACTGATGGTAGTAGTTTCCTCTTTTTGCTGGAACCTCTCCTGTTTACTTCTTCCAGTGCTTTTAATATCCCTGGATGTAATTCATCTGGCCCTGAAGAATTGAATTTGTCTTTAAGGGGTTAAGAATACAGCCTCATGTGCTTTCTGATTGGGACTTTGCGAGCTGAATTGCTTATATTTGTATAACCTCTTTCTACCAACTGAACTGATCTGGCAATCAGAAAGGTTTAGAGGAGTGGAAGAAATACATTACAGTAAATCCAAATCTTCCCTAGCTCAGGGACAAAGCTGCAACACTGGAACAAAGTTAGGCTAGAGCCAAGTTATGACTAAGGGATATCCAACACATGTGTGCTGGGAAGGGGCTAGATTCAATGTAGCTTCAAGTAGGCTATTGTCAGTCCAGTTCATCTTCAGACATTATTGTGAATTTCGTATTGTGATCACACCCACTAACTCAGGCATGTGCAAACTTTGGCCCTCCAGGTGTTTTGGACTTCTACTCCCAGAAATCCCAGCCAGCTTCCCGGCTCTTAGGAATTTTGAGAGTTGAAGTCCAAAACACCTGGAGGGTCAAAGCTTGCCCATGCCTGCACTAACATGTGGACCAGAACATAGTTATCTAGGACACAGCACATTGCTTCAAATTTTGCAATCTTAACTCAAACATCACATATAATGATGTGGTTTAATGCTGAGTTTTTGCTGCTGGAATGTGGAAATTTGAAGGAAAGGAGTCATGGCAATATATGGTCAGTGTTGCTGTTGGATATTTTAATGAATACATTTCGATTTAAAGAAATGTTTACAAAAATGATCATCCTTTTAGCATACATATGGAAAACACAAACTTTGATCCATGTTGCTTTTTTCAACTTCAGGAGTTACGGAATTAGTATACATGTGCATATTCCTGTCACACTGAAATTTTAGCTTACACTTCTTTTCTCATTTATCCTTTACTGTGACATGAAAGCAAGTACATTCTGTGGGGCAGTTATAAAGTACCTTTTTCACCAAATCTGGAATATAGCATAGAATGAAGGGTGGAAATGGTCACTTCAGAAATGACCCTTTTAGTGTTATAAAATAATACAAACAGAAAAGAAATAGATTTCAGAAATTGCCAGGACTTCCATTTTGTTTATTTCCAAAATACAGGTGTTAAAAGTATTTTAAAATGTAAGCACATAAAAAGCAGTTGAAAAAAAACTGATTTTTTAAATTGCGTTTCAGAAAACTGGATGATATAAATTCAGCAAAAAGGTATCTTTTACTTAACATTTTACATCCACAATTCACAGTAAAGGTTTCTGGAATGTGGTAATGGCTGGCTAAGATTGTGTTCACACCTCCCCCCCCCCACTCCTAAGGAGAATGGTGGAGAGAAGCACAGGTTCAGAGGTTGGTGCTGATGACCCAGGCATTTCCCTCTAGATAAAGTGAGAAATGCAGAATGTGCACATAAAAATTAGCAAACCTCATCGAGCTCCTGAAGCTTGCTGTGTAAAAGAAGGGGGAGATAGAGGGATGAAGCCATGAACTCTGCCTGCTGATGTGAGCCAAATAAAGGAATACAAAGACAACACCACATTTTCCCAGGTATATATATTTTTTTATTAAAATCTAAGTAACAAAAGGAACAAAAGAATTAGCTTTGGTGAATTATTCACATTTTTGATTGCTATAAGAGATTTTGATGAAAGTGTCTGAAATGATGTTTTGTTTTGAGGCTGAGCGTAGAAGGTCTTTCAAAGTTATCCCCCCCCCCCCAAAAAAAACAAAAAGGGGGAACAAATTCCCCAAGAATTAACAGAAGTTTGAGATAAGAAAAATAATTTTTAAAATTGGAAATCTGATTTATTTTTTCTACATCTTATAATTAAAGTGGATCTTAAGCAAATAGGAAAAAGAGATTACCTTTTGTTATGACAGAACAAAGAGTATTGCCTGTGAACTCCACTGGGTGGTTACTCCAGGTGCATTTCTGAAGCCACTGTACTGAGTCTTGCAGCACTGAGCTGAGACCTCACCAGTCCCACGGTCTCACTTTACCATTTGTTTTGCCATCATACATATGAGGGCTCCTGGCCATTGTGGGAGCTGAACACTGACATCAGCAGAGATGCTTGCATGACCAGGAAGAAGGAGGGGGGATCTCATGGAACTCTGCAGCCATCAGACAGCAGCACTGTCTTCTTTCTTCTGTGTGATGAGCACAGGAAAAATGGATGACTGCGATGATGGATGATGAAGGAGGAGAATCAAGGAGGAGAGGTAGAACACACTATACAAGGCTGCCACAAACAGGAGAATTGGGAGCGAGTGAGAGGTGAGTGCCATCCCCTATTTGTGGGCAACCGGAGTCCAGGAAATATTTATTTATTTATTTATTTATTTTATTTATTTATTTGTTGTGGCTTCTCAACCGCCGACTCCCGGGGGCTCGCGGCGGCTCACAAGAGCCAATGGCACAACGCCAAAGGTTAAAACATAGCACCTAAAAACAATTAAAACGCAATAACAATTAAAACATTAAGCAACAATAGATATAGCAGCGGAGTGGATATACACACGGGCCTACTCGCCAAAGGCCTGCCGAAACAAAAAGTTTTGCAGGCCCGTCTGAATGGGAGTAGATCCTCAAGGCCCTGGCTTCAGCCGGAGGGCGTTCCATAGCGTAGGGGCTATCACCGAGAACGCCTCCGGCGGGTGGATGTTAAATGGGCCAACCTTACCGATGGTACTACTAGAAGGTTGGCCTCCTCGGACCGTAGTGATCTCGCTGGGCAATATGGGGTGAGACGGTCCCTCAGGTATGCTGGCCCCAGGCCGTGGATGGCCTTGAAGGTAAGAACCAGCACTTTGAAGGCGACCCGGTGCTCAATAGGCAGCCAGTGCAGATCCTGCAAGATTGGTGTTATACGGCAACCTGCTGGAGCCCCAGACAGGAGCCGGGCGGCAGTGTTCTGCACCAGCTTGAGCTTCCGGATCGACGACATAGGCAGGCCAACGTAAAGCGCGTTACAGTAATCTAGCCTCGAGATGACCGTGGCTTGGATCACCGTGGCTAGGTCGCTCCGGGAGAGGTAGGGGGCCAGCCTCCTTGCCTGGCGGAGGTGGAAAAAGCAGCCTTGCTAGCCAGGGAGACCTGGGCCTCCATGGTCAGCTGGGAGTCCAAGTGGACACCCAGGCTCTTCACTGACGACGCTGAGTGCAGCGCCGCACCGTCCAGGGTCGGAAGCCGGTCACCCACCCGCCCGGGTGGCCCAGCCACAAGATCTCCGTCTTCGCCGGATTCACCCCAACCTACTGGCTCGCAGCCATCCAGTAACGGCCTCAAGGCAATGTTGGAAATTATCGGGACGGAACCCGGCCTGCCCTCCATCCTCAGAATGAGCTGGGTGTCGTCAGCGTACTGATGACAGACCAGCCCATAACTCCGCACCAGCTGTGCAAGCGGCTGCATGTAGATGTTAAATAATAAAGGGGAGAGGATGGCCCCTGAGGAACTCCACACACTAGAGGGGAGCCTCGGAGACCACCCCGCCCCTCCTCACACGCTGAGACCGCTGGCGGAGGAAGGAGGTCAGCCATTTAAGGACAGTCCCCTCACTCCAGCCATGGCCAGGCGGTGGATCAAAGATTGTGGTCGACCGTGTCAAACGCTGCCGTGAGGTCCAATAACACGAGCAGCGCAGACCCGCCTTGGTCAAGCTGGCAGCGGAGTTGGTCTGTGATGGAGACCAGGACCGTCTCCGTCCCGTGCCCCGAACGGAAGCCGGACTGGAAGGGGTCTAGCCATGTTGTATCATCTAAGAAGGACTGCAGCTGCTCCATTACTGCCCTCTCAACCACCTTGCCCAGGTACGGAAGGTTCGACACTGGGCGGTAGTTGGAGGGAACCGCAGGGTCAAATGATGGTTTCTTCAGTAATGGAGCTACCACCGCCTCTTTTAAGCACTCTGGAAAGACTCCTTGCTCAAGGGAGCTGTTAATGATATTCAACAGAGGCCCACGTAACCCCTCGAGGCAAGATCTAACTAGCCAAGAGGGGCACTGGTCGAGGGAGCAGGTGGTAGGGCGGGCTGCAGTCACTATCTTATCAACAGCATCTGCGTCCTGTGGCCGACACCGGTCGAGGGTGGGCCCGGCGGAGGGCCACGGAGTCTCTAGCTCTCTTACTGTGTCAACTGTGGCTGGAAGGTCCCGGCGGAGGCCCAGTATCTTGTCTGTAAAAAAGCTCTGAAAAACACCGGCTGTGAGGGCCTGGTCGCTATTTTTTGGGACGGTAGGGACCGTCGTCAAAGATCGAATTACCTTAAACAATTGAGCCGGGCGTGAGCTTGCAGACGCTATCAAGGCAGAGAAGTACACATTTTTGGCTGCCTTGACCGCATGCTCATAAGTCTCTTTAATTAGCTTATAAGCTGATATTGAGGCTCCGTCACGGAGTTTCCGCCACTCGCGCTCTAGCCGTCTCCTTTCCCGCTTCATGATCCTAAGGTCCCCTGTATACCAGGGGGACCGATGATTGCGGGGTCGGAGAGGGCGCCTGGGAGCAATCTCGTCTAGAGCTCTTGCCAGAGAGGAGTTCCAGGTCTGACTAGCTCATCGACTGAGATGCTGATAGACTCCAGATCCTCAGAGCATTCAGGAACCTTTCGGGTTCCATAAGTCTCCTTGGGCGAACAAAAATCTGTTCGGCGCCTTGCATGGGGGAGGCGGTTGCTCTACCCGGATACTTAGAGCACAGTGGTCCGACCATGGTACCTCTATTACAGAGGTTAGGTCCACTTGAACCCCCGCGCTGAACACCAAATCGAGGGTGTGTCCGGCCGAGTGTGTGGGTCCCGAATTACATAAGGAGAGGCCCAATGTCGCCATGGTCGAGATTAGGTCCGCGGCTGCAGATGGAACAGAGGCTGCGACGGCGTGGACATTGAAGTCACCCAGAACAATGAGTCTGGGAAACCTCAATGCCCACTCCGACACAGTCTCTAGCAGCCGTGCCAGGCTCTCCGCCGGTGCGCTAGGCGCTCGGTACACCAGCAGGATCGCCAGGCTCTCCGAGGACTCCCACACCAGGCCAACACTCTCCAACCCCGCGGTGACAAGCGCAGGGATCGCTCTAAGGTGTAATCCATCACGGAGAGTATTGCCACCCCGTCCTCGTTCCTGTTCTGGTGCGTGGCCACGTAATCCGGGGACCACTTCATGGAGACAGATGGAGTCGCTCTCCTGGAGCCAGGTCTCGGTGATACAAAACAGGTCCGCTTTAAGATCTTCGCAAAATTCCTGACAGTGGCCGTCTTGTTCGAACGGAACGCGCATTGACCAGCACCAGAGTGGAAGGGGGAAAGCTGGATGTCTATCAACAGCGTGTCTGGGGATAGACGCAGGTCAGAGCCGGGTCGAGTCCGTCTTTGACTCGGTCCGGTTCTCGCAGTACTGTTAGCATTCGGCCTGCGCCTACCGTACTCGCCCCGCCCCGAGATCACTGGGATACTCAGCGAGCCTGGTTGGCATAGATTAGCCGGGGGTTCAACTTCCGACACACCCCGTGAAAAGGGGGAAACCTGTGAGGGGACTCGATCGTTCGTCGCCGATTTGGCCGGCGACCCCCTTATCTCAGGTCCCCCAGTCCCGGAAGGGAAGATCAAGGCCCGTTCAGCGGCCGACACCCCATGTCCCTGGGAGGGCCCCATAGACAATTTATCCAGTTGGGAGTTAGGGCAGCCCCTCTGGCCCTTCAAAGTGTTTATAGTCTGGCCAACCGAGCCAGGTCGGTGTCTCTCCATTTGGGTATAGCCGGCCCCCCAGAAGGTCCGAGAGCGAAAGAGTCTCCTTGAGGCTTTACTAGGTCGCCCTTTTTTTTCTGGGGCGCCGAACCGGCCCTGTGTGGCTAGCGAGTTCACTGCCGGCTCCACGCCAACCCGGGCCGTAGATGGAGGCAGGGAATGACCGGCTGTTGGGGTCCTGAATCGGGGGCAAAACCTCCAGTCTTAGTGGATTCCACAGGAGGTGGGTTGGTATTGGCCGTAGGGATATTCAGCTGAGAGGGCGCCGATAGAGGAGGCTGATGTGGCCGACTGCCGTTTCGACCACGCCTCTCTCTTAGCCGTCTCCGTCGCGCCTGGCCCAGTCGATTTCTCTTTGGCTTCTTTACACTGCTGCCCAGCACTGTAGGGTGCTGGGAGGTGATCAAGGTTGGCAGATCAGCAGGAAGCCGGCAGGCGCGGCGTCCTGGACGTCCCCCAGGGGCTTTCGCCAAAACCTTGAGATGTTTAAGGCCCTTGGTGATGAGACTGGAAGCTTCGGGCGGCTTTCGACAGCAGGTGGCGCTACAACCGGTGACATAGGTAGAAGGGGTGGGGCTGAAGACGCCGAGTCAGGCAAGCTCGGCGCCATGTTGGGGCTTGCCATCAACGCCCTTTCTGCTAAGGCTGGAGGGAACCGGGTACCCAGGGCCCTCCATGGGCTCCACCAAGGAAGCGTTGCTGCTCCTGCTGGTTCCGTATCAGGATCCACCGGGGCCTGCAGCTGACTCGCTCGCCCCTCGCTCGCCCCTTCACTCTCTCCGCTCTCTCCTTCCTCCTCACCTCTCTCCCCCCGACGCTCATCGGTGTCTATATGAGATAACTGTGTAAACGGTTGTGGCCAGTTCTATCTTGGAACAGACCCAACTGCTTACACAGATCCCAAGTTGCATTTTGCTCCAGATTCTTGGAGAGAATTCCAAGCAACCTGCAACTTTGGTTAATACAGTTCAAGGCAACATTAAGGTGGACTTGGGATGCATTGACCCAGATCAATTCTGTGCTTCATTTTGCCACCATGGAGCTGATTCACCTGACCTTTGTGCTAAGTGGTCAGGTTACATGTGTAATGTGAAACTCTTAAGGTCTGTATAAGTTAATATTTCACGGATAGCAAAACACACACACACACAACCATGGGTTACTCAGAATGGATGTATGTGCATTAAATCATTTTTAGGACATTATGGTTTTATGTTTATGGAAAAGAAGCATTTGTACTTGCCATCTATTGTTGCTATGTACTACCAAAACCATGAGCATTTAATGTAAGGTGCTACATTTTTTCCAGAGATTTACTATAAAACAAGGGCACTGTGGGTCATCCAGAAGTTGAGAACTACTTTGTCCAATATTATGGGAGCCTATCTCTGTCCTTCTATTATTTATAAAATAGTTTTGTCCAGTAGATATTGAACAATTTTACTGGACAAAAGTAAATTTGTTTAGTTCAAAAATGAATTAAACAAATTGATACTTTAGTGACTTAGGCTTTGCATAGTTAGATTCCTTGTCTAAATACATTGGTAAAAGTGAGAGCTTACATAGATTGTAGGTTTCAGAATTGCTGGCACCTCCCCACTACTTCTAATGCAATGGTGACAAAGATGGGTCTAATCCAAGCATGGGCAAACCCAGGCCCACGGACCGGATGCAGCCCTTTGGGCTCTTTGTCTCAGCCTCTGTCTGCTTCTTTCTCCCCTTCAGTATGCAGAAGCAGTGGCTCACTGCATCCCCAGGCTGAGAGGACAGCAGAGGCAGAGACACACCTTTGCCAAGCACTCCCTGGAGAACACTTGGCAGTGGAGTGTTTCCTCCTCTCCCCTTGGCTTGAGGAAGGCAGGCCGCTACCTTCCCGGAGCCCAGGGATGAGCTGGGGAGACAAACATGCCACTGGCAAGTGTACTTCACAGCCTCATGTTTCCCTCCCTCCTCTGCGCTCAAGAAAGGTGGCCCGCTGACTTCTTGGGATCCAGAAGAGCTGGGGAGAGAAACACATCGCTGCCAAGCAACAGTGGTGTGTTTGTCTCTCTGGAGACAGACCACACTTTTCCTCTCCCAGCCCAAACCCTGCCTTTCTAGCTCACCCCTTCCAGTTCATGACCTCGCCTCTTTTGGCCCCACCAACACTCCCTCCTGGCCCAGCCCTATCAGCCACAAGGTAGCCCGAGGGCAAAAAAGTTTGCTCATGCCTGGTCTAATCCATGGTAGGGGTTTTTTTTATTGTGTATGAAAGAGAACATCAAACAGAGCAAATCCTATTAAAATGTTGACATGTTTATTTTAAACAAGCTTGTCTTTGAGTGTGTGTGTATATGTGTCACAAAATCTTTTGCAAGATGCCACATAGTTACTTGACTCAGAAGAAAAATGTAAGATTAAAGGCTATATCAGTATTTGGTGATAATCAAAGTGTTTTCCTCAGGAATGAAATGCATGGTTAAAATGCTCAAATATTAATCTCTACAACAAATGAAATATTGGTAATGAGACATTTTACACACAGTAAACCTTAGAAGTTTATATAAATTTTGCCTTCATGCTTTCCAGAAGAGAACCCTCACAACACACACTCATCCACAAGTTTCGATCATGCAGGCATTTTAACAGCAATGATCACATAGTGTTCTTCACTTGGATATCACCAAACCATCTGTTTCCCAGAAGCTTTACTTTTCTGTCTTTATTTTCTGTTGATGACAGGGAATCAGGGAACAGATGTATTTTACTGTATAATTTTCCTCCTATATGAATAGTCCACTTTCCATCTTTTTAACATCATGCTGTTTGTTTTGAGGCAACAAGATATTTATTTGAAGAGAGAAATTAGAAACAAAGAATGCAGTATAGGTAAATAGCATGGGAGAGCAAATATGCTTTTGCTGTAATGTTTAAATTTCATCCTCAAATGAACCCAATATTTATAACTCAAATGTAATAATCATTTCAAAAATAGGCTTTGATTCAAGAATGGAACTAAAACAGTTGTACGATATGCACAACATGACAGGATTACATCAGATTGTTTAAAGTTACATGCATTTTTGTGGTTTCCCTTAATTGTGCTGTTTTGCTTATGATGTTTCTGCTGTTCAAGTTGTTTCTGATGAATGGTGACCCTAAAATGAACTTTGAGTCTCCTTGTGGACAGAAAAAGTGGAGTATAAATACATAAGAACAAAAACATCAACAACAATAATACAATACGCACTGGATCAACAACTTACTATGGGGGTTCCATGACAAGAATTATTCAGAGAGGAGTTTCCTTTGCTGTCTTCTGAGTCTGCAATAGTCACTCAGTGAGTTTCCATGTTTAAACAGGACTTTGAGCTCTATTCTCCAGGGCGATATCTCAAAGCTGAATCCATTACACCAAGCAGAATCTCTAAATTATCAGATGCCCGCTTATCTTTCTGCCACACTGTTGAATTCACACTGCAGGGTTATTAAACACACACACACACACACACACACACACACACACACACACACAACTGTGGCTTACAAAGGCCTCATATACACTGCCATATAATGCAGTTTCAAACAGCATTATATAATCGGTGTAGATTATATAACACTGGCACAACTCTTAATCTTTTAATTGAACAAGATGTACAAAAATGTGACTTGAAGAATTAAAACATTCATATGCAAATGGTGTCAGTTATATTGTGCTATATAAACATAATGTGCAATCTAAGTGCAAGAAGTTGTTCCATTTTAAAGAAAGGAAGACCCAAAATGACTAAAAGGGGGCTATTATACTTTTGCACTACCTTATCACAATGGTGAGATTGCATGCTCTTGTGGAGCAAGAGGTTATACTGATGGTAGCAGTGTTACTATACTGATGGTAGCAGTGTTACTAGTTGGACCTCCTATGTCAGACAGGCATGGACTGAAGCGTGAGACTAAACATGCCAAAATGCTAGTGGGTTGCAGCAGAAGTATGGGATGATACTGGCAGAGGACTTTTCAGAGACACTGGCATGAGCACTGTAGTTGTTCACTGCTGTACTACACAGTTGTTAGTATTGTGTAGACGGAAGCATGGAACCCCTCCCCCTTTTGAATGTTCTTTATCATGAAAATCCAATGATGAGACAATCCAAAATAAAACAAGAGATAATGCCAGAAAACAATGCTGCCAGGTTGGAAGGCAACTAACAAGCTTCTGTGGTACAGTAGAAAACATCTATGAGTAGTTCTGTGGCTAATGGTGTAATTGGACTCGAGCTGAAAAGACATTCAGCTGTAGACTTGACTGACTGACAGCAGTTAACAACAACAACAACAACATGATATGGAGATATCATGATATGACATAACTTATAAGAAAAGAAGATAATGCTAGGTAAAGTTGAAGGCAATAGTAAAAGTGGAAGATTGTTACTATTATACTATAGTATAGACAATCACTCATGACTGAATATGATTTTCCCCCAAGAGTAAAGTCTTGGTGGTGTAAGTGACTATGGAGACCTATTCCGGGTCAGCATGGTCTTTCACAACAAGGGCACAGATTTCCAAATAGAAGGTGGTCTTAACAAAAATTTGCTGGATGCATCTTCCTCTTGCCACATTTCTCCCTCTATTCGTGTCTTTTCAAAATCCACAGCACTGTTGGTGCTGACCTCCAGTTAGAATGCTTGAGGGCAGGGCCGTAGCCAGGATTTTGATTCGGGGGGGGGGGGGGGGCTGAGACTGGGTGGAAGAGGGTCTACCCTAGCAAACCTTTTGTATTGTTATCCCAATAACCCCATGAATGTGGGATATAATGAGCATGGTGATCAGATCATGATATGAATAAACATAACAGTTTAAATAAGGTACCAGTAAGGCCTTCTCGCGGACCACCCTGAGAATTTTGGGAGGGGGCTGAAGCCCCTTAATCCCCCCCCCCCCCCTGGCTACATGCCTGCTTGAGGGTCAGGGCTTCCCAGTTTTCAGTGTTTATACCACATTTTTAAAGGTTTACCTTTAACCCATCTTTAAATCTCTTTTGCTGTCCTGTAATATTCTGTTTTCCTTTCTTCAGCTAAGAACAAAGTAACTGCTTTGGGAGATGGTAATCGGGCATTCAGACAAAGTAACCAGTCCAGTGCAGTTCATGGCGGGGAATTATAGCTTCAGTGCTGGTGATTTTTGTTTCTTCCAAAACATTGATGTCTGTCTGCCTGTCTTCCCAAGAAATTTGCAGGACTTTTAGAAGGATATGCTGATGAAATCTTTTCAGAAGCCGAGAGTTATGTTAGGAGACTGTCCTGTTTGCAGATATACATTAAAGTTGGAAGGACAATAATTTTATAAACAAGCATCCTGGTATCCCTACAAATGCCCTGATCCCCAAACTCTGACTGCTTCATTTAAAAAAGTGCTGCTCTTGCAGAGCTCAGTTTCTGTTGTATTTCAGTGCCAATGTCAACGTTTGTGGAGAGGCGGCTGCCTAGGTAAAAAGAGGAATATTATTATAACTCAGGATTATTGGTTCACAGTCCCAAGGTCTTAGAGTTCTTTCATTCATAGAGTTATGATAAGTTGAAACCAAACTGACAGTAATTAACAACAACAACAACAAAACCCTAATTAAAACACTCTAGCATTTTTATAAGTTCAGTTCTGGGATTTAAAGTCCATAATAAAGATCACATGTGTGCTGGGGTTTTGTGAAAGGTTGTCAAAACAATTATGATTTTGGAGAGCAAGGGATGACAATATATGCAAATGAACAAAGGTTAAACCTTCTACCCTCTGCTGGTGATGATAGCAAAATGTAATTCTGTACACAACAGGGGAATTTCCCATTAGATGCTAGCCTGAATCCCTATGGAAGTGACAAAAGCGACCATCTGCTTTATGGGCTTTAGGAGGTTTATTATCCAAAACAGAATAAAATTTGCAAAAAAGCAAGACAGATCACAGAACAAGAGATAATGAAAAGACAGTAGGATAGGAAGTTTGCTAAAGCCTTCAGTTAAAGAAATCTTCAAACTGAAATAATGCTATCAGTTAAAGCTACGCAACAGATGCCACTTTAATGAAATCACAGATAAACCAGCTTTGTGTTTGCTAGCACTGGCAGAAAGGACAGAAGTGTTTTCCTGATTTCTGTTTGAGTGAAGAAAAGAAGAACAGCAAGATAATTAAGGATAGTGTTATTTTAAAGGTAGCAATATTCATGGATTAAATGGGCATCTGAACTTGAAAGTCCATGAGGAAGGAGCTTATCACATTAAGTGAGGGAATCACCACACACTGTGGTGAATCCATGGGGTCCTGGCAGGGGGCTCGAGAACCCATTGCCTCACACCCGGCATCATCTGACTGACCACTGGCCCCAACACATGGGGGGGGGAAGCATCTGCCACATGACCCCCCCCCCCCCACGGTAGCAAAGGCAACACAGGAGGCATTCTGTGTTGCTGCAGTGGCAGCATATGCCCCTTCCTCTATCCTTTCACTATGGAGCCCAGCCAGAAGTAGATATGCCTCATAATGGGCTCCTTGGCAAATCAGCCCATTTGATGAGGTTGTATGTCATACTGGATCAAGTTATTAGTGGATCCTAATCATGTTGGCTATGTGCCACCCCCATGGACTAAATCAGTTGTAGGTGAGTAAAGGAAAAGAGTGGGAAAAGGCTAGAATGTGGGTCTTTCCATAGGCATCCAGTTAGCCACTACAGAAAACAAAATGATGGAAGGAATAGATCTTTGGTTGGATCCAGACAGAATTTTCTTATATTCCTATTATTAACAATAGGAAGGTGTGGGTGGAAAAAGCTGAATTACTGCTCTTCCATTGCTTTCTTGACCTCTATAAGCCATGCTTTTCTCCCTATTGGGCTGACCTGGAGCCTATATATTTTATAGCTCTTCAGAGCTTCAAAGAAAAAAGACAAAGTGCATATGAGCAATATCTAATGCAGTCATTGTCAACCGCTGTGCCCCGGCACACTAGTGTGCCGTGAGCAATCAGCTGGTGTGCCGCAAGAAAACCTCTTCCCCCGCCTTTCTTCCCCCTCCGAGGTTTTCCCGCGGCACACCAGCCGATTGCAGGGCAGCGGGTGGGGAACACGACCCTCTCTAGGACCTGAGAGGCAGGGGGAGAGGCAGGGGAGGCTCAGGAGGGGAGGGGCCAGGCCAGGCCCTCCTCCAGAAGTGAGCCCACAGGAGGAGGAGGAGGAGGCGAGAAGCTGGCGCAAAGTGGGAAAATGGCTCCCCGCAGGGCCCAGGCCCTGCCTGGGAGCCGAGTTTGTCTGGCTCGGCTCGCGTCTTCCGCGGAACCTGGCGGAAGAGGCGAGCTGCCCAAACCCGGCTCCCAGGCAGGGCCTGTTCCCCAGGCTCTCGCTCTGCTTGTGAGGGAGAACTGGGGAAATGGAGCCAATCTCGGGGCTTGCCTTCTCCCAAACCGGTTTGGGAGAAGGCAGGGCCCCAGAGGTGGCTTTTCCATTTGCCTGAGCTGCCCCCCGCATGCGAGAGAACGGCGCAGGCAAGCGGAGAAGCCACCTCTGGGGCCTTGCCTTCTCCCAAACCGGTTTGGGAGCAGGCAAGACCCCAGAGGTGGCTTCTCCGTTTGCCTGCGCCATTCTCTCGCATGCGGGGGCAGCTCGGGCAAATGGAAAAGCCACCTCTGGGGCCTTGCCTGCTCCCAAACCAGTTTGGGAGAAGGCAAGGCCCCAGGGCGCCTGCTCCGTTTGCCCCCGCCCCTCCCTCCTCCCCCTCCTCTTCGCTGCGGTTCCCTCAGGCTCCCTGTCAATTTCCCCAAACTCCATCTGTGTTCACTTTTGGGCATAGTGAGTATTCATGCCGAGTTTGGTCCTGATCCAACATTGTTTGAGTCCAGAGTGCTTTCTGGATGTAGGTGAACTACAACTCCCAAACGTCAAGGTCTATTTCCCCTGAACTCCATCTGTGTTCACATTTGGGCATATTGAGTATTCATGCCAAGTTTGGTCCTGATCCAACATTGTTTGAGTCCAGAGTGCTTTCTGGATGTAGGTGAACTACAACTCCCAAACGTCAAGGTCTATTTCCCCTGAACTCCATCTGTGTTCACATTTGGGCATATTGAGTATTCATGCCAAGTTTGGTCCTGATCCAACATTGTTTGAGTCCAGAGTGCTTTCTGGATGTAGGTGAACTACAACTCCAAAACTCAAGGTCAGTTAAATATATGTATTACTGTGTTAGAGTGTCATTTTGTTTCATTTTGGTTGGTGGTGTGCCTTGGGATTTTTTAAATGTCAAAAGTGTGCCTCGGCTCAAAAAAGGTTGAGAAACACTGATCTAATGCATACATGATCATTCTTGTCTGAGGTCTATGTGAACTGCAAATAATGTAGACGGGGATTGGTAGTTGGTTACAATTATGTTTTCAGGGTCTGGCACTGTAGCCAAAACATCAGATGGAAAGGCACTGGCTACATATATCACAGTTACAGCATTTCTAACATAGCACAAATGGCAGAGCTCAGCCATACAATACAGGTAATCAGAGAGATGGCAGACATTGTTAAAATGGATTTAATTACTTTAAACCGATGGATCTATTCTAGTTGAGATTTGCAGTCATAGTTTGAAGGGGAAACAAGCACAATTTTGCATGGTTTAACCCACCTAAATGCTTGTTTGTGTATCTTAGTATTTGGATTATATATCTATATATATAAAAAGTTAATGGTCGTGGTACCCGGCAAATAGACAAAGAAACTATGCACCGCAGAAGCACTATACTCGGCAGCCCGTGCAAACATCTCCCTGGGTACCTATACGGCTCAAAAAACCGGCCCTACATAACTAACAACACCCCCAAACACAACCCTAAAAACATGCCAACGGAAAAGCCATCCCGCCCTCTAACCAGGCAGCACGAACTTTTGGAACGTTCGCACATGCCAGGCAGGCGCAGCGGCACAAACACACACACATCTGCGCAGTAACGCACACCGCACTCAAACTCAGCCCCCAACATACCCACACCCCCTTTCCACGGTCCTTTAACAACAATAGCGCAACAATCACCCCTTCCAACTACCACAAACCCACACATCCGCAACACAAACTCGCCACCTTCCCACATGCATGGCGGCCAAAGCGCCATGCCCGAGCCCACACACTTATCTACAACCGCACTCTAAACCTGCCCACTACCCACCGTCGCAACCTTTCCACGCTCCAAAAACACCCACAAACAAACCGTCACCCCTTCCAGACAACCCAAAACAACACATAAAATACACAACCTCCCCCCTTCCCATGCGCATGCCACCCAAACCGCACCCGCCCGCTCTCAAAAACTTTGCCACAGTACCGAACGCCGCACTCACACACTGCCCGCAACACACCATCACCCCAAACTTACCTGCCTCCACACATTTTCCCCCCTCGCCTCCTTCCCGCACTGTAAAAACAAACACACACACGCCCCAAACAGCCCACGCAACCGCCACACATTCATTCACTCAAAAAACACCCACAACACTAAAACAACCACACACACACACACAACTGGGAATGCAAACAACCCCTGTTGCATGCATTCCCATTCACAAACAACACAACAAACGCACAAACTTCCCTTACCTTCTCCAGCAAACATCCCACACACGCTCCGCCGAAGCCATCTCCCCTCCAGCTCACAAAAACTACACCTCCCAGGACCCTTAGCGGCAACAATGGCCACCACGCATGCGCCATCCCCCCTCCAGCCCACGAAAACTACACCTCCCAGGACCCTTAGCAGCAACAATGGCCACCACGCATGCGCAGTACCAAAAATACAAATAAAACCCGCGAACCCAAAACAGTATAACCTTCACGCACGTTGCACTCCCAGCCTAACCAAAAACACACCTTCCCCTTTCCAATATCACAAAAACAACACAAACACAACAAACACACACCCCTTCACACCAGCCCACACCAACACATAAACAACACAACCTCCCCCCCTTCCCAGCCGCATCTCACCCAAACCGCAGACACCCGATCCCACACACTTCGCCAAAGTACCGCACGCCACACGCCGCACTCACAGCTTGATCGAAACACACCCTCACCCCATACATACTAGCCTCCACACATTTTTCCCCACACCTCCTTCCCACACTATAAAAACCAACACACACACCCCTTACAGGCCACGCAACCGGCACACAATCATTCACTCTAAAAACACCCACACAACATTAACACAAGATTTATCACCTACTTCTGGGAAATGTAGTCCCGTGGCCATGCCTGCTTGGTCCCCAACCAGTAGCACCTCACCTTAGAGAGAGGCAGGCATGCAGGAGGCACTCCAAACGGCAGCCGCTTCCAGCCCTTCCCAGGAAGAGGAGAGGCGGAACTCCCCAGGCAGAGTTGCGAGGCTCCGGCCGGGGAAGAGGTACGCTGAAGCTTCCCCTTCCCTCCAAGATCTTCTTCGCCTCCCTGATCCCATTCCCTCAATGCTTTCTCCCTTCGAGGATTGGGGAAAGGAGAGGGGGCTTCTCTCTCCTTGGCCAGGGCAAACCTCTTCCTCCCTTCCCGTCTCACTCCCCCCCACACACACACACACTTCTCTGCCACTCATTCCCCACCCCACTCCTCCCTTTCTGTAGATTCCTCCTTCCTCTCCCAATCTAAACTTCCCCCATTCTCCAGCCCCTCTCCCTCCACTTCCCAATACCACCCTTCCCCACTTTCCTCCCTCTCTTTCCCATGCCATTCTTCCCCCTTTCACACATAAAACATACATACACATACATAAAACACACATACACATACATCTATACATATAGACACATTCACAAACATACAGACACAAACACACATATACATATATGCACATACAAACACACATAAACACATATACCTAATATACATGCACATATATACACATGCACGCACCCACCAAGACCATAAGTAACATCAACTCCAACCCTTACAAACTCATACTCTCTCACATCTCCTAAATAGGGCACAGCAACGCGTGCCGGGTTCAGCTAGTATATATATATATATATATATATATATATATATATATATATATACACTAGCTTGGGGACCCGGCCCTGCCCGGGTCATTTGAGAAGTGCAGCAGGATGTAGAGTGGGTCATGGGGGCTCTGTGTGCCAAGTTTAGTCTTGATCCATCATTATTGGGAGTTGCAGTGGTATCATGAAATTACTGAAGGTAGTGCAAGTCCCATCATCTCTGTGTGTCCCGTCCCCCAAAGTGTAGTAGGATGTAGATTGGGTCATGGGGCTCTGTGTGCTAAGTTTGGTCTGTATTGGTGAATGGATGAGGGATGCATTGTTTTTCGGAAGTGAGTGAAGGTACTTCAAGTCCCATCATCCGTGGTCCGTCTCACAGTAAACTGCACCAGGCTGTAGAGTGGGTCATGAGGGCTCTGTGTGCCAGATTTGGTGTTGATCAGTCATTGGATTAGGTTTGTAGCAGGATTGGGAAGTGAGGGAAGGTACTGCAAGTCCCATCATCCATGTTCTGTCCCCTCCAAACTTCAGTAGGATGTAGAGTGGGTCACTGGGGCTCTGTGTGCCAAGTGTGGACTTTCTCGGTGTTTGTTGGGGGCCACAGTGGTCTGTGGGAACAGAGGGGTGTAAAAGTACTACAAATCCCATCATCCATTGTCAGTCCTCCCCCAAACCTCACCAGGACATGAAGGCAGTCATGGGGGTTATGTATGGCAAGTTTGGTCTCGATCAGTGATTGGATGAGGGTTGCAGCGGACTTTGAAGTGAGTAGAGGCACTTCAAGTCCCATCATCCTTGGCCCCGCCTCCTGCTAACTGCACCAGGAGGTAGAGTGGGTCATGGGGGCTGTGTGTGCTGAGTGTGGTCTGTATTGGTCCTTTTTGGTGGCCTCAGTGGTCTGCGGGAACCAAAGTCTTGGAAAGTACTACAAATCCCATAATACGTGGGTCATGTCATAGGGGGGTTATGTGTACCAAGTTTGGTGCAGGTCCATCACCCGCGCTGGTCGCTGTGGCCTGTGAAAGTGGCTGCCACATATCCGCCCTGGCCTGTGAAAGTGGCTGCCACATATCCGCCCTGGCCTGTGAAAGTGGCTGCCACATATCCGCCCTGGCCTGTGAAAGTATACCGGTGTAAAACAGAAAGGAGTAAAAAAATGGAAAAGGCCTGCATGGAATGGATTCTGGGTTGCTGGCTTTTTTCCCTCAGTGGGAAGAAATCCTTTGTTTGAATGTAGAGGCCTGGACTCTGGGTTGCTGGCTTTTTCCCCTCAGTGGGAAGAAATCCTGTTGTTTGAATGTAAAGGCCTGGATTCTGGGTTGCTGGCTTTTTTCCCTCAGTGGGAAGAAATCCTGTTGTTTGAATGTAAAGGCCTGGATTCTGGGTTGCTGGCTTTTTCCCCCTCAGTGGGAAGAAATCCTGTTGTTTGAATGTAGAGGCCTGGATTCTGGGTTGCTGGCTTTTCCCCCCCTCAGTGGGAAGAAATCCTGTTGTTTGAATGTAAAGGCCTGGATTCTGGGTTGCTGGCTTTTTACCCCTCAGTGGGAAGAAATCCTGTTGTTTGAATGTAAAGGCCTGGATTCTGGGTTGCTGGCTTTTTTCCCTCAGTGGGAAGAAATCCTGTTGTTTGAATGTAGAGGCCTGGACTCTGGGTTGCTGGCTAATCAGCGGCTATCAATGCCCTCTGTCTGGTGCCTTAGAATTTTGGAGTGGCGAGGCTGTCCAATCAAAGGACTTTATGCAAATAGCTGCCACATATCCGCCCTTCCGCCCTCCGCATACACACACACACATACACACATACACACATACACACATACACACATACAAACATTCCGTTTTATAAAGGTATACAGATATATATATATATACACACACACGCATGCACGCACACACACACACACACACACACACACATATATATACACAAAAAAAACCCAAACACTACAAGATTACATAGTATATCTTGGAAATTCGAGACAAATGTTGGGACATTTTGTTATACGTGGCAATCTTGTAAAAAAAAAAAAGCCCAGAAATATTGGACTCAGAAACTCATGATGCTAGAAGATATTGTGAAGGTTAAAATTACAATAAAAGCTGAACTGTATTTGTTGGGGATGCTCAATGACCAATTAGAAAAGAAACATGGAAGATGACTATTCTATATGATCATAGTTATGAAAATCATCTATGTCCAGAGATGGAATGAACTGGATATACTGACAAAAGAAAATTGGCTGATGAACATGTGAGAATTAGTTGAGATGGACAAATTGACAATGTTGATTAAGGATAAATAGTTGACTAAATTCAAGAAAGACTGGGATATATTTATTACTTGTATATAGCAAAGATGCGTACAGTATTCAATTATTGGTTTTCCAATATAGAAGAGTATTATTAAAAGTAGAAAGGTAGAAATATAGTAATACTTTAAAGAGACCAACTAATAAGAAATTAAAAATAACAGTCAATGAGTGTGAGGCTTATAGATTACTTTAGTAGATGTTTGTTTGGAATGTGTATAGGCAGTATGTTATAGATAAAGGTGTGTTAGGTACTTTTGGATATAATTGAAAAAATATGGTAGTTTTAATTTCATTTTGTGTTGTTGTATTTCATGCTTTTTCTTTGTATGTCAGAATAAATCATGTATAAAAATATGCATAATATATCTTGTTTCTTATGGCAGACTGGAAAATGGGCTACTTAGCAAGGATTGAGTAATTGTTATTTACCTGCCAGGAGCCTGTACATGACCAGATGATGCTTAGAAATCAAAATTTCTATCAAATCTTTTAGCCTGATGAAATTTTTCATAGCACATATGCTTTACAATAGTGACTTAAAAGCCTTAGAAAACAATATTAGATTGTACAGTTGGCCCTCTACAGTTGTGGGCTTTACTTTACTGGATTTGATTATTCATGAATTTGAATAACATGTTTTTCTGGAGAATTTCATGGTCTTCCAGTGCAATAGAGTCATGCTGGAGTACCTAGAGATTTTTTTTAGAAAAACCTCTTTTGTAATTACTACACCCTTCCGTGCAGAAATTGACCACAGGATAATGATGGATGACCTATGACCTCATCACACATAAAAAATAAGCATAATAGGATGCCCCAACCCACCCATCAGACAAGGTAGGCTGGCTTCTAGGGCTCCATGGGTGAACTGGGGTGGCAGCATGGTAGGACACTTCGCTGCCAACATAGTAGCCTCTCTGTGTTCCATTAGGAACAATAGGGATACCACAGGGGTAAGCTGCATGACAACACTTCCCCACATGTTATGGGGAAGCATTGGCTGCCAGCTGGGGAGCCGGGATTGCCCTGCTGCTTCCCCGATTCACCATGGAGAGTAGCAAATTGCAACACTGGATCTCATCCATGTGATGAGGTCCCTAGATGGTGAAGTATTCCTACAGGTAAAAAATTGCAATTTTTAACTCATTGTTTTTCATTTTGCAGGGGTCTTGTGCAATGGCTTTTGGATTCTGGTTTGTGAGGATGAGGGACAGAAAAGCATGACTTTCTCTAAATTCTTGATTCACCACCATGGCTTACTAATCTACGTATTCTTGTGAGGCAAGGAAAAGCAATTCAATTTCAGTTTAGGCATTTATCTTTTCAATTAACATCTTAAATAATTTTCAATATTATACTTTAATGACATCTTAATGATAATCTTATGTATGCTTTTTATACATAGTTTATTTATGTTAATGATATAAACTGCCTCAAGTCCCAGTTATTAAGGAAAAGACAGGCTATAAAAGATGATGATGAGCTTCTACCTTCCAAATAATTTTGTACTTGTTTTAAACTATTGTAAATAACTGTATAATAGTGATACAAACTCATAACTACTTTAAATTTATAAATAAATAAAGGAATAAATACATTATTGTAGGGATTTCTTTTCATCCGGGAGCAGTATTTAAAAATGATAGTCATCACCTGTTGTCTGAAATTGCATCATTTTACCTCTCAACAGCCTCATTTCTGTGTATGTGTAAATCCAGTCTTACATTTTATTATAATGGTCATAAATTCCTCTTTTAAAAACACCTCTGATAATGTTCTTTGGAGCAAAAGGGCAAGCAAAAAATACAGCATGACTTGTTCGTTTTGGAGTTTAAAAAAAATATCTTCTTGAACTGTACTCTTCTGTGGTGTATCCTGCTGAAAACAGAATGACATTTTGAACCCCAGCAATTGCTTTTGAACAATTTAGATGCACATTTAAGAACAGATTAAAAGGAACATTGCAGTAGCACTGTTTTTGATTTCTGGCTTTTGTGATATCCCTGAGAGTTATGTGAAAGAGAGACTCATGCATATTTCTAAAGAGAAAATACAATTTTTAAAGAAAACATGATCACTTCTCAGATTTGTAGTCCACAAATACATCTTCAGCCTCGGTTTTGAGTTGATGAAAAGAAATGTGCTTGCTAAAGCAGTTTCAAAAGCTAAAATGAAGCCTTGCTTGCATTTCATAATAAATTTGTTATAGACTTTGTGTTTAAAATGCCAGTTTAAATTGAAACTTCCTATGAATCAGTTGTCAGATGAGTTTGCTGCAAGATTGACACTAAGCATGACAGGTTGCAGCCTGAAGAGAACATTTTATTTAAGTTATGATTGACTGACAAAGGTTTCAGCATAAGTTTGGCTTCACTACTTTGGTACTGCAGCTCAGCAAGATCTGAAGCATTGCAGCAATCTGTTGGCGAAGAGCATGCTGTTACAACTGGACCAAATGCTGGTGTGGAGATGGGAAAGCCAGGGATTTGTACCTTGATCCAAAATCTAATGTTAAGACACAAGATCTGACTGACACTTCAGATGGTCTCTTAAGAAATCTATTCTGTCAATCAGTTGGTTTTACTTCTAAGTAATAGGTTTTCAGTGAAATGTAATATAATAATAATACACTTTATTTATATTCCGCTCTTCTCACCCCGAAGGGCACTCAGAGCGGATTACATCAGTCCCTGCCGGTTCCACATACAATTACATACAACATACAACATATAACAAGTACAATTTTGGAAGGATTTTTTTCAGGCTGTGTCACAGGGTGTGTCACAGGGTGTGATTGCATCATTACGTCACAAGGGGGTGCTGTTGCTTCATCCTCATGACGAAGAGCCTCTGTTTTTCTGCATTCCACCTTCCAACAGCCGATCTTACTTTATTTAGGCATTGTAAGTCCTTCTTTGAAAAAATCCTTCCCCGCTTGGCGGTTCCCAGTTTTATCTAATCACAGCTGAGCTGTTTTAGAACTGTTCGGTGAACAGTGGACAGGGCTCACAGCTGGGTGTACAGACCAGCCCGGGATTCGAACATGCAATCTTCCGATTGCCAGCACAGCTGTTGTTACTGCTGTGCTATCTCTTTAAGTCTCCTTAAAGAGAAGAAAACCTCCTCCTCCTCTTGCTCCTCTTACATGACCATAGATAGATTGGGACATCACTCTAGTTACACTTTGATTGTAAAAACTTTGAGGGATTAAGGACCTCATCTCACTTGAGCATCTATCCACTTTAAATTCGGTTGCTGCCTCCTGTCAAATTCTGGAGATTTTGGTGTTTAGGAAGGGGTCTTTTAACTGCTCAGCCAGAAAGGTCCTGGGCCTCACTAAACTACAAACACCAGAATTCTGCAGGATGCAGTGGATAAATGCTCCAGTGTGGTAATTTTAACAAGTCCTAGGATTTCTGTATATTATAAATGGAAGTAACATTGTAAAATAAGAGACCAGACAACAAGATATGGAACAAAGGACTATTTACTGACCTATTTAAAATGCAATCCTGTGCAGTAAAACTAAACTGGAGGGAGCAACAAAGAAATAGGTCATGACGGAGGAACAGCTATCACCCAATGAGTACCTCCTTGTCTACTTTTGGGCAAATACCTGACCCCAAGGGCAATCCACTTAATGGTTTGCTAGCCTGGATGATCATTACTGGAAGGCTATTCCAGGGGCACTCATAGAATCATAGAATCATAGAGTTGGAAGAGACCTCATGGGCCATCCAGTCCAACCTCCTGCCAAGAAGCAGGAAAATTGCATTGAAAGCACCCCCGACAGATGGCCATCCAACCTCTGTTTAAAAGCTTCCAAACAAGGAGTCTCTACCACATTCAGGGGCAGAGTTTTCCACTGCTCTCACAGTCAGGACATTCTTCCTAATGTTCAGATGGAATTATCCCTCCTGAACCCCAGAACTCTATAAGAGAAAGCAGGAACCTCCTGGTCCAGCCCCAAGGGGAGAACTCTCAAGATGAACCCAAAGCCTCAGAACTTAAGAAGGACCATCCCAGATATTCCCCGTCACCCCCAAATTGAGGGTGCCAAGGTGAATACCAACAATGTTCTCCCCCCAGTTCCTGCCACAGGATGGCAGAGGTGTCTGCCTAGTGCCTTTCCCCCAACAAAGCCAGGGCATTATTTATTTATTTATTTACATCATTTCTATCCCGCCCATATCAGCCTGAAGGTAACTGAGGGGGCGTACAAGTCAGCAACCATTAGATGCCATATATAAAAATACATCAGTAAAAAGCAGAAAACATAATCATAAATGTAATTTCTAGATGCTAGAGAATTAGTATTAATATAGTCCTACGTAATGCTATACCCCATACTATACCATAAACTCTGTACTGACTTGCTACTAATATTGAGATATAATAACTAAAAGCAAATTAAGACAAATAATGATAAATGTAATTTAATGTAGCAAAGTTATACTCTACTATACCTGTATTTTAATATTTAAAGTATTTATTTATTTATTTATTTATTTATTTATTTATTTACTATATTTTATACCGCCCTTCTCAGCCTGAAGGCGACTCGAGGCGGTGCACACATGGCAACGAATGCCCACAGATAAAATACATAACAATTAGTAAACAACCATATAAAAGCAAAAAATCACAGTTAAAAATATAAAATACAAATCTCAGCATCTCATTATTAAAATTGCTTTCCATTGCATCGTCATCGTTCCATAGATCTGAATTAAATTACATTTCATCTGCAAAAGCCTGCTCAAACAAGTATTTTTTCTTCAATATTTTGCCCATTGCTTAAGAGTTCTATTTGCTTGAGCTCCAGTTAACTAATAGTCTACTGTACTAGTGAGGCACGTGAAAATAGACACGTGCTAATAGCAACTGAATGTTTCTCACAACACTTAAGTTGACCCTAGGAGTGCTGAGTGGGATGGGAATCTGTCTTTTCCTTCGTCAGCTTTGGCCCTTGAATATGAAGCAAATGGATGTTTGAACGTAAGCAGGGTAAAGCCCTAAAATCTTTATTTTCACTTTTCATTTCAGATTATTTTCAGAAGTCTGTTGTACAATAACTTTGGCTATCTATTCATTCATTATGCAAAATGATTGAACTCTAGGTTGTCCTGTATTTTAGGTGAAAGGTGAACCCTATTGTTGAGGTGCCAGGAATCTCTTCAGGCAGGCAAGCTGGAGCTTTCAACAACTGCATCATTATGGCTCCCTCCCTCCCCATTTAATTATTTCTGGAACTACTGATTTTCTTTGTTAATGTCACTGACACTTAGACAAAGAAGGTGCAGCCACCTGCAACGTCCTTCAAGCAGGATGCCGAACACCTGCAGCGCTTCCTTCGGAGCTGGTTGACAAGAGATAACATTAAAACTGGCATTATCTCATATACTTTGCTGTTGAAAAAGGAAACAAGGGATGTGACTTTTTCTAAAATGTTAACATTTTATGCCAGTGTGACTCTTCATCAAAAAATCCTCCCCCACAAGTAAGTAAAATACTCTGAAGGCATTCAGAGGGTAGGCTGTGGCAGTCAAATGCATAGTGTTTCATTCAGACTTTGAACAAAACAATACACAGATATACAAATATATGGTGGGTTGAAAGTGATCCGTGTATTTATAAATGCATCCTCTCTCCCCCTCCCCCCATTTTTCTCACCTCCCCTTTTCACTTAAATTAAACTATTGGCTCATTCTCTTCTTTTTTTTCCTTCTTACTCCTGTGCCGCCCACTGCATCTGTCACCCAAGGAAAAGCTAATAAGTATGTGCCAACCGTAAAAGAGACAAGATTCACACTCAAGCTGGGGAAAACTATCTTTGGTTTCTGAGCAGCAGCATTTTTAAGGACTATATAATTAGTGGAAAGTTATTGAAAAATTGTCACTATAGCCTGTTATGTGGGTTGGAAAACAAGTGCATGGTGGGAAGTGAGGGGAGGAAGAAAGAAACAATGATATTAAAGTTCACTGAAATTTAGGCATGTCTGTGTTCTGAATGGCAATATGTTGACAAGCAAGTCAAAACTAGAAAGCTCCAGTTAGTTGTTAACTTGTATGTCTGGGACACTGACTATAGGATTTACAGTCAACCACCTTTTGGAAGAACCATTGATATTTTTTTTGCAATTAATTTCCATTTGGATTTTAGAGTTCTTTTACAAAGGTTATCACATGTTCATGGTATCTTACTTTTACCTTACTGTCTTCCTTAAGATTTTTTAAAATAAAAAAACCTGTTTTAGATGCTCTCAGTTATGAATTTGGAAAATAGTTTCTCCATTCCTCGTCATTCATATTAAAAATCAGGGTAACACCAGTGGTGAAAGTTTCAATCTTAGTTTTCATATAAAGTACCTAATATTATTAAACATATTTTTCTGTTTTTCCCCCAAAAGTGCTTTTTGAAAATACTGTATGTTCTTTGAGAACATGTGGGAAAGCACACACATATAATGTATTCAGAGAGACATTTCTACAAATATGTGTGTGAAACTGAGTTTCCTTCATTGCTTTGGGGAAATATGCTATTTTCATAAGAAAATATTCTATTCTTATTGAAAAAATATAGAGTTGCACTAAATTTATTACATCACATCAGCTTTCTCATGTGAATCCAGAGAATCCTAAAATTGTACAGTTGGAAGGAATCTCACAAACATTCCTTCCAGTGCAGGAATCCAAGGCTTGATTTATGTTATATTATTAATTAATTCATATCTCACCTTTCTCCTCACACAGGAACCTGAGACAGCCTGTAACAAATGAAACTAAAGTACAGATTGTGTGTTTTGTCATTCTGTGTTCTGTCATTTTAACTCAAAAAAGTTTTTTGTAGAGCTAGTAAAGTGAAAACATTAAGAAATGAAAATACCTTTTAACAAGGAAAAGTTAATGTATTTGGGGCTTCTGTAATCACCTGGGTAACTTCTATGAAGCTAAGATTGATTGCTATTCTGAGTGTAAATTTCACTGTAACTGTTGGTAGAACTTACTATCTTCTATCAGTTCTTTTCATTCAATTAATTAATTAATTCACTTTAATATTTGTTAATCACCCTCCATCCCAGATACTCTGGGCGATTTACATAAAGATACAGCATTAAAACAGACAAGTATTAAAATCAGAATTATATATACTTTTGTATACTTATTTTCCTTTTCTTATATTTAATCTTCAAAATGTATTTATGTACATGATTCCATGAATGCTAATAAACATCACTATGCACACAGACATGCTGCCTGCTTGTGGTTCTAATTGGTCAGAATTGTTCTTTAGTATGTGATTTCTGCCAATATTGCTTATATTTTCTACTATAGCTAGCCAGCAATGTGTACTATGCCAACACATAGAGTTGCTGCCAAGACTTATGTGGAGGAGACCTCATTGGAGGAAGAAGAGGAGGTAAGAGAGCCAGGACAACAAGATTCAGTTGAAGCCAGGGTAGCCTGGCACCTGGCAGAGATGGAGCCTATTTTCCATCAAGACAGCAGCAGGTCAGGAAAAAAGGCACACACACACATATGATAAATACACACAGTACACATAACACACATGACATCCACACTACAACATGTAAGACATCCGTCTTGCCCACATCCTACACAAAGTTAACCCTTATCCCTCATACCCATTCACTGCATCTTGACTTCCATCCCTAGTTACTGTGGTGCCTATAAAATTACTTATTTACTTGAAGTTGGCCTAAGTATTGCTTCTAATGGCCTTAGCCATTTGGGGTGGGTTTTATATTATTTATTTATTTATTTATTTATTTATTTATTTATTTATTTATGGCATTTGTAGCCCACTTTTCTCAGCCTTGCGGCGATTCAAGGCAACTCACAGAAATAACAATTTTAGTGCCATACATTCATAAAAATACAGTTAAAAACATTCGATTCAATATATAAAATGCATGTACGTATAAACCATTTAAAAACATATAATCTCCAATGTCATCCTGTTATCATATTTACAGTATATCTTTTCCATATATCTGAACTGGCTCAGACCAAAGCAGAATAACACCTTCCAAGCTTGTGCACCATCTTGACTGACATAGCTGACTTCTTGTAACTCTGACTCTTGGTTTCCAATTACTCTTTCTAGCAATGTCCTATTGATTCAGGTCCCAAATCTTAGAGCCCTTCTACATTGACCAATAAAGCTGACCCAATAGGGATGTTCTGACCTTCCTCAGCAGCAGCAGAGAACTTCTACTGCCTTGTCTTGCCAAACACAGTTTGGCACCACTGAGCAGGGGCCCTGCCTGCCACCTCTCTGTCCTTGCTACAAACACAACTTTTTCCTCAGTGGTCTAGTAACCTTCTGGTGGATGGCAGGATTTACAAAAGAGGCTAGGAGGGTAAGTAGAAATTCTTCAGGGCTGATTGCGTTACACTAGTGGGCAATGTAGAGGTGCCCTATGACTGCCTTGATCTCACTTTAGTTTGTCACCCTGGATAAGATGGGATCTGGCTTGGCTTCCTCCTGCTGGTGCTGATGGTGCTGGTGCTCAACAGTCTCAAACAGGACAATTGCAATGGGAAGAACACAATTAGTGAAATTCAGTAACATGATGAAATGCCAGAAAATTTTCCAGTGTCCTGAAATTCCATCACAGTTGTGGGAAGGCTGGTCCTGAAAGAAATGAACTTCCTGCAAATGGTAATAATCATACTCATCCCAAGATCTCTCAGGTAGTTTCTGCTACAGGCATTAGGGTCAAAGTGAGTGTGTCCATCTTTCGAGGTTGGAAAGCATATAGTGATAAAATAGATTTCTCCAAAGAAAACTCAAGGTGATTCCAAACTGATCAGAGCAGTCAAGCAATAAGCTGTAATCCTGAACGAGTCTTTTATACTTGGCAGACTCCATTAACTTCAATAGGATTTACTGGCATATGTCACTAGGCTAACAATTGAAATCCTCCGCTTCAATCCCCAAATCACTTACTTTGGGGAAGTCTCATTAATAATAATTAGTATTTCAGAGTGGGAGGTATAAAAATGCTAACACCACCTGCATCGTGTGCCACTAGAGAGAAATTTAAATTGATAATATTTAACCATAGAAAAATAAGGGAGGAATTCCTTAATCCGGTCATATTTATCTGTATTACCATAATACCCTCTCCCCAGCAATTTTCTCCTGCCTGATTTGTTGAAAAGTGCAACAGGCTTAACTTTATCACATGCACTGTTAGAGCAGAGGAAAGAAAGATTCTTTCACTGGTGCATCTCTGCTAGAACACTTGTCCTCAGAGCTCCGCTTGTAGTTGGCATAATGAGATGGGAGTTACAGAAATGATAATGATAATAGGATTTAGTGTAGCAGTGAGAAAATATAACAGAACCAAGAAGAACATCTTGCATTAGTAACTGTTAAACAATTGCTTAACCAGAAGATGTAATTACTTAACATTACAACATGCCACCCAAAAGGGCAGCAGGCAGTTCCTAGTGAATTGAGAGGTAGAGCAATGATTCTTTGACCTTGTACCAGTACAGCCCTGCAAAATTGTGTATCTCAACTGAAAGCGAAACACTCAGGGCCTCATCACAAAGGTCAGGTGAAGTGTCCTATTTGCTTGGCTTCAGGGAGAGAAGAGAGGAGCAGTGGGGTGAATTTGTCACCCTGTGCACAGCTCCGCCTTGGTGATGTTTTCCCCATCACATAGGGGAAGTGTTGCCCTTCTGAGGAGAACCACTGCTGATGCCATTGGAAAAAACATGGGAAATTTCCCAAGTTGTGGGGAAGCCTCCTGCAATGCTTTTACCTTGGTTTGGTGGTGGGGCCTCTGCCAGAAGTCACACAGTGTTATATGATGGCTGGTGTAGGGATTCTCCCAGAAGACAGGGTGAAAGTGTCCTAGGATGCTTTTTTTTAAGGTGTGATGAGGTCTTCAGTATATATTATTGTGTTTGGTCTTAGGGCTTCTTGGGGGGGAATCAACATTTCGGACTGACCCAAGCAGCATATGTTCGCTTTCTTCACTCAAATCCAGCTATGTTAATGTTATTTTTCCACAGGAACCAAAAAAACCCTCAATAACTTTCTTCATTTCGATCAGTGGAAATATAATAACAAATTAGATTACTGAAAATGAGTTGCCCTTTCATAGCATCTTAAATGTGTTTCTGCAGACTACCTCTTTATTTTTCCCAGTGGTAAAATTGGCCCTGAGAATGTTATTGGTATCAGTATCATCATTTTTATTTATATCCTGCCTTTCCCACAAAATTAGCACTCAAGATGGCTTATAATGAGTATAATATAGCTAAAACATATAAAAGGTCACAATTAAAAATAATTAAACTATTCACAATATTAAAACAATCTGAAAGATGCATTTAAAAGGAAAGCAACAATTATAATCTAATAGATGGAGAGGTAATATGATTCTAGTCAACCCAGGCATCGTTATGACTTCAAGGTGCTTTGAGCCTGGCTTTCCTACATTTAAACCCAACAGTTTCTGAACATCATGCTGTATGATGTAGTGTGTGAGAGAGTGATAGAGTAATAATAGATTGATGACTATAATAAGAACCTTTTGTAAAGGGAACAAGACTCTTAACAGACAAACCTGCTAGGAAAAAATGATGGTGGGCACAATTCACTGAAAATATGTCGGGGTTATGAGACGTTAATAACTGAGGTTTATGGGAACATGACTCACAATTCATGGAAACAATATAAGGAGCCAGAGGAGCACAAATATAATGGTTTGCAGGTGGTGAGTGACTCAAAGAAAGCATTATTGGCTTAAGCAGGTTCCTCTGTTGCCTGCAAGTAGCATTTCAAGTGAAATAGTAACAGTTGCATATTTTGGTAGAAAATTCATAGTTAGATTATGTAATAATTGCAAATCAAGGTAATTTTTTTCATGTTTTCTTTATTAGGCATCGGAACCTAAATTAATCTGGCAGGAACTGGAAGGGAAATGTTGGCAAAGAGATTATGGAAAAATGTTTTTCAGGCCAAAAATAGGCAAATAAATTAAGGAGTGTAATAGGCAAAGAAATTAAGGAGTGTAAAAATAACCTGGCTAAAGATGTTTTGGAGATATGGGTTAAGTTAAAAAAAACAAGATATTTCCAGGAGTTTCCCCCTTAACTCCAATAGTGTTACTGGAGAATTTTCCAGAAGACCTGAGAATTAAATTTAAATATAAAAAATAGTGGAGGTGGAAACTGCTCTTTCCTGGAAAGAATGGATACAAAATTCAATGGGCAAGTTTAATAAGTTAGAAGAACAAGGTGCTCTGAACTGGTTTGAGAGACAACAGCTGTATAACTGGAAAAAGGACTGGTTAAGTAAAAATTCCAGATGTAGAGCATTGAATAAATAAGAGGAATGGCTAAGTAAACTTAAAACCCAAGAAATAATAGGGAAAGGATTAATTGGGAAAATATATAATGGATTAATTGGCGAAGAAATAGGGCTAAAGCTGTTTGAAAAGGTATGGGAAGGAGACCTTTGACAGATTTCGATTGGAAAAGGGTTCTGAAGTGGAGAGTGGTTAAGAATTTATCAACAAGATTAAAAGAAAATGTATTTAAAGTTATATGGAGAGGGTATATCACACCGGCCAAACAACATCAGATGGCTAGCAAGCAAAGCAACCTCTGCTGGAGATGTGGCATGTACAAAGGGACGTATTTTCATTTATGGTGGAAATGCCCCCAAGTGAAGAATTTTTGGAATGATATATTTATTGAAATAAGCAATATTATAGGGCTAAATATTACTCGGGATGCTAGGTTAGCATTACTAATGGACACCACAAAGTTGAATTTAGAAACAGAAAAAAAAAGAATTGATGATTATTTTATTCACTGTGGCAAGAATTATAATAGCAAGGAATAGGAAAATAATAACTAATCTTACACTGGAAGCTTGGTATAGGGAGGTTTGGAACATAGCCTTAAATGATAAACTAACAATGGAAATGAAGGTATTCAGGGGGAAAACTAATAGATCACATTTTGAGGCATATTGGTCGGTCTTTATTAAATACACTTTAGAGAGTGAAAATGGAATGCAATATAACCCTGTTGGTCAGGAATTTTGGATATGACATTTGATTAATGGTTGATTTATAAATATATGGCGAAGGAAAGGATACCGGTTCAGGCCTTGGTGGTGGGCTATGTGTATGTAAAATGTCCACTGTTTTGTGTTTTGTTTACATTGTAAGTTGTTATTGTATGTGAATAAAATCTTTTTATCAAAGGTGGAAAGTAATGTTCCACAAAGAACAAGTTGTTTATAATTAATTATATTCTTGGTAGCTATTGCTATCAGAGTAACACTGTAGTTTAAAGAACTTGATTGCTCTTTGGGGTACATGTGTAAGGCTGTAGTTACTTTTACAGAAATGGGACCTTGCTAAATGGTGAAGGAGGAATGTCACATGGTTCAGGTGTGAGTTTCTGCTCCATGCTGCATTGGGGCATTGATATAAGCAGTGTCTATGGAGAGATCTTTTTTGAAAAAAATAATCTTTATTCAGAGCTTTCATTAAAATATATACTATATAAAATCAAAAGTGTTGAGAAGAAAAAAAGAGAGAAAATGAAATTAAGGAGAGAAAGAAAAAAAACAGAAGAGAACAAAACAAAAGAGAGAGAGAAACCTTCACCCAAATAGTGTTTCTTCTTGATTTCATGGAGTGTCTTCCATGAGGTATCTTCCTTTTCTATCTTTAGTTTGTCCTTCTCCCTTCCTTTCAGATGAGGTCAGTCTCTTTTTTTATACTACTATCAGAAAAGATATAAATATGATAATGATGATGGTGATGTTGATAATGATATCAGTTGCATTGAAAAGAGAGTTGAATGGATCTTTCTTCTTGGGTGGAAAGTTTACTGTAACCCCTATTCTAAAATGTATGCAGGTTCCAGAAAAGTAATCATTTATGTATTTAATACCTATGGCTTCTATTTATGATTGGAAATTGCCAATCTACAGGCTGACTAAAACATCCAATGCACTATGCAATTCAGTGGCACCCTTATTTAAGTTCTAGGTTGGTAGCTTTTTCACTGCAATTTCTAGAGCAGTGTTTCCCAACCACTGTGCCGTGGCACACTAGTGTGCCGTGAGTGATCACCTGGTGTGCCGCGGAAAAACCTCTCTTCCCCCTTTTCTTCCCCCTCCTGCCGAACTCCTGCTGCTGCTGCTTGCGGGGGGAGGAGGAGGAGGAGGAAGAGCCGGGCGGCGGCAAAGAAGGGCTGGGGCGCCGCCTCCTTCGGTCATTTTCATGTTTATGTGTACCAACTATTACTACATTTGGCATTGGGTGGACGTGATAGCCTTTCTTGTGACTGTGTAACAACTCTCCTGTTCACCAGTTATACACGAGGGTCTCGTCTAATGCCCACCTGGAATGATACAGGAGCATATATATTGAAGGTGGAAGCCTCATTATTGTTCCATGAGGTGTATGGATGCATAAGAACAGTACTAGTGGACTGCTTTGAAGCTATATGGACACTTTTTTTCTAAACACACAGAGAGACTGACAGCTGTTGAGCAAGACCTTCATGTGTGTCTTTCTGCCATTCCTGCCAGGATATCTATGTTGTGTTCATCAAAACAGGCCCAGGTTTCACACTGAGTGTATAAATATATTTAAAAACATATTAACTATATGTATTACTGTGTTAGAGTGTCATTTTGTGTCATTTTGGTTGGTGGTGTGCCCCAGGATTTTGTAAATGTAAAAAGTGTGCCACGGCTCAAAAAAGGTTGGGAAACACTGTTCTAGGGAGCTGACCTGAAGTGACTGAACTAAATATCCAGATGGTTGTTAGCACTCATATCTTGCTGTCACTAAAATGTGTGATTATGTGTGTGTGGCTATTATAGGCTTTTTGAGTCACTTCTTCTAGACTTCTCTGCATATTTTACATATTTTTCCCTTGGGGGTTGTGTGCGTTAATAGTTAAATAGTTGGAACTCACATCATACAAATTTCAATGGAAAAGGTGAATCCAATCTGGCATTCATGTAATGAAGTTCTAACAAATAGTGTGCATTTCTGTGGATTGAAGTGTTTAGGTAAAAAGCCAAAGACAACAGAAACAAGTCAACTAGCAAACAAGGTGGGAGGGGGGGGGGGAGGAAGTATGTCCATTATTAATTTATGCACTTTAGAGATGTACCCACTTCCTTGAATAAATTAAAGCTTATTATACTGTTTTTAAAAGCTACTGTGAACAAAAACAATTGTATCTTTCAATAATGAGGGCATAGAATTATATGATACTGGTACTGCTTGTTAAAAATTAGCAAATTTTTTTCAAAGGCAAAAAGCCTTTCTTTGATGAGCTGATGGCTACATTATTTTGTTCCTCTACCTTCTAAAGAACTCTCCTGTGACCACTGATTTACATCAAAGATTTGCTGACAATTCAGCATTCTCAGCTTATTCTTATGACTAAGAGATGAAATGCAGTGTAGTTTAGCTTGGATTATTCACCAGGGGATTGCTCAAATTGAATTCATTTTGATAAGGAGAAGAACAGGAAAATGTTTTGGTCGGGCAGTTTTTACTGTGTCATATCAACCCCAAGACACCATCCCCATCCCACATGATAAATGACGTGAAGTATACCTTATCGGTGTGCTGTGCAGTGGTCAGACCTGACTGTTTACATCCGTAGGTTTGCTGGTAGATGAGCATTTTGCTAAACTGATTACTTGCTTATGTAGTTATTAATATTGCTTCAATGAAACCTAACCCCTAACAGTTATTTGAAGGTGGCACCTTTAAGCAAGTGGAGGGATGGAGAAGTAGTTTTCTCGATTTTGACTCAGGCAAGAACTTGCACCCAGAATTGAAAGTGCGAAGAAGAGTCTAGAGGTGTTCTAGAATCTTGTCACTTCCTATTTGCTTGCATTATTATTTGTTTGCTGGGGTTAGTAATAGGAGAGAACAGTGTGTGCTGTGGCACATTTAGATATGGTACAAACATTGGCTTTATTTCACTGCTTACTCTTTGGTAAAATCTTAGGATTTTTTTGTTAAAATATTTGGATGACTTTAATGCTCTTTACATAGTACTGCCTTTAAAGAACATTCAGAAACTCCAGCTGATTGTTAGTAGGGGATGACTACAGGAAGTGCATAATTCTTGTTGCAACACCTTTACTGGCACAATTCGATGTGTTGCTGATGACATATGAAAACCCTATATGGCTCAGATCAAGCAGTCTATTCTCACAACATCACTATAGCATTGTTTTTCTATTTGAACTGTCATGGGATTGGCAGTTTTCTCCTGAGGCATTAGAACAGTCTGAGAATTCTATATGCCCATAATTAAACTGCAAATTGAAGGATTTCATAGGAGAAAACTATGGCAATTAAAGTAAAATAATAGTGCTATAATTCTGTTGTGTGAATGGCTCCGAGATTATGGCAAGGATTGTGTGGCTGCATTTGAGACTGCCCATGATTTGAGATCTTCAGGGGAGGCACTTCTCTTTGTGCTAGGATTCTCACAAATACATCAAGTGGGAACATAGGGGAAAGACTTCTTGATTGCAGCTCCCCAGGCTCTGGGACACTCTCCTAGAGAAGTTAGGCTGGCTTCCTCACTGTTATTCTTCATTAATAAACATATCACCCCTCTCACGCTTTCTAGACAAGTGAGGAACTGGGTTGCTGTGAGTTTCTTTGGGCCATACGGCCATGTTCCAGAAGCATTCTCTCCTGACATTTTGACCATGTCTATGGCAGGTATCCTCAGAGGTTGTGAAGTCTGTTGGAAACTAGGCAAGTGAGGTTTATATATCTGTGGAATGTCAAGGAGGCCGATCATAGATGTGGGTGAAACATCAGGAGATAATGCTTTTGGAACATGGCGGTACGGCCCAGAAAACTCACAACAATCCAGTGATTCTAGCCATGGAAGCCTTTGACAACAAAGTAAATAACCGTTTTCAATAGTCCTTTGTTGATTAGTTGTTGTGGATGATGAAAGCTTTTCAAAAAGAACTGAACTGTTTAACTGTTGTTTTGTTTTTAATGCCTCTGTGCATTTAATTCTGTTGCTAGTTAAATTATATATTTAATTTTGTTCACTATGAATTTTAGTGTTGTATCTATTGTAAGCCACCCTGAGCATTGAAAAAGTGGTATATATCTATATTACAATGAGAAGAAGACTAAATTGGGTTGCAGCATACCCAATATAGTGTCACCTCTAAATTCAACAGATTTAAAGGAGGGTTGTTGTTGTTGTTAATCTGCAAATCATTTCTGATTTATGGCAATTCTAAGGAGAACTTTTCTTAGAGTTTTCCTGGCATGATCTGTTCATAGGAAATTTGTCTTTGCCTTCTTTTGATTGAGGCTCTAAGAGTGTGACTTGTCCAAGGTCACTCAGAATGGTTCTACACAGCCATTTAAACCAAATCAGCATGTGGATTAAAGAGAACCAGTTCACTGTGGAGTGCCTACACAAGCACCCAAGGAACCAGTTCCAGGCTGAGAAGGAGCCACAAAGATCTGATGATTGTGTATTGAGCCACACCATTGATTATTTTCTCTACCTCATCCAGTGGGATGTGCTGAGGGGGAACAGCATGTCTGATAGGGATCACCACTGGTTTTCACATGGGAGAGGTGTTAGTTTACCTTCCAGCCAGCTGTGTTTCTGAATTTTAAAATACTTCAGCACTATGCTAATCATGACAAGGACTTCACATTTTTCTGTCTCAAGTACAATTTTGCATGGGATATAGACTGGCTATAAAGATTGTATGGCTTGTTCTTGACTTTCCAGTTAGCTTTTTAAAATACTTTATGTTGTTTCTGGCTGGATGCATGCTGCAACACACATTGGGAGTGTACATTTTGTGGACACCATGACCTCGAGAAGGCTTCAGATTTCATTTTAATGTCTGTGTGGAACTGCCCCCAATGGCTTTCCATGACTGAGTGGATATTCAGACCCTGGTCTACAGAGAAGTAAACCAGTGCTCAAATCACTACACCACTCTGGCTCTCACAAAGGGGAATTGGACCGATGTACTCATTTCTTTATCCATAACCCACCTTTCAGCTGGAAAAGCTCTCAGGCTGGCATACAAATAATTAATTTGGCAGTTTCTTGCCCTAAAGTTAACAATGTAAATAAGACATAACATATAAGAAGAGGGAATGACAGTAGAAGAATGAATGAAATCCAGTAGATATTGGCTCCTTTCTCTTACTCACAAGCCAAAGAAATGGGAATTAGAATTATGAAGCAAGCTGTTGTCACCGGCAGCTGGGGAAGAAGGATGCTGGAGCTGTGCCTGTCTGCTCTTCTCTCCCCAAGAGGCAAACGCAGCAGTTGGAATATCAAAAGTGGGGCTGTCACTAGTCATGGGGGCAAAGACACAGTGGTGATGTGCTTGCCACCTTCTCAGAGACCAAAACAATTGAAACTAAAAATAAATCATGAAGTACCAATGAAGAATCAATAGATATTAATCATGTTATCTATATATCATCTTCAGTATTATTTATTTAAGCTCCTGAAACTTGTTTATTGGGGGCAAAAGCATGAGAGTGTGGTTATACTTATACATGATGTCTGCACTCATCCAATATACACTGGGTGAGCCACACTGAGAAGGGAATGCTAGGCTCAGATAGCATTTGATCAAGCACTATTTTTCTTATGTTCTCTCACTACACACATTTGAGAGTTTGGGTGTGTTCCTTGACCTTCAGTCATGTGGGATGACACAGACAGAAAATGAGAGAAAAGAGTAGCACTAAGAGAGTACTCTGCAGTGCTGTAAACTGGCTGTGATCAGCTTCAGATCTATATTAACTTTTTCCAATATCAACTTTTTCTAGTATCAGTATGTATTCACAAAAATCAAGATTTTCTACTCCATAGTTCTATAGCTTTGGAGGAACCAGCCAATCATACTTACTTCACTTTTTTCAAGAAAGAAGAGTGGAGTGGTTTTTGGATATGATCAGAACAAACCAGAGATCCACTCATTCTGTCACAAATTTGAAACATAAGAGATGTGTGATCTCCCAATACAAGAAGTGAAGGATTACTTTTTTCCTTAGAGAAGATAATGTCATCTCTGTATTTTAGGAGATAATCTAATCATGCATGAGGTATTTCCCATTAAGGTGAAATGTAACTTTGTTTTGTTCACTCCCTTTTATGGGGCAACCACACAGTGTTGTGTCCTCTTTGCAGTTTTGGCTCTTGGGTACTGAATGCCTGTTGCCATGCAGGGAAGTCTGCAGAAGATCTGGACCTGCTGATAGATTTTCCAGTTTTATTTCTAGTGAGGTAATTACTATTGTGGACTGTGCTTGTTCATATTTTATTCAGTGAGTTGTATGTTATATTAGGTGTTAATGCTCTGTGCAATTGCTTATGAACCCTTCACTACATGGCTTTTAACTCCATGTCACGGGATGCAGTTCTCAATAAAAACCACTTGCTGGAAAAATAAGATGAGTTAACCTTTAACTTAGATGTTTATTAGCTATAATAAAATATGAGGTAAATAACAGTAGAGTCACAATCATCATAGACTAGATATTCACTGCAGGAGACAAAAATAATGCTACGAGGAGCTGCCTAAATCAAAAGCAGTAAGTTGACTGTAGGCAGCCTACCTTATTACATGCTGAACTGAACAGATGTCTGGATATTTAACAGCCCCCCAGCCCTGTTATAGTTTTGTATGGCTTCATTTGGAGTTCATGAATAGATTATCTAATAATTATTTAACTTTTCTTTTTTTCTACAGATGGGGAGTTTGTTGCTGCTAGTCACTATAGCTCCTTTTTCATTAGTTGATTTATTTTGGGTGACATTAAATATTATTCCAACTGTGTGTCCACACTGTTCTCTTAATTATCCATCCAGATCTCAGTTTTATTTTCTTGATGGTTTTTTGAACTGTGTCCCATGTGCTGTGACCTTGGGGCAAAAAATGATGCTAAATTTAGAAGAAACTTAACTAATTGACACATTAGGCTGACTCCCTGCCAACTCCAAATAACACATTAGACATTGTCTCAAAACCAGATAGCATATATTCTGTGATCCGCAGAAACTGTTACAGTGGCTGGTTTACTTGTGCAAATAACTTTCACTTAGATAGGTAGCAGCTTTACTTTTACCCCCAACAGAAACAATTTCGACAAATAAACGACTCCTCTGAGCAGTGTGAGGAGGAAACAGTAGATCCATTGCAAAGCATGAATTCACTTCTCAGATGTAATCATGGAGCAAGAGAAGAAATTGTCTAATGAAAACATATAGTGCCCGCTAGGGCTGTCCGATTGATAAAAATGTTTCAAAAGTTGTTATAAAATTAAGGGGCACCGACAAGACATTTCTAAAGTGTTTCTAAAATATTGTGTTTGCTTAGTTACTATAATGAGAGTAAGGGATTTTTGGTACTATTTCATTAAGTAATTGTGTGGCGAGGTGGCGGCTTTTGAAAATCTTTTCTTCCTCAATTTTAGAGCTATTGGGGTGAAACTTTCTGCAATGGTAGAACACGTTTAACAGTGTTACCCCCCCCCCCCAAGTTTCAGAACATTTCACTCATCTATTGATTTTTGGAGAATTGTTTTGGTTTTTACCAAAAATCTTTTTTAAAAACAAGAGCTATGTCCTAAATTTTCTCTACAATTACACAACATAACCAGGGAATCATTCCTCCCAAGTTTCTTAAATATTAGCATATCTTCTGATTCTTAGGGAATTAAAAAATTGTCAAGAAAAAAATATTTTTAGCTGCTGTGTCTGGCTGGAGTGGGGTGGTGTTGTGGACATACTTGGAGAACAGGACACATTTACCACTGCAATCAAGTCCATCAAGTTTCAAAATGTTGTTTTCTTTTTGGCTGTATTATGCGCACAGAGATCACACTATCACTAGAAAAAGCAGTTAAGGCAACTTGCTCCTGATTTAAACAAGTGGCTGTGTTCTATTTTGCTGGATTATGCACACTAGCACTAAAAAAATTGCAGCCAAACCAACTTGTGCCAGAGTTAAACAACAGGTTGAGTGCTTTTTTGCTGGATTATGCACACAGAGACAACACTAGCACTAGAAAATGCTGCCAAGGCAAGTTGTGGTTGGGTGAAAAAATGGTTGTGTGATTTTTGGCTCTATACACACACAGCACACAGAGAGCAATGTAGTCCAGGCAGTAACCCTCAAAGATTCCCTAAAATGCAGCAAAAATATAAACCAGTCATAAGGCAAAAGGCACCACCCACCCCAAGAAAGAATAAGCAAGTCCCTGTCTGCTAGATCCTGTCTCAGTGTCTCTACACTGTGCAAAGCTTCTCTGTCCCTCTCTTTTTTCAGTGCGAAGAGTCAGCCTCAGCTACCATAAGTCACTCAGAGCACTCCGGTGGAGAGCGACTCATCAAATAATAAATTGAAATGAAAATGAAATAAGCTAAGCAGCAGCTCATGGAGTCTCCTTCCCTCTCTTCTCCAGTGCAACCCAGTGTCCTATGCCTGCTGGCCTGCCTGCCTGAAAAAAAAAATCTCCTCTCTCTTTCCCTTCCCGAATGGAGGGTGTAATGAGATGCTGGAGAATGTAAAGAGCAATGGCCATGGCTCTCCGCCTCCTCTCCCTCCTTCCCCAGCCCTGATTGGCTGAGAGACATGACGATAAGTTTTGTTTTGTTTTCTGGTAGTGCTTGGTTGCTCTGTGGATTAAAACTTTGTCTCAGAGAGTTATGAAGTTTATACGATTTATGAAAAAATACTAGGATAAAGGTTTGATTATTAATTTTTTGGCATGGACAATGTCCATGCATCAGATTTTGTGTCATAAGTACTAATCTAACAAATTTGATCTGACTTATGATGAGTTATGAAAATTTTGCACAGCCCTAGTTTACATATGTAGACTATTTGCATCATGCAGGTAAGCAACATTTCATAACTGATTTTTTTTATTAAAAAAGATTATAATGACTGGAATTAGTAAATTCTGGGCATAAATCTATTATTTTTTACTTAAGTGAAATGACTATGCAATGTTTCTTAATGAAGTAGAATATTGGAATGACCCATGCAAAATGAAGCATGCTTAATTATGGATTTTGAATATTTAATATATTTACAGGGTCACAACAACTTGACCAGAGCCAGAATAGCGTATGTAAGTTAAATACACAGTTCAGAGGGGTGTCAAAAACAAATCTGAGAATGCTATTCAGATTACAATAGCTAACTAAGGGCCCATTTACATGGGCCAAATAATACAGGACAGGAGTGCACAGACTCCATATTGTCCACATGACAGAGTGCTGATTTGACCTCCATGCTGGCCAACGCCATTAAATACAGTCCTGCTTCACATTAGCCAAAATTGGGAATGCCATGGATTTTCCACTGACTTAGGGGTAGTATAAACAGTTGGTCCATCCTGCTTTCCCCAGGCTCCATGCTCTTTGTTTCAGAGAGAGGAATGGGGAAAGGAAGGGAATGATCCCACTCCCCCCCTCCCCCTACCATTTCTGAGTCAACAAAGGTAACAAGTGACAACCAGAAGCAATTTGGTGCTATGAGAGCATCAAGATGAGGGTGGTAAGGGTGGCCACTGAGATTCAGTGCTGCTCCACATAGACATAAAGGCTGTCTGTGTGGACTACCCTGGGGCTGATCTGGAGTATTCCACTCTGGACCAGTCCAGCGTACCCTAAGTAACTCATGAAAGACTTGTTCTATTTGAAAAACTATTTGCTGGAATTATATATGACCAGTCACATTATGTAACTTTACATATACCTAGCAATGTAGCAGAAACTACTTTGCTGAATTGCAAAGGTGTGCAATGTACATCCCTGCACAATGCAAATCGGTTCTCAATGTACATCTGTTCTTGGCCTTTTGGCTAAGATCAAGTATAGTATCTGTTCTCAGTGAATGATGTGTAGTGCACAGTGTGCATTCTGCTCATTTGTGCATTACATAATGATGTGCCCCATGTCCACATGGGCATGGTGCACCAATGAGCATGATGCACTGCTACATAGTAATGCAATATCAGTCTTCTACTGTATATGGATGTTATACAAATGCATAATTACATCCTGTAGATGTAAATCAATTTTTGGAGACATAAGGATGCAACAGGATTCCAGCAGTTACTTTCTGCACAAAACATTTTCAGAGATGGTGCAAGCATCTGACCCCTAATGATCCACCACTGTTCAGTACAAATCTTTCACTGGTGCTTCATAACAATTACCACATTGCATTGTTAACTGATTCCAGATCCCTTATCAAGGCATCCTTGAGTCTGATGCAGGACAATTGAGGCACCACAACTATTCATTTACCACCATGACAACTATAACATGAGAGGAGGAACAGTGGCAATGGAAGGAAGAGATGGATGTGAAGATCTTCATGTGGAAAGGAGGCACAACCCATGAAGATTTGTCATCTTGCCATGAATAAGACAGTGTATGTTCTAGGTCAAGTTTCTATTTGTGCAAACAATGCTACTGCACATACCGATAGAATTTTTTTAAAATTTATTTACTATGCTTCTATACTGCCCCTCTCAGCCCAAAGGCGACTCGAAGCGGTGAACATCTCCCAGAGTTAAATATTTTGGATTTTAAAAATGGTAACAACAGTCAAATATGTACATGTCTGTAATATTTTCTAACCTTCATTTTTATTTATTATTCATGTAACATATTTATACCCTGCTCTTTTTGACCCTGAAGGGGACTCGAGTCTGCTTTACACATAGGCATCTATTCAATGTCATAAAAACAATATACAATAAAAATTAAAATTAAAATTAAAACCACATTCCAATATTTAAAAACTTTACATCATCTATTAAAATCCTAAAATCAGGACAGTAAATAAAAAACAACATTCAGAAAAATTGGGAATTCCAGACAAGAATTCCCCCATGCAGGAAGCAGTCAGGCTTTGAAGCTGCAAGGCCATTCAATGCTGATCAAGGTGGCCAATTGCAACATTTACACCTGCCTCAAACAAATAAGAGTTTTTTTCTCCCACCTTGGACATTCCACAGATATATACCTCACTTGCCTAGTTTCCAACTGACCTCACAACCTCTGAGGATGCCTGCCATACGTGGGCAAAATGTCAGGAAAGAATGCTTCTAGAACATGGTCATAAACTCACAGCAACCCATTGATTCCAGCCATGAAAACCTCCAACTCTACATATTTCCAGCATGATGACCCAAAATGCAGACTGTGCAAGGAAGCTGATGAAACCATTGATCATATCATCAGTTACCGCAAGAAAATCACACTGGCAGACTACAAACAGAGTCACAATTCTGTGGCCCAAATGATTAATTGGAACTTATGTCACAAGTAGCACCTGTCAGTAGTAAAGAACTAGTGGGATCATAAACCTGCAAAGGTAGTGGAAAATTAACACACAAAAATACTGTGGGACCTTTGAATCCAGACTAACAAAGTTTTGGAACATAAGAAACCAGACATCATGATTGTGGGGAAAAAAGTTTGGATTATTAATGTCGCTATACCAGGTGACAGTTGCACTGAGGAAAAACAACAGGAAAAACTCAGCTGTTATCAGGATCTCAAAATTTAACTGCAAAGGCTCTGGCATATACCAGTACAGGTGGTCCCAGTGGTAATCGGCACACTGGGTGCTGTGCCAAAAGATCTCTGCTGGCATTTGGAAACAATAAACATTGACAAAATCGCCATCTGTCAACTGCAAAAGGCCACCTTACTTGGGTCTGTGTCGATCATTCGAAAATACATCACACAGTCCTAGATGCTTGGGAAGTTTGACTTGTGATTTTGTGATATGAAATTCAGCATATATATCTCATTTGCTGTGACATGCTGTGTTTTTGTGTCAGAATAATAATAATTATTAATAATAATAATTGTAGGAGCAACCCAGGGGCCACCCAGTCCAGCCTCCTTCTGCCTTTCAGGAAAAGCACCGTCAAAACAGTGGCATGGAGGTCCTGTAGGTGGTGGCGGAGTGGGAGAGGCTCTGTAGGTTGTGACAGTGGAGCTCTACAGGCTGTGTGCTTTCTAGGCAGGGGGGGGGCAGCAGAGTCCCCTCACAGAGCCCCTGACTGTGTTTTGCGGAGACCTAAGGACTCCGAAGAGCACAGTTTGAGAAACACTGTTCCTAACTCCTTTAGAACATTTCTAGTAGGCTAAGACCTGCTACTCGGAATATTCTAAAGGAGTTAGGGAATGGGCAAATTGAGAAAAGAGTCAAAGTACAATAAAATCAGATCTCTTCTAATCCATGAATACAGCTCCAGAAAAGGTCAATTGTGAGGGTTTTCAATTCAACATATCTACAGCTGGCCAACCTCGCTGACTCTTGACCATTTCAGTCAGACAGAACTACATGATAAAAAAGCTTATAAAATCATGATAACACATGGCATTTAAGATATACCATATTGCGACTACACTGTTTGGGACTAAGCAGAAAACTAGACTATAAGGTGGATGTCTAGCAAAAACAAAGTATATAATATAATTTTGAGATGTACCTTAAATGAATAAATTGATTATTGCAGACAAGTAAAAAGAAAAGGGAGGTGGGGAATGAAACATGGAACATGAAATGGTAGAATATAATCTCTGGAATAATGTGATTTTCTCAGTGAGATAGCTCTTGCTCAAATTTGTTTCTAGGTTGTACTATTCAGATGTGATAGTACAACATACAGAACTGGTTGCTTATAAAGGTTAATTAATTCATATTATTCATAACTAGCAGCAAACCTAGAAGTATTTGGTGGAAGATTATAACAGACAATGATAGACTTAAACATTGACTACACATTGAAGGACAACAAAATTGAGAAAGGTTGACTTTAGCCCCCCTCCCTCACTCCCTCCCGCCGTCTTTTTTTTTTTTTGCATAATGCAGAAATATAGCTCAAGATTTTGGAAATGAAGGACAGCTTCTTACATTCAACACTTTATTCAGCAGCTTTTTTTTACTCAGTCCAAGCACATGCACAATCTGTTTATAAAAAGGGAAGTGGAGAAATGCATAAGATAATAGGTATCAAAATTTGACTTTGTGACAGAAGAGATTCAGTATGAATTACAGCAGGGCCCCAGTATAGTTTATAAAGATTTTATTTTTCTTTTTTAATCCTCTAGTTTGCTTTAGGCCATGTTTGCTTCATAAACTGAAGTTTGTTTCATAAACCTAACAATATTACTTTACCTTCCAGGTAACACACACACACAAATTTCCCCAGTTGCTGCACTGCTCAGATTATATGCATCCTTCACTTAGAAAAGCTTGAATACATAGATTAGAAGTGGGGAAACTTGAGCCCTCCAGAACTGAAGACATTGCAAGTATGGTCAATTTTAAGGGATTGTTGAAATTCAAATAAAAAGTATCAGAACGGGCAGAGGCTCTGTTTCAATTTCAACCATGATACAGAGCAAATAATTGATATCAATCATGGTATCCTTCTCAGGAGACTTGCTGGGATGGGACACGGGGGGCACGGTTCTACTGTGGCTCCGGTCCTTCCTGGAGGGTCGCTCCCAGTCAGTGAAGCTGGGGGACTCCTGCTCGGACCCCTGGCCATTGATTTGTGGTGTCCCGCGAGGATCTATTTTGTCCCCCATGCTATTTAACATCTACACGAAACCGCTGGGCGAGGTCATCCGGAGTTTTGGAGTACAGTGCCATCTCTACGCAGATGACTCCCAACTCCACTACTCTTTTCCACAAGATTCCAAGGAAGCCCCTCGAATACTGGAGCAGTGCCTGGCCGCTGTGACAGTCTGAATGAGGAGGAACAAGCTGAGGATCAATCCTGATAAGACAGAGGTCCTCCAGGTCAGTTGTTCGTCTGACTGGGGTATTTGGTGGCAACCTGTGCTTGATGGGGTTGCACTCCACTTGAAGTCTCAGGTCCACAGTTTGGGGGTCCTCCTGGATTCAGCACTGACACTTGATGCACAGGTGTCGGCAGTGGCCAGGAGGGCCTTTGCACAGTAAAATCTCATGCGCCAACTGCGACCATACCTCGTGAAGTCTGACTTGACCATGGTGGTCCATGCCTTAGTTACCTCTAGACTGGATTACTGTAATGCACTTTACTTGGGGCTACCCTTGAAGACTTGTCCAACACTCAGCAGCCAGATTAATAACTGGGGCAAGTTACAGGGAGCGGTCAATCTCCCCGTTTAAGGAGCTTCACTGGCTGCCGTTTATTTCCCAGTCCCAATTCAAGGTGCAGGTGATCACTTATAAAGCCCTAAACAGTTTGGGACCTGCCTACCTTCGTGACCGGATCTTCTCCATGAACCAGCCCGAACTCTTCGATCTTTGGAGGAGGCTCTCCTTTTGCCCCTGCCAGTCTCACAGACTCATCTGGTGGGCACAAGGGAGAGAGCCTTCTCCTCTGTGGCCCCCTGACTCTGCAACTCATTGCTTGGAGAGATTAGGAAAGCCCCCACTTTGGAAACCTTAAAAAAACACCTTAAAACCTGGCTTTTCCGCTGCGCCTTTGGAGAGTAGCCATTTAACCATATACCATTGCTCTCCTCAATGCTCCTGTCTCTGGAGTACACTCTTCCCCTTATATGAAGGCCTCTTACAACCCGTGTCTATATGAGCTCTCCTTCGCAAAGAATCTACTCCTGTTATTTCACCCTGAGTTTTTAACATTTTATCTTGTACATGCGACCTGCTTTGTCATTTGAGATTTTAGATATTGTATTTGCATATTGTTCTTTTATTTATATGTTTGTTGTGTTGTTGTTGATGTTTTTGATTTTTATTTTATTGTAATTTGTTGTTTGGGCCTGGCCTCATGTAAGCCACCCTGAGTCCCCATTGGGAAGATGGTGGCAGGGTATAAATAAAGTTTATTATTATTATATTATTTGTGACTTCAATGTAGTGCCATTGATTACAATGCAGTTTTTATGAGAGTGGCAGTCTTTGGAATTGTCTTAAGTATTTTTGTAGTGCAGTGGCTTGTAGAATTGCAGGCTTGTCAGGAATCAAATAGAGTGAGTGCCAAATTTTGAAATAATGGCCAGAATTGTTTTGTGACTTTTAGCCTGTGTGCATCCTTTTAAGATTGTTGTGGAATGAGGCAGCCAGTCCCTCCTTTGTGCAATGATACCCTGCCTTCAACCTTCCATTCTTCTACAGTATGACATCCCCCCATCCATGGCTGCTCTGGGAAGATGTTATATTATAAATGAATGGTGGGAGATAGAAGTATGCTTGGGAGAATTTTATGCAGGATCATGGCCAACATTTTTAAACAAAAATGATTCTCAGGGTACATCTGAAAACATTTCATCAGAATTGGATTTTGCCTTTTTATTTAAATCACTGAGCTTTCTTGAATATTTTGACATGTTTTCAATACTGAGAGCCATCATGCTGTAGTGATTTGAGCACTGGGCTAAGGCTCTGGAGACTTTGGGTCATAGAAAGTCACTGGGGGGATAAGTCACACTTTCTTACCCTCAGCTGGATCTGCATTGCCAGATAATCCAGTTTCAGAATGCGAATTAACTCAATTGAACTGGATTATATTAGTCTACACTGCCCTATAATACAGATCAATACAGTTAATCCACAGTCTGAAACTGTATTATAAAGTGTAGATCCAGCCTCAGAGGAAAACAGAGGTAATCCCCCTTTGAAAAAAACTTGCAAAAATAAACAAGATTGAAAAGAAAACCTTGATGTAGTCTGAAATAATGTGAAAAGAAAACCTTGTTGTAGTCTGAAATAACGTGAAAAGAAAACCTTGTTGTAGTCTGAAATAATGTGAAAGTTCACAACAATAACACCTTTCATGTTTGTGTAGAAACCAGATTTCCATTTGCTTGTCATATATTGCACTTGCTTACCTGAATTGTTAAAGGATTCAACTATTTATCCTCTTTTGCATCTGGCCATTCTATAATTTGTATCACCGGAAGTTGACCTGTTTCTATTCACAGAACCTCAGTAATAAAATGTTTCAATTTGAAATGTTAGTTATTCCAATATGCCGCACTGATATAAAAACATTTTATACTATAGCAGGAAGATTGTGTATGTGCAAAGATGGAAGGAATGGTTGCCAAACCTGATAGGTTTAGCAGAAACAAACAAACTGTCTGATTTCATTAAAGAAAGTTCAGTAGTGACAGTTCTCAAAGCCTGGAAAGTGCCTTTAGACTTTTTGCAAAGAGAAAACAATGACTTGGTAACATTCAGATTTCATAATTGGAAAGAATAGACTATTGATATGAGAGAATATGTTGTCATTATAGAGCTGTGAGTTAACTATATGCATATATAACTGCTGAAAGAAAGAATTAGTCCATCTTCCTCTGTTATTTTCTCTGAATCTTTGTGCTGCACTCTTTACTTTTTATTTTATTGTATTCCAGTTTTCTATTCTCTTTTTAATGTTTGTCATTCTTAATATATTCCTACAATTTTAAAATACAATCATTTGAAATCATTTCTGTAAAATGAAAGGTAATCAAGTGGTAAGGACTTTTTAACGTATCATGGTTCAGAACTTGTCTCCCTGTCTAAGTCACCTGTTGATTTATGGCAAAACCATGAATTTCATAGGATTTTCTTAGGAAAGGAATGCTCAGAAATGGTTTTTGCCAGTCCGTTTCTCTGGGAAAAAAACAAACCCTTAAGCAGCTGGTATTCACTGGTGTATTCACACATAATCAACCAACGAAAATATGCTGCCACTTGCATACTGAAAAAAGTTGTTCTCAATATAGCATAAATAAAGTTAGATTGAAAAATTGAGAATTTTAATATAAATGTCACAATTTGCATGTTTGATGGGGGAAGGGAGCTTTTGCTGAACAGCTAAGCAGATTACATAGAAATTGAAAAGGTTTGCCAGCTGGGCACAAATTACTGCTCAGAGAAAGAGCTGGATGAAGGTTCCCAAGGGCTGATCTTTAGAGCTACATGAAACTGTAATTTCTGAGCAATGGACATTTTTTAAAAACCCAAGCATCTGAGCAATTCCTGAGCATAGCTGGAGAATCCCTCCAATCCAGTTGGATAAACAGTGATGGACAAACAAATAGTTTGGCTTTACTGTGTATTCATTTCTAAATTTGTTTCCTCACAAGTCATCATTAATTTGTAATTGAAACAAAACAAATCCACCCAAAAGTTCAAATTGAAATATTATTAAAATATTAGATTGGTATGAACAATGTTGGAATCCAAAACTGTTGTGAACAGTATCAGACTTACCAGACTTAGTCTAAAATAAAGAGACTTCCATGAAGAGTCAGAAACCTAAGTGGCCTGCTTTCAGAAAATAACAACAAATAATGTTATTTACTTAGTATATCAAGGTAATTATTTGGGTGAGGTTTACCCTGATTTCAGAAAAGTTTTTGCCAAAGTTCCCCTGATATTCTCTTTGTGAAACTGGTAAAATGTGTGCAAGATTATGTGTAGTGCATTGATGAAACACAACCCAATGGCAGGTGATGGCTGACATGAATTTGACACAGTGAATCTATTCTGGGTTTTAATTTATACATTAAGATGTATATCCAACATGCACAATGTATTTTGGTAATAAGGTTCAATGCCTTTGAAATTTGGTCTGAAATGTGGTTCTGACTCACTGCCCTATGGACACAAAAGCCACCAAGCACAATTGTGACATTCTCCAGAAGCTGATAAATTGAGAATTAACTTGGAGAAAAAGAAGATATGGAGTAGAGGATTTTGTAGTCATCTCCCCATTGCTCATCAGTTTGAACAAAGTAAGAGAGAAGATGATCATTAAATTTGCAGATGGCATGATATCGGGAGGTGAAGCTAATATCTTATAAGATAGAAATAAAATCAGATTCAAAATCAGGGATATCTTGATTTACAATTTTAATTTGTTCTGAGACTGAGCTCTTAACACAAATTACTCTTATCTCAAAACTGATTTTGCCATTGAAATTCATTGAAATGCTATTAATTTGTTCTACCCATCCCCAAACTACAGAATGAGAAGACAGCCTGCTAGAAATCCGGGGGGGGGGGGATCAGCAGAGATACAAGACCCCTTTACACTGCAACATAAAATCCAGATTTGCTTAGAAATGGATTATATAGCAGTATAGACTCATATAATCCAGTTCAAAGAAGATAATGTGGATTATCTGCTTTGATAATTATATGGCAGTGTAGAAGGGGCCTGAAAAGAATGGAGTGGAAAGGGCAAAGGGAGGAGGCAAAAGAGGGCCGGATATTAATATGGGGAGGGGCTAAAATGAAAGGGGGTGCAGATCTGCCTCCTCCCTCCCTCTATGTGAGCTTGGCCTGCCTCAGGCATCCCCTTCAGGGACGGATACCAGCTCAGGTGGCTGAGGTCAACGATGGTGTTGGCCTCCCTGACACCCCCTGCCCTTCAGAGGCCCATCGCTTGGGCCCGGAGCAGGTCATGCAAGGCTGCCAAGGGAGCTTGAGGGGAGTGCCCGTGGTGGTGAGAAGAGCTGGAGATGGAAGAACATGGTGGCAGCAGAGGAGCAGGAGCAGAAGGAAGGAAGGAAGGAAGGAAGGGCTGAAGCCTGTGAGGCCTTGGCATGGGTGACTGGAGGTCTCCTTTCTCTCCCTCTTTGCCTCCATGCTGCCACTGCCCTCCCTTCAGTGAGTGAGAGGGGGAAAAAAGGAGGCCTCCAGTTACCTGCACTAATGCTCTGCAGGGTTCAGCTAGTCCTTCTTTCCCTCTTCTCATTCACCTTCTGCAGGCTCTCAACCGCTGCAGGCTCTCAACATGGCTGCCATCTTGCCAAAGGTAGAAGGGGTTAGCTCATAACTCAGGTTTTGGCTTGCATTTCAATTTTTTTTTTAAAAAACAACCAATGGGGGATAGTTCATATCTGAAAAAACGCATAAGTTGGTGTACTCGTAAGTCAAGGTTTTACTGTATAGGATAATGGTAACTGGCTTGACATGCTATGTACAAAATAACTAATGGATTTCAGAAGATAAGATAAATGTGAGTCAGAGAACATTGTGGTATTGAAGAAGACCAATTCATTTCTAGGCTTCGTCATGGAAGCATACTGTTGAGATCACAAGGGATGTGACTACCTGTAATGTGGTGTCCAGTTTTGTCACCTTAGTTTTAAAAGCATAGAAATAAATCAGGTGAACATGTCAAAAGTCTAGAATTCAGTTCCTATGAGAAAGGGATGTAAGTGTTTGTTCACTTAATTTATTATCTGCATCTTCAAAAAGCAAGGATAAATGTAGTATACACCTAAACATGTATGAAAAACATGGGTAAAATGCATGAGTTTCAGTGTAGGAACAAAGACATAATAATGCAATGAAGATGTGGAGTAGAATCAATCTATCAGGGAACAGTAGGCATATAGATAAAATCATGGTTGACAGAATTGTTTATCCTGCAAGCAAATAAATATGTTTCAGTTTTAATGAATGTGTCCTTTCCTTAATGGTAAGTTTGTTTGAACCCATTTTATTTAAATCACTTTGGAAATGTGGCAAATGTATTGAAAAAGTTTGCCTAATTTATATGAATTTTGTGCTTAATTGTATGTATTTTGTATGTATTTTCCTTGTACTGAACATCTTGAAAAGTACAGAGTTGGATGCTCAGGCGTGTTCCAGACTATTTAAATCTCAGCAGGTCTGAAAATATAAATTTGTGTGAAATTCAGACATGCTAAAATATATCTATAACCTAGTTTTACTAGGTTAACATGTAGCACTTTGCAGCTAAAATAATCTTAGTATCATATGCATATGTAATCCCTAGTTAGTTATACCTACATAATATTTTCAGGGGAACATGTGATAGAAGGAGGTATCCTGTACTTCAATGACTTAAGTTATTTATCTCTATGTGACAGAAGCAGGAGGGGGCCTCATACTTGGACACCAGTGCTCTTTAGAAGTGCAACCAGATAAAAATTGTATGGAAAGACAACCAAAAATTCCTGGGAACACCACCAAGTCTATCACTGACCAAGGAGATGGATCTGTGCCCATGAACTTCTCTGGTTGTTGGTGCATGGCCAGAGAAGAATTGAGGAAGAGACAAAAGTCTCCTTTACCACCCCTAATAACAATGTAAGTATGGTGGAAGAGACTTGCACTTGTTGAATCTTGGTCAATTGTTTAGGGAAAGAAGGGTTTTCCTCATATGTTGATTCAAAACTATCTATTGATTGGTGACTATCAGCCAGATGCAATTGTTGGTTTATTCATTCATTTATTTAGAACTGTTATATCCCGTTCTTCTCTACCTCCGTGGAGGGACTCAGAACATCTAACAGCAAAATTCAATGCTATACAATAAATATTGGCATAAAACAACATACAATAAATAAGTTCTAAAATACTTAAAAACTCAATAAAACATCCAACTCAGTCCAATACGTTGTAGTTAAATAACTCTTAGTCTATAACGAATCATCCATCAATCTGCAAAAGCCAGGATTTTACCTGTTTCTTGAAGGACAGGAGGGAGGGGGAAGATCTAATCTCACAGGGGAGAGTGTTCCATAGCCAGGGGGTTCTGTCTCTCGTCCCCACCAAACACGCCTGCAAAGATGGTGGGACAGAGAGCAGGGCCTCTCTGGAAGATCTTAAAGCCCTTGATGGTTTATAGGGAAAGATACGTTTGGACAGGTAAACCAGGCCAGAGCCATATAGGGTTTTATAGGTTAAAACCAGCACTTTGAATTGTGCTTGGAAGCTAATTGGCAGCCAGTGGAGCTGTGCGCTCCCTGTACCCCGCTCCAGTGAGCAACCTGGCTGCCGAGCATTGGACTAGTTGAAACTTCTGGACAGTCTTCAGAGGCAACCCTATGTAGAGTCTATTGCAGTAGTCTATTCAGGATGTAACCAGAGCACAGACCAGGAGATTTGGCTCCTAGGATCTGCCTTCTCATTGGCTGAGACTTCTTCCTGACATCACAGACTGGGGTGGAGAAGAAGAGAGAACAACTGGGATTGGTGGAATTAAAAATTAAAGGTTTGTTGCTGTGCCCATCCCTGAGGGTGTGAGCCTCATTGCCCAGGCTGGAAAGAATGGGTGTTTAGTACTATTGGACTTTGGAAGCTTGAAATAGTGTCAGGCATGGGAAACTGGGAAGTCAATCAAGTGGGTAAACTCGATGAGTCCTGGGAGTTGCTGGCAATCAGTCTCTCAGCACGGAGTCCACTAGAAGAATCTGTGTTTCTCAAGACAGTCACAAAGTCTAAAGTCACATAAACACTATATAAATTAGATTTGATAACCTTGGGTTACAGCAGGGGCTCAGTTGTAGAATCATATTAACATATTGCAGCTGGTAGTTTGATCATGCAAAGTTTTGCAACAGTGAAGAAATTAGCAAAAAAGGAAAGAGACAACCAGTGGAAAAGAGCTGGTTCTGTTTTGTTAAAGAAATGTATTACACACACACATGCATGCATGTGTTTCTTGGGGTGACAGAGTTAAGGGAATTTTATCCTTTTATTTTTACTTCTCTTGAGGCTGAGAGGGTGTGGCTTGGGAAGTTACTGGTGCAGCCCAGCTGCCTACTTGATCCCCCTTTCTCCAAAACACTACACAGATAAACAAGAATGTAAGTAAAAGTAAAAGAGTACCTAATCTAAAACAATTTCAAAATACATCCATGAGCTACATTTCCAGAAGCTTAACAAAACACAATGACCAACTCTGAACAGGAAGGCCTCCCCTGAGGAGCAGAGAGTTCAAGCTGGTTCATGGAGGGAGATCTGGTCACGAAGGTAGGTGGGTCCCAAACCATTTAGGGTGATCACCTGCACCTTGAATTGGGACCATAAAATAAATGGGAGCCAGTGCAGTTCTTTAAACAGGGGGGTTGACCGCTCCCCTTAACTTGCCCCAGTTATTAATCTGGCTGCTGATCGCTGGACAAGTTGAAGTTTCTGCGCCGTCTTCAAGGGTAGCCCCACGTAGAGTTCATTGCAGTAATCCAGTCTAGAGGTAACCAGGGCGTGGACCACCATGGTCAAGTCAGACTTCACGAGGTATGGTCACAGTTGGCGCACGAGTTTTAACTCTGCAAATGCCCTCCCAGCCACCGCCGACACCTGAGCATCAAGTAGTAATGCAGAACACTTAATTGCATCATATTGTCTTCTACTTGCCTTTTACTCAAAAGCTGCAAAAAAGTCCTGGGCGGCCTTTCACAACATTTGAATTTATTTTGAAAAACAACACACTCCGGATTGTTATTCTTTATCTATTTAGAGCCAGGATGTGCCTCAAATACACTGGCAGATGAATCAATGTGCTGCAAATCCATGAAACTTTACCACTATCATTATTGTGGCCTGTGATAAAATCCCAGATATTTTGTGGAGATACGTTCGATGAATTGGGAACTTTTTTTCAAATGAACACAACTTACATTGCTTGGAGTTTTAATCATTAACATTTCTCCAGAATTAGGTTAAAATTTATCAATAGAGCCAATCAAACTGAACGAATCTGATATTATCCAATTCATACCCAATACTAACTAAGAGACACGATGAGTTATGTTGTATTAATTATGTATTTTTGTATATTGATGCTATGGTTTTGTTTTAAATTGTTTTATGATGTATAAGCATTGAATTTTTGCTATTGTAAACTGCTTTGAGTCACTCATGGGCTGAGAAAAGCGGTATAGAAATGGAGTAAATAAATAAATAAATAGTGTCAGCACTGAATCCAGGAGGACCCCCACACTGCAGACCTGTGACTTCAGAGGGAGTATAACCCCGTCCAGCACAGGTTGCCACCCAATACCCCGGTCAGACAGACGACTGACCTGGAGGACCTCTGTCTTATCAGGATTGATCCTCAGCTTGTTCCTTCTCATCCAGACCGCCACAACAGCCAGGCACTGATCCAGTATCCGAGGGGCTTACTTGGAATCTGGTGGAAAAGAATAGTGGAGTTGGGTGTCATCTGCATAGAGATGGCACCATACTCCAAAACTATGGATGACCTCACCCAGCGGTTTCATATAGATGTTAAGCTAGAATTAAATCCAAATTCTTGAAAGCATGAACATGACCATAATCCAAAGGCTTGATACTTGAACTTGACTACAATCCCAAATCTGTTATAATCCAAACAGGAGGCACGGAATTTAAATAAGAAAACAAGATACAAACCCAAGAACATAACTCCTTACTCGGAGCTCCCAAGACATACAACTTGACACATGAAAATCCAACGCTGATCTCCTCATCAAACATTGACTCCAATTCCTTAAGAATACTCCCTCTTGCCCATTACATCACTCTTTCTCACGCATGGGGTTTCCTTTGTATATTGTTCAGTCTCTGGGAACACCGTATTTGTCTCTGTTTTGCACTATCCCTTCAGATCTGTAAATGCTGGGTTATCTGTAAACCTTCCGGCTCCTCCACATCCCTTTTAGAGTCAATCCCTGGCCTATTTTCATGAGAATAATTGCCTGTTTTCCTGACAACAGATCTACTCAAAACATTCCCATCGTTTGGAAAGAACACTTTTGCTTTCCCCCACATAAACACCAGGATCCACCAGAAAATCCTTGTCATCATCCTCAGAGGCTTCCCAAGCCTCAATAGTGAGGGAAAGGTCAATCTTGAGGTGTTGGGAGTCATAATCTAATCTCAACTCCAAGGGTTTCCTCAGAATCACAAAAGGAGAGTTGACCAGATAATTCTCCCAGGAATGTATGGGGCTGGACTTGCTCAGCCAAGCTCTAAAAATGTTATACATTTATTATAGCTATTATTACTAGAGGAGGTGTGTGGGTGGGGGTGGGGGGTTGATTCCTTGACAACAGAATGAAGATAATATCATAGGAAATCACCCTCTAAGGCAGTTGTTCTCAACCTGTGGGGCCCCAGATGTTTTGGCCTTAAACTCCCAGAAATTCTAACAGCGGGTAAACTGGCTGGGTATCTGGGTATTTTAGGCCGAAACACCTGGGAACTGACAGGTTGAGAACCACTGCTCTAAGGATTCTGCTCGATTTCACTGTTATGCAGAAGAGGTTCACCATGGGGTTCTCATCAGGGTTGTGTATATTTAAATACAAATGCCGAATTTTAAGAGCTAAACTGTCAAAGCCCTTTTTTAGATGGGCAAATCTGCCAGTTTTGCTTTTGAACACATGTTTTGCTTTTGATCTTTCTTTTATTAAAAGTTCTTAAGAAGCAAAATATGTATTTTAATCAATTTAAGAAAATAAATACATTTAAATTATTTTTATTAATAGTAAAATAAAAAAGTTAATTTATATCCAGCTTTTCTCACAAAATGAAACTCATAGTGGCTAACAATTTGAGTTCAATCAATCCATCAATGATTTATTATGGTCTATGACCAGCACAACATAGAATGGTGCACAGGTACCCAAGGAAAGGGTTAATTTGAGTTAAACCAAATAAACAATACTCTCAATGATATCTCCTCTAAATTATTGATATAAAGAAAATGTATTTCTACTTTGCAGAAAAATAATGAGTTTTGAAGCTTGGGACACCATGCTGAGTACACTACAGTAGTGAGCTGTAATATATTGCAAAGTCTTTTGGAGCTATTTATACAGAGAAACAGCACTCTCTAAAACATTCCTTCCTATGCCAAAAATAGGGTTTTGAGTAGAAAACTACACCTGTACTTCTGCACAAAATGTTTCCCTGCAAGAAACCTTAGATTATGAATGCCACTTGAAGACTGCAGTATAATTGTTTTCTGTTCAGCCACAAAATTCAATGTTCATTTATTTAGATGTCAACCACATCTTGACCCTACTTCAAGTTAAGTGTGAACAGGAGAGTAATGCAATCATTAAGACGTATGCTTCAAACGTAAGTTACATTGAAGTGAAACATCCATAGCAGAAAGTTACATGTGGCTTGAAGGTATTCTTTTTAAAAAGCAAAAATTCATTTCAATTCTTATCATATGCCTCAATTGATATCTAAATATATAGTTTATTAAGAATGTTTATTAACCAAAATTAGGCAAAATTTTTCTCCAGATATTTTTATTTTTATGTGCAGTTTTGCATTCTTGCTATTTATAATGCAATTTAAAACTTCCAGATTGACCATTTTGTCCACTATTAATTAACTATATTAATGGCTTTCTGGGTTAAGGTTAAGCTTCAAGCCTTTTCCGTTCAAACCTAACAGCTAGGAAATATCTCCACACAAATCCCTAAAGCTTATATAAAATACTGATGAAAAGGAGTAGCTATTCGGGTATTGATTTCTTAAACAAAATTACTTTACTCTGTGTATAATTGGTATAACAAGCTGTTCCTTATTTATTCCACTTTCACTTGGAATGTATTTTCAGCTTCATAGGTTTGCTCATAATCAGAAAGAAGAAAACATAGAAGAAAAGGAAGGACACAAGCCACAGATATCTATCCCCATTTTGTTGGACTCTGACCCCCCAGTACCCCAAAGGTACCAAGCTTCCTGGTTTGGGGAAAAAATGCTGCAAAATACATTCATATGTTCTACATATCAATTATTTATCTCCATTCCCTTGCTCTGCCCCAATCCATATCCCTATTTATTAAAATCTACTCAAGATCAAAGGCTTGTTTAAAAGGCCATTTTTTAAAAAACTGACATGTACCATGTTTTATGGCTAGAACAATAAAATTAGTAGGCAGTAATGCAGAGACCTTCACTCAAGGTTAGGCAGAGAGAAAAAATGCCCCTTACACAAAGCCCACCAGAATCCTGTTAATATGGCTACATTGTGTCTCAACACCAGAACAATCTCTTTGAATTGTCAGCTATTTGCACATACTTTGACAGATTTCAGGCTAACTTGCAAATACCTGAAAGTGTTTGAACAAGCAAAGCTAATTGTTTTCATGGCTTTTAGGATCAAAGAGCCATTGTTTATGCTTTGAAGCTTGTTATGTCACAGCATATGTTATACAGGTATACTGTTTTCAGAATTCTTTGTGTGTCAGATCGTGATACTAGTACATGAGATAATGAAATATCCTTTCAAATACAATGTTCTTGTATCCCAAAAAGTTTTTATTTAAAAAAGATCTATTTTATGAAAAGTAGCCCATTAATCTGATTGTATTTTGAAACAGAAATCAATTGCGGTTTGGCCAGATATTCATATTATATTTGTGCTGGATTCTTGATTTGGCCTCTACCTGAGCCTCCATTCTGTGTTAGTCACATAATGGAGGTTAATGCTTACAACAATGTGCGGGAGCATATCTCAGGCCCTGATATTGTAGGATTGGGCTTCCAATCAACACCCTCAACTGCATACTCGAAATGTGTCTGAATGCCTAGTTTTCTATAAGATTTCAAATGGACATAATAGGTGGAATTTGTACATTTTCAAGTTGTTGCTAAAGATTATTTAAAAGAATTTCCTAAAGAAGTTCTAGGGAATGAGTCACCATTAATTTGGCGATAGGTGTCATGGGAGCAGCATTATAGAACTCTATGCATGAACCTAGGTTCAAAAGAATTTTTAAATGCTCAAGAAAAAAATGAGAAAATATTTTTTCATGTATCCAAAACCTTTAAAAATGAGAATCCTCCCTAAACCCCTTTCTGCTCCCCCCCTTGTCTTTGAATAGGGGGGGGGGGGGCTAGAAATGAATTTCATCTCCCCCACAAGCAAGGAAGAAAATGTCATAACCAACCTTCATGACTACAACAACGATGATGATGATGATGATGATGATGGAGATTTACTAGTTGAAGACACTAAGCATATGACTGAAGACTAGCAAAGCCATCCTTTCATTAAACACCAAAGGAGGGGGGGGGGAGACCCTTTTGTGCCAGGGAAAGTTGGAAGCTCAAGTTGTCCTCAGACACAGTAGTATGAGGCTACAGTTAAATCAATGCTCACCTTGCTTCCCCCTCCAAGATCCCAATGTTGTACATTGGAAGGCAAGAGAAATTTATGACTGGACACATAAAAGAATGAAGCCCATCTGCCCTGTCACATCAAATATTTCTCACTTGAAAGACCTGTTTGCTAACTGCATAGTTTTTTCAGGGGAAAAGTTGATTAAATGACATGTTCTTGCTTGCAGGAATTATTTTTTCTCCCTTACATGAATTAATAATTTAACACAACATATCCCCAGTAATATTCCTAGTATAAACAAGACCATGGCGTAGAGTCCAATAGTATATTATTAGTCTTCTTTTCAGTTATGCTGAAGCAGAAGTCTCCAATCCTTCATGACCTCCAAAAAATGTGTTTCACATTCATGATGCCCTCTCCTGCCTGCAGCACCTAATATTCATAGGAACATAGGAAAATGATATAGACAATTAAAATATCAAAAGAAAACAAAACCAATATAAACAGGACAAGGAAAAGTTTAATTTAAAACATATCAGTAATAAAAATAATAAAAATGAATAATTCATGTTCCCCAATGGTTGTTGAAATAAAACAGATTTCCCCAATGCCTAACAGTTAAAAGACAGAGCTTAGCGACAAAAGCTGACAATCCTCCACTGAAAAATTCCGCCAACCACTGTAAAATGGGGGGGAAATATTCTAAATAATATACTTAAAGACAAGAAAAATGGGATATGAAAATGACCCCAAGAATAAGGGCATACAAGTAGTAGGGAGTAACCATATTTATGTACAACTAGATTGGGATCACAAGATTACGTGAGAAAGGCATTGTTTGTTTTGGGAAGTTTGGTAATATCTTTGGATGCAAGGTAGACTACAACTCCCATGCAGGCAGGTCATTCCCTCCCCCCAAACCCTTCCAGTATTTTATGTTTTCCTGAGTTATTTGAAATAGGCACTGTTTGTTTTGGGGTGTTAGATAATATCAGTTTGGTATCAGCTGCATTCAGTGCTCTCTGGGTAAGGGTGAACTACAACTCCCAGATCAGAAGTCATTAACCCCAAACCACACCTGTATGCACAGTTGGCCATGTTGGGTCTGTGTGCAAGGTTTGGTCCAGATCCATAGTTGGCTGGGTTCAGTGCTTTCTGGATAAGGGTGAATTACAACTCCCAGACCCTAGGACAATCACCCTCAAAACGACCTGTATGCACACTTGACCATGTTGGATCTGTGTGCCAAGGTTGCTTCAGATCTGATGTCAGCTGGGATAAGTGCTCTCTAGATAAGGGTGAACTGCAACTCCCAGAGCCAAGGTCGTTCACCCTCAAACCCCACCTGTATGCACAGTTGGCCATGTTGGGTCTGTGTGCCAAATTTGGTCCAGATCTGACATTGGATGGATTCAGGGCTCTCTGGATAAGGGTGAACTGTGACTCCCAGATCCAAGGCCATTTATAAAGAGACAACTTAGGCAGGGCAGATCTTTCTTATTTTTTGATCCCACTGCTATATACCAATGATAAAGGGACGAGGCTTATCGGGGTATTTAAAACCCAAAATCAAAACTGTGATAAAGCTGGAATAATCTTCTGGCCAGAAAACCTATTGAAAGACCACTGACCACCACCAAACTTATGAGCAATATTAAGCCTTTGACTTACTTGAGGTATCTTAGGCAAGAATGCGCTGGGTTTGCATTCTGGCTTGTGTACTGAGGTAACACTGAAGATATTACTTTTTAAGATGTACACTGGCACCATTAGACTTTTGATTACTGCAGGAAACTGCTTTAAAACTTATCTGACAGAGGCACACGTGAGGCAGATGTGTTCAACAATAAAACTATGTTTATTTAAGACAACTTGAACAAAATAGGCATTAAGCTTAGTGGTTCAGAAATATTGGCATAAAAGTGTATGGTTCCTTTAAGCAGTTCGAATCTTAGTTGCAAATAACACCCCTTTCCCCCTCCAGGGATTTCCTCTCTGCCTAGCAATTCTAAACTCCACTACAGATAGTCCTTCCCTGGAACTATCTCTCCACTCCTCCACCAACTATCTTCCCTAATAGTTGTAAAATCTTCTCACTAGCTTACTCTGCTAGCTAACTGACCAATTTCAGACTTCCTTCCCTATTCTCTTCTCCACTCCAGACTCCTAACCCCTTCTTCCCTAACACACTGACTCCAACTTTCTGACAGGGTTTTAAAATGCCCCCTTCAAGTCATTTTTTTTCCTTTTCCTAAGTTAGGCTCCACCCTCTCTCTCCCAGCCAATCCTAATTCCCCTCATTTCCCTCCAAGCTTACTTCTAAGCACGGCCCCTCCAGGAAATGAGATCCAAGATGAATGCCCCCAGGCACCCTTCTAAAATGGCTGCGGAACTTCCTGGGATTACTTTCCAGGCTTTACCAAGCCTAACAGGTAGGGAATTCTACACACCATTCAACCCCAAATCCTGCTTGTATGCACAGTTGGGCATGTTGGGTCTGTGTGCCAAGTTTGGTGCAGATCCGATGTCAGGTGGGTTCAGTGCTTTCTGGATAGGGGTGAACTACAGCTCTCAACATCAAGGTTCACTCTCTCAAACCCCCGCAGAATGTTCAGTTAATTCTCTGTGCCAAATTTGGCCCTGTCAATTGTCAGTGAAGCTCATAGTTTCTTGGATGCTGGTAAACTATAACTCTCATGAAGGTCAATTTTCCCCAAACATCTCCAGTATGTTATCTTAGTCATCTGGAGTCTATGTGTCAAGTTTGGTCCAGATCCATCATTTGTGGAAGTCACAGTGGTCTCTGGAACTGAGTGATGGAGCAGCAAATCCTGTCATTTGTGGCAACTGTGGTCCAGATCCATCATTGGTTGGACTCACAGTGCTCTTTGGATGTAAGTGAACTACAACTCCTCTACATCATGGTGAATTCTTCCCAAACCTCTTATTCAGTTTTTGACCAATTCCTGTTTTCTGTGTGCCATAGGAATGGGCAGGAAAGGGTTAAGTGAGAGGAAGTGGGTGGGTTCATGCAAATTTGGAGAGAAAAAGGAACCCTGGGGTGTCCATTCTGGAGGGGAAAAAACCAGAACATCTAGAATGAAATGATCCTCGAATGAAAGCATTCCTTGGGTGGTTGGTGTTTGGGGACATTGGCAGGGGTAGGGCCAGATGTTTACAGTACTCTCTGTAATCTACAATGCCAGTTGATGGAGTGCCTTTAGAGGCTTCTCAGCATTTGGAACTATAGCCTATTTGTGAAGGCGGAGGCTGTCTGTGTTAAGTGGACACCTCTGTCACATACACGCGTAATGATATGGGTAAAGGAGCCTGGCAAAGGACAATAATTTGATTCCCTTAATTCCACTTCACTTAAATGAATGTATCTGTTTCAGCGAATTCAACGAACATTTTCATTTCGAAAGTAACAAGTTAAATGTGTAGTAAAGGTCAGAAAACCAAGACAGGTTATCTGAAATAGTCTATTCCACATAATTGCTGTGCATGTAGCAAGCAAAATCGAAGAAGGAAATTAAAATTATATTCCACTCAACCATGTTCTTCAATATGAGAGACATTATATCATGTACTTAAGGCCCATAGCTTAATCCAATTAAGACAACTGTATAATTTGAATTTTATTATTAGACAAGCTAGATGATGAAAATCATGTATGCATATCAAACAAGAAGCTATACACATTTTAGTGTTCTACCTGATGTCATTATGTATGTCACTAATTAATATATATTCACATGTGTACTTCCTCTAAAGGTCATTTAAATTGCAGGCTGATTGCTTCATCTATCTTCGACACATTTTGAATATGATTTGATTCTAAAAATTAAAATATGCTAGTCACATAGAAAGGTAAACCAGTGAATGAAGAGACAAATCCTGATAAAGACTATGTAGAGTGTTATTTGGTGGACAACTGTGATGTTCCCTTACTCCAGACCTGCACAACATGTGGCCCACGGTCCATATGCAGCCTGAAAATGGCTTCCCTGTGGCCTGCAGAGGCTCTAAGTATTAATCTTTTAGAGGAAGGTCAATAAGAGTTCATTCGGCCTGAACTTTGGCTGTGCAGTATCATCAGAAATGGAGCTCCCCTCTGCAGGTGGTGATGTTATCCTTTCCCTTACTCAGCCCTTACCTCTGTTCCTATCTGGATTTGCTGGCTGCACAAGCTTCCCTGGAAGGAAGTGAGTTTAAAAGCATTGTGCTTCCCTTGAAAGATTATGTGATGAAATAGAGTATTTCTTTTGGGTTTGTGGAGGGCCAGTCAGATTAAGTCTCTGCCTTACAGTCTTGCACTTTGGGTTTGATGGTAAAGAAGCAATGGCTGATTGAAATATGTATAAAAGAGAAATGAACTGAAATGTTTTATTGCTCGGTGTTAGCCAATAGTGCTGATGAAAGAAGAGTTTGTCTGTGCCTCACTCTGAGGCCTAGGGGTTATTTAAGGCTGAAATAGTGTGACTCACTCAAGACAACTGTTTATTAATAACTACAGTAGAGCTTCTCCAACATAAATGGGCCGGCAGAACATTGGATAAGCAAAAATGTTGGATAATAAGGCAGGGTTAGGGAAAAGCCTATTAAATGTCAAATTATATTATGATTTTACAAATTAAGCACCAAAAGATCATGTTTTACAACAAATCAACAGAAAAAGCAGTTCAATACATGGTAACATTATGCAGTAATTACCATATTTACAAGTTTAGCACCAAAACATTGCAATGTATTGAAACAGCTGTAGATCCAGGTGGGAGGCAGACTGTGTTGGATAATACAGAACGTTGGATGAGTGAAGGTTGGATAAGCGAGACTCTACTGTAGTAGCTTTTGTACCAGTGTTGCCTGGGTATGCTAATTGTTAGAAATACTCATTGTTAGTGTTAGAATTGTATGATTGCTAAGTAGTCCAAGCTTGAATGCATGTTTCAAGGCTTTTCACTGTTTACATGTCGTTAATTAGTAAAGTTTTTTTTCATATTATTGTGATGTCATAAAAAATAAAAATCTTACATCATAAGTTTAATTATTTGTAACCTCCCTTTGTCATAATATGATTTATTTGCATAATAGTTTGTTCATTAATTACGCCTTTACTTGGAAAATATGGTGCTAAAAAACTAACTGCAGCCCAAAGAGATTTTGCCAATTTAAATTTTGGCCACTTATTACTATCAAGTTGTGCAGGTCTGACTTACCCGAAAAGGGTCAAACCATGTTGGTCATTTTTTAAAAAAATTAAAATAAAGGGATAATGAAAATGACTGGAGAGAGAAAAAAGGAAACAGAAAAAGCAAAGAAAATTGTGTGTGTGTATTTTTAGAAAACAAAAAAGTATCTCCTGGCTTTCAAATAAATGTTAAAGATTTGTCTTTATTTAAGGAATTGTTGGTACCTAAATATTCCAGGTACAATTCAGTTTATTTTCCATTAAAAAAGAGGAAGCTGCACAAAAGCAGCCACAAAACCTGTTACAAAAACTTGATTGACAAAAGAACTGAAGAATAAAGTGTGCAATTTGGTTGAATGTTGCAATTCAAAGTTTGTATAGAATTTTTGTAAGAATGCACATACACACAGGGAGAGCACTTTCCAAACAAGCATTGAGAACAGGTACTTTGAAGACTCAAGTGACCTTAATTCCGTTATTTAACAGTGCTGTTCTGTTCGGAAAAACTTACACTTGTTATGTTCGGGTCATTTTTGACCCGGATGTTATTTTGAGCCACTGAAAAGTTCTTTTTGAATACCTGTTGCATTATTATACTGTGTGTGATCATAGTTGTTCATTATCAAAGAAAAATTGAAAAAAAATTTCTTTTTTAAATTTTGTGTTGATTAATGTAAAAAAAAGCCTAATTTGCATGTTACACCAAAGTAACAACTTGTGCGTGAATAATCAGCTATATATTTTACAACAACATCAACAACAACTTCAGGTAACTATTAGTACAACTAACTTAAAACTAAAATAAATTTTAACAGTATAAAAACAATTTGAAAAAATAATAATAAAATAATCAGAAAAAATAATCAGAAAAAATCAAAAAAAATCAGTTTTCCCCCAAAAGTTTTCTGCTAATCTATTTATTCAAAGGCAAAGAAAGAAAAGCACTTTCCACACCCCTTTCTCATCTAAATCTTTTCCCCTTCTCCAGTTTCCCCCTTCCCACTGTCTTTCTTCTCCAGAAACCTCCTTTCCACCTCATAGCTACCTCATTTCCCACCCTCAGCCTATACTCAAGTCAGTAAGTTTTCCCAATTTTTGTCATAAAATTAGGTGCCTTATATTATATAGCTGTCAGCTTATACTAAAGTATATACTCAAGTTTATATGATATGTGCTTTCTCCCCTGTGTGGGTCCTTTGATGGATACGCAGATGTGCAATCCGACTGAAGCTCTTTCCACATTCCATGCATTTATGTGGCTTCTCCCCTGTGTGGGTCCTTTGATGGATACGCAGATGTGCAATCCGACTGAAGCTCTTTCCACATTCCATGCATTTATGTGGCTTCTCCCTGTATGAGTCCTTTGATGGATACGCAGATCACTACTCCGACCGAAGGTCTTTCCACATTCCACGCATTTATGTGGCTTCTCCCCTGTGTGGGTCCTTTGATGAATATGCAGATGTTCACTCCGACCGAAGCTCTTTCCACATTCCATGCATTTATGTGGCTTCTCCCCTGTGTGGGTCCTTTGATGGATACGCAGATGTCCAATCCGACTGAAGCTCTTTAATAATAATAATAATACTTTAATATTTGTGAGTCGCCCTCCACCGGCGGTGCTCCGGGCGACTTACAACAGTTAAAACCCTAGGGTGAACAATGTACAACAGTTTAAAAACATGGAATATGAACAGGAGGGGTGGCTCAGGTAGTCCAGGGTACCGAGCCAGTCCCGAACGCTAGGCGGAAGAGCCAGGTCTTCAAGGCTGGCCGGAATCCAGATAGAGTCGGAGAGGCTCTGAGGGTGGGCGGCAGTGAGTTCCAAGTCGAAAGGGCCGCGACGGAGAAGGCTCTCCGCCGAGTTTCCGCCAGTCTAGCCTCCCGCACTCCAGGGGTAGTCAGGCGGTCACCGTTGATGGAGCGTGCTGGCCTCTCGCTGCATTGGGCCGTCAGCCGGTCACTCAGATAGGAAGGCCCAATGTTGTGCCGGGCTTTAAAGGGCTTTCCACATTCCATGCATTTATGTGGCTTCTCCCCTGTTACTGTTTTGCATAACAAAGGTACTATTCTGATGGCAGGGAGGAGTCACACACACCTGGTAAATGCAGCCAGGCAGGCTATGAAAACAGTAGAAACACACTGAGGAAAAAGTCACTCTGAATAACCAGAAACTACTCACAAGGGTAGCAAAATATCAATAAACTGTAATATGTAGCAAAAAGTAAAAGGAAGGACATCCCAATACAAAGCATGGGACAATATATCTAACATCAGTAGTAATACATATCATAAGGAATAACAATCTACATGTATACAGTCATAGGTCAGATGTAATGCCTTCCAGGTGGGAGGTAACAGTACAAAATAGATGATCACAAATGGCTATTACATATCAGTCATATAGCAAAACACATGGCAATCATATATCAATCACATATCAGATATAATAACAGGCATATGAAAACACACAACAGTAAACATTCACATTACTTAGTCTGTTCACAATGAATTCAAGGCTTTGAGGTAAACTCTTTCAGCTGCTTCAGAAAGCAGCTATTTTCAACAGCTTTGCAATTTCTGACTGAGGAAATGGGAGAGGCTAGTATTGTGTTACTGTTTTGCATAACAAAGGTACTATTCTGAGGGCATGGAGGAGTTACACAAGTAGATAACTTGATAAACAATAGTAGATGCAATAAGTAGTCTCAAAATAAACTAAACATCCTGTGTTTTACTCAAAATATGGTATTAGATTAGTATAAAAGGCTACCGGGTCATTTTGACCCGAACATAACAAGTGTATAAAAAACTGTATCTCAAAAAGTAAAGCACCGAAACAAAAAAATTTTGTACCCTTAGTATAAACCCTGTAACTTAGGAAAATAGAAGGAACCACAAGTTTCAAAATCAAACAGGAATGAAGAAAAATATTTCTAATTTTCAAAACGGGTCATTTCATACCCGAACAGAACAGCAGGGTTAAATTGGTTTCAAAACACTGAAAAAGAAGTTACTTTTTATTTTCTTTTTTGTGATATTTGGTTTAAACAATTACACTGATAGTTTAAAGATCACCGTTGAATAGGTTGTGGGTAAAATATAAATTTATAGCTTGAAGGATATAAAATTAGTGAAAAGATTCAATCAAGAAAACAGAATGGAGGGGTAACCAGCTAACATTAACAAAAACTATCCCAGGAAGCAAAACGTTATAAAGTTCAACAAAAGTGCAAAAAGTTTAAGCCAGGATGCTGGAATAATACATAGCAGAATAGTGATTCCACTTTTAATTCCTTGGAATCCTGTAATAATTGTGGCGAAGCGGTACAATCTAAATATCCATCCTGAAAATGTAAAATCGAGGATTCCACAGGATATTTTCATTTCAGTTAAAGTGGGAAAACCGAACTATCAATCATGTGGTGTGAGAATACTGGAAAACTTAATTGGCCATCAGAAACAACCAACTAACCTTTTAATCATTGGAAATTCACCAAGGATTGATTTGGATTAGTTTTGTTGGTAAGAAAAGTCAGAAATACTTGAGGTGGCCTCTGGAGGAAAGATGGAGATATAGCTACTATGTAAGTAGACCAAGGACAGTAAAGTTATTGCTTGGAAAAGGAATCCAGATAAAGTGGGGACACAGACAAGACAAGGGAGCTCATTCCATGGAGGTCCAAAAGCCTGGGGACAATGCAGGAAACCATGGGCGGCAGCCAGTTTCATCCCCTTATTGTGGTACGTTGCGGGCTGCCGTCCCATCACCTCACGTGTTGCTCTAGTGCAGTGACACTTCCCCCATCACATGAGCGTGTGTTGCCCAAACAGGGAAGAAACGTACTAGCTCCATTAGAGTCAGCACAACACACAAAGGCCTCTGTATTTGGACAGAAGCATCCAAGGATGCTTCCACCTTGGTTTGGAGCAGGACTTCCGCCGGAAGCCACTAAACATCATGTGATGGCTGGTGTGGGGTTCCGTCCCCAAAGAAGGCTCAAAACATCCTAGAACATTTGTTTTGGTGATTATGACAAGCACTGTGGAAACTTTTAATCTACTTTAGATTAACTAGCATTTAGTATGTTTTGCAATCCTTAATTTATAATTAAGTATCATTTGCTGAACCAACAAACTTCATAACACATTGTCTAGTACTGTTTTTGTTTCAAACAAATATAGCTATGATTAATTGATAGTTTATAAAGTTTGGATGGTAAGCCACCTTTAATCAAAAATTGGGGGGGGGGGTTGACCTTCTTCTTGTGTCCATGCCAAAGGAAGGGAAGTGATGCAGAGACCATAAAGCCATGGAAGGCCATGCTCTTGCCCACTGCAATAAATCAGTGTACATTGTGACCTTCATTACACAAGGACCTTGATTGATTCAGCGGTGACAGGGATATGCTTTAAAGAACCAAACATATGAATACAGATAGTTTAAAACTGAGTTAACAAGAATAGTTTGGTCTTCAGCAAAACTAAGGTGAAAAAGAATGAGTGACCATTTTATTTTCATTCACCAAAAAAAATGTGCTGGAAGAAATAAAAGTTACTTGCTCTCCCTTTCTCTTTTGCTCTCTCTCTCTCACTCACTCACTTCATTGTGATAACAAATGTGCTAAATATCTGAAGTTCAGTTTGAGAAGGGGAATGAAAAATGAAATGGATTCAATAATGCTCAATGACAATATTTTAAAACTGCTGGAACTGTTTTTATTTCCTTTAAAAAAGAATAATCAGAGCTTTTCAGGGAAAATAAAATCTTATGCATTCTAAAGTCAGATCACTATGCTCTGAGAGTCTGATTAGAGCAAGCCTACCCACCCTGCAAGGGCGCCGAACCGATTTGGGTTCACCCAAGGAGACTTATGGAACCCAGTAGGTTCCTGAATGCTCTAAGGGATTTGGAGCCTGTCAGCGGCTCGATCGAGGTGCAAGTGGACACATGGAACATCAGGTTGTCCAATGCACTTGACGAGATCACCCCTAGACGCCCTCTCCAACCCCGCCAGAACAGATCTCCTTGGTTCACTGAGGAGCTTCGGTCATTCAAGCGGGAGAAGAGATGGCTAGAGGGCGTGTGGTGAGAACTCCATGACGAAGCTTCGAGATCAGCTTATAAGTCATTTATGGAAACTTATGAGCATGCTATCATCGAGGCAAAGCAATTATATTACGCATCCTAGATAGTGTCTGCAAGCTCATGCCTGGCTAAATTGTTTAAGGTAATTCGTTCTTTAACGACAGTCCCTACCATCCCAAACAATTATGATCAGGCTCTCACAGCCGAGGCTTTCCAGAGCTATTTTGCAGAAAAGATTTCGGAGCTCCGCCGGGAACTCCCAGCCACGATTGATACAGTGAGTGAACTTGAGACTCCATGGCCACTTGCTGGGCCCGGTTCGTCCTGCTGGATGCAGAGGCAGCCGATAGACTCGTGGCTGCAGCTAGACCAACCACCTGCACCCTTGTTCCGTGCCCCTCCTGGCTAGTGAAATCTTGCCTGGAGGGATTACGTGACCCACTGTTGAAGATAATTAATGACTCCCTTGAGCAAGGAGTCTTTCCAGAGGGTTTAAAGAGGCCATGGTTTCTCCGCTCCTGAAGAAACTGAACTTAGATCGATCGGGTCCCTCCAGTTACTCCCCGGTTTTGAATCTCTCGTTCCTGGGCAAGGTGATTGAGAGGGCAGTAGCAGAGCAGCAGTTTCTAAATGACACAGCCGGTTTAGACCCCTTCCAGTCCGGCTTCCGTGTGAGGCACAGGACAGAGACCATTTTGGTTGCCATCTCAGATCAGCTCCGGTGCCAGCTTGACAAGGACGGTTCAGCGCTGCTTGTGCTATTGGACCTCACAGCAGCATTTGACATGGTCGACCACATCTTTTGACCCACTGCCTTGCCACTGTTGGAGTCAGGGGGACATCTCTATGTTGGCTGTCGTCCTTTCTTCACAACCGGGGACAGCAAGTAGAAAGGGGAGACTTGGTTTCTGAGAGATCACCACTAATATGTGGGGTTCCTCAAGGGGCCATTCCCCTTTGTTATTTAACATCTACATGTGACCACTTGCTCAGCTGGTTCGAAGTTTCAGGCTGGAATGTTATCAGTACGCTGATGACACCCAGCTTGTTCTGAGGATGGAAGGCCATCCGGACTCCATACCCGCACATTTCCATCAGTGCCTCGAGGCCATCACTTGATGGCTGCGTGCCAGCAGGTTGAGGGTGAATCCAGCAAAGACGGAGATCTTGTAGTTGGGTCGCCCGGACAGTGGGGACGCCCAGCTACCTACCCTGGATGGCGAGATACTATGCCCGTCACCTTTAGTAAAGAGCCTAGGAGTCCTCTTGGGCCCTTTGTTGACAATGGAGACCCAGGTCTCTGCTGTCAGCAAAACCGCCTTTTTCTATTTGTGGCAGGCTAGACGGCTGGCGCCCTATCTGTCCAGGGATGATCTGGTCACGGTGATCCAGGCCACTGTCATCTCAAGATTAGACTACTGTAATGCCCTTTACATTAGCCTACCTTTGGCCGTGACCCGGAAACTTAAGCTCGTCCAGAATGCTGCTGCTCGGCTTCTCACTGAGGCACCAGTGAGATGTCATATAACACCTATTTTGCAGCAACTTCACTGGCTGATGATCGAGCACCGGATCACCTTAAAGGTGATGGTACTAACCTTCAAGGCCTTTTATGGTCCAGGGCCAGTGTACCTGAGGGGCCATCTAACCCCCTACCAACCCCAGAGATCATTCCGCTCAGAGGACCTAAACCTACTGGAAGTACCCAGTTTTAAGACCATCCGCTTAACATCTTCTAGGCGTAGAGCTTTCTCTGTTGTAGAGCCATCTCTCTGGAATGCTTTGCCAGCTGAAGTCCGTGCCCTGCGAGACCTGTTGACCTTCCATGTAAAACTAATTTGTTCCGGCTGGCTTTCGAATTTTAAATTTTGTGTATTAATCATTCTAAATTGTTACTTTTATGGTGTTTTATATTGCTATGGTGTTTTAGTCTGTTATGTTTGTGAGCTGCTCTGAGCACTCAGGGAGTGGTAGCATACAAGATCGAATAAATAAATAAATAATAAAGCCCAAGATAAAAAACAGGATAGCATCGATGAAACTACAGAATTAAACGGTAGAGATATCAGTAACAGTGGTGATAATAAAGACTAAAACACGAAAATGAGATTGAGAGTTACTTCAGGGGAAGAACTTTACATGTAAAAACAATGACCTTTAAGGGAACTGGAAAAAAAACCTGGATTCTTTCAGAGTAGTTTGTTGACCAAAAAGAGCTTCACTCAAGATTCAGCTGCTTACAAATAACTAGTTTGTCATAACAGATTACATTTTTCCAACAATTTTGTCTCTATGTTAAATTTTGATTGTCATTTTAAAAAACAGTGCAACTGACGAAAACTAACTAAAGTAACTCACTAAATAGTGGATGAGGTCACATGGTTTAAATGTAATTTGTGCTGTGTTTTGTGTTAATGCTTTGTACAGGGAATGATGAGGTAGACAGGAAGACAGGATTTTTACTATCAGACAGCTGCTTTAAAAGGAAAAAACACAACTAATTATTTACTTAGTAGAAACAGAAAAGCGAAGAATTGTTTTTTAAAAATCAGAACAATTTTGGCCAGTTCTGCACTGTGTAAATAATGTGCTTTGCAGCCCAACAAAGATACCTTGAACAACCTTGGTGGTGGGAGAACATCACCACTGCCCAGCCATGTCATAACTAGTAAGATGCTGCAGGGCAGGGCCCAAATGCTACCCCTTCTCCCTCTCTGTCACTGCCAGATAAGGCTCCTCTCTCCCTTTTCCCAAGTTCAACTAACTTTCATTTTATTCAGTAAGTAGTCAACAAAGTTAGTATTCAGACTTAGTAGTTTCATTCCAGTGACTGAAATCATCTTAAAATAAAAAAGAACTAGTCTAAGATGAGTTGCCAGTAGTGAAATATTTAGCATCACCCCCGCACTCACTGTAATAATGCTAATGGACTCCCTATTGAATTACCTGTTAGAGCGGTTTTCTACTGATAACAAGAATCTGAGACTAATTTCTCCCTTTTGCAATTTGCAGGACTCACATAGATTAAGTGACTCTAGCTACTAGATGGATGTCTTAAGTGGTTGGTTTTGATATTCTTTAATGCCTCCCCAAAAGTTTGTGTAAAATAGATGATTAGTTTCTACATATAATTTTGGACAAAACAGGGAAAATCTTGTGATTAATTACCATGGTTGCTATAGCCTTTGCTATTATACATCCCATCCATAAGCAATCTGATGAAGGGCAGATGGAAGAGGGATCTCAGCCCTTAAATCTCCTAGCTCCTCCTCTCACCACCCCTAAATCCCTGTAGAACTAATTATTTTAGCTTGAAAGTATAATTATGATGTGGGTATTGTGGGGGAATGGATGTGGGAAGGTAAAGATTAACCATTCTATTATAGCATGGTTTTCCAAATCATAATACCTGCTTTCTACTTATGTTTGGAGAAAACCTTCCATTGCCTTGTAACCCAACTGATGTCAAAAAGTGAGCACAATGGCGGGAGCAGGATCTAAAATGGAAGCAGATGCTCAACCCCTCTCAGGCCCTGTCTACACTACCACATAATTCAGTTAAGAAACAAAGACCACCAGCATTGAAGGGGTGACCCTCCAGCACATTGTCTGGCCACATTGCCCAAATGTCCAATCACCATCTCCCAAAGCAGTTACTCTACTCCCAACTGAAGAATGGTAAACAGAACGTCGGTGGGCAAGAAAAGAGATTTAAATATAAGCTTAAAGCCAATCTTTAAAACTGTGGCATAGACACTAGGCTTGGTCTCTGCGGTTTAAAAATTATTTGAAATCGTATTAAATTCGTATAAAAAGTTAATTTAATTGTTTTTTGAACCACAAGCTCCAACCCGGAAGTATAATTTATTTACCGAACCTGCCCCTCCCCCCCAATTTTCTTAATTATTGTAATTAGTTCGTATGTTCCCTCTCAGTTATTCTAATAGGAATATTTATCTCCTCCAAAATAGATTTTTAGGGTACTTACAGTCATATCACGGCCCTTTGCCTGGTTGGAGCCTAATTAAAGTGAAAGGCCTTCCTGGAGGAAGTGAAAAAGCAAGCGGAACCATAGAGAAAAATCGCCGCTCCTAGAGCGGCTTGGAGGACTGCAAGGGAAAAGGCAGTTTAAACACCCAGAAAAACAGGGTAGATAGAAAGAAAGAGGAGAAGAACATAAGAAAGGCTGAAAGAAGGGGAGGAGGGAGAAGACCACGGAGATAAGAAGAAAAACTACAGAAGAAAAACCATAGAGAAAAATTGCCACTCCTAGAGCGGCTTGGAGGACTGCAGGGGAAAAAGCAGTTTAAACACCCAGAAAATCAGGGTAGATAGAAGGAAAGAGGAAAAGGACATAAGAAAGGCTGAAAGAAGGGGAGGAGGGAGTGAGAAGACCATGGAGAGAAGAAGGAAAACTACAGAAGAAAGAAAAACCATAGAGAAAAAATCAGGACCCCCAGAGTGGCTTGGAGGACTGAAGGGGAAAAGGCTTGGAGGACTGCACAGCACTGTGATATGCCTGTAAGTCACCCTGAAAAGCAATTTTGGAGAAGGTTGATATATTCCTGTTACAAGAACCTCATACTCTTTAAGTTGGTGGTACCATTTCTATATGCTATAAATCTTTAGCTCCAGTCAATTGCACTCCAGAAGTGAAGGCAAATGTTTCCCCCTTGATTTGCTTGTGATGTCAGCCCAGTGTTTTCCTGCTGTGCGCATGCGCTGGAATAAGAACTAATAACGAATTTTGTTATTAATCACATATCAAATAAGATTTTTTTGAAAAAATTTTGTAAGTATTTCTATTACTAATCAACCCCCCATTTGATTTTAGAACCATGATTTTTTGGGATCAACCAAGCCTAATAGACACTGAAAAGCCCTGGTCCTTGAACACTCTAACTGGAGGTCAGCTCTTACCAACAGTGCTGTGGAATTCGAAAAGGCACGAATGAAGAGCAAAAGGAAGTAATGTGTCAAGAGGAAGGCATGTCAAGCCAGCCCTGAATGGAACTGCTTTCCATTTGGAAACTGATGTCCTCACTATGGGAGAACATGCAGGTGAAGAATAGGTCTCCACAGTCACCTACGGACCCATTGCCAAGACCCTATGCTTGGAAGGCCTTCCTATTTGGACATGAGTGATCACCGATGATGATGCAGTTTGAAAGACATGGCACCATATGCCTCAGGGAGGGAGGGAAGGAGTACGCATGCACGACCAGCAGCAAGTGTGTGTGCATGTCACGATGCACGGACTTGACCGGCCCCTTAATCACACACACAGAGACGGACTGAAGGCTAACTACTTTATTGAATATAAAAACAGTTCAAAAGATATTGACCAAAAGAATAGCAAATAATCCAAAAGGCTTGAAGCAATAATGTCCAAAACAAACGTGGCAAAATCCAAAGGCTTGGCAAGGCTCCGCGCAACACTGAGGATCAGGAAACAAGACAAGGCTCCGCACAACACTGCGGATCAGGAAACAAGGCAAGGCAGATGCAAGGTAGGACTTGATGACCACTAGCTCACTTAGCTCCGTGGACCCACTTCGCTTCACGCCTATTCAAATGAGTCGTGGCCGAAGCACTGCGGATGCGTTCCCACGACTCCTATACTTAATCCTTCGGCCGAGGTCCCCGACGCTCTAGGCTTCGTCATCTCCAATCTCCGCTGATGGACCTCGGCCTGTCTAGGCTGCGGTACCATCCCCTTCTGTGGGACTCAATGCTACTTCTCCTATCAAAGGTTCGGCTTTGCCTCTCACCACCTGGGTCACTATCTGCATGAGAGCTTCCCTCCCTGGGATCTTCCCAGCCGCTTGCTTCCATGTTTTGACTCAGAAGCTCCTGGGAACCTTTCCCACCCGGGTGCTCATAACTCCCACAATCACTGCCCTCCATTTGCACCTGGTTATCTGAATCTACGTCAGGGCCAAACATCAATTCTTCCCATGCCAAACTCTCCGTGGGCGAAGGAGGCCCACTGATGGGAAACTGTCCTTCTCCCCAATCTTCCAACTCATCCTCTGAATCTGGTTCTGCAGCTGCAGGGCCTAATGCTAATGGGACCCCGGGTCCTAGCCCCAGTTCTCCAGGCACAAACGAGAACTGCTGTGCTACAGTGCACAGCAAGCTCCCATGGAGACTCTCCTTTCAGGAGCTGGAGGAAAAGCCCTCATCTTTGCAGTCCTGCTACCATGTCACTATCTCTTACATGCTGTCCAGGTTGCTCTGCCTGTCCTGAGGCAGTCATCTATCCAGGCCAGACTAATCTACTGCCGATGGGATGGATTCAGGAAAAAGGAAGCACTGGGGAAGCAAAAGACCCCATCCAAGCTCTCCCAACAGATGGCCATCCAGTTCCAACCCCATCCTGCCAGGCAGGAAGACACCATTCATTCTACAAATATAGCACCCCACACATACAGGATCAAATAGGAGTAGAGATGATACAGTGTTCTAATAAAATAATACATACATACATATATTGCTTACAGTATAGCACCCAAATCATATGGGCTTATACAGTAGTAGAGATGATACAGTGCAATAATAATAATCCAAAATAATAAATATATCAACTATAATAGTCTTTAAGTCAATGATATGACAAACAAAATCTATCCCAAATAACTACAAAAAATTGAATGGGCCCAACAAATCCATACAACTACATAACAATATGTAGTTCTTATGTTCTTAATATATATCTATAAATTTATATAACCCTTTAAAATATTTTTGATTACATGTTAATTATAAAATACTTATTTAATTTTAAAATATTTAATTATTTCATATTTTCATTTAAAAATATTTAACTTTTGAATATTTCATTTATATACTTTAAATTTGTTTAATTTAAAAATAGTTTAATATTTTCATTATAAAATAATTAATTGCTTAGTTTTAAAATATTTGTATTTTAAACTAGCTGTACCCTGCTTTTATTTTGATTTTAAACATTATTATTTAAATTATTTTAATATTTCAAATTTAAAATATAAAATTGTTTAATTTAAAGTATTTTATGTTAACATTTTAATTTAAAAATATTCCTTTAATTTTAATATTTATACATATTTAATAGTTTAATTTTATAATACTTTATTTTAATATTTTATTTTATTTAAATTGGTTTAATTATGAAATATTTAATTATTTAATTTAAAAATGTTTCATTTTAATGTTTTAATTTTAAAATATTTGTTTAACTTTAGAACATTTAAATCTAAAAATATTTAATTAACTTTAAAATATTTTACTGTTAGTACTTTAATTTAAAAAGTATTTAGTTGTTTACTTTTAAAATATTTCCATATCACCAAGCTAGGCCACAATAATGCATGGCTAGGAGGGAGGACGTGGAGGAAGGGAAGGGGATCGCCGGGGAAGAGGCCCTTTGATAGCACGCACGAAGGACCAGCATGGGAAATTCTTTGGGGTGTAGGAACGGGCCCCATAGGCCATCCAGTCCAACCTCATTTTCCAGTAAAGGAAGACACCATCAAAACCCTCCTGACAGATGGTCAATCAGTTAGAAGGGAGTCCCAGAGGCAATCCAGTCCAACCCCCTTTGGCTGTAAAGCTGTCAGTCTGTCTATCCATCCATCCTTCCATCCATCCATCCATCACTCCATCTACCACTCTATCTATCTATCTATCTATCTATCTATCTATCTATGTTCTATCCATCTACCTTCTGTTCCATCTATCAATGTCCCTTCCATCTGTCCCTTCTGTCTATTGCTTCAACTGGAATTTCTGTTTTCTGAGGGCCACAGCAACGAGTAGCAGGGTACAGCTAGTATATTATATTAATATGAGGAAGTACCAGAAGAAACACTATCTAAATGAATCTTGAAACAATTAAGCAGTCTTAGATTTCAAAACAACAGGAAGGAATCCATATAAATAAAAAAAATCAGCTATGCATAATTTGGAGCACTTTGTAACTTTACTTCTTGGGAGGAATCAAAAAAATATTCACCACAAGAGGATAACTGCTACTGAGAATGACTCCAACCAGCATAGGGAATAAATTAGTTGCTCATGTTGAAAGCTTTTCTGAACTGAAATGTCTCAGTGGCTCAATGCATTGACACACATGAATTGGGTCCCAAGAGAAGTAATAAGCCTGGAGGTTGGACCACCAAACACACTCCTTGTAATGAGCCATATAGAAAATTGGGCTTTACATGTAGTTCATTAGCTTCTTTTCCACCTAGCTTCTTTTCCACCTAGCTTCTTTTCCACCTAGATTTTGCTGTACCTCAAAAACCGCACATTCCTTCTCTCTAGCTATTAACCAGAGTTATGAGGCAGTTTGTTGCAAAACCATTTATGTATATCACATGGAGCAATTGAAGCATCCTAGGACACTTCTGCCACAGTTCACCCATGGAGCCCCACACCATCAAATGACATAGGGCAACTTCTGATGGGACTCTGGGTGAACTGGGGTGGTAGCATGGTGAGACAAGGATAAGGAACAATGGGGCTTGGGCGGAGTGACAAGGCTGCCCTATGGGGGATGGGAAGTTTCAGCTGGCAGCCTGGATTGCCCTGCTGCCACTATGATTCACCACGGAGGCTGGCAAATCATAGCACTGGACCTCATCCATGTGATGAGGTCCATAGTTGGAGCCACCCAGCCACCTGTGTGACTCCTTTTCACCCAAACACCACACACAGGTCATCAATAGGTAATAAATTTATTAAGGAAAGAGTATATAATATTATTTTAAATAAATGGTTTTAAGGTTTTATATGTCTTTAATTATTGTTTTAATGTTTGTGTTTTTATTATGTGTGTTTTTTGGCATTGAATTGTTGCACATATATGTAAGACACTTTGAGTCCCCTATGGGGTTAAGAAAGGCAGAGTATAAATATGGTAAATAAATAAATAAATAAATAAATAAGGCAGTTTCAAAAATGACTAGACAATATTCCAAAAGTCATTCCAAAATAAGCAGATTAAGCAATCACTAAGGTACAACCAAAAACCAGACTGTAAAAGTATTTTAAGAGTTATGTCCATATACTGGATATTCTTGAGCTGAACAAAAATTAATGACATACTCTTAATATGACTCCAAAATCCCAAAGGAAAAACAAGAAACTGTAATCCATTTAAACCAAAATTATATCCAAAAACCCTGAAAAGTTGAACATGACTAGTTCCAATGGCTTGAAAACTTGAACCAAGATTTGTAATCTAATCAAGAGACATTGAACTTAAACAGAATTACAAGACACAAAACCAAAAACACATGAAAATCCAATGTTAATTTCACAACAAGCATTAGCTCAAGAATTTAGCATTGCTTAAGAATTCTAACTCATGGCATCATTCTTTCTCACACCCGGATTCCCTTTGCTTATGTTTCAGCCTCTGGGAACAAGAAATTTGCTCTGCTTTGCACTATCTCTTATAGGTAACACTCCTGACCCCTCCACATTCCTTTCAGAGTCAATTCCTGACAGATTCTCATGAGTACCGCTTTCTGTTTCCCGGACAACAGATCTACACAAAACATTCCCATCATCTCCAGGAACCCTGAGGGCCCTTCCACACAGCCCCATATCCCAGAATATCAAGACAAAAAATCCCATATTATCTGAGTGTGGACGCAGATAACCCAGTTCAAGGCAGATATTGTGGGATTTTCTGCCTTGATATTCTGGGATATAGAGCTATGTGGAAGGGCCCTGAGTCATCCCATAGGAGGAAACATCTCTGTTTTGATTGTACGTAGGTCAGGGTTTATCTGTAAGCAAGTGTGTGTGTACTTGTGTGGAAATATTCTAACTATAGACAGCTGTGTTGGAAACATTGTCATGTTAGTGAAATCCATACTTACTGGAAAGGATCAAAATCAATATCTCTTTTTTGCTCTTGACTTGATCTTTCTTGTGGCTTAACCCTTTCCCTTTCACTTATACCTATAAGTGCAAGGAAAGCTCTGAGAATAATGCTTTTGTTCAGGACACACAGATAAAAATTGACTTGGTGCTGAACACATATTCATGAGGGAAAATATTCATAAAATCAAACTGGATATGGAAAGCTTTGATTCTTAATTTGAATGCAGCTTGGTTCCAGGCTGTGTTGTAACTATCGTTGTAGGGTGCCTTTACACTCAGTTGCAGCCTCTGATCGAAAGGAAGTAGCATACTGTTTCTTGAAAAATTTGTCACAGCATCTCTAGCAGCAATTGCCAGATCTTGTGAATAAAAACTTACCAGTAAGGGAAGAATGATTGATGACGCATCTTTCAAATTATAACAGCAGATTCACAGCATTTCAAGCTGGCAGATTGACCCAAAAGGGCTTTTCCTTTGCAAATGCAAATCTTCTACACCATGCACAGTTTGAATAAACTGTGTTTATGTTCATAGTTTACCATGCTTAGAGGCCACTTGAAGCAAGACATATTTCTTAATAATTTAGAATAAATATGTCTGCTTTACTGGACAATTTTTACATGTCTACTCAGAATTAGGTCCCAAGTAACTATACATAGACTTGCAGTGTAATATTTTGAGTTGTGGACAAAATCTTTGAAGTGCAAGTGCAATTTTGGTCAGTGTTCCCCAAATTAGGTTAGAAAGATATTTCAAGGAGTTTGACTGATTTGAAGTATAACCTTTTGGAAGGCCATCCATCTTTCACTTATGTTGTAACATTACATCCTGGCTGAGATTACTTTGCATCAAGTAATAGTGAGCAAGATCTGAGCTTTAAACTTGTACTCAAACGGCAATATGGGGATTAAGCATTCATTTCTGTGTGCAGAGGGAATTTTAATATATTAACCAAGATGCTCTGCATGAAAAAAGAGAGATGTTTTGAATTTTACTCCTAATACTCTGTCCCAAATGATGTGCAACCCCAACCTCTTCAACTGCTACAGACATTTATGCCTCAGAAATTACCCAGATTTTCTCAAGGCTAATGCACTTCTTTTTTGGCTAAAACACATGGCCAAAATTAGGTTGTGCATTAGCATTGAGTATTATGGTAATCTAAGAGCTTTTTTGTGTTAGGAGCAACTTGAGAAACTTCAAGTTGCTTCTGGTGTGAGAGAATTGGCTGTCTGCAAGGACATTGCCCAGGGGATGCCTGGATGTTTGATATTTTACAATCCTTCTAGCAGGTTTCTCTCATGTCCCTGTATGGGAAGCTGGAGCTGACAGAGGGAGATCAACCCGCTCTCCCCAGATTCAAACCACTGGCAGGTCAGCAGTCCTCTTGTCACAAGGTTTTATTCTATTGTGCCACTGGAGGCATCTAAGAGCTGAGACAAAGTAAAAGTGGAAGTTCTTTCAGAACACCATGACTCTTGCAAACAGCCATTAGGAAAGAAGAGAAAAAACACAAGAGAGAAAGCTGCTTGCTTTTAAAAGATTTTTTTTGCCAAATGGAAGACTGGAAGGTGGTAGGGGAAACCCAGGAAGGAGGGAGAGGGACAGGAATGCCAGGTCCTTTGCCTGAAATTTAATCTATCACAACTGGTATTCATTGGGGGTCTCCCTTTCCAATATGAATTAGCACTACGTCTGCTTAGTTTCCAAGATCAGATAGGACTTACTTCATCCCACTTTAAAACCTGCAGAGTTCTGCAGCTGCACATTACATTCACCAGTAAATATGTGTTATGGTTTCAGGGTTTTGAAAACTATGGTACGCATTACATTTGATTGTAGTACGCATTACATTTGATGGCGCACTAGATTTGAGTAAACATGGTATCTGCCATAGGTGGCAGTATAGGAGTTTAAGAATATTGATTCAGTCAGTAGTAACCACTGGCCCCTCTGTCAGTGACATGCTGAATCATTTCTGGGTTTTAGTGATAATTTTAGAATAGGTAACTAAGGTTCAAATTAAAGTTCAGATTGAAACACACACACAAAAACAGATTTACTACTCTAGCTACATGGAAATTCCTAAACACCACTGGCACGTAGAGCTTACGATACTGTTCTATTATCCAGGCGGACTCCAAAAGGGGACCTAGATAGAGAATGATAGTTCATTTTATGGGGGTTGAGTTAAAGGATGAAAAAGATTTCCCTTGGTTTTGCTGGTTATTCCCCACCCCCTTCTCATATCATAAACAAGAGTTGCTTCCACAACAGTGATATTGGGAGGAGGGGGATAACAGGAAAATGGGGACATTGTTTTCCTCCTTAACCCCCTCTCCTCCCACCAGAACCCCCCTTTTGGGCTCTTCTCGGATAATGGAACAGTACTATTAAAGAGATGTCTTCAAAAACCTACATTTGTTTGAAAGTACTACTGTTCTTCCTGGTCAATGAGTTTAATAAGGGATAGGGGGAGATACTAATCCATAAAAATGTGGAGACAAACTGACCAACACTTTTTAAAAAGATTGGTCTCAGGCCCAAAGCTTTGGCCAAGGGCTTATTTTCTCTATACCTTGTAGGAAAGTAGGTTTCTGGCACTAGTATCTTGCTGGGCTAGTCAGGAACAAACAAACATCCTTCCTTAAAGGCTGACCAAAAGAGATACCTTTTGGTTATATGAACAACTTGTCTTCGTGTTCCATGGAGCTTTCCAGTGATAACATGCAATTTCTTTAATAGGTTTTCTGATATCAGACATACCTAGCACCTGGAACAGAGTCAAAGGGGTGTTGTTGTGTACTCTGAGACAGCTTGATTGGTAAGATTTACTTACTCAACTATGCCCCACAGCCATCCTTGGTAAGTCTTCTATCTGCTGAGGTGAAGGAACCCTGCCAGATGCCTCCTCAGGCACAAAATCTTACAGATAAGCTGGCAGAGAAAAGCACAGAGCAGTTAACATTTGCAACAAGGTTGATGTCTCCCATTTTGAAGCAGACAATAGAAGAGAGACCTTTTGCAGCAGGAATTGTGCTGTTGGCTAGAATTCACTACTTCACAGTGAGAGTATGTATTGTAAAACCCTATAAATCCAATAACAGCATGTCTCTTTTGTTTTCATTATAGGAGTAAAATCAAACAATGAAAATAATCTGGCATACAACAAGACTTCAAAGGTATTCTCTTGCTCATAGAATGGGCAGTAAATTCATCTTTAATTGATCTTTAAATTAAAGATCAAGGCAAAGAACACGATTACTGCTGGCTGTAACTGATTCACATGGTATCACTCTCACCTTTTCAGTGGTTTAGGAATTGGATATGTATCTGCAAGGAGTACACCTACTTATGTGCTGGAGCAATGCAAGTGCTTCATCCTATTTATATGATATTTTTAATTGATTTATGTTTCATTGTTTGTAAATTGTTTATTATGTTTTGTATTGGCATTTAATGTTTGCAATTTTTTACTTTGAAAGCCACCCTGAGTCTCCTTCAGGAGAAAGGGCGGGTTAAAAATGATAATGTTTATTATTATTACTATAATTATCCTGTGTATCCCACCTGTTTCTAAATAGACATAAAATGAATAGAAAAATCAACACTGAGAAAATATGCATACTTCCTCTAGATCTACTTGAGAATAATGGCCACTACAACCCATGGCAGGACATAATTTAATAGGTCTGTTTTAATTATTTTTATTTATTTAAGATATTTCTGCAGTGCCTCCCAGCCAACAAGAGCTCCTTAGGCAATGAACAAACAAAATTAATTAAAATAGAATAAAGTTAATACTTTTCTAAAAATAATTAAAAAAATGTTTTTAAATTTTTTTAAAACAGGCTAAAGCAATCTTAAAATATTATTTTAAAAGAATAAAAGCAGAGCAATTTAAAGCACCAATAGACATTAAGAACTGTGCCATTTAAGTGGCTCAAAAATATGAAGCCATTCTGACTGATAAAAGTTATGTATGGGTTTACTGAGTTGGAGAAAAGGGTCTCACGGGTGCTAGCATCCTGTAGGACATTACAAGCTTAAAGCTTTTTAAAATGGACAGTTAACCACAGTAGCTCCAAAAAAGGTAAAAACTGATGAAGTAAAAATCCATTGTTTCTTTGGTTAGAAAAAAAATAGTAGTAGAAATCCAATAGAACAGTCTATGTTCAATACAAGCTGAAGATGGGTGCAAAAAACTCTACTGACCCATTTAAGAGAGCAAGTGTAGGTACAACTATGCTTAAAGGGCTACAGACAGGGGGTGCATCTACACCATAGATCTAATTAGGATCTAATCAGATAGCTGGCAGTAGCTGGTGGCAGCCAGCAGCAGCACACTCTGTAATGGAGGAGGTGGAGGCTGTAGTTTCGCCACACCTTCTTTCATTCCACTTCACCCATTGTCCTAGCAATCCCACAGAGCAAAGTGGGATGTGCACACAGTGCGTGTCACTTTCCCCCACTGCCCAGGCAACATGGGAAGCTTTCCGTAATGCCAAATCCAAGCTGCCTCCCTGGGGGAAACTGTGCACGCTATGCATGCACCTTGCTTCCCTCCATTGGATGGCAGTGCCAGGCTGGTGAAATGAGGTGAGGTGGGGTGAGGTGAGACAGAACCCCAGGCCTCACTATTAGGGGAGTGCATGCCGGTGGCTTATGTTGCTGCTGCCACACATGTAATGAGATCTATTTGACACCACTATAATTGCTATGGCTCAGTGTTATGTGATCCTGAGAGCTGTAGTTTGCTGAGCACTATTTGTAAAACTACACACTCATGATTACATCGCATTGAGCTCTGGCAACGAATAGTGTTAAACTGCTCTAATTCTACAGTGTGGGTGCATTCCAAGACACACATGGATTTTCAAACATTGCAATGTGAAGAAGAGTCCAGATAAGATGGATACAGCACTACTACCATCAACTAAGAAGGCAGGGAAGCAAGTTTTGATGGAGAACATATAATGAAGATCCTCTGGAGACCCCATATGTATGTGGACTCTTTGGAGACTTTCTCCCTCCCTCCCCTCCTCCCCCCCCCCCTCTTCTAGAGACTCCTCTCCCCTCTGTGGAGCTTTTTGAGATTCTGTCTTTCTCTGGTGATCACCTGAAGATACTGCTTCTCTCTGTGGATCCTTTACAGAGTCTGCTTCTCTTTGTGGGCCCTTTGGAATTTTTGCCATTTTCTCTGTAGTTCCTTTGAAGATTCAGCTTCTTTCTATGGAGCCTTCAAAATCTTTCTCTTGCTTTTTCCTTGGACTCTCTCTCTCTCTCTCTCTCTCTCTCTCTCTCTCTCTCTCTCTCTCTCTCTCTCTCTGGGACTTTGGAGATCCTGCTTCTCTTGCTTTACCCCATTGTTGATATTTAATCTGTTTCTAACTTGGGGTGTCACCTGGAGTGAAGAAGCAAAACATGATCTTAGTGGTATTCCGTGGGGAGCTTTTTTTTAAAAAAAGCTTAAAATGATGAGCGCAATTCACATTAATAGAATCATAGAATCATCAAATATAACTCATAACATGACTTCCTTAGGTAATGTGCCCCACAGTTGAGGTACTGTTACAGAGAAATAACTATTATGTACACATACTAACAACTTCACAATGTGTTGGGACATCCTTTGAAGACCTTAGATTTTGGGCTGGGTTCAATGGGAAGAGGTGACATTTCAGATATCCTGGCAACAAGATATTTAAGGCTTGTAGTCAAAACCAGCACCTTGAATTTAAGTTGTAAGCAAATCGGAAAGTACTTGTCAGACTGGTGTTTTATGGTTTCTAAAATATTAGGATGTGCGACTTGGCAAAAAAACACACATGTTTGGCTCCAGCCCCCCATCCCGATTGTGTTTACCAGGAAATGTCCAAAATCAGGAGGGGAGTCCCATTTCCGGTCCAGTAAGATTTGGTCCATTGGCAACAATGGGGACATTTTAGAGGCTCAATTCTTTGTCATTGTAGGCCTATCAGGATGAAACTTGCCTCAATTGTAGGCCACATTTACGACTGCAATGTCACCTAGTTTCAGAACGTTTTACTAATTTATTTATTTATTTTATTATTATTTTTTTAAAAGAATTTCCATTTTATAAAACATACAAGATCACAATAGGAAAAGGGGGAAAGGGAAAGGGAAAAAGGAGTATTTTGACTTCCATTCTAGTTCCACACTTAATATATTCTTCAATTTCATTTTAAACACAGAACATCCCCAGTGCTCTTATTCTTACTAATAAATATCTGACAGTGGTATATTACTAATTTAATATTCTCTAGATATTCATTAATCACAATCCTATCTGTCTTTATAATACCTTTACCATATTTCTATCACAACCCATATTTTAATTCATACATTTCTTTTTTTTCTTTTTTTACTCCGTAATTCTCTCTATTATTTCTACTTTTCCTTTTTTCTTTTTCTTTTTCTTTTTTTGAATAGGAGGTTCTTATAGCGCAACTTCACTAATACAATCCTAGCCTCTGATATGAGGGGCACAAAGGTTACTCTGTATTATCATTCTATATATTTTAATTGCCAATCATCACAAGGTTACAGCTATCATTCATTGTTTAATCTTCTATCTCAGATTCATATATTCTCATCATCCTCTCCTTCCTTTTCTTTCCCCTCTGGTGGGCTCTCGAGGGCAACTTCCAAGACAACCGCCTCTCAGGATTTGGGAAGTGTTGAAGCCTCTCTTTCCCCGATGTGCTGGGCAAGTTTTCTACCTTTTCCCTATTCTAATCTCCTTCCTTCTTTGGACTAGGTTTCCTCATCCTTATAAATCATCATATCTCTGCCATTTCTACCCCCTCTGGGCTAGTATTCAGTTACTTGAGTTCATTAGTGAGAGAGATACTTTCATCTTCTCTTTTACATACTAGTAGGGAATTTTCGAAGGGTCAGTTCTCTCACTTCTCTAAGTTTTGTAGGGTAGGTGTTAGTTTTCCTCCAGACCACCTCACATATTCTTTTTCATATAAATTCATTTTGGTGTCCCTAGGGACATTATTCTTTTTGTGGGGTTAGTCTGGGTTCTGAAAATATTTTCCACTTCCCTGTAAACTTCTACCTATAACTTTCCCCTTACTTTTAAAATCGGTAGCTTTACCGTTTCTTTAATGTTTCTTTAATATTTATTCCTTCTTGTTCCCCAGCATTTCTTAATGTGGATTAGTACTCCATCTCACTGAAATCAAGACTTTCCTACCTTCTTTCCATGGCTATGTTCCTCGTTTCTATGGTTTCTACCTTTTCCCAAGCTTGCTTCTGAATTTTTATACTTAGAGTCTAATTTAACAGACTTTTACCTATCTCACCTGTTCCAGGAGGGTGTCAATCAATCAGTATTCCACTTGGGTTAACGATTCGCAATTAGCAATTCTTACACTTTAAAATCTCTTAATCAATTAATTATTTAGTTGCAACCACGATTCATTCCCAAGTAAGTTTAAATACAATCCATCCCAATATAAACCCCCCTGTATCAACAATTAGTTATTATCAATCTTCTTATTTTTTAGCTACTCTTTGATTTATAACTCTCCCCTCTCATTTAGGATCTGGATCCCCATAGGTTTATTCCCACTTTTAAGCCTTCCCCTTTCTCCCCAGAGCCAGTATTGCCTTTATTTCATTCTTTCCTCCTGTATCTCAGAGCCCCAAATTTCAAAGTTCTTCACTCTAGTCCTCCATAGGCTTCTTTATTTTTTCCTTCCTCGGCTCCCCGCTGTCATCAGCTTCCCTATACCCGTCTGCTTCTCTTCCTGGTCCTGTAGGCTCCTGTCTCCTCCCCTGCCGTCGTCTGCTTCCTCCAGGGTTTCTGCTTCTCTTGGATTGTTTATCTTTTGTCTTTTATCATCCTTGGTTTCTTCCTGCTGTTTCTCTGTGATGTTTCTCTTATTCTCAGTCTCCGAGTTGCTGCTTCCGGTCCCTTCCTTATTATCTTCCTTCCTCCTTCCTTTTCTCAACCACCATTTAGTCTTCCCAAGCCCCTCCCTAAGGTGTGTGTTTCTTTCTTGTCTCTCCTTCTTCTTTTCCCTTCCGCTTTTGCATTCACTCACCAGGGGAGGGGGTGGAGTTCCGTCAATCCAGTTTGTTTATGAAGAAGGAAGGGCCGTAGCCATAACAAAGCCTTAACAGAGCAGCAACTTCAAGGTTAACGCCATCTTTTATTTGCCTTTTATTTGCCTTCTTACTGCCGTTTCCCTCTAATTATAGGCTGTTTAACAAATTCTCTAGCATTTTATTCTTCAGGGCAGTCTCTCAAAAAGAGGCTGTTCAATTCCGCTCCTCATTCTCGGCTTCGGACTCGCCCATAGGCATTTCTCTTCAATCCCTCCTTCCTTCCCCTCCGGAGACATCTTAGTTCTTTTAAAGTTCTTTCTTTATTCTTTAAATGATAGAATTGTAGGGTTGTAGTAATATGGCAAAGTTCTATACTTTCTTTATCTCTCTTTTCTTTTATTATTGGGTTTCAGATGTCATCCAACCCTTTCTCGTAGGGATCTCCTCTCTAGTGTGGAATCTAGAATTTCTTCACCAAAAAAAGCGGAGAGACTTACATATCTTCGCACTCCATTCTTGCAGAATTTCTTGTAGTTGGGAATGAGCGTGGGGCAGTTGGTGCAGGACTTAGTCCCACTTCCCGTCTCCCGGTCCACTTGCTACGGTACAGCCTCCCCCCCCTCTAGCCCCCATCCTTGAGGGTTGGGGGCTTTGAGGGGCACAGAAGGTACCTGCCAGCCGCGTCTCTTTCCCCACTCAATCCGGGGGCCAAGAGGGGACCGTCTGGTCCTCCAAACCGTGGAGATCGGGTGGCATGCTTGGGAGCCCAAGCATGTCGTGCCTGCCACCTTCAAAACGCTCACCGGAAGTCCACTAATTTATTTATTTATTATTTATTAACTTTATTTATACCCCACCACCATCTCCCCAAGGGGACTCAGGGCAGCTTACATGAGGCCAAGCCCAATAACACATAATAACAACATAACAGCCAATAATAAACAACAATACAATCAAAATACTTACACACAGACAATAACAGACAATTTTAATCCACTGATCTTTGGGAATTTTTAAAAGTTTTTACCATAACAATATATATATATTTTAAAAACCACAAAAGGGGGTTCTGGGAATTGAAGTCCCAACCAGTACCAAGCATGCGACAAGAGGGGAGGAGAATGGACATAGTCAATCAGGCCTCTGATTGGCAGAGAAAGAAACATGAGAAACACAGAGAGGAAAACTTCAACTCCCATCATGTCCCAGAGAATCCTTCAAAGTGCTGCTGTGATAGTGAGTTTCTGGAAGAGCCCTCTATGGAAGAGAGGCCTAGGGAAGCCTTCCCTGCCTCTCTCTCTCTCTCTCTCTCTCTCTCTCTCTCTCTCTCTCTCTCTTATGTCTGTTATCCAGAAAACAATGGGTATCTGGGACCTTTTGTTTTGGGCTTTGTCCACTGATAGCCAGCCCACATCTGGAGCACTCCCAGATGACAACTAGGGAGCTGGGTTATTAGTCCATAATGCTGGACGTTCTTCCCATGCTGTGCCCACTGCCGAGGACACAACATGACATTCCTGGAGGTTGCCATCCGTGGCCTGGGTGAGGCAGGGATGAAAAAATCAGCGCTTGTCTTTCTGTAATGTTTCAAAAATAATATAATATAGCAAGAAGTAGAGAAGGAAGGCAAGGGTTATGAAGTGTTCAAAATAGCTCAAACTGAACATATTCATGACTGGTAGCCCCATGTCGACGTGTGCATCTCAGGATCAGCAGATGCACTTATGATTAAGGGTTAGTCTGAGAACTTGGCTGCTTCACTTTGGCACTGGATTCATTAATTGAAAAAAACCAGTTTTATCCACAGTCATGACTGCATTTTATGAATTTTGAATTTGAATTCAAATTTATCATGTGATATTTTATGGATGTCTGTGGCTGTAATCCCATGTTTTTCTGCCATGCAGAAAAATGGTGGTTCGAAGCAAGAAAACTGCAGGGAAAGGGTCTGCATGATGAGGAAGGAAGGAAGGAAGGAAGGAAGGAAGGAAGGAAGGAAGGAAGGAAGGAAGGAAGGGGAGGGAGGCAGCTGCGGCTGTAGTCATCAGTCTCAGCATGCTTCAGCCCTTGATAGTGATGGTAATGTTGGCAGGATCCAAGTGCTGCTTCTCCATTGAGTCTTTGGTGGGCAAAGACCCACTTCCTCTGGAAAGTGCCTTACACCTGGCCCTGGTCCTGGGCTACTATTGTGAAACCTGGAGACAGCCTTCTCTGCTGGCACTGCCTCTGTGCCCCTGGGGTCCCAGCCCACACTCTATGGAGGCCCCTATTGTTATCACCGCCAAGCTGCTCTTTGCAAGGAGTCCTGCCACCAATGGGGCCCACACCCTTCTTTGCCACCTCACTTTTGGCATTGGTACTTCAGCGGCCGTGCTTCTGGCAGTGGTGCTTTGGTGGCTGGCACTTAAGTGCCCAACTGCTTTGGCAGCTGACATTTCTGGCAATGCACGCTGCCTCCTTCTCTGCTGCCATGTGCTTGAAGGGGGAGAAAGAGGAAGCACTTAGCCTAGTTTGAGAACTGCTGGTTAGATGATACAGTTTAGATCAGGTCATATAACATTTACATGTGCTATCCCATTTAACCCACTGCCATTTTTTTATTATGTCCAGAGTGAAAGTTAAGTTGCCTCTGTCAGTTGGTAAGGAACATCTTACCTGAAAAGTATCATCGTACAAATTGAGATTAGGTAAAGCCAAAGCACCTATTTGCAATTTACTGAATCTAATTACTTTTAGGAGTCTCTATTTCTTAACATAATTTTTTCTATCATCTTTTGCTACTTATTAATCCTTTTTCTGAAAGATGCAGATGAGGTAAAGGATTTTCAGCATTAAGAGTCATCTTTAATATTGCTGTTTTACCCAAGCAGTGACAGGTTAAGCGTGGAATTAAACATTTTATTAAATTTCAGCCTAGGGTTGAAGACATCTTGGGGACTGTTTGATATAAAAGTAGAGCATGATGGCAAAGATGACTGAGTACCCTTAGCTTGCCTTATTTCATAGTGCAGGCACCCTAAACATTTTCTTCTCAAGCTAGAGGCCACTTGACAATTCCTCTATAAAGTATGCATATCTGCCATATCAATTATGGGGTTAAAATAAAATGTTTCCTATTCTTCCTGGACCACTTTGTAGTATTTCCTCTCTTTATGACAGGTAAAAAAAATACTCTCTTGTTTTTGTAGTCCCATGATAGACCTACTTGTTAGGAAAAAATATGTCTGGAAAATAGAAACCAATATACATCCTTGACATGGATTAATTTCTACCTCCAACTCACAAAATGTGTTATTAAAATGTATGCCATTCATGTAGGCTCCCTTCCTTCATTTTTGTTTTTGAGGAGTACAAAAATTTAGGTGTATTGTTCTCAAATATTTTGGATGGGGAAAAATTGGCATATTTGTTGTTTTTTTAAAAAAGCAATAGTTTGACAAATGAAAACCTTAGACACTGAAGTCTATCAAAAAGTGGTGTCTATCAAGATGTACATCATGCCTCTGGCCTTAAATTGGGTTGCATCCCAAATCAGATCCAGCCCAGCTGTTCACAAATACACTAAAGTGCACTGCTGCTTTGGAGCTTCAGAGACAGTTTGGACCATTACCTGACATTTCCTTTTTTAGGCTCTCTGCCTCCTGTGACAGAGAAGTTTCTTTTGAGGGTGTATCTACACTGTAGAATTAATGAAGTTTAACAAGAGTTTAACTCCCACGGTATACTACTACTATGGTTCAGTCATTAAGGTTGTTGTTTTACAAGTTCTTTAGCTTTCTCTGCCAAAGAGTACTGGTGCTTCACCAAACTACAAATCCCAGGATTCCATAGTTATTGAACCGTGGCAATTACAGTAGTGTTAAACTACATTAATTATATAGTTTAGCTGCAGACTGAGTATATGGAAATATATCTACATAAAAGAAGTAAATATTGGGGATTGACCCCTGGGATTGCAAAAGCAATCTGGCGGGGCCAGTCCTCACAGAGAATCCCAGTTTTCTCCAGATTAATTTGGTTTTTATCTGAGGTGTCATTTGCGCCTGTCTGAGAGGGCCCTGACATAGAAAAATAACTTTTTATCTTTAGGATTTGGGCGATACTACTAACTGTGAAAAGAATGCATTCATGTATAGCTTATTTTTGTGTCTATGCTATAGCACTGGCATTGTTATTAGCAATGTTATGATGTTAATTTTATGACATTTTATTGTCAGTGAGTTTTATTGTATTTTATTGTCATTGTACGTGTTTACAGAGTTAGAAGGTGATTATGAAGAGTCATAAGAAGATCTAATTAGTCCCAACAGATGAAGCCTATTAGCAAAGAGAAATGGGGTGTTAAAATGTCTACTTTTTAAAATGGAGAGGGATTCTGAAGACTGACGTATCCTTGAAAATATCTCAGGGAAGGATAAGAGAGGAAAAGCTACAGTTTTATCAAGAAAAAAATTAGTTTATTGCTATTCTACTTTAGAGTAGGGTTAAATAGATAATTTCCAAATATTATAAACACAGCTGAAAATCAGTAAAGGAATTTTGTAGACCAACTAAAATATAGAAGTTGGTAGAAATTGATGCAAGGGCACATAATGAGATTGGAACTGGCATGAAAAATGTGGGTCCAGGCCACATTGAGGACATACATGGGTGTCCTGAGCCACCTTAGTGGCGGAACACTGACCTGACATTGGTTCAGCAGGGCTGGGCATGGGCTTCATTTCCACCTCCTGCATCATATCAGCCTCCTTTTCCTGGTTCTGTACCATTGACTGGCAAGAATGGCCTGCCTGTGGACCTATGGGGACACAATCCTGAATTCTGCATAGGAATCTAGGATGATTGTCCACACTGCTCCAACACAGGGGAAGGTCTGAATCCTGGAGCAGGATTTGGACATTCCCCCAAATCTTTTTAACATGGGGTGCAGTCACATTAAATGGCTTACCCCAGGTTAAATGACATTAGCCTGTGTGCATTGTGTGGATGCACATATGCTATTGTGAGTGTATCTTGCATTATTCGGCAGTGTAGATTGATTCTACCTTGCCATATAATGCAGTTTGAACAGTATAGAAACAAAAAATTCAATTTAATGCAGTTCAACTACATTATGTTGAAGTATAGAACTAGTCTCAGTCTACGAAAATATATGCTACTAATTTTGTCCTCTAAGTTAGTCATTTATTTATTTATTTATTTATTTACAATATTTATATTCTGCCCTTCTCACCCTGCAGGGGACTCAGGGCGGATTACAATGTACATATACATGGCAAACATTCAATGCCATAAACACACAACATATATAGACAGACACTCAGAGGCTATTTAACATTCCAGCTTCTGGCCACCAGGGGAGCTGTCGCTTCCTCATTGTTTGAACACTTCTTGGAGATTTTTATGGCCTCATAAATCAGTTAAATTAGCCCTTCTGTTGTAATTATAAACAAGATACATGAATTGGAGCGATCTTGTTGGTATTATTATATACACTCCACGTATCTAGAAGCACGTTTCAGGCGCATCTAAGAATATGTGCCTTTGAGATGGACTACTCATTCCACCTGGATTAGTAGCGGTTGAGCGTTGTTTTATGTTGCTATTTCCACACTGTTCTAAAGAATGTCTTCCATCTCTGCTGCACTGAGAATTTCCCCAGCGTCTCAGGCTACATTGAACAGCAATACCTTATTGGCAAACCACGCTTATCCATATATGGTCATTGGTGGTGATGCGGAGGCGGGGTTCCCTCTCTCCGCCTCTCTGCTTCTTCACGTTTGAACTCAGCCGCCGGGATAACTTTTTCTCCACAGATGGATCTCCTGCCCAGGAAACCCTTGTTCTTGGGCTTATTTTCAGAGCCGTTCAGCCAGGACTTTATGGCTTAATTCATTGGTTTTATTATTGTTTAAAGGAGCGGACTATAATCCGGGTTATATCCACACTATTTGCCATGGACCTGTATTGACCAAGAGGTCGAGTAAAGTACTGACTTTGAAGTCCCATGCATTGGATTTGCAGTGGCATCTCCATTTCTTTACATGGGGGGGGGGGCTAGTATTAGACTTATACTATGTGCTTCAGATACAAGGAATAGACACCACTCCATTATTATTGCTTTATATATTCATTATCTTTATTTAGCATAATACGTCACTGTTAGGTATCTCCAACCAGATATTTATCTAGAGATATATATCACACATTTATTGTTCTTCCCTTACCCTGAGCGATCTTTGTTTAATCTGACAGGTAGACTGGCTTGTGTTGTGTTTTCCCACCCAGCTGTGCCACAGTCCCGGTGCATCCCACTGCAAAATGATATTCCAGACTAAGAATTGTTGGGAAATTGATTTCCTGAGAGTTGGGGAATCATGAGGAGAATCCTAGAAGGGTGACTTTTTTTGGCAGTTTAGCACCTATTCTGCATATTTACAAGAATTATATAGAACAATGCATTTTTGTACAGAATATAGTATTTCTGTGCAGAAAATGTTTATTGTGTAACAAACGTGTTCTACATAGAAACAGCTGTTTTCTGTACTGTTTTTAGTTTTCATACAGAATAAATCTTTATTGTGAACTAGCTGGATGTTCCAGCGCGCCGTTGATTAAGCTGCTCACTAGAATTTTTCCTTGTCCCCATTGAATATAGCACTTTATTCTGGTACTCATATGATCTATTTCAACACGTTTTATGATAGGAATTTCTGCCCAATCTACTGACATGTCACACTTTTCTGATGCTCCTGTAAAATGTATCACACCTATTGAAGTTGTAGCTCAGCTAACTTTCCTTCTAGCCATATTGCTCTTATGTTGTGTTGTTATTGCTTTTACTGATATTTTAAATTGTAAGTATTTTCTTGTTTTAATTGTCTTTGGGCTTGTTCCTTGTAAGCCGCCTCGAATCCCCAAGGGGAGATGCTTGGCGGGGTATAAAAATTAAGTTGTTGTTGTTGTTGTTGTTGTTATTATCTGTACCCACCATGCATTGCTGTGGCCAACCTTCCCTCCCTCTTCCTCTCCTTTCTTTCTCTCTGTCCTTCCCTCCTTTTAGTCTTCCCCTTCCTTCGTTCTCTACCTCTTCCCTTCCTTCCCCCCTTTTTATTTCTCTTCCACTTTCTCTCATTTTCTCCTTCTCTATGTATTCTTGGACTGCAACTCCCAACACTCCTCCTGATCGATTTATATACCTACCTATATAGCTCTATTTAATCTATCTTATCTTGCTGGGAGTTGCAGTCCAGGAATAGGAAATTGGAAATATGCAGGGATTGGGATGCTCTCAAATCCAAGGAGAAGAATGCTTGCAGCTTGGAAGCAGTGCATTTGGATCACCCTCCTCTCCTAAAGGGCCTGGTCTAGAGGATGCTGGGAGCTGTAGCCTGGAAGATAGTGTGGATATGCTATTGTGTGGTTTTTTTGCCTGGGTGAGTCATTTTTGTGCACAAGCTGTAGCGTCTTTTTGGTTTTTTTGGCTTTTAAAGTCCTTTCTACTGTGCTTTTCAGTGTTTTAATGAGTGATGGTCACTTGTTGGCCTGATAGGTGTATTGTGTCCATATTTGGTGTCTATTCGTCCAGTGGTTTTTTAGTTACGTTAATCCGACAAATGAACATTACATTTTTATTTATATAGATAGACTTCAAAAACCACAGAGCAAGCAGTAAAATGAAAAATAATTAGTTCTTGCCTATGAGAACGAAATCTATGATGGTCTATGTGCCTAATTAAAAGTGAATATACTTTTGTTACCTAGTTAGAGGCAGTAGATGACTATGTGGAGAAGAAAGATCTTCACCATCCTATCTAGAGGTTGGCATCTTTTGTACTAAGAATGCAATCACCTTGGAAAATGCAGTTTTCCAAAGGACTATTGTGATTCCTTTTTGTCACTGAGGCCTGTTTCTTCCAATTGTCATAGTGAACAGAACAACAGCATCCTTTTTCCATATATGCTTGCTGATCCTGTTATGAATTACCATGACACCTTTCTCAGGAATAGAAGACTGTCCTTTTAGGAATGTACTAGGACAAAACTGAAATGAAAGTAAAACCCATCTTCAAGGCATGGTTCAAATTTCGACTTCATCCTAACGCATTCTTATCACTATGAATTCAATAAAAGTGTGCTATAACCATCAAGTAAAAAAGATATAGTGAAATATAGCAGCCCTGCAGATGCTATCTATTGGATTATTTTCCAGGACACACTCATAAAGCTCCAAAATGGGTTGAAAACACAAGGATATCTGTAGATACTTTAGAAAATGTTGTTACTCCAAAATTTGTCAGTTATACCTTTGAACAAATATTGCAATTGTCAAAAATGGATTTCCCCACTTATTTATGGTGGACATTTACTGAGAACTTAGCTATCAAATATCTTGACTCTGAGCCAAGAACTTCAAGAGATGCTTGAGATTACATTCTAAAAGGGAAAAGTGCCATAATTAGAGCTTAGCTGCAATAAGTACAGTGCAAGAAACAAAAGGTCATATCCAAGGTGTTCCCTTACTGAAGAAACTCTTGAGATTAACAATAAAGTGAGTCACTGTCATTGAGACTGGCAACGTTCTAGTAATAAAAGACACATTATAGTAAGTCAGAGACCAATGGCTCACTTCAAAGATATGTACACTATTTTTTTCCCTGTAAGATACTTCTTCTGTAGTCCCATTCTTCAGATTTCCTTAGAACACAATAAATAACAAAGAGGAAAGAAAGATAATTTGACCTTTGTATTGTCGAAGGCTTTCATGGATGGAATCACTGGGTTGTTGCAGGTTTTCCAGGCTATATGGCCATGCTCTAGAAGCATTCTCTCCTGACATTTCACCTGCATGTATGGCAGGCATCCTCACAGGTTGTGAGGATCTCATAACCTCTGAGGATGCCTGCCATTGATGCAGGCAAAACAATAGGAGAGAATGCTTCTAGAACATGGCCATACAGCCTGAAAAACCTACAACAACCCAATTTAACCATTCTCACAGTGTGTATTAATCCTGAGGCAGATGATCCAGCCTAAAAATATTGGTCATACTCTAGGTGGCAGAATCTGTTTTATGATCTACCCAAATACGAGCTTGTACTGACAGTAGGCTGATGGTCCTTGATATATATGTTGTAGAGATGGAAATAATATTTGAAAATATTTCAAATTGTTAGAAACTATGTTTTCTGAATTTTGGTTTTTTAAGGGTTTGCAGCCATAATGGAATTTATACACTAGCACAAAAACATTTTGGGGATACATTGCATAGTTAAAGTCAAATTCATATGTTCAACTTTTGTTATTTTGTTATTTATAGATAAGGTCCTTTTCCTTACCAGTTGCTATATATGCTTTACATAGGAATCAGAATCATCAGATGAGCCATGCTTAATCATGCCAGAGGCATAGCTGATATTTATTTATTTCAGATATTTCTAACCCGCCCTTCTAACCCCCTGAGGTGGGATGGGGGGACTCAGGCTACTAGGCTACTATCCTATTCATGCAAATGGCTTGTCAGTTGTTTGTGCAACTATATCATAGTTCCCAGCAATTCATATACAAGATACTGCCTCTAAAATTGAGTAGAAGTGTGATCAGCCTAATAGCCACTAATGATCCTACCTTCATGAATGTATCCGCTTCCATTTAAAGCCACTCAAGGTTGTCATAGGAGTGAGGGAGACATTTTTTTAGTTTTCAAATACATTAGCGTCTCGGTTATCCAACATAAACGGGCCGGCAGAACGTTGGATAAGTGAAAATGTTGGATAATAAGGATAAATTAAGGAAAAGCCTATTAAATGTCAAATTACATTATGATTTTACAAATTAAGCACCAAAACATAATATTTTACAACAAATCAACAGTAAAAGCAGTTCAATACATGGTAACGTTATGTAGTAATTACTGTTTTTATGAATTTAGCACCAAAACAGACAAGGGTTCTTTTCTTCTCCCACCCAGGACATTATTCCACAGGTAAATATACACCCCACTTCCCTCACCCATGGATCCAGGCAGGAGGCAGACTGTGTTGGATAATAGAGAATGTTGGATAAGCAAAGGTTGGATAAGTGAGACTCTACTGTAAAATTTTGCAAAATTCATAAATTTCTTCATGGAATGGAAAGGAAAAAATGGATTGAAAAAATAAATGTGAGAGAATGAACTGCTATGCATTTTCAGGGATTTAGGTGCTTAAACACTGAAAAATATGGTTATGAATGTCTGATTATTTATAAATATTATAGTACAATTAAATTTGTCCTCACTTTTGTTGAGTATTTGCATGAGAGGCAAGTTGACATGGTTCTTTCCACATAGCCATATCTATTGAATTTGGCTTGTGCAAATGGTTGTATACTTCCTTTAAATTCATTTTTGAAGAATCTACCAACATTCAGAAATCACATATTCATGACAGAAGAAACTTGAAGTTTAAAATAGTCAGATGGAGGTGAAAACAGAGCTGACATATGTCCTTAACCTGACTTGGTAATTGCTACATCTTATTGCTGTGTATTCCACATATAATTATATTTCATGTGAAGAAGCTTCTCCAATACTTTCATTTCATTACTGTGAACTATGTTGTTGTTTATTTGTTCAGTCACTTCTGACTCTTCGTGACCTCATGGACCAGTACACGCCAGAGCTCCCTGCCAACCCCCAGCTCCTTCAGGGTCAAGCCAGTCACTTTGAGGATACTATCCATCCATCCATCTTGTCCTTGGTCAGCCCCTCTTCCTTTTTCCTTCCATTTTCCCCACCATAATTGTCATTTCTAAGCTTTCCTTTCTTCTCATTATGTGGCCAAAGTACTTCATCTTTGCCTCTACTATCCTTCCCTCCAATGAGCACTTTCAGTATTACCCCCCTTTCAGTGTTGGGTAATAGATACAAATTTAATCAACTACAAATGATGATTAAACAAATTCAGGGAGGATAAGATTCCTAGCTGTGATGGCAATATAGAACTTTCAATATGGAAGGTAATATGGAAGGTAAAATATCTCAACATACCAGTTGCTTAGAAATGAAAGTGGAGGGGCACTAGTAACATTCTTTGTGATACAGTGTAAGGAGCATGGCTTAGTAGCTCTGAATATTTTATATTATTGGCTTTTTAAAATGACAGCCTATTAGAATTATAAACATTGTTTACAATCCACATCTTCTCCCTCCCTTCCCTCCCCTCTATATATGATAAAAGATTACAACAAATACAGAGGGAATATCTTTGAAAAAATGAATGCAGGGTTTGTATTGGAGCGACTATTCAAAATTCTAAGATTACTTCTCAACTTGCTTTCAGGAAACGTGCTTTGATCTTAATAATGAGAGAGATCTAAGAGCACTGAACAAACAAATGTGACTTGCTGGCAACAATATGGAAGAAGCATATGTGTATTTACTCTTTTTTTGAAAAAACATTTTTACATCCCTTTTGTTCTCTGAGTGAGACCAAAAATGCTGACCATTTTGTATTATTTTGCATATAAAAGATGCACAAGCAGCATACGTGATATTATAAGATGCAAACACATTTGGAAACCATTCAGAATGGCACTGGATAAACAATGCTGGCAGTAATTCAAAGTTCTGTGAAGATTCTGCTGCACACATGGGAAAGCAGTCTGTTCCATATTTTATGTGTTGGAAAATGTGTCTATTATATTCATGGAACATATGCTAACCATACTGAGAAAAAGATAAGGCAGCCATTGACCCGTGTTTCGGGCCAAGTATATTTGGGGGAAAACAAGGCCTCACTTATTAGCACTTTGTGTATTTTAATATGTATTCTGTGGAAATATATTTTAATGGCCTAGCAGTTTTCAAGGTCTGGCATGTTACTGCCTGGGGGAATCCTTTGTTGAGGGGTGTTAGCTGTTTCTGATTGTTTCTTGTCTGGAATTCCCCTGTTTTTGAATGTTGTTCTTTATTTACTGTATTGATTTTAGAGTTTTCATGGTTTCTTCCTTTCTGTTGAAATTGTCCACATGCTTGTTGATTTCAATGGCTTCTCTGTGTAGTGTGACATGGTAGTTGTTCGAGTGGTTATCTCTCAACAAAGTTTCCCCCAGGCAGTAGGAAGCTAAACCTTGAAAACTGCTAGGTTATTTTTTGGAGCTGTGTATGGGTAATGTGAAATTTCATTTGGTGGTTTAAAGCTAGCCAGCATGTGTGTAGTTTTCCAGTAAAGCAATGGTTAATGCACAAAGGAAGTTTTATTGCTAGAGAGGCACGAATAAGTTTTCAAGCTTCCGTTTATGTAACAGGACATTGTAATCACTATGGAATGTAAGTGGGCAGTAACTTTGCTGTAATGAACTGCTGTCGGTGCCATGCGCCTATCTTTGACTATAAGATGTAAATTGCTGTAAATAGCTTTATGGCGCCAATAAAGACTGTTAATGCTGATTTGGCTGTAAACTGTGAGTCATCATGTGGTGTGGATCTTTGTGAGTTCCAGCGAGATGCTTGATCTCCATCAGAGAGGGAAAAGGACAAAGATTAACCCTCTCGTCCACACGCACTGAAACCATTAAATGCTAATTAAGGTTCCAATTCAAACATTCACATCTACCTCATACAGACAATAATTCATTCTCCGACACTGGACATTCCACAGTTATATAAACCAATTTTTCCTAGTTTCCAACAGACCTCACAACCTCTGAGAATGCCTACCAAAGATGCAGGTGAAACATCAGGAGTGAATGCTTCTGGAACATGGCCATACAGCCCGAAAAACTTACAACAACCCATTTTAAATCATGGTTTTAGATGAATGTGTGATTTAGCAATGTTGTAACTCATCCCGAACAGTAAGGAGAGATGGACAAGAAATAATAATAATAAATATTATTATTCATACTACTAGGCATAGAGAGGGCTATATACAGGATTTGGATTGTATACCCAGCAGCTTTTATAATCATGCTCCTTTTAGTTTTAACAATGATCTGGGTGGAAAACATATATCTTTCATTCTCAGCAGCAGCTGTTCCAAGAGCATTACCCCCAGGATATCTAATAAACTCAAAGTATGGAGCATGAACAGAAGAAATCCATGAGATAAAAATGACAGTACATTCCTTTAGCAATTGCAACAGCAGGATCTTGTGTTATTTATCCTTTTGTGATTTTGTCAAGCTCATGATGCAAGAAAATCAGACTCCTTGCTTGCTGTGGATTTACTTCTCCAAGAAATAACGGGTAGATTGAAGATGTTTAGAGGGCACAATTTCCAACAGAGAGATAGTGTGTAGTATCAAAAAGGTACTTTAGTTGTCCCTTACCTGCTACCCCTTTAAAATGCCTCCATCTCAGATTATACATCTATGTTAGCATGGATTTGGAACCTTTGCTGGCGCAGGGTGCTATTCCTCTGCTTGATTCTACTGGAAATAAAACAGTGAAAAGAAGAAATAGCACTGGTAGGCTTTCAAGATGTACTGTGTGGACCAAAAGGATAGTAACCCCATGCTTCTGCCTAATTCACTCTGGAGCAATGTAATGGCATGAGATAACCCTATCTGTCTTGTCAGAGCAAAGAAAAAGACTTATCTTTTCACTTTCATTCCTCTCATTGTATGAAATATGTCAGTGGAAGAGTACTGAAATGTATGATAGGTTTGTGCATGTAGAGCATATATAGGCTTATGAAATACAAATATGTAACTAATTCTAATTCTATATGGCATTGAAGCAGTATTACATAGTGTGCGAAGTGGCTGAAATCTGATAAGTAATTTGTTTCAGAGATTTGGATGGATCCCGCTTTGTTTTGTAAAGATTCAGGGGGGTCGCATTCCAATTCATAATCGAAATCTCCAAAGCTTTGTCATTGTTTTTTTAAAAAAGATTTGTTCCATTAGCGGCAATCGGGAAAGTGTAGAGCCTCTGTCATTTTTATGGGATGAAATTTGGCACACTTATAGGCAACATTTACGACTTTAAGCCTGCCAAGTTTCAGAATTTTTCAATCAGGAAATTTTAAAAAAAGTTTTTACATTTTTTAAGAAAACCCACAAGTATCTCCTTGAGTTTCTGCACAAACGGATTACTTCTAAATAGAGAAGTCAATGATTGCAATATGTGGGGTGAGCAAGCTATATTTGACAGGGATGAGACATGAGACATTTTGAGACAGATAATTATATTGTGTATCATGTGAGCAATCATGTAAGAAGAAATTGGGTGACATTAACATATAGCAACATTAAGCAAAGAATAAATGCAAATTCAAACTGAATGTGATGGCATCAATACGTCTTTATGAAAAACCCATCAATATAACAGTAATCCAAGTTTCAGAAGAAGAGGACGAAGAAGAAAAAAAAGAAAAGGAGGATAAATTGAAAGATTCTGTGCTAACTTTCAGGAGAAAATTGATCACTCACCAAAATAGTACTTCTTATTAGTCAGAGTGGATAGGCAGGCAAAAGCAGGAGGTGGAACAGAATCAAAGGAAAATGTGTCCTAGGGCGCATCCAGACAACCTCTTTATTGTGGTAACTCCCTCAATAAAGAAGGGGATGTCCAGATGACAACCTGGACAATCCTGAATTAATCCCAAATTAATTAGATAGTGGGTTTATTCTGTGCCTTCTTAGAAGGCGCAAGATAAACCCGCTATTTCCAGTTCTGGACTACAGAATTCTGTAATCCAGACATTATCCCCACAGTTTTTTAGGCTAAATTAGCCTGGAAAACTCTGGGAATCCCAACCCCCTCCCCAGAAGCCACCCTAAACTGAGTTTAAAAAGAAAAGAACTCACCCGGCCTCCCTGGGATGGCTGCCAGAGTTCTGCTGCACTCAATACACACCAGGGACTTGTCCCTCAGAAATAACAGCACAAGAGGCTGACCTAGAAACTAAACATATATAACATTCAAAACATGCAACAGGTCTGTGACACCAATGTGGATCTGGGTGAGGGCTATCCTCCGTGGGGGCCGGAAAAACCTGGAAGGGGACGGTATGGGCCAATCCCAAACCACCCACCCGGGAAAAGGCTCGGCAGGCCCAACCACCCAGGAGGGGTAAATGCCCTTTCCTGGTCCCAAAATAAACAGAATGATGGGGGCAATAATCCCCAGATGTAAATGTCACCGGTCAGTAGGCAGGGGGGGGTAGTTGAAGATGACGAGGGAAATCCCCCTGTGTTCCTGCACGGCAGCAAGGAGGTAGGCTCCAGCCGCTGCGGGGAAGGCAATCCAGATAGATCCAGGAGCAGCCGGGCGGGATCGCGCTGGAAACGGCAGTGAAGGCAATGTGCGGCAAGCTCTCAAGCCCCGTACTCGGTGCGATGTCCGGAGGCAGGCGCCTGAGGACGCCAGAGGCGGAAATCCAGGAAGCGATGGAATGATGACGTGTGTAATAGCAGCAGCCGCGTCAAATGACGCGCGAAAGGCCTCCGAAGCTTCGTCCAGAGATGTTGACGCGGAAGTCGATGATAGATGACGTGAGACATTCCTCACGTCAGGCGGCGTGATGACGCGTCGGGTGCTGGAGGCTGCGGTTCTTCACAATTAAAGGAGCCGCGGGTCCCCGGAATGAGGAGAGTTGTAGAGAATCAAGTCCCTGTGTGGGAGTCCCCCAGGTGCGGAACTGCCGGTGGTGGTGTAGGCCTAATGGTGTAGGGGTAAAGTCGGGGCCCCGTCCGGGATGTCCGTGACGGGGAACTGGTGGAACAGGCCCAGGTGTTCCCAAAGGTCCCGGGGAGCCGGGCGGAGGACGCCCCTGCCCAAAAAAAACAATGAGTAGAAGCAACGGACCACAGATGGTAGGTGTAGATATCCAAACGGTTTATTGGGGTACCCAAACGTATGTTTGTAGGTCCCCAAGTGGTTCCAAATGGAACTGCGGCGGTCACAATACAACAAAGCCAGAGAAGTAATACAGATGACCCCAGCGGTGGGGCTGGCAGCTGCCCACCGCTGTGTCAAAAACGCCAACGGGTGATCTCAGAGTCCAGAGAGGATCCACAATCCCGTTTCGCTACTGTATAATATTCGCTTCATCAGGGCGTGTATTATTCAACAATAAAGGTATTGGACACACTGTCAAAATACATCTGTGAATACAAATAAATGTAGCATCAGCAAACAAGAACAAGTAAAATGCATAGTCATAATACAAGCATATTCCTGAGTCTGACTGTATAATCAAACACACACTCACCCATATATGGAGCATCATGTATATCACAAATAGTGGATGGATTCCACAAGGTCGAGGTTGACCTAAAGGTAAGTCACACCCATCCCCTGGGAGCTTATATGCTAAGGGTAATCAGAGCAAGGTAAGTATATGGAGGGAGGAGCAGGCACCTAGAGACAGGTGGATAACAGGGTAGGCTCATTCTTCTAAGTAATTAGAGTTTGAATAGACAAAGGCTCGTTGAGTCCAGTGGGAGTCTCACTGCTGAGTCGGATTATCCAATTACTTTCGGCCCTGATGAGTGCAGCATGGATGTCACCATACTCACGAGTATGCACTCGCTCAAGGCCCATACAGGTAAAGGAATCACAAGTGTGCCCTTGGTCCAGGAAATGTTTATATAAGATGGAATCAGAAGCTTTATTCCTAATTTTGGACCTGTGTTCGATCATCCTAGTCCTTAGCTGTCTACTGGTCTGGCCTACGTACACTAATCCACATTGGCACTGGAGGACGTACACTAAGTTGGAGGTCGCGCACGTGAAGAAGGCTCTGATCTCGAAAGTTCTGGCCTTCAATTGGTTATGAATGGTCAAAGATACATTTACCTGTTTGCATATGCTACAGGATCCACAGATTTTAGTGCCAGGCCTAAAGGCACTTGTGGGTGGTGTCGCCCTACGGTGGTCTGTATGTATGAGGATATCCCGGATCGATCTGGTTTTCTTGTGGGCAATCATGGGGGGGTTTTGCAACCCTGGGATCTTCGTAAGTAGCGGCCAATATTTTTTCACTATATTCTGCACAGTATGCGAATGGGGAGTGTAAGTAAGAGGCCATACCAGCCTATTGGTGGCTTTGGTCCTGTGGGATGGTAGTAATAGTGTGTTCCTTGGTACCTGTCGAGCTTTCTGGAGGGCTCTATTGAGTGTGGTCCGGGGATGACCCCTGTCTGTGAGATCCTCCATTAACCTAGTGGCGGCCCTCTCGAAATCGGGTTCGAAGGAGGAGTTGCGTTTGATCCGCAATAACTGTGAATATGGTAAATTATGCCTCAAGGATTGAGTGTGGTGGCTGTTGAAGTGCAGGAGAGTTCCTGTCGGTGGATTTTTATATGTACTAACCTTAATGCACCCCTCATGGACGTATACGTTAACATCCAGGAAATGTACCCGTTCAGTACTGAATTCAAAAGTGAATTTAATTGACTCGTGCCACTCATTGAGCCATTGGGCAAAATCCGGTAGACAGGTGTCGTTTCGTAAAATGAGGAAGACATCATCGATGTACCTCCAGTACATTTTCACTTGGTGTCTCATTGCATGACTGGCCCTGGGGGGGGAAGTGGGCCTTCTCAAGGTGGGCCATAAACAAATTGGCCACCGAGGGAGCTACTGCGGACCCCATGGCAACCCCACTGGTCTGTAAATAAAAATTATCTTCGAACGCAAAATAGTTGTAATCGAAGATACAATCCAGCATCTCGATCAACACATGAGTGGGGGGTATTCTGGTGGTTCTGGAGTCTAGAGTGTCAAGGATGATCACTCTGGCTTCCTCCAGTGCCTTCCCCGCAGCGGCTGGAGCCTACCTCCTTGCCGCCGTGCAGGAACACAGGGGGATTTCCCTCGTCATCTTCAACTACCCCCCCTGCCTACTGACCGGTGACATTTGCATCTGGGGATTATTGCCCCCGTCATTCTGTTTATTTTGGGACCAGGAAAGGGCATTTACCCCTCCTGGGTGGTTGGGCCTGCCCGAGCCTTTTTCCCGGGTGGGTGGTTTGGGATTGGCCCATACCGTCCCCTTCCAGGTTTTTTCCCGGCCCCACGGAGGATAGCCCTCACCCAGATCCACATTGGTGTCACAGACCTGTTGCATGTTTTGAATGTTATATATGTTTAGTTTCTAGGTCAGCCTCTTGTGCTGAGAGTTCTGCTGCACACAGATGATGTGCCAGGAAAAAGGGGGGTGGGGAGAAGAAAATCACTCCTCCCCTCCTCTCGCCTGGCACATCATTTGTACATGCCAGGAGAACTCTGGCAGCTGTCCCAGGAGTTCTTTACTTTAAAAAAACTGAGTTTAGGGAGGCTTCTGGGGAGGGAGTTTAGTGTCCCGATGTTGTACTGGGATGTCCCAGTACAACATATGGACACACACCTCAGAAAGTGGGTATAGACAGCCCCCCCCCAAGAACATCTGCATTTTTAAAATGTGAATGATCCTGGGATAAAGGACTGTCTGGAACCACCCCTAGGCTTTAGAAATGAAGCAGAAGATTGACTGAATTTTGCAAGTCGTAAAACCTGAGCAGATCTACATAGGGCTGTTGATTATAAGGTGACTCGGAAGTCTCTCATTCATAGGATAACCATGAGTCAAAGTCAGCTTGATGGCAGTGAATAACAAGGATTTCATTGCTAGTTCTATTTCCAGCACCTTAGCCACTCTGTATGAGCTCTGTCTCTATAATGTGAATGCTTGGTGGCAATGTATGCATGTATTGAAATGATTTACTAAAAGTAGTATTAATCATCAAAATTATTTTAGAAGAATTAACACTACCCTTACTGTTAGCCTGTTAATGGTCTTAATAACCTTTTTCTTTCACATTTCCCTGTGTGTGTGCTTTAAAGAACACCATATGTCTGAATGCTTTCATTTGATGCTCTCCCTACTAGCAACCTTTACCTCCCCCATCTGTATATTCTATTAGTGTGTGAAAAGACATGCCAGTGTTTATATTCAGAGGCTTATACAAGCATATCTGCTTGAAAACAAGCTCTTATATTAACAGTTTTAATTTTTAAAAGTATTAAAAATTACATTCTAGTCTGCTGAAATTTGTCTCTGCCCAATAAAGTGCTTTTTTCAACACTGAAATGGCAGCAACACTGGAAAAAGAAGTGATCAAAAAAGGGACAAAGAAGGCTTTCTCTTTGAAAGGGATGGCTCTTTCCTGTATATTAATTTTTCTAGACTGAAACTTTTCTGTTTCTCAGTAATGATCCAGTAGTAATACACTTGATCATAGATAAATACCATATATTCAATAAAATTAAATGTACTTCTGGTGAAAACATTAGTTGAAGAAAGATCATATTCATTTCATTGCAGTAGTTTTCAGCAGGATAACTATGTTAATTATTGCATCAAAAACAACACTGAATCCTGAACCTACTTACACGATGGTCTCCAAAATGTCACCAGACTTTTATTTGTATTTGCTTTATAGTGATATTGTTGAGAATTGTATCACCAATTGATTTTTTCTATCACATTTTTACAAATTTGGGGAGACAATAAAGTGTGTGTTAAGAATACAGATGTTGTCTGGTTGCATACTTTCTCTGGTAGCTTCAAGGGAGTCCTGGTAAGAAAAGAAAGAATATTTGAAAATATTTTTAAAAATGGTCCAAAAATGGTTTCTTAAATATTAAGAAGCCTTGACAGGAATGATTCAGTTATAATTTAGTTTTTGCTATCTTTTGTGAAAAATGCTGGTGGTGTTTTTGAGAAAATAGCAACCCTACCACAAAAATATAACAGTTTTGCATAGCAAATACTGTTTAGGAAATTTATTTTCTGAACAAAGAAAAGGCATATGCTCTCTTCCCCCTCTAACCAAAATACCATTTCTGAATGGTAAATAGTATTGGAAAACTGCAGTTTCTGATTACCTTTTTGCAGCAAGGAGGATTTTCTTCCCAGCAAAAACAAATTTTACATCATTAGATGACAGAATTTAGTTAAATTAGGATCCAGTCAAAATTGCACAATATCCATAATAACACTGAGGAATGTTGATTTCTTTATTTGCTTTATTTTTATCCCACCTTTCTCTCCATATGAGGACTCCCTAAATAATTTTTCACTAACATGCATTAGATGAGATTGAGGCAACTAGTTCTCAGCACCAAAAATAGAAGATATGAAAGTTCCAATTCCAGATTTTCAATTCTGGCTTTCATTTGGAAACAAACTATACATGAGATTCACATCAATTGGATGACATGAACTTTTGTTTTTCTTTAGCAGCAAACCTGTAAATCCTTGGGGAAGGCTGCCTGATACATGCTGTAGACCAGGGCTGTCCAACTTCTACCGGCCCAAGGGCCGGAATTCCGGTCACTGATCACCTGGAGGGCCGCAGTGTGAAAAAGCACCCCAAGGGCCCAAGTTTGCCCAGGCCTGCTATAGAGTTGCTGTAAGTAGGTGGAGACTCCTTCTTCGTAGGCTTTGAAACAGAGGCTTGATGTTCATTGGGGGGGGGTGCTTTGAATGCAGTCCTCAAGCTTCTTGGAAGGGGGTTGGACTGGATGGCCCACGAGGGGCCTCAAACACTTTGTATCTGATTGCTGTGTCCTGCTTAAGTCTGAGTACAGTGGCCACTTTTAAGAGAGGGGTACCCAAAAATAGAGACTTTTGAGAAAAACAATCAAAAACACCAGGAGGGCCAAAGTTTGCCCATGCCTTTGTAGATCCCCCCCAGTCTGTGGGAATCTCTCATATATCTGTGAATATCAAAAAGCAAACTTTGTTGAAGGGAAAGAATAAATAATGAAGGAAGGAAAGAAGGAAGATGGGAAGAGGGAAGAAATGAGGGAGGAATAAATGCAAGAATAAAAGGAAATAAATAAAATAAAAATAAATAAAAATAAAATAAATTAAAATAAAAATAAAATAAAATAAAATAAAAGAATAAAATAAAGGAAGAGAGGAAGGAAGGAAGATGGATAGAGGGAAGAAATGAGGGAGGAATAAATGCAAGAATAAAAGGAAATAAAAAAATAAAAATAAAAATAAAATAAATAAAATAAAATAAATTAAAATAAATCAAAATTAAATAAAAATAAAATAAAAGAATAAAATAAAGGGAGAGAGGGAGGAAAGAAGATGGATAGAGGGAAGAAATGAGGGAGGAATAAATGCAAGAATAAAAGGAAATAAATAAAATAAAAATAAAATAAATAAAAATAAAATAAAAATAAAATAAAAGCAAGAATAAAGGAAGGAAGGAAGGAAGGAAGGAAGGAAGGAAGGAAGGAAGGAAAGGAAGGAAGGAAGGAAGGAGCCCACCCCAGCAAAACAGCCCTCTGCTTCAGCCTACCTTATTTTGGTATCCTTCCCAAATCTCGGCTACTGAATCCCGTTCTTACACCCAGTGGAGTGAGGCGTCGCGATGTTTCAGAGGGAGGTCTAAATCCCGTGTGTGGGCCACAGGTGTGATCTCGCGTTGAGATCGAAATCCCGTGTGTGGCTGGCGTCTCGCGATGCATGCCAAATCCCGTGCGGAGTCGGGAAATGGAGAAGCCGGCGGCGGGAGCCTGGGAGAGCGAGAGGAGGGGCCTTTGAAGGCTCCTCTTCTCGCTTCCTGGTTCCCGCTGGTGGCTCCTCCCATTGGGCATTGCAGAGGGTGGGGGAGCGCTCTCTCTTGCCCTCTGCAATGCCCAATGGGAGAAGTCGCTGGCGGGAGCCTGGGAGAGCGAGAGGAGGGGCCTTCGACGGCTCCTCTTCTCACTTCCTGGTTGGTGTAGTCTCGTGATGCTTGCCAAATCCCGTGCGGAGTCCGGAAAAAGAGAAGCCGCCGGCGGGAGCCTGGGAGAGCGAGAGGAGGAGCCTTCGAAGGCCCCTCCTCTCGCTCTCCTAGGCTCCTGGCGGTGGCTTCTCCATTTCTGGACTCCGCACGGGATTTGGCAAGCATCACAAGACTACGCCAGCCACACACGGGATTTCGATCTCAACACGAGATCACGCCTGCGGCCCACACACGGGATTTCGACCTCTCTCTGAAACATTGCAGAGGGCGGGGGAGCGCTCTCCCTTAAAACAGCTGGAGGGTAGGTGGGCCGCATCCAAGGGGCTGGTGGGCTGTGTGCGGCCCGTGGCCTGCCTGTTGGGCAGGCCCGCTGTAGACCATATTAAAGACAGCAAAACTTAGTTCCAATTGTTAAAGTAGAATTCATGGATAAGGACACACACAGAGATACACAATGACTGGCTTTTATTAGGCTTATAGAACAGATCCTACTGAGAGAAAAAATATTGTGAAACTTAACAGCCAATCGTACACTAATATTATTGTTTATACATTGTAGCTGTGTGCTTGAGAAACAAGGCTAGTGGGGAGATAAGACCATCATCCCGCCCCCCTTGGACACACACAATGTTGCAATCAATGAATTAAAGGATGAACGACACACAATTGGAGTTACATAACCCACGGGCCGAAATCAACACATGATCATACAAGGCAATAGAGTATATGTAGGTCCGCCATGAAGGAGGCCTATGTACATACGATGGAAGGGAAGCGGGGAAGCCGCTGGATGGGGGGGGGGGGCGTGTAGGAAAGGTCGTCCCACTGCGTCTGCTGCTAATGATGTTGCACGGAGGTGGGCGCAGTGCGGAAGAACTCTAGGCTTGCGGCATGTCCAGCACTGATGGCGTATAGTGTAAACACTGCGCCGCCCGATGACGTGGTGCAGTCGCGGAGCGCGCCGTCAGACGTGCTGAGCGAGGAGAGACGTGGGCAAGCCTCCGACGCCCTGTTGTGATGACGTGCCTGGAAGCGGTGAGTGCGGTCCTATGCAGTAAAAGGGCCAGCAACCGCCGAAGTGGGGGCCAAAAAGGGCCGGTGTATAGAATGTTTATGGTTCAATCCTCTAGAAAATAAAGTTATATGGAGGCCAAATGGCCGGGGGGATAGCCCGGGCCCCTACCGGACAATGCCACGGTGAGGGTGCTGGAGTAGGAGGCCCACGGTGTCCCGATGCTCCCCGGAAACCGTTGGGCAGACGCCGTATCCCAGGCGGAAATGCCGCTCCGTCACAGTCCCAAGCAAACGATGATAATAATAATCAAAATAGCTTTTATTGGATCCGCAAGCTCATGCCTGTCGAACCCGGATGGTTCCAAATGGATCCCAGTTGCACCAACACACACCAGCCAAAATCATGTGATGTATGGGCCCTGCGGAGGGGCTGGCGGCTCCCCCCGCAGATGGCAAACGCCAACGGGTGACCTCCTGTTGTCACAAGGATCCCCAATCCCGTTTCGCTGATTCACAATGGCAGCTTCATCAGGGCGTTAATATTGGTGAATACAAGGTATTGGTGGACAAATTTAAGATATAACCTGCAAATACATATAGTCATAACATCAGCAACAAGAACAAGCATAGACAATGGTTACAATACACAAATGTTTTCTTACTAGGCTTCATGGCCTAGCAATAATTCACCATATATGGAGTATCATTGGCATCAAAAAATGTGGATGGATTCCACTGAGTCAAGGTTGACCCCAAGGTGAATCCCAAATGAACCAGGGGCTTAAATCCCCAGAACAATCAAGGCAAGGTAAGTAGAAAGGGAGGAGTAGGTACATTCCAATGAACTGTGGAACCAGGTGGAAATGAAGGCACTCAGGTAATTAAGGTTTGTATGGATAATGACTCATTCAGCCCAGCAGGTGTCTCAGTGTCCAGGCGAACTATCCATTTGCACTCAGCCCTGCTGAGAGCTGCATGGATGTCCCCATACTCACGAGTATACACCTTTTTAAGCTATTCACAGCTATTTTGATTATTATTATCATCGTTTGCTTGGGACTGTGACGGAGCGGCATTTCCGCCTGGGATACGGCGTATGCCCAACGGTTTTCGGGGAGCATCGGGACACCGTGGGCCTCCTACTCCAGCACCCTCACCGTGGCATTGTCCGGTAGGGGCCCGGGCTATACCCCCGGCCATTTGGCCTCCGTATAACTTTATTTTCTAGAGGATTGAACCATAAACATTCTATACACCGGGCCTTTTTGGCCCCCACTTCGGCGGTTGCTGGCCCTTTTACTGCATAGAACCGCACTCACCACTTCCGGGCACGTCATCACGACAGGACGTCGGAGGCTTGCCCACGTCGCTCCTCGCTCAGCACGTCTGACGGCGCGCTCCGCGACTGCACCACGTCATCGGGCGGCGCAGTGTTTACACTATACGCCATCAGTGCTGGACATGCCGCAAGCCTAGAGTTCTTCCGCACTGCGCCCACCTCCGTGCAACGTCATTAGCAGCAGACGCAGCAGGACGACCTTTCCTACACGCCCCCCCCCCCATCCAGCGGCTTCCCCGCTTCCCTTCCATCGTATGTACATAGGCCTCCTTCGTGGCGGACCTACATATACTCTATTGCCTTGTATGATCATGTGTTGATTTCGGCCCGTGGGTTATGTAACTCCAATTGTGTGTCGTTCATCCTTTAATTCATTGATTGCAACATTGTGTGTGTCCAAGGGGGGCGGGGATGATGGTCTTATCTCCCCACTAGCCTGGCTCTACGGAGCATCTCTCCAGTGAGTGGATTGAGGGGGCAGCACACAGTCCCATTGGTGCTTTCTCCCGGCCCCGTGGGAGATAGCCCACTCCTGCATGAGGATTTGTAGTCCAGACCTTCATTTTTGTGTATTGTTATTGTGTTTCAGCATACCGTGTGCAGTTCTTGTGGGACAAGTACCCTGGTGTGTTTGTTTATTTTGCTTGAGAAACAAGCCAGAGCACTAGAAACAAATTAATGGGTGTTTGAGATCTTTAGCAAATGTGACAGTAAATGTTGATACATTTAAAGAAGAAAACTGTGCAATAATCACTAGTTTTAACTACTGAATTCAAACTGGGCATTCCTAGCGAATTGTATTGCTTCTGATAGTACATAAGACTAAGCACCTGTTGAATTCTTGAGAAAAATTGAACCTGAGCTTTCTTTTCTAGGAACAATGTTGAATATATCTGGTGATAATGGAAGCTTCCTTTCAGGGGTGGAATTCCATTCAGATGCAATTGAGTTGCAACAACCAGCATTCCTCTCCACTGGGATTCCTGCTGCAAATTGCAGGTCAACAATATCTGGAGAGTCACACAGCTTCCACCTAAGTTGAAGTGCAGGATATGAGAAATGCTCACTTATTCCTGTGAGTGCTTGTGTAGGTAGAGCCTAGTGCACTGCTTTGTCTGGGGCCCTATAGTGCTGCTAAGATGTGATGAAGGAGCAGTACTAGTTGCTGACATGGCACTTGGGATGAACCAAAAAGTTAACTTTGGAGGTTTGCTCATCTCCTCTGCTCTACTCCACATAAAACATTACATTTCATTTCTGCTGTAAGGCTTAATTACACATTTCACTACAGTTTCTTTTTCCTCACTTCACTTTCTTTCTTAGCTTCCTAGTCTAAACCTTCACCACACAAATAGAATTATTGGAACATAGTGGAGACTCTTTTTCTGATAATGGAGGTGCACACTGTTGTCCCCAGATGTTAATATGCTCTTGTGAATCCATTTTAATATTCTGCTTCCATAAAATTGTGAGTAATAAAAATGGGGGGGGGGGGGGGTTCATGAAAGCAGACATGCCAACTGTCCACTATAACTCATAATTTTTCTCCTTATACCAAGTTAGTGGAAAATTTGAATGTTGAGGCAGGTGATTAGAAAATTAGTGTTAAATTCTGATCTAGCATGGGGCCCCTATGCTTGTGGCAATTGTCCAATGTGCCCATGCTTTAACATGATACTGTGTATCAATGGTTTTCATTGATTGGCTTGCATTGCTTAGTGGATTTCATGGAATATCCCAGAGGCTTCCACTCTGGCCTTGACTTTAAAGATCCTTTATGGACATTTAAAGGGATTTTAATGGAAAGCATCAACTTTATTACTCTGGTAGAAAAACCTATGGATTTTCTTGATGCTGACACTATGCAGTATAACTTTGCCAAGCCCAGGGGTGCTCACACTTTTTCAGCATGCGAGCTACTTATAAAACAACCAAGTCAAAATGATCTACCTACCTCAAAAATGTGAAACATATAACACAATATCTGCTTTGAACTAGGTTTTCTGAGTCCACACTGCCATATAATCTGAATCAAAGCAGATAACATGGGATTTTATTCAACTGTGTGGAAATGACCTCAGATAGCTCAGAGCCGGCAGCACTTGGGAGGTGTCGGGAGCCTGTGGGGCAGGACTGAGCCTTCCTCCCGCCCTGCCTGTGATCTACCAGGATGCCCTACGCGATCTACCAGTAGATCGCGATCTACCTAATGGGCACCCTTGCTCTAGACCAAAACATTAACTGGGATAGAACAGGCACCTATGCATAGGGCTATAGGAGTTGTATTTCAGTAGCATCTTGACAGACACATGTTTTTCACCCCTGCTGTAGATGTGGGGAATAGTAGACACAGCAGTAAGCAATTCACCAAATTATGATTTACAATGAAATGGCAAAGGACGTTTCTTTTGATAGAATGTATCAGAAGATCCCATCCTCCTTCATTAGCCCCATGAACTACAATTGTGTTGTGCATTTTTTTTATGAACAGAGATCCAAAGGTGACATTACATTTAAAAATGACTTTGACCATGGTTTTGATATTCTGAAGCTTTCCAAGTGGCTATGTCATGACTTCACTTATATCTTAATGTGTGAGATACATTACAAGATAACCTGTCCTTTTCCATCATAAACATTTCTTAATAAGTATGTGAGCCAAAACCTGCCGAGATCAAAAAGCTGATGTATTCGAGGTTAGAGAAAATCTATGATTTAACCAGATGAGATGATCTAAAGGAAAAATACACTATGCAAATTAGATGGCACGATCAAAGTAAGAGCCCCGGCATCATGAATTCAGTGTGAAAAAGAATCAGTCTTTGTTTCATCCATGTTAAATTAGAAGAGAAGTTTTATAATGAAATTTGAGAAATTATTTGGCACATCTCTTCCTTGGTCTGAGAGAACATGGAACTGGGAAAAGAACAATGTATTTGATTAGTATTTCATTTGGACATCTAATTACACCTCCATGGGTGATTCAAGAATCCAAAGAATGTTTTAATGAATATTTCTTACTCCATATGTGTTAGATCGCATAGCAGCAAGCAAGAAATGTCTGACTCTGGTTATTACTCACATTGCCAGTCTGGCTTTTACATATTGTTCATGTCACAGAGATAGAACTTATTTTATGAGCTAGTAGAAAAATAGAAAGAGCTCATTTCATGAGAGCACTTTTGCTAATTTCTTTGAAGGCAGGAAATTAATCTGCAGCTGTTAGCTGAACTGTAATGCATAGGTTATTTTCCAACTCTATTACTCAGAAGTAATACCTATTGAATTCAGTGAGCTCCCCCCCACCCTCCCCGGGCCAGGTTGGCAGGCATCAGACTGCAGCATTACAGAGGCAAAATATCAACCTCTTTGTAAAAGAGCTTCCTAATGTCACCCAGTTTTTAACAGATCTTTCACTGAAAACTACAATTCCTGGAGACTTCTAGAAGGAGTGATTTACGTTAGATTGGCTGTTCCTCCAGCCTTCCAAGTATGAACAATTAGAAGCAAATGTTGGTTTTGAACTGAAAATGGTGAGAATTTGAAGGCCTAGTGGAGTTCATGGGATGTACCAGAGGCTGCAAACTGTCCCTGGATTTTCTTGGACTGAATGCTATTTTGTCACATGAAGTAAGCTAGGAGTGGGGTTTCCCTGTGCTCTGTTATGAGAGCAAGGGTTTTTTTATTGTTCATAAAGTACCTGTACTTCAGGATGTGTAGTAAGGCAGCCATGTTTGGATGTCAATCTGTTTTTATAGTGAAGAAGGAAGATGAAATGTGCAGAGCTCAGAAAATATGTCTCTGTACTGGAAGAAATGGCATAAAAAAGCAAATGAAATTTTATGTAAGCAAAGAGATGGGAAAAAAGCCTAACTTCATTTATATCTTAATGGAATCTGACCCGGCAGTAATTGACTAAGAACTGGATCTTGTGGTTTTGCTCAACAGAACAAAATATCAATCCAGTGTGTGGCTTCTATTAAAAGTCAAACACTATGCTGGACAAAATTACAAAAGGAATAAAAATAAAACTGCACCTATCATACTGTTACATAGTGGATGAAACATTTTGTATCATTTTGGTCATTATATTGGAGGAGGGATATTGTAAGGCTAGAAAAGTTTCAGAAAAGAGGGCCAGTATGATGAAGGAACTGGAGTATTTATAAAAAGCTGCAAAATGGCATGGTGCAGAGGAAATGGATAAAGATAATATTTTCTCAATCTTCCATAATACTCCAATCCAAGATCATTCTTTAAAACTGAATGGAGGGTAATCCAGGAGAAATAAGAAGTATGTCTTCACACAACACTAAGGGCTCATATACACCGATCAGTTATGCTGGTGTGTAAACACTGTGCAAGCTGATTAGGGTTAACGTAAATTGGGGAAAAGCTTGAATCTGCCTCAGGATTCTGTCACCCAACTTAAAGGCAGTCAAGACAGTTGGGCTGGTTCTTAACTGGAATTTGCCATAACTGTCTTTGCTGCCACTCCACATTCTCTAGGTTCAGGCAGCCCAGGGATCCTAATCATCCCTTCCCCTGTGTTGTGGTGGTCGCTAGTCACAACATACTGTAGCGGCAATTTGGAGTCCCAAAACTCCTTAGGCAGTAACTTTTACCTCAGGCGGCGTCTCCGCGCGAGCACAGGGGCGGATGAACAACGCGACAATTCTTACTACGGTTCAATGAAGCCAAACTTTATTGTAAGACATCAGCTGACGGGATCAGCCCGGCAGAACTAGCTGCTATAGGGCAAGAGCCCCGAACAATCTTCACACTTTGATTTTATACAAACAATGGCGACAAACCCCGTTGTCCCGCTCTCCTTCATGGCTTGCTACTGGCTGGCACTCATGAACTCATTTTATTATCCAATTAAACAAAGCATTTCTCTTCCTAACAATGGTATCGGACAATCTGGGATGTACAGTAACTGATGGATAACTTCTCTTCCTGCTATGTTACATCTCCTCTTCTGTAATAATGGACATTTTTGTGGCTTGCCTGACACTCCAATTACCTTGACCTGTTGATTGCTAAGGGGTGCTATCTTCTTGTTAACTACGGATTTGTCCGCTCCTGTATCTACTAGGAACTTTATGCGCTGACCCTCTATTTCCATGGCAATCAAAGGCTCTTCTGGGTTCAGCAGAAGAAAAGCCTGGCCTATCCTTCAGTATTCATCTTCCTCCTCTTCTTCCTCTTCTTCCTCTACCGCTGCAGCCACAATTGCCTTCTCCTGATAGGACCTATAGGCTCCCTGGCCCCTTTCTCTTCTGGACCCTCTCGTCTGTCCTCCTCTTCCTCTCACACTTGCATCCTTTTCTTCTGACACTTCCTCTACACAATCTTTCCACCAGTGGCCTTTTTTCTTACAACGTCCACACTGGTTTCGACCCAACTTGCTTATGCCTTTTCCTCGTCCTCTTCCTGAGCTCTTCCCACGACTACTTCCTCTTCCCCTTCCTTGTCTTTCATCCATTAGACTAAGTAACACCCTGTATCCTTCTTTCTTCTTTTTATCTTTTCTCTCCTCTTCGACCTGATCTCTGGCTATAAACACCTGATCAGCCAAAGCTAAAAGTTCATTAAGGGTTTTTCCCAAGAACCCTGGCTGCTTCTGAATTTTCTTTCTAATGTCTCCTGAAGATTGGGAAATGAAGGATTGCGTTAGGGCTATCCTTCCATCATCTTGCTCTAGATTGTAGGGGCTGTACTTTCTGTATGCTTCTTCTAATCTTTCCAGAAACGCAGCAGGCGTCTCCGTCTTCTCCTGTTGCACTCCCTGTATTTTTTGTATACTGGAGGGCCTGGGTGGCCCTTTCCTTATTGCTTTTTAAAGTATTTGCTGGAACTCCCTGATACGTTCACGATGGCCTTCTTCATTTGGATCCCATCCCGGGTCTGTCTCTAGTGGGAACCTAACGTTTCCATATGTGACTGGGTCTATATCTCCATGTCCCTCTTGAGCCAGTAATCGGGCTTGATTAACAATGCTCCTTTTCTCTGTGGCCGTGAACAGTGCGTTCAGGAGCTGCTTACAGTCCCACCACGTTGGATCATGGGTTGCAATTATTCCCTCTAACAGATCCGCCATTGCCTTTGGCTGTTCCAAATAAGCTGGCGTGGCGCTTCGCCAATTAAAAATGTCACTTGAAGAAAAGGGGACAATTTGAAAGGCCTGTACCACACGGTTATTATCATCCAGAAGTGGCACCTGCCGAATTGGCATTTCCAAGGCCCCCCTTGCTTCTCTATTTGATCTCGCTGCTTCCTCTCGGGACCTGCTTCTAGTTTGCATAGGTGAAATATCCCGCAGTTCCCGGTAATCTTTTCTACTGGTGTCCGGAGAATGCTCTATCATTCTTCCGTCCTCCAAAGAGCGGCTTCTTCTTGCCCTTGGGGATTGCACTATCACTCCCCTAGTGGCTGTGAAGTATTCTTCCTTGCCCCTTCTGTCTTGGGAGTGCTCTATCATTCCCTCAACATCTGGGGTTGGCCATCTCGCTCTCCTTTCTGCCTCTCTTGCTTCTTCTAGCGGATAATGGATGTTATCTGACTGGGGTACTTGATATGCGGGTGGGTTTCCGGAGAAGGGATTGTGTTCTGAATATGACATAGGGCAAGCCAATGAGGCTTGTAGTGGCATAAATGGAGCCGTCGCGCTTGGTGGAGCAACCATGATTGATGGAAACATCACACGGGGGTCCGCGATTGGCAGGCTCGCTATGGCGGGTTGGGGCATCGTTGGGGGGTTCATTGAAGGGTTCGCGGTTGGAACAAAGCACGCCGTCTCATGACGCATCACAGCCTGGGGCGCCATCTCTGAGGCTGAGCTTGCTCCAAGGGTGGGGGCCGCGTTTGGGGCTGGTACTGGGGCATTTAAAGTCACCTCAAGCGGAGGTGCATTTGGCCCCCCTGCTTCTGCGGCGGCATTTTCCCTATGCCTTGGTCTTCTCCTTAACACTGGCAATTCCTTTGGTTCAATTTGCAAAACCGGTGTCTTTTTCCCTGCCTTTCGACTCACAAAACATCCATCTTGGGCTGGCTTCTTTGGGCCCGCCCACCAAATTCCCTCTGAAACCAATCTCTTCCACGTCGCGGAGTAGACCCATTGATCAGTTGGGTGTACTTCGAAACAATAAGATTCTAACTCCCTACATTTACTCAAATCCCAAGTTCCAATCTTTGGCCAGCTGATTTCTTCCACAGCCGGCCACACCTCTGAGCACAGGTTCTTAAGCCTGTAATCTTTCAAGTCTTGGGGTTTTCCCTCCACTGCTAGCTGACAAAACCTATCCCAGTTGACTAACACACAATCCAGAGGCGTCTCTCTTTTCTCCTTGGATTTCACTCCCCCCATTTCTAATGGCTAAGAACACTTCAGTGTTTGCCCTCCCAAACGGCATGTATGTTCCCTAAGTGACAGTGCTTAGAGCTTAATACTTGCCGGTTCCTGAAGACCCTGGGATTCTCCCCGTGCCCTCGGACTCCTGTGCCAGATTGCTCACTAGACACTCGGGACCCCGGCGCCTCCGGTCTTTCTCTCTCTGCGCGCTTTTTGGTGCCGGATTGCTCACTAGACGCAGTTTGACCCTCTGCGCCCCCAGTCTTCCCTCTTCTCTGACTTCACTGGTAGTAAATCTTCAATTGCGGTCTCTCGGGTCAGTAAGTGTTTTTCTGGGACGAATCAGGCAGCCGGTCGTTTGGTCAGGGGCCCCCTTCGCAGCTCACCTAGGTCGTCCCAGTTCCCCGCTTATGAGCGGAGACCGTCCTGCCAACAGGACCACGTTCTCCACGCCACAGACTTGTCTAGATTGCCTTTTGGATCATGTCGGGGTCACCAAGATGTAACGGCAATTTGGAGTCCCCAAACTCCTTAGGCAGTAACTTTTACCTCAGGCGGCGTCTCCGCGCGAGCACAGGGGCGGATGAACAACGCGACAATTCTTACTACGGTTCAATGAAGCCAAACTTTATTGTAAGACATCAGCTGACGGGATCAGCCCGGCAGAACTAGCTGCTATAGGGCAAGAGCCCCGAACAATCTTCACACTTTGATTTTATACAAATAATGGCGACAAACCCCATTGTCCCGCCCTCCTTCATGCCTTGCTACTGGCTGGCACTCATGAACTCATTTTATTATCCAATTAAACAAAGCATTATCTAGCATCTCACTCCTATTTGTTAAAAGGCATGGCGTAGGTATTAATTCTGATTCTCAGGCTATGTTATCTGCTCTGATGCAGCGTGTTCCCAAATTGTTACATTACTATGCCACTTCTCCCCAGCATTCACACAGAGAGAAGCCTTCAGTTGCCATGTGCGCTATCTACCCATTCAGGAACATTGTAAACAAACGCACGTTGCTAGCATTTGGCCAATCAGGGCCGCTTTTTATCTAAGAGGCACATGATGTTCTCTGGCGAATCACTGCTTGTGCCTTTGTACCAATCAGAGTAGCTTATTCTCGTCATATTTACTTGGCAAGCTACCCTGGTATTCTAAAGCCTATACTGAGCAGCACTTTCTCCTGACATTGTTTCTGCTAAAAGCATCAATTTCCCCTTTATTACCACCTACTGTAGCAGATGTACAGCAGGAAGAATCCTGTATAACAATACCCTTTTCCCTCTCAGGCTGCTTTTCATGCAGGCGCAGGAATGAGGAGACGAGACAACTTGGTTACTTTCCTTGAAACACAGTTTATTCCATATCTACAGCTGTAGGGGTCTGCCCTTATGGCATAACAAGATGCAAGGAACAGAACAGCCCCTCCTTTCAGTCATTCAGTTTTTATACAAGCAATGGAGTCAGTTTAAGCAATGCCTCCTTCATTCATTTTTACTGGCTAACTTATATGATGTGCATTAATTCTAACCAATTAACAATGCATTATGTAATCTAATGATTCATTGGCTAACAATCACTGCGCAGTTTATTTTCTGACCAATTGTTAAGGCTATCTCTATGTGCGTAGCTTGTCCCTATTTTGTTACTCTCTCTGATAAGCTTTCCCACGGAACAAGCCAAGTGAGTGTTTCATTAAGCTAACACATGCGAAGTCTCCTAAACCAATCTCTGCCTGGTAAACAAAGTGCACATGGTGTTTCTCTGAACCAATTGTAATGCATCCAGGACAACCAATGAGGTGGCTTCTCTTCTAAGCCAATCCCTGCTGTTCTCTATCGTGCTTGCTAACGTTTGCCTCCTTCTCTATGCCTAGCCTATGCTTGGGTAGCATTCTCTCCTGACGTTTCTTCTGCAACTCAATGAGTCTCCGCAGCCCAGGGATCCTAATCATCCCTTCCCCTGTGTTGTGGTCGCTAGTCACAACATACCACCTACCTTGTTTTTAGGTGCTCTGTCTGACATCGACTACAATGCTACTTCACTCAGGCACATGGGAGAGTGGAGCTATGAGCAAGTAGGTGGTGTATTTGTCTGGGGACTCCAGCAAAATGGGGAGTGAGAAACCCCTAAAGTAACTGGTCAGTGGTGCTGATCTGTTTTCACTGCAGCCAGGCAGAAGGTATTTCCTCCAGTCTCTGTCAGAATGGACTCCCTCCTGTCTATGCTTTTGATTTAAGAAGGTTTTTTTTTTACAAAATGCTCCATAGGAATTTTGTATAAACCAGTCTTGCATGACTTTATTGTGCCATTATGACAGAGTTTATTTAGATTCTATTCTTGTTTTCCCCTCCTAATGATTATGTAATAAGTCCCAAAGTCCAATTACCTTCCATCTCTGTTGTCCCCAACTAGCAACCCTAATTATCCTATCCAGCATACGCCATTAATAGCATGATTTCAATATTTTTGGATTCACAAATATCAGCAATGTTCCCTCTCTTGGTAAAATAAACAGTACACTGTTTAGCAAGTGACAATTTTCACATACTATCATTATAATATAATTCTGCCTCTGCTTTCCCTAATTCTGATAATTTCAAAATTATGCACAAGATTTCACACCAGTTTGGTACAAAACATAGACCTTTATGTGTAAGGAACAAAAACAGCACATTTCTTTACATGGCATATCAGAATTTCAATATCCTTTGGTGCATTTTCCTTCAGTTCAAAACATTTCAATTCTGCCTTCATATCAGTCATGGTACCCTAGCACTTACAACTTAAATATTGTAAACTTTACTGTGTGAAATTTTGCATTTCTGTGTACAATTTGAACAAGATAAATCAAAAGGAGATTTTTAAGCAAGACTGTTTTTCATTCTCTTAGAAACAGGAAACTGTAAACAGGGTTAAAACAATAAGCAGGGTTAGAACAATATACATCTCAGTAAAAAGGATACTTCTGAGCATCTTGGAGGGTCACATGTTAAGATCATGTGACCCTCTAAGGACAAAAGCGATTCACTATGGAATAAAATTTGAGGGCTTCTATCTACGATGGAATATCGGTTCAAGACTGCAAGCTACAAAATGATACCATCTGTCCACCAACATACTCTGTTGCTTCTTGCTTCAAATTAAGTTTTCTGAAAGAGTTGGCTAGAATGAGCTCTCTTAGGTTTGGATGGAAATACTGTTTAGAATTTCCCCCCCAACTGAACCAATTGCAAGAGAACCAGTGGGAAATTCATACATTACCACTAAGGACACAAGAAATGCTTATAAGAGATCGGACCGTGGGTCCAAACATGAGGACTAACAGATGGTCGTAGGAAGAACACAAACAACGTGAGGAAAGGAAGATATATTGCGGCTATTGAAATATCTGTGTTCTAGATGTTCACTAAGGGCACATCTACATGTGCTACATAAGCCAGAGCTAATCCAAAGTGGAGTACTCTATGATCAGCCCTGAAAGAATCCATATAGCCATCCGTATAGCCAGTAGCTACCTTGGTGATGGGAGGGTGTTTGCACAATGCAGCACTGAGCCAGTGCAGTGGAAAGAAGAAGTTTGCATAGCCTAGTGATGCCAAACACAGTTCAGTGCATTCACATGGCCACCCTGACTGTCACTGTCCTGTTATTGACACAGCAGTGACAATGGGGTACAAAACTACTTGTGATCATTGTTTGACATATGTGCTGGCACTGGTAAGAGCAATTCAGGAGAGAGGAGTGGGATTTAGGTATCCTGCCCTACATATAGGATTCTATTTCTGCCATTGATGATCTTTTTATAACTGATTTTTATTAAATTTTCAAATTTTTATAGACTTTACAAAACATATAAAAACACCATACACGAATACAAAAGAAAATGGGGGGTGGGGTGGAGGGAATATGGGGCAGTTTTGACTTCCGTTCTAATTCCATACTTTATCATGTTACATTGTTACATTATTTCTTCAACATTGGGCATCCTAAAGTGCTCTTACTTATATTTTTTAATGTAGTTTTTGACAGAGTGTTTCATTCTATTTTCATTAGTTTTGTATATTCATTAATCACTGACCAGTCTGTCATCATATTCCCTTGGCCATTATTCTGGCGAAGCCAGTATGTTAGTTCGTCCATTCCCTTGATTTCCATCACTTTCTCCAACCATTGTTCTTTGTCTGGGAGGAGATTTTGCTTCCAAAGTTTTGCGAAGACTATCCGTGCTGCCGTGGCCAGATACACAAAAAGTTTCTGTGCCATTGATGATCTTTTATACCTGCAGAAGGGAAGATTGAGAAGAGACATTATAGCCATGTATAAATGTGTGAAGGGATGTCAAAAGGAAGAGGGAGCAGGCTTGTTTTCTGCTGCTCTGGAAACTGGAACTCAGAGCAATGGGTTCCAATTGCAGGAAAGGAAATTCCACCTGAACATTAGGAAGAACTTCCTGACTGAGCTGTTCAGCAGTGGAACTCTCTGTCTCAGAATGTGGTGAAAGCTCCTTCCTTGTAAGTGCTTAAACAGAGACTGGATGGCCATCTGTTGGAGATGCTTTGATTGTGCTTTTTCTACATGGCACGGGGTTGGACTAGATGGCCCATGTGGTCTCTTCCAACTCTATTATTCTATGATTCTATTATTCTATACCACAGTTTGTGAGACACATTTCATTGCCTCTGAACACCAGGTTCAAAAATGATACAATACAGGAATGTTTTATTATTAAACTCCTTCTTGTATTGCTCATGATGGGCACTTTAAACATATCATCACTATTAAGCTCTCAGATGAGCACAGTGAAAAATCTTGCTTTCAAGATTGTTGTAAGTTTTGATTAAAAGCAACCTGTTTTATCTCATGACTAATTACTATTACCCTTTGCTATTTACTGACATTTCTATAACCCTTTGCAAACTTGACAATTTTTATCACCTTTTCATATTACAAAAGTGATGTGATAAGTGATGATTAATCCTTTTTCACAAATGCAAATGACTTGGCTAAGGCTGCTCAATAAATCTACCATAGTAATGATGCCTGGAACCAGTTCCTGGGTGTTTGTGTAGGTTCTTTGTAGTGAAACCAGTTCCTTTTAATCTCCTTCTTAACTCAAGTTTAGTGCTTATATAGAACTGCCCTAAATTTTTCAAAGGATCCAAGTAGAACAAATTGTAGTGGCTGTGTTAAATTACTCCATGGGTCCTGGGTAGGAGAACTGCTTCAAATGCAGTGATGTTTAGTCCTTCAGTACTCGTTTCACTAGCACAATGAGGTTATTGCTACAGGTCAATCTGTCCTATTGTATTCCTTTGAAATGGTTTGCAATGTTCAAGATAAATGTGCCGAAAAAGGAGAGAGATTAGTGGCAAACATCTATGTTGACTATGGTCAGTTACTCCATAATATGTGCGAGATCAGCTTCCAGATTCAAATATCCCAAAGGCTGTTGAAAAGGGTCCCCTGATGTTAGGGCCAGGCAATGAGTCAAAGTCATTTTTATTCTCTGTTAAGTCATGCATGAGCCAGTGCTGAAGACAATTGATTTTTCTGCACATTTTGAGCTTTAAAAAGTTAATAATCCAGAGAGGTTTTGGATCCCGGACAGTCCGACAACAGATGTCACATTAAATGCATAAAGGTTGCAAAACCATGCATAGCTGAATGACTTCCAAATTACCATTACCTCTTTATGTATCTGAAAGAAATATTTGCCCTTTCTCTGTCTAACAAAGCCATGGATTTAACAGGAGAGACAAGAGTCCTATGACAGATCTTCTCCTTCCTCCAACTACATTATGACACTAGGGATTTAAAGAAAGCAGTCCTGCATTTCTGCTACCTGCAGAATTCTGGAAAATGTAGCTTGGAAAAGCAAGGACCTCTGTAGCTGAGAATTCAAAAGGCCCCATCCTAAACTACATTTCCCAGAATTCTGCAGATGGTGTGAAAACGTGGTAAGATAGCAGAATTGCCATTGCTGGCATTACCTCCTGCTTAGCATCTCTATCTCTATCTCACAGGTTCTGCCCAGACAGGTCCAACACTGTAAATTAATTCACAGGGTTTCTCTGCTTTGATCTGAATTACTTAGATACCTGGTAAGACACAGATTAATTGTTCTGAATTAATTCGATACCTGACTCAGATCTTAGGTAAGATCCAGGCCTTCCCTTACCAGGTGTGGGTCCTATGCGGATTGGGAAACCAAGAGGGCACCCACTCCTCTCCCAGAGCCCCCAAGGAAGACCTTTAAAGAAAGAAAAACTCACTCAGATGCCATTAAGGTACTGCTGGGTTCCTTCTGGCATGTAGAAATGTCACACCAGGAGACCAGGGAGGTGGGGAGGAGCCGTTTTCCTCCTCATTGTCTCCTGGCACATCATTTCTATGTGTCAGGTCTCCAGCAGTACCTTAATAGTGGCTGGGTATGTTTTTCTTTCTTTTAAGTGCTTCTTTTGGAGGGGTTTGTGGTGGCCCCATGCCATCCCAGTAGTTACTGGATGGCATGGAGACACCCCTGGGAAAGCCCTCGTTTGGGGGCTCCCAGAAATACACGCAAAAGCAGGTTTAAAAACTGCTTTGGCATGAATTTCTGTCATGCCTGGATGCACGCACAGTCTTCCCCAGCTTTCATTCACTAGAGGGGGAACATCTATAGCTAAGAATGTGTTGTATGCCTATGAGCTCATCGTCAGATTTATAAGCCATTTGAGTAAAAACAGGCAGTCTTCTCAATTTAATGGAAAGACCTTCTGAATTTGACCACACAGACACGTTCTATACTGCCATATAATCCAGATGATCAAAGAAGATGATCCACATTGAAGTATTTGAATTGGATTATATGAGTCTACACTGCCACACAATCCAGTTCAAAGTGGATAATCTGGATTTTATATGGCAGTGTCAAAGGGAAGCACACAGGGCCAGCCTTCAATCTTCTGATCACCCTCAATATTTATGTAAATTGTGTGCATGAAAAGGCCATCATAGAGGAAGCAGGGGAAATAATAGAAGTTATGTTTTTTTCCTCATGATGAACAAATAGGATTACAATTACCCTGTTTCCTCCAGAGTTGTACACTCTTGTTGATTGACCAGATGGTTTAGAGCATGAAGTACAAAATCCTCATTCATCTGCAAGTCTTCAGGCATACTCCCTTCATCAGTAGTAATTACACCAGTTTACCTTCAAACCATAGCCAATACAAGTACTGTATAAATACTGATATTTCTAAACAGTGATATGGGTTTTGGACCAAAATTGATGTACACCAGTCCCAAACTTGCTTTCGTGTCAAGTTGTTTTTTGTACCAGGAGGGGCCTTCCCATTAACGTGCTCCTGAAGGTAACAAAAGAATGGATGTAATGAAGGGAAATGGATCTGTGCATAACTCTAGTCTTTTAGCCGCATCTATACTGGAAGGAGACACTATGGGCTCTTCTTGGTAGTACAGTTGGCCTTCCATTTGTTTCTCTGTTTTCTCAGAATAAAGCACATGGGCCTGCAAAATACAACAATAAATTCTCTAAGCCAAGCTCTTTCACCCCCACCCCATCCTTGAAAGGGCCAAAACCTAAACACAAAGAAGAGTGGTTTCATTTGGGGCCCTTCCAGACAGGGCCCAAAATGCGGGCCCTATTGGGCTTTTACTGGAGTTGTCCAAATGACACCTCTGATAAAAGCGAAGCAATTCAGGACAAAGCAGGTACATCCTAAAAGTCCTGGGTCTAATGAGGCATGGGCCCTATGGGGACTGACTGCTGGGTTTTTGGCAAGGGTGTGGGGACATAAATCCACAGCAAAGTGGATTTCTTTAATTGGCTTCAATGTGGGTTTAAGCCCAGTCTGGAAGCACCCATAGATGATTTATTGCTGGGTTTTCCTGAGCTGCCTGCTTCATCCTGAAAAAAATCAGGGATAAAAATGCCTCTGAGCTCTTCACTTTGATTTTCTGTTTCCCCCCAGGAAGTAGCATCATCTGGGTAAAACACAGAAACAAATGCTGCTGGCTCTTCAGTGCTTCTATGTTCTGTCTGAGCAGGCTGGGGACTGACCATGGCAGCAGTACACAGGGCTTGCTTTTCCTCCTCATTGCTACTAGATTGGATGTGTGAGACTGTGTGGCAGCCCCAGTGGATTTGTTCACCAGTCTGCAAAGAGGCCAGTGGAGCTGTGGCATTTCAGCCTCCATGGCTTATTTCCTTCGGCTCCACGCCACTGCATATCCCAGAAAGAACAGGAGAGGGGACTGTTTGAGTAAAGGCAAGCCTCATGCATGTGTGGAAACATATTTCAGGAAGCTTAGGGCTCCTAGAACCAGCAAGCATGTTAAAAATGGTGGAGGTGGGAGCTTAAGATATTTTTTTAAAAAATTCACTTTTGTGGATCCCTTGCACTCCTAACCCCCACAAAAGTGGAAGGTTGACTATTATTGTATTACTTGTGGACAAGATTGTGAAATGTCTTAATACACACCACTGCAGTGGACTTTTATCACCGCACAGCTTTCTCTATGCACTAAATGTATTATGAAGGGTCATACTGTGAATGAATATATCATTAGGGTGTTGCTTGGAGAAATTTATTTTGCTATACTCTGTTTTCCCACTTTGCTACAATTGTATTTTTCACACTACATAGGCAGAATAATAGATGGATGTGCCAACATACTAGCAGTGCAGTGGCTGATATATTTGAAACATATGATTGGCCGGCTTACATGATTGAACCCATCTTTTTTTGGTGGTTCGGGAATTGGCTCATGTCCACACAAACAATGGAAAATCTCTAGTGTTTTTCTCTGTGTAGAATGAATGGGAGACTTGGGTTGGGGGGTGAAGTGGGGGGTTGAAAAGTATCCATGTTCAACAGAAATTACTGTATCATCTAATTTCATAAATTTATTAGAGGTTTTCCATCCAACTTTTGATCTGACCAAATGATCATCTTTTTGTTGTTTTTATACTAATTCCCAAATACTCTGCTTTTCAAATCTTCATTACAACTGCCTTTGTTGCTTTATACACGTTCCTGATTTCATCTGATCAGCCAAAGCCTTCTGCCAAGAAAATTATTTATGTGCACCCAATGGATAACTCATTTTAGATGCATGTTTTAAACTTAAGATGTCATAAATTGTCACAGCTGCAGGAATTTTTTTCTTGAAAAGATCCATTTTTGGATTGCTGGTTTTCAAATTATTACTTTTTAAATCACCTTGAAAACCTTCACTATATTTTTAGCTCATAAGAACATAAGAAGAGCCATGCTGAATCGGGCCTCAGCCCATCTAGTCCAGCATTCTGTGTCACACAGTGGCCCACTAGTTGTACACAGGGATCTCTAGCAGAAAGGAGGGCAAAACCCTCACCTGCTCCCGACCCCCCACAACCAGTACCCGGGGAAAATCCTGCCTGCCTCCATCAACACAGAGGTGGCACTTGGATGTCCATTTCAGTAACTACTGATTCCCTTGGTATCCATGAATCTGTCTAATCCTGCCTTGAAGCTGTCCAGGCTGACAGCTGTCACAACCTCCTCTGGAGATGAGTTCCATAACCCAATGACCCTCTGGGTGAAGAAATATTTCCCTTTATTAGTCCTAACTTTCCTACCTTGGAGCTTTAGGGAGTGCCCCCTAGTCCTAGTGTTGTGTGACAGAGAAAATATTTTTTCTTTATTCACCTTTTCTATCCCATGCATGATTTTATACACTTCAATCAAGTCACCTCTTAAATGCCATCTGTCAAGGCTGAAAAGACCAAGGCGTTGCAACCTGATTTCATAAGGGAGCTGCTCCATCCCTTGGATCATTTTTGTTGCCCTTCTTTGTACCTTTTCCAGTTCCGTTATATCCTTCTTGAGGTGCAGTGACCAGAATTGTACACAGTACTCCAGATGTGGCCTCACCATAGATTTGTAGAGAGGCAATACAACATTTGTCAACCTATTTTTGATTCCCTTCCTGATCATGCCTAGCATAGAATTTGCTTTTTCACTGCTGCAGTGCACTGGGTTGACATCTTCATTGAGCTGTCCACCAAAACCCCAAGATCCCTTTCCTGGTTTGTCTCAGAAAGCTTTGATCCCATCAGTTGATAAGTGTATTTGGGGTTCTTTGCCCCGATGTGCCTGACTTTACACTTGTTTAGGTTAAAATGCATTTGCCACTTTGTTGCCCATTCACTCAATTTCGAGAGATCTTTCTGGAGCTCTTTACAGTCAGTTTCATTTTTAACTACCCTGAACAGTTTTGTGTCATCTGAAAACTTTGCTACCTCACAATTTACTTCTACATCCAGATCATTTATGAATAAATTAAAAAGTAACGGTCCTAAAACTGAACCTTGGGGTACGCCACTTCTCACCTCTTTCCATCCAGAGAAGTGTCCACCCTTTGTTTCCTACAGTTTAGTCAGGTTCCAATCCAGGACAAGACCTGTCCTCTGATTCCATGGTTGAAGAGCTTATTTAGGAGCCTTTGGTGAGGGACTTTGTCAAAAGCCTTTTGAAAGTCAAGGTAAACAATATTGACTGGGTCCCCTTTATGTGTTTATTTACACCCTCAAAGAATTCTATCAAGTTACTAAGACATGATTTGCCTTTGCAGAAACCATGTTGATTTTCCTTCAGCAATGCCTGTTCTTCTATGTGCTTAGTAATTTTTTCTTTAATAATGGTTTCCATCACTTTGCCTGGAACTGAGGTTAGACTAACTGGCCTATAATTTCCTGGATCACCCCTGGATCCTATCTTGAAGATCGGAGTTACATTTGCCTCCCTCCAGTCCTCGGGTACAGTGCCTGATCTTAGAGAAAGGTTATATATTTTGGCTAGAATTTCAGCAATTTCACACTTGAGTTCCTTAAGAACTCTGGGGTGGATGCCATCTGGCCCTGGTGATTTGTTGACATTTAGTTTAGTAAGGCATGTGAGAACATCTTCCTTGTTTATCTCTATCTGGTTTAATTCATTTAATTCCCTCCCTGAAAAAACTGACTCAGCTGCAGGCATATGTTGTCTGTCATCCTGTGTGAAAACGGAGGCAGTGCACTTCAGCAGTGCACTGAAGAGAGAAAAATGAGTTACATTTTTTGAATAAATTCTTTATTGTATTTAATATGGAAATAAAATTAAAAGTGGGTTAAGATTACAAGTAAAGTGGGGGAACAATTGTCCAAAAAGAAAGTAGGAAGGAAGGAAAAAGAAGGAGAGTTGCATTTTTCATAGTTTGAAATGTTTGAAATAACAAGCTCTAGATACATATTCAGAGCATAATCATTTGACTTTTTATATTAAAATACCAATGTTGGGTAACTAAACATATCTAAAGGTTTTTTAAAAGGTTAATTTCATTTAAACATCACTATATCTCAACATTTATTATGTGTCAGATTTTAGTTTCATAAGACTCCAGGTAAGTAATACTGAATAAATATACATGGGATTGTGCCATTGGGTACCATTTCACCCACGTGGGGGAGAATGTGGGGCATGATCCAGCAGTGGTTTACACTTTCAAATTCTACTATTTAATGGGAGAATTAAAAGTCTCCTATTTCTCCACTAAAATGGCATATAGACATTAACAGAGTATTCAACTATGATGGGTCCTGGGAACTTCTCCTGCAAAGACAGCAGGGGAAGAGTTGGAGTTAGGAAAGGCCAGAAGTCCAAGGATCCATTCAGTAATTGCTGATCAGATTCCCCCATCCCCCCACCCCAATATAGCAAGTGTATTGTGTATTTGAGGTACCGCCTCACCCCCTACCAACCCCAGAGATCATTCCGCTCAGAGGACCAAGATCTATTGGAAGTCCTTAGTTTTAAGACTTGTCGCTTAACAGCAACTAGGCGTAGGGCCTTTGCGGTTATGGTGCCATCCCTTTGGAACACCTTGCCTTCGGAAGTTCACGCCCTGCGGGATTTACCAACTTTCCGTAGGGCGTGTAAGACATACCTGTTCCAGCAAGCGTTTGAACCTTGTTAGCTTGTTTAATTGGTTTAATTCGTTTTTATGTGTTTGTTCTATATTTTGTGAGCCTCTCTCCGAGCCCCTGGGGAGTGGCAGCATGCAAATTTGAATAATAAATAAATAAATAAAGCTGGCATGCAGATTGTCAAAAAGGGGAAATACTACACATTGCCATTTAAATGCCATTCGGCATGTTAACTACAATTCCTTCCTCAGAAGTAAGGTCTTTTGAATTCATTGGAACCTGCTTCCAAGTCAACACATATAACCATGTTGCAGTTCATGCTCTGTAGAAAGTAATGTGAGTTATGGAAAAATCAGGATCATGTTCTGTTCTTTTCACTTATTCATAAATATTTCAACTGGATTGTGAATACGGTATAATTCAGGGCTGAATCCTTGAAGGTATTAACAATAATGATGGAAAGTTACAAAGATCTTTATACCTTTGAGTTGTTGAACTCTTCTGTAGCACATTGTACAAATTATTGCAATTTTGATAAGATTTATCTTTCTTAGCAATCTGTAGGAAGTCCAATTCCCTAAGTAAAACCACCAAGGACTAGCACATTGCATTATTTATTAAGCAGTGTGCTTGTAGATCCATTTTATGAAGTGTCCTTGATAAGGATTGTTTTGAAACTAGCCCACTTAACTGTCACTCTCTCAAAAGAGAATAGCCACATTAACTTACAATCAAGAAACAGAGACTGACACAAACCTTCAGAATATTATATATGCACCATCTTTTTCTGCTAAACATTTCCACATGTATAGCCTTCAGTATAATGTCTACCTCTTGTTTACTTGGCTGCAGATAAATGAATGATTTGCAGACAAATCCTTGGCATTCTTTAAAAGTATTTGCTAATAATAAGCTTTTCATTTCTGAAATAATAATAATAATAATGGAAGTACATTTATACACTAAAGTATAGTTACATCCTCATTATAAAAGGAATCATGACACTTTCCTTGAGCTATAATTTCAATAATTGATTTTAATTTTAATAAAGTATATGGCATGCTGGGACCAATAATCGCACTGACAGAATGGAAGCTGGAATGTGAAATAATCACATTTATATGCACATATTAATTTCTAATTTAGCTAAAAGAATACAGTGCACAGGGTTTTCAGCATGTAGTTTTAAATGTAGAATGTTGAGTTGCAATTTTTTAAATATTTATTTATGTATTTATGTATTTATTTGCAGTATTCATATTCTGCCGTTCTCACCCTGCAGGGGACTCAGGGTGGATTACAATGTACATATACATGGCAAACATCCAATGCCATAGACACACAACATATATACAGACTCACAGAGGCTATTTAACATTCCATCTTTTCATGAGGGTATTCTGGCCACCAAGAGAGCTGTCACTTCACCATCCATTTGTGACACTGATGAAGTACCTCCTCATCATTCTTTGCATGTTTGCTGGAGATTTTTATGGTGTCATAAATTAGTTAAAGTAGCCTCCCTGCATATGTGGTACATAATTTTTCTACTTGACAGATGCAACTGTCTTTCGGGCTGCAAAGGTCAACAGCAAGCTACATAAATTGGTCGGAAGCTCACTCTGACACGGGCTGGCTTTGTACTCATGACCTTTCGGTCAGTAGTGATCTTAATGCAGCTGACTCCCAGCCAGGTGCGCCACAGTCCCGGTGCAACAAGCAGGATATGCTTTTATCCTGTGTTTTGGCTATTTCTTACAAACAGTGCAATAGGACAGGAAGGATTACCACATAAAATTTATAGAAAAAACTATGCTTAGAGTCTTGTTCCTATTTTGTATCACTCCTCGTTGTCCTTTCAAGGAACATTTATGGATTCATATTAATTAATTATAATCCTATACACACCTAAATCTCAATTAATTTAGTAAGACTTACCTCTGAGTAAAATGCACAAAAATGAGCTATTAATTTCTGACATATTTTTTGTGTTACAACTTTAATGTAACACATTATATAGAAAGTTTCTCATTACCTTGAGGATCAATCTGTTGAACGCAGTGCCCAAGAGAAATGAGTGCAGTGCCTAAGAGACTAGTCAAACTATTCATGGTAAAGGGAAAATACTACTGTATTTTATATGTGTTATCATTTTAATGTGGGAATCCTTTCAAAGAAGTAACTTTTCTATCTGTGAAATCGCATGCTTCTTGTAAGCTCACATTAAAGGAGAATATCAAATTACAATATTTAGTTCATTACAGTACAGATACCTGGAATTCTGGATAAAGAAATTCCTTATCCAGAAATCAAGGTACCTACATTATAATCCAAGATTGGAAAAAGCCAAAATATGAAACATTTCTGGTCCTAAGCATTTTGGATAAGAGATGTGCAACCTGTATATTTAAAGTTGAGTGCATTTCTTTCTTAAACCCCTATAACCTTACAATCTCTTCCATGACCAATTAAGCAGAAGAGCTGTGGTATGAACTGATTTATTGCAGGATTCACAATTTTATTTATTGAATTTTGTTTGGAAAAGGAACTGAATATTTATTTATTATATGCTTATTAATAGTTCATTTTTTTCTCTGGTTCATATTCTACCAGATATTATTGACAGGAATATTGGCCCATCAATTATTCAGATTCTACTCTAGAAGCTAAAAATCAGTGAGGAACCATCACACAATGTGGCAATATTCCATCTTGCAGTCACTGCCTTTGATGATGCGATTGTAATCCTATGAATATAAATCTCATTCTAAGGTTTGCTTGATGGAGCTTACTTCTGAGTATGTGTGCATTACATTACAAATGGCCTATATAATCTCTGCGGTGTTGTCCATGTGTGCCTTGTCTAAGTTCACAAGGGATCCCTGTAACACTGCCTGAAAATTTCTCATGAATTTCAGATGAGCAATGTCTTGATCAATATTTTAGATGTTATTCTAAAGGCTTTATTTCAAAACATGTTGACAAAACTGTATAGTCAGTTATAACGGGGATATAATTAAAGATGGAGGTCTGATGTGTTCCAGTAAGAGGAAATCCTCTGATCTTAAAATGTATATTTTGATGTGAGTTGTGAGACTTCGTACTAAGTACGAAGTAATTTTTATTGTGCAATTTCATTTGCATAAAGTTGCTTTAAGCTTCAAGAAGTGAGAACCTTATGTTGAATTTTATTAGAATAGCATTAGGTTTATGACCTGCAGACATCTCTCCATCTGTCGAGTCAAATAACGTTCAGTCCATAAAACAAAGACAATAATAGGCATAAATGAGTATATTGTAATTAATCCAGTTGGCATATTCTTGACAGTGTAGTTGTCAGCAGGTTTATGACAGTAAAAATAGTAAATGTTGCTATAGAAACATGGCATATGAATATACTCACCCTTGTTTTAGAAATTAATATTCGTTAACTGTCACCAAATTTAATCTAAAGCATGAATCAAAGAACAAAACAGCAAACATAAAAGGAAAAGCCTTGATATGAAAAGCCCAGTGAAGCTTCTGCTGCATTAACATTAATGATATGATGTGGATGAATTGGTTAAACATGAGACTTTATCATATAGAGAATAGGGCTTGTGAGGACAACAGGAATATTAATAAATCACATGAACCAGTTGTGTATAAATGCTTTAGGCATAATACAAAGCTGTGTTACTAGTTTCTGAGCTATGTGAAAGCTGATAAAATGCCTTTATATCCTGAAATTTAGCTTGCTTGAAACCTAGGACTTCATCAGATTCAGAGAGAGGTCTTCTTCCTGCTTCTCTCCACTGCTGCAACGGAGTCTCACAAAACACATCACACAATGCTGGGCAACTTCCATCAGGACTTTGTGAGGTTGTCTGCTGGCATTGGAGAAAAGTGGGGCCTACAGTGGCCCTGGAGGAATCAGATGTTTACCTGACTCCTCATTGAAGAACTTGGGGCGGAAAGATGGATCTGAAGGAGGAAATGACATGGGAAGATAGAGGATGAATCCCGATGGGAAGGAACAGAGCCTGACAATTTCCTCTGCTGCCCCACACTTTCTCCCACTGTCCCCCGCTTCACTTTACCCATGCCTGTTTGATGAGGGGCCCTTCCACACAGCCCTATATTTCAGAATATCAGTGCAGAAAATCCCACATTATCTGAGTGTGGACTCGGATAACCCAGTTCAAAGGAGATATTGTGGGATTTTCCACCATGATATTCTGGGATATAGAGCTGTGTGGAAGGACCCAAAGTCCCTAGTAATAAATGAATTTATTGAGTGTTGAAAAACTTTGATGGAGAGAATGCTAGATAGCCGAGGAACTCCACAGTTTAGGGGGTATTTTATGTGAAAAATGTACATGCATTTCTTAACACAAAACTATAATTTTCAGTGCATGAAATGCTGTTTTATCTGCAGGAAATTTGTTTCTGAACAGAAATGCTGTTTCTGTCTGTACATAGGAAATAATGGTTAATGCTGCAGAAAGGCCATATATGTACATTTTATTTTGCATGGAATAAGTCATAAACTGCAAAGTGTTTTCAAAAGCTACACATTTTAATGACTTCTAAGAGTGAGAAGAAAAAGGGTACAAGTATTCACTCTTGCCTATAAGAGTGGTATTCACTAAGATTTACAATAGCTAGTACAGTTACCGTGTTCCCAGAAAAGAAATCATGCTACATAATCATCTGAATCAAAAATGGCAAGAGCAATTTCGATCATGCTAACTAATGATTACGGCTGTCTCATTCAGGTCAAGCTGTGATTTAGTCCATTGTGAAAAAGCTGATGTGAGATTAAGGCAATGCACATGAGATGATGGTGCCGGACCATTAACACTTACATTTAGAGGACTTCGGAAGCTGAAAGACATCAGAAAAAATGAATCTCTTTCTTCCCACGTTAAAGTTTGACATAAGTTCATAGAACAATTTTCACATTTTGCTTTTCATGAATTTTTGTTAATGACTTCATTTGCGTTTTAAATATTGAGGTGCAGATGCCAAAGCGGAAAAGAAGGCTCCTGCCCTTTTCTTTTCTGTTATTTATTTTAGCCTGGAAGCCAGTGACTTGTGCAATTAGGATTAATGATCAAATTAAAAGATATCCCAGTGGATGACTCTCAAGCTAAATTTCCACTGAATGCTGATGATTTTTTGGTTAGAGCTAACTGATCCGGAAAACTCAAATAAATCTTCCGTCGAAACAGGCGGCTCAGTTTTTTTTCGCAGGATAAACATAGAAATTGGGTCTGAACACACTATGTTTGAAACCTGACACCTAGTCATAAATATATGACAATATAATGAATGCAGTTTGACATCACTTGAACAGCCATGGCTCAATTCTATAGACTCATGGGAGTTATAGTTTTACAAGATTCATAGCTTCCCATGAAAGAATGCCTAGTGCCTTTCCAAACAACAGCTCCCTGCATTCTATAGCATTAAACCATGGCAATTGAAGTGGTGTCAAACTGCATTAATTGTACTGTGTAGATGCACCCTGAGACACAAAGCATCAAAGTAGTTCATACTAGGAAGCAGATAATCTATGTAAGCTATGAAAACAATTTATTCAAATAAACAGGACATTTCTATACTATTTAAGTTGGTGTAGAAATGAACCAGTCCCACTGTAATTAAACACCCCATAGAGCTAATTTGGATTATGTGGCCTTGTTAACCTATGTTGTGGGAAAACATAAATTCTGGCCCAGGATCTGGATTTTCCTCTGACTTGAGGGCAGTCATGACAATTGGGGAAATTCCCCCTGTGCCTCCCCCCCCCAGGTGTCTCGGTGGTTTCTAACCATGACATGGCACATAATTGGTGTTAGGCACAGTGCCAGCATGCTGAGAGGAAGTTCCCTCCTCTCTCCCTTCCTTCCCATGTGGCATGCCACAACTCTCACTGATGTCAGGCAGATCACTGGAAACAAGAAAGGTGCTGTGTTGCTGCTGGAAATATCTGTGACACGGTGGTCTGCTGACAGTAGGGATTCTCTCCTAAGGCATCTGAGATAATCCCTGTGAGGACTCCATATGAACGCAATGCAGCATGCCAGATCAAGCCACAGTATGGGTCAGTGTAAAAGGGCCCTTGGTTTCAGCAAGTTATATTTCAGTTTTATGTATCTTTGACATAGCCAAATCCCATACACTCTATCTGTCAATCCTCGTGGTAGGGACATTGCAAGACTGACTAACACCTTTACAAGCTCCAGACAAAAACTGTTACCTCTATGAGAAAATGGCATAATTTATTAAGAAAGCGTTGAAAGTGGTTTCAAGGCAAGAACCAGCTTTCAACATGGAAGGATTCTATCTCAAAACCTTTGAAACAAGTCTTTAAGTTTCCATAATTTATAGTTGCTCAAAACATTAACTGACACAAGTCTGCAGGTTCTGAAAAAATACAGGGAAATGGAATATAAAGGTTTAAGGGGAAAACAGTATTTGAAATGTCAGCCCATGATGTGTTGAATATTTTCCAAATACAGGATACACTGTGCAGTGTGGGCAGGATTCATATACCAATGGGTTACATTGTGACATATTTATTTATGCTATTTCTACCCTGCCCATATCAGCCCAAAGGTGCCATATATAAAATACATACATCAGTAAAAATCAAAAACATCACATTTCAATATATCTAAAAGCATCAAAACATTAAACAATAAAAAATTTAAAACTATGTCATCTTGTTTATTGCCACAGACTTCATCACAGAATATTCCAGAGTCTACAGATGTAGACTCTCAGCCGCTGTAGCACTTCCTTCACATGGCGGTCGTGGGTCACCTGGTCAGGCGAAAAGATCAACAGGTCATCCAAATACACTGCCAGATAACGATCTAGCAGGTCCCGAAAAATGTCATTCATGAAATGTTGGAAGCAGGCGGGAGCATTACACAAACCGAATCCCATAACTCTGTATTCAAAGCTCCCCCATTTGGTCTGGAAAGCGGTCTTCCATTCGTCGCCCTGGTGAATATGCACCAAATTGTAAGCACCCCTCAGGTCCAATTTGGTGAAGACTTTAGCCCCTCTCATCCGCTCCAACAACTCAGGGATCAAAGGCAAGGGGTAGCGGTTCCGGATCGTGATCTTATTGAGTTCCCGATAGTCGTTACACAACTGTAACTCCCCGGTTTTCTTCTTGACAAACAGGATAGGTGCGCCGGCTGGGCACTGGGAAGGCCGGATGAACCCCTTCTGCAGATTCTCATCCAAAAACTCCCAGAGAGCGTTTTGCTCGGGTTCCGAGAGAGGGTAGAGTCTTCCACGAGGGATGGGGGCTCCGGGCTCCAGCTCAAAGGCGCAATCATAGGGCCGGTGGGGAGGCAACCGTTCGGCCTCCTTCTCGCTGAAAATGTCCCCAAAACCAGCATACTTTTTGGGTAAGGTGGCTGCTTGTTCCACCTCTTGGGCCTGGCATGCTCTAGCCGTCATGCAATGTTCCTGACAATGTTCGGAAGAAAACTGCAACTGCCTTCTGGCCCAAGAGATCTGTGGGTCGTGTAGAGTCAGCCACACAATGCCCAAGATTACCGGGAAATCTGACAATTTAGTCACAAGGAAGGAAATGTCCTCTTTGTGGGAGCTCGTCCACATCTTGGTAGGAGCGGTAAAGTGTCTCACTGCCCCTGCTTTTAACTGCCTCCCATCAATGGTTTGTACACCCTTGGGCTCCTTTAGCTCATGGAACTGTAATCCAGCAGACTGAGCATAGTCTGCGTCAATGAAGTTGTTGGTGGCCCCCGAGTCAACCATGGCATGCACCATCATCGGACCCTTCTCCTTTGACCACAGGGCGACCATCACCAAAAACAACTGTCCAGTCTGGGGTTCTGGGGGAAGGTTAGCGACTGTGACCGAGTTAGCGAACCCATTTAAACTCGACCGACCCCTCCCCCCGCCGTCTGGATGGCTTCTTCAGCCTCTTGGGGCTCCTCGAAGGCGGCAGAGGCCCGGGGGGTCTTGCCGCGCGGCTTCTGGGGACATTCCATGGAAAAATGCCCAGACCCTCCACAGTACCAGCATAAATTCAGCCGCTGGCGCCATGCTTTCTCGGCAGCATCCACCTTTGGCCTCACATGCCCCAACTGCATGGGCTCCGGTTCGTCCAAGGGCTGAGGAGCCGGCGCAAAGGGCTGGAACAGGGGACGGCTTGCCCCCGTCTCCTTGCGACCGACCGGCCGGCCGCTCTCCGGATCCCTTATCCCACCGCCTTCTGGTCTGCAGTCCGGCCTCTACACGTATACTCAGAGTAATCGCCTCCTCCAGGTCGGCAAGCCAGGTGGCCCCTCTCAGGATCTCCTGCTGCATCTCTGGCGACAAGCCCTTCATATACTGGTAGCGCAAAGCTGCAGGGTTCCATTCCACTTGGGCAGCCAACACTCTGAATCGGGAAATGTACTGGGACAGGGGCATGTCTTTCATGGACAACCGGTCCAGCTCCCTCTCCGCCAGCTCAGCATTCACCGGGTCTCCCCAAGTCGTCTTGATGGCATCTAAGAATGCTCTCACAGTGGCCACTTGGGTTGAGGCCGCCCTCAGCTGGGTCTTGGCCCAGGCTGCTGCGTTCCCTTCTAGCAGGGTGTACACAAAGCCCACTCTGGCTATTTCGCTGGCGAATTCTGCGTCCCGAAGTTCCATGTACATCTCACATTGTCCAATAAACACGTTGACCTGGGCAGGGTTGCCGCCAAACCGGCACGGAACAGTCAGGGAGGGATGTCGGCCTGCCCTGGCCCGCAGATCCACTACCTCCTGCTGTAATTCCTGAACCTGAGCGACTCATCTTCGCCGGCGCCTTCCGCGTCCCGTGGTGTGAAAAAGGGGTTCGTGGAGTAGCTCGGCCAACTATCACGATGCAGGGTCTCGGCCCGGCCCCTTAATCACACACACAGAGACGGTAATCAGCTAACTATTTATTGAATAATAAGAAACAGGTGAAAAGGTAAATTGTCCATAAAAGTATCAAAAGTTCAATCAAAAAAGTAAAGAGTCCGTAAGTAAAATCCAAAGGCAAAACGTGAAAAAGGCTCCGCAAAAACAATGCGGATCAAGGACTTGGTACGTGGCAAAGGAACAAGGCAAAGTTCATAATAAGGCCCAAGAAACTTCTTGGCAAGGCACGAGCCGACAACCTGGCTCCGTGGATCTTCGCTCGCTTCACTCCCTTCAGATGTCACGATGCAGGGTCTCGGCCCAGCCCCTTAATCACACACACAGAGACGGTAATCAGCTAACTATTTATTGAATAATAAGAAACAGCTGAAAAGGTAAATTGTCCATAAAAGTATCAAAAGTTCAATCAAAAAGGTAAAGAGTCCGTAAGTAAAATCCAAAGGCAAACGTAGCAAAGGCTCCGCAAAAACAATGCGGATCAAGGACTTGGTCCGTGGCAAAGGAACAAGGCAAAGTTCATAACAAGACCCAAGAAACTTCTTGGCAAGGCACGAGCCGACAACCTGGCTCCGTGGATCTTCGCTCGCTTCACTCCCTTCAGATCAGAAGTGGCCGAGCTACTGGGGATCCTTTCCCACGGATCCTATACTTAATTCCCTTTGTGAGACCCCCGACGCTCTAGGCTTCTGCGCCAATCTGTGCTACGGGATCTAGCGCTCCTCTGGCGCTCTAGGCTTCGGTGCCATTCCCTCCTGCTGGACTCAATGCTCCGTCTCCTATCAAAGCTTCGTCCTTGCCTCCCAGCACCTGGGTCGCTATCTTCATGAGAGCCTAACTCCCTTTCAGCTTCCATGGGCTCATCCCTGATCCTTTCCTGCGACCCGTAACCACCTGGTTTCTCATACTGATTATCGGAGTCAGCACTTTCAGTGTCAGCCTGACTTTCTCGGCTATCATAGCCGTCAGGCCATTCATCATCCCAGGCCAAGCTCTCTGTGGGAGAGGAAGGCCCAGCTACCTCGCCATCCCCTTCCTCCATGTCCTCATCAGCTGCAGCTGGCCCTAATGCAAGTGGGACCCCCGGTGCCGCCCCTTGCCCCCCAGGCACGAAAGGGAACTGGGTTGCTACATCAGATCAGAAGTGGCCGAGCTACTGAGGATCCGTTCCCACGGATCCTATACTTAATTCACTTGATGAGACCCCCGAAGCTCTAGGCTTCGACGCCAATCTGTGCTATGGGATCTAGCACTCCTCTGGCGCTCTTGGCATCGGTGCCATTCCCTCCTGCTGGACTCAATGCTCTGTCTCCTATCAAAGTCCCGTCCTTGCCTCCCAGCACCTGGTTCGCTATCTTCATGAGAGCCAGACTCCCTTTCAGCTTCCATGGGCTCATCCTCTGCTATCTCTCTGACCCTTTCCTGTGACACGAAACCACCTGGTTTCTCATACAGATTATCTGAATCAGCACTTTCAGAGTCAGCCTGAGTTTCCCAGCTATCATAGCCATCCGGCCAGCCATCATCCCATGCTAAACTTTCTGTAGGAGAGGAAGGCCCAGCTGCCTCATCATCCCCTTCCTCCATGTCCTCATCAGCTGCAATTGGCCCTAAAGCAAGTGGGACCCCCGGGGCTGCCCCCTGCCCCCCAGGCACGAAAGGGAACTGGGTTGCTACAACAGACCTGCCCAGAAAGTAGTCTCCCTCTAGACTGAGCAGAAACTGTCAGGGTTTTCCAAGTACAAAGTGCTTGGTTGTATATTTGGCTGTGCAGTCTGTTCTGGAACCAATTGTACCTGTGTACTTGTTTGCGTCTTTGATTGTGAAGCTTGTTGTGTAGCTGGCTGTGTGGCTTGTGGTATATGTATTAGAGGAGTTTCAAAAGGCACAAACACTTCCTGATTTGAATGAATCCTCTCCCAACCACTATGTTGGAACTTCACATTTCTAGAAACAATCAGCCGATTGTCACCACACCAAAATCGCCAACCCTTTGACTCAGGACTCAGGATACTATTTCTTCCAAATAGTATCCTTCTTGTGTCTTTGTTGTGAAGGAATTAGGACAAATGCGTCACTTCCAAACACTCTAATCGAATTCAAATTAGGAGTCTTTCCAAAAAACAATACATAAGGAATACTATTGACACTTCTACAAAAAGAACGATTGAGCACATAAGTGGCGTTTGCCACGGCTTCAGCCCACAAACCATCAGACAAACTAGCATCTCTTAGCATTTTTCTAGCCACAACTTTTACAGCTCCTATCCATCGCTCTGCGACTCCATTTTCACTAGCCGAGTAAGGATTTGTCAATCTGTGAATTATTCCACACTTTTCCAACAAATTTTTCATTTGTTTGGACATAAACTCAGCACCATGATCACTTTGAAAAGCTTGTACTGGGTACTCAGGGAACTGTGTCTGCATTAGCTTCAGCCAAGCAGAAATCTTTTGAAAAGAACCTTTAGTTCTCAGAAAGAAGGTGAATTTCAACCTCGAAAAGTCATCGACTGTAGCACAGCAGTTCTCGTTTGTGCCTGGGGGGCAGGGGCCAGGACCGGGGGTCCCATTGGCATTGGGGCCTGCAGCAGCAGAGCTAGATTCTGAAGAGGATTTAGAAGGGTTAGCAGAAGGAGAGTTTCCCATGCCTCCTTTGCCCACAGAAAGTTTGGCATGGGAAGAAGGTTGGCCTGACCCTTACAATGAGACAGATAACCAGGTGCAAATGGAAAGCAGTGATAGCGAAACTTATGAACGGCCGGGAGGGAGAGGTTCACAGGATCTTTTGAGTGAAAACATGGAAGAGAGCGGCTGGGAAGAATCTAGGGAGGAGAGCTCTCATGAAGATAGAGACCCAGGTGCTGGGAGGCAAGGCCGAACCTTTGATAGGAGACGAAGCATCGAGACTAGCAGGAGGGGATGGTTCCATAGCCTAGACAGGCCGAGGTCCGTCAGCAGAGATTGGAGACGTCGAAGCCTAGAGTGTCGGGGACCTCGGCCGAAAGATTAAGTATAGGATCCGTGGTAACGAATCCCCAGTACTTCAGCCACGTCTCTTCTGGGTAGACGTGAAGCGAAGCGGGTCCACAGAGCTAAGTTGGCTAGTGGCCTATCAAGTTTGCCTTGCATCCTGTGCTTGCCTTGTTCCTGAATCCGCATTGCTGTGCGGAGCTTTGCCAAGTCTTTTGGATTATTAACCAAGCTGTTTTGGACAATTGATTGCTTTTTGCCTTTGGAATTGCTTTTGCTATTTTTATGGACATTATTCCTTTTGAACTGTTTTTATATTCAATAAAGTAGTTAGCCTTCAGTCTGTCTCTGTGTGTGTGATTCAGGGGCCGGTCAAGTCCGTGCATCGTGACATCGACCAAAATCAAAAAATATTTTGAACTGCCTACAGAAGTAGGATGGGAACCTGATATGTCTAAATAAACAAGCTCTAAAATCCTTTTTGAAACTCTAGCACTATATTTTGCAATAGGAGCTTTCTTAAGGTTTTCTGATGCACAAATTTCACAATCCAAAAAATTCTTACAACCTTGAATAGGAATTGCACACAACTCAGCTGTCTTTCTCAAGTGCTGCCATGACGAATGACCCATTTTCCTGTGAAATTCATGAATACATTTGTCGTGTAATGGCCTGGGATTATCAGGTATCTGATCAATACAAGCAGACACGTTAACATTTGCAGATGACCTTAAAATGAAAAATCCCTTTTCTTGTATCAGTTGCACTTCATTACTTTGAGGATCAATTAACACAGATCTCTCTTTTTTTAAAGACACATCAAAACCTTCATCCAAAAGTTTGCTTGCACTGAGAATATTATACATAATTTCTTTAACAAAATACACATTCCTAAGAGTACATTTCAGACTATCAATATAAAGATCACCACAAGAAATTACTTGAACTTTTCAATCATCAGCCAAATAAATGAAATCTATATCAGAGTCTCTCACATTTGTCAAAAGTTCTACAGTCTTTACCAAATGTTGAGAACAGCCAGAATCAATTATGTAAGAGTTCATTGTATCCATCTTTGAGGTCACCAGGAAAGCATGCTGAAAGTCCTTTGAAGAACTAGGTTTCTCCGCTTGCTTGTTTCTCCACTGTCCTGGATTCTGCCAACAATTCTTTGCATAATGCCCTTTCTTTCTGCATTTAAAGCACACCACTTGTGACTTTGGCTTAACAACACAGGCAGTGTCATTAGAAGCAGTTCCTGAATACTTCTGCGCAGGAGCAAAACTTCTCAATTTCCGTTGAGCTTCAAATTCCATAATTTTTCCAGAAATAAAAGGTATTGTAAGATCCCTGTCTGGAATTCCATGAAGAGAATCCATAAACGCATACATAGGTTGAGATAGGGACCCCATTAGAATTAAAGCTTGCTGCTCAGGGGAAAAATAATGTTTCTTGCTCTTAATTCCGAAAAAAGAGCCACAACTTTGGTAACATGTGGTTGTACTGGCGTACCTTCCTCATGTTTGAGGTTAAACAGCTGGTGCATAAGAATTATCTTGGACCCACTGCTCTGTCTCTGAAACATATCTTTGAACAGATTCCATGCTGTTTGAGCATGAAGAATATCATGAAGATGAACCAATAAAGGGTCTGTCACAGACAACTGAAGAAGCGCCAGAGCCCTTTCATCTTGTTTCCTTTCAGCAGCATCAGGTTGAGCTGGCAAAGTTTCAATTATCTCCCATAAATCCTGCGAAACCAAAAATGCTTTAAATTTGATACTCCAACGTTTAAGCCCAGACAATTTACCTCCATGTAAAATTGGCTTCTAGCAGTCCAATATCTTTCAAACTTTGCAGTATCTCCCTGAATTCAAGCAGGGTCTGACTCACAGGCGGTTATCTTCTCCCTTCGGAGTCAGAAACATTACAGGGAAAACAGCCAAGCCAGAACACTTCATGTAGAAAAAACAAAACTTCTCCTTTACCATTCCTTAAAGGTGCAGGGAAAAATGAAACTAAAACAGTTTGCTTCTAGCAGCTTGCCAGCTGCCTGTAAATCACGCCGCACAAAGAAGAAATAAACAGCTGTAATCAAGCTCCGCTCCGAAAGTCCAGGCAGGTCTTTGAGAAAAACAAACCCCTTTTGTGCAAAGCAAAAAAGGAAAGCAATTAAGATTGGCCCTAGTTGCATAAGCACGTAGAAGGGAAAGTTAAACAAAAACTCCTCCATTGCAGTTTGGAAATCTTCTTCTGTCTCTCCTCATTATCTCTGGAGGTAGATATCTTGAAGCTCAGCATTTAGCGGCAACTCCCAGAAACTCTCAGGAACCGAAAGCCAAACATGCTTTCAAAAAAACCCTTTTCTCAATCTTCCAGACCACATACTTTAAAAACAAAAGTCATCCCAGACACATGGGCTATGCAATACTGGGCCCAAAACCTGTCAGGGTTTGGTAGTTTTCCAAGTACAAAACACAAACCTCATTTAGCAGAGTAAAAATGCAGCAGCTTCAGCTCAGCCCAGAAGTAATGTGGTCATTGAGAAAATCCTTGGTGTAAAGGTAACTTACTTTATTGTAAGCATAACATAAAACGTCCACACAGGGGGGGAAATACAAATAGAAATGGAGTATTTAAGAACATAAGAATTAGACTCCACCTTTCTCTTGGAATCTAATTGGTGAACGACTCAACTGTACCTTATTACAATCAAATTAACATCAGTGGAACACTTAAACGTACCAATATAATTTTGTAACATAATACTTTCAACAGAAACCACTGCAGAGAAAAAGTAGGGACTTTATCATAGACATAGGAAGGTCAGAAAGCAACAAGTAGCAGAGAGAACAAGAATGGTTCCTTGGACTCCTGATATGGCAATGGAAAGTTGGTAACTTTATGGCTTGGGCAGCATTTTAAAGGAATAGGAACAGGAGTGGTTTGCTTCAATAATTCTAGTTGCTTACAGGATCTCTTATAAATGGAATATAGGTGACTGTTGTGTATGTATATGTTTAGGGGGACATTGATTTAATTTGAATGTACCATTGGAACTAATAAGACAAATGTATAAAAATCACAGTAGAAAAAGAGGACTGCAGATCCCATTCAGAAAGCGAAAAGGGTGGTTGCATTGGATTCAAGCATGTTAGAGTTGCAACCATGTTGTATTACTTCTCCTATTATCAAGAGAGATTTGGCATGGGTGAGCATCAAGAAGTGACAAGATGTGAGAATCATGAAAAAGTGGAGCCCAAAGCAACTCAAATTACTTGCCTGGATAAACCTTGTGTCTGACCATTCCTCCTTCGGTTTTGTAAGACTCTTTTACTTGTGTTTATGACACACCTTATTTTGGACATTCCTTATTGGTTTTCTTACTAGCCTATGTCTGACTAACCATGGTTCTATTTTTGGGACTCTCTTTAACCACTTGTCATCTGGTGTAAGGTGTCTCCACCTTCTTTTAAGCCTGGAATGATCTGAACTGTCTGCTAAAGCTGGGGCTATTCTGGAGCATTTTATACTATGGGCTGGTCCCGGAGGCAGCCACATGCAGCAGGACAAACAGGCTGCAGCACTGTGTTGGCATCTAGATAATCCAGCTGGACCATCATATCACTCTCCACTTTACCATTGCCACTTCCATTGGGCCACATAGATTTATTTGAGCTTCTGGGCATCACAGGTGCTGAGCAGGAAGATGGTGGGGAGATTTCTAAATAGTGCAAGGAAAGTGTGGTGGCATAATGTCTATCTGGATAGGAAATTGAGCTGAATCTGAATGGAACAAGTTGTCCATGTAGTCTTGGGATACTCCAGAGCTTCCAAAGAGCTCTGGAGCATCCTCTGATTTTGCCAAATGTCAAACAAAGGGTTTTTTTTAAATTTAAAAAACCAAACAAACTGTGATACGTACTAGAAATTGGTGAATGTCATGGGGAAAGACATCTCTTTTACACAGACACATAATGTAGGTTTGGTCTGGCACCACATTCTAGATGGGTCCTACATGGAGTCTGCATAGGGACTTCCTTAGCCTCTGAGGCAGTGCCAGATTTAGCACAAATTAGGCCCTGTGTTAGTTTAGTTATGAAGTCTCTTACTCGAGTCCTGAAGGAGGTAGGACCAGTAGTAATGTTTCTAAGCTCTCCATCTGGACATGTGGTACTCTTTTCAATCAATTAGTTCAAGTTGGGGAAGGCTGTGCTAACTAAGATTTAGGTTTAATAAGTAGAATTTTAAATTTAAAAGTCCCCAAACAAACTGGAAGATACGTACAAGCCGCGGCTTTTCCTAGAAATTGGTGAATGTCATCCTGGGGTCCAAGATCTATCAGTTTGGGAGTCCAAACTTTGAGGAGGTCCTCACTCAGATTCAGCCCCACAGGACCTCCTATTTGCAAGACCTGATAGAATCCATCATGGAACGCCCCGCTGCGTGACACTTGTGTAGCAACTCCATCACAGCCCTGAAGAAGCGAAACTGCAAAACGGCGAAACCCCTTGGTGCCACTACACTCCAAGCCGTTGGCAAGGCTTCCACCATTGGTGTGAAGCACAGTTGCCCTGTACGCTACGCTACACTGCCTGGCAGAGGTTCCCTGCTACTACGAGGAAGCCTCGCGCCATTCTCGCAACGAGATTTCCGTTGCAGCAGCTCAAGACGTTTGTTCCCCTTTACGGCTAACAAGCCAGCTGAACCCCGGGACTCCGCGGCAGACTACCCGCCTGTCCCGTATTCTGAGTGAGTACCACATCAAAGTTTGGACTCCCAAACTAAAGCTTAGATCTTGGACACCTCAGGATAGATCGTGTCCCACCTCCTGCAGAAAGTAAACAAACTTTCCCGCAACCGGAGCAGGAAAAGCTGCGGCTTGTGCCGCTTTACATCTTCCAGCAAACCGCTTGGCTTGCAACAACACACCCAGGGACTCTAACACATGCTTCACAATATTCTACTGTTTATCCAGTGATTTTCTTACAACAAATGTGTATATTTCATGTACTTTATTGCTATGTGTGATGCATACATGTGCATAGAGTGATTGTACACCTATTATCGTGATTGTAACCCATGTGCCTTACCAACCTATGCTTATATCCATGCATATTGTACTGTGCTTTTGCTCTGCACCCTGTGTTATAACTGCACTATATGTGTAAGTCTGTGTGTGTTTTTGATAAATAATTTTGATAATATCTCAGTGGCTTTTCCCCCATTCATTCATGCTGGTTATGATATTCACTATTCTCATGCACACTGGGAATTTTTAGCATCATTGTTTACATAGGAACCACAGCATTGCTCCCATGAGAGGTGCACTCACCCAGACCCTATCATAGGTTATCTGTGTACCCTGTGGATTGCTCTTTCTAACAAAAAACCATAGCAACGTAGTGATGAGTAATTCCTTTTTCATATTTTGATAAAAATGAATTCCATATCACCAAACTCTTCTCCTTCTATACATGAATTGTCTTCAGTATAGAGATTACTTCTACTTGTATTGCCATCTTTGAAAATTATTTCGAGGAACATTTGTTTATTGTTGTCCATAGACCCATGACATAGTAGCATGTCATGAGATAATGAAAAACTGTACTGAAATGCCAAATCTTACTTGTAAAAATCAACCCATGAATAACATTGTAAGCAGGCAGCTATAGAAAATATATATTTTCCTTCCCTGCTCATGTCCTCAGGATGAAGAAATTGTGTCATGCAATTAAGATTTCTCACATGGATCAGCAATTCACTTCAGTTACTTTTAGAAATAAAGAAGATTTGATATGGATTGGATCTCAATATGCGCTAACACATCAACTATTCATTACTGGAGAAATGATCTCGCTTAGTCAAATGTCTATTCATACTGACAAAACATAGCAATGATGCAAAAACAGAAAAGGGAAGAGACTATCTTTGTAATTGTTGTGATGGCTACAATAGTTTTATATTCATATGTAGAAGGATGTATTGCCAACTTGGACATTTTTGGGAAGTGCTGGATACTTTGGCCAGAATCCTACTTTTAGTTGCAAATTGAGAAGACCCAAGAAATCAATGGGATATATGTATGTGTGTTGATTCATTGTTCAACAGTTGATTAAATTGGTCTACTCCATTGAATCCAATAAGATTCAAATTGTAGCATCATTAACCTTTAAACTTGTTTCTTAATATCACTATGAAACAAAAATTGAAACATTTTCTATTGCTGGTTTGAAAGTGTTATTACTTTAACATTGTAATACATACTTTGAAAGTAGTTGTTATATTCCAGAAACTTCGTTTTTGTGGCTGCCACAGAGTATGTTGAATTGGATGAAAATGATAGCATAATGTGCTGCAAAGTTTTGCAGTTTAATATACTTATTCCATGTTTTTATGATATTAGGAAATGACATTTATAATCCAGGAACAAAAATTATGTTACATAGTGTAATCTATTCAGCAAGTTTATTTTCTGGCTTCTTGCATGTTTCCTTCATCAAATTTTTGGTCATTTGCAGAAGTGAAATTGAAAAACTAACTAATCCTGAGATAGGACTGGAATATGCTGATGGTGCTGTAGGTCAGCATGGATTAACTTTTCCCCAAAGTTATCATTCTTGAAATGTTGACATGAATTAAGTCAAGATAATATGTGTAACCAGTGAAATAATAAATACATTAAATTCTGTCCAGATCCAGACATCATCCAGAAGTCGATTCATCTGATGAAATAGAATTTGATCTACAAAAGTTTACACCATAATGCATTTTACTTCTTGAAAGTGACACAAAAACAATAGACTACGATAACTTGGATATATTTTGTAACTTGGATATATTTTGGGAAAAGTCTATATGAGTAGACTTTCATATTATTTTAAAATATTTGTATCTATCCTGTTGTATAATGAATGCTTAGCAGTATACAGTGAATATATATTTAATATACTTTTGTATGAAATATATATCATACAAAATATTGGTGGTACAATGGGTTAAACCTTTGTGACATGAGAGAAACCTCTCACAAGGATAGTAAAACTTCAAAACATTCTGGCATTCCCTGGACAATATCCTTGTAGACGGCCAATTCTCTCGCACCAGAAGCAACTTGCAGTTTTTCAAGTTGTTTCTGACACAAAAAACCCTCTTTTGTAGTAAGATTCCTAATTTGATGCATGTCAGATGTTTTGGACTTTAACTGGCATGATTCCTCATCATTGGTCATAATACCTGGGCTAATAAAACCACAATTCAAAATCTCCACAGGCTACTAGGTTGAGGGAGGTTTCGCCATATATATATATATATATTAGGGTTGGTTTAGAACCCCAAAATTGGGGTTCTAAAAACAAATGGGGGGGGGCAAATTTTTTTATGCTTAACGTAATGAATTACAAAAAAATTCAATTTTTTTATTGATTAGTAACTATTACAAAATTTTGTAATTGGTTCTAAATTGTCCAAAGCAGGGAAACAGGTCTGACACTGTTTTAAGCACAGGGAAATCAAGGGGCAACATTTCCCTTCACCTTGGAGTGCAATTCACTAGGACCTATTATTATTATTATTATTATTATTATTATTATAAAAGGAGGCCAGGGCCTCCCTCTTTGCAGGAAAATATAAGGAATAAATATATTACTATTATTATTATTATTATAAAAGAAGACCAGGGCCTCCCTCTTTGCAGGAAAATATAAGGAATAAATATATTATTATTAATATTATTATAAAAGGAGGCCAGGGCCTCCCTCTTTGCAGGAAAATATAAAGAATTGATATTATTAATATTATTATTAGAATAAAATGCCCCTGGGCCTCCCTCCTTGCAGAAAAAATAAGGAATTGATATTATTATTAATATTATTATTATTAGAATAAAATGCCCCTGGGCCTCCCTCTTTGCAGTAGAAATAAGGAATTGATATTATTAATATTATTATTATTAGAATAAAATGCCCCTGGGCCTCCCTCCTTGCAGAAGAAATAAGGAATTGATATTATTAATATTATTATTATAAAATAGTTGCCCACCTCTTGGTCTAGGAGTTGCTTCTCTACTGCTTCTCTAGAGCTCTTCTCACTGCAGCTTTCCCCCATTCAGTTTTCCATACCTCTCTAGGATCTCCGTTTGAACTCTATGGCTTTTCCTTGATTCTGCACTTTTCCTGCTCTTTTTACCCCCTGCCTTCCTCATGTCCTTCTCGCCTGTCCTTCTATCTAGGCTTATTTCCCTGGGGTTTAAACTGCTTTTTTCCTGAGTCCTCCAGCCGCTCTAGGAGTCGTGCTCTGGATCTCTCTATGGTTCCGGTTGCTTTTTCACTTCCTACAGGAAGGCCTTTCAGTTAAAGTAGGCTCCGAGCATGGAAAGGCCCTGATCTGACTGTGAGTAACATCTGCAAAGCGATTTTGGAGGGGGAAATTTTCCTGTTAGTGGGCCATCCGAAGTAATTACAAAACTAACGAATATTTGGGCCCTCACAGTGCGTAAATCGAAGTCCACAAATCGAAGTTTGGCGGGAAAAGTGTGGAAATGCTCAAAATTAGCATTTTGAACGGATCTAATACGAACTAATTTTTTATTTTTCCGAAATCCCAACCCATATATATATATATAGTATATGATTGCCAATGGTTCCAAGATGACTTCTGCTAGTTCCTTCAATACACTTGGGTGTAGTTGATCTGACCCTGGGATCATTTAGTGTGGCTAGGTATTCCTGGGTTTGTTTCCCAATTTGGGGTTGGATGTCCTCTAATCCCTCATCCTCTCCATCTTGCTGAGGTTGAAGATGACTTTCTTTTTGTGAGAAGACCAAGGCATAGAAGGCATCAAGTAGTTCTGCCTTCTCCCTATCCCCTGTCAGCATTGCCCCATCTTCTCCTCGAAGAGGCCCTATCGCCTCCTTGTTCTTCCTTTTTCTACTGACATAAGAAAATAAGACATTTTTATTGTTTTTAATGGCCCTGGCAAGCCTGAGCTTGTTTTATTTATTTATTTATTGGATTTGTACACCGCCACTCCCAAAAGGCTCGGGGCGGTTTACAACTCAAAAGTCAAACAGAAATGGACAAGCATTAAAACAGTAAAATACAGTAAAATACAGTAAAAGTTCAGTAACACAATAAAACTAACGAGAATCACTAGCAATCAAACGCCTGCCTAAATAGGTATGTCTTGCAAACTCTGCAAAATGTGTTCAGATCTTTCAGAGCACGTGTCTCCGAAGGCAGTGTATGCCACAGTGTAGGAGCAATGATGGAAAAAGCGCGCCGTCTAGTTGAAGTTAGTCAAAAGGAAGTCACACTGGGAATTGTTAGAAGTTGATTGTCCTTTAGCCTTGTGGACCTTTTCCCTACAGGAGTTGATTATTTGTTTGAATTCTTCTTTGGTGATTTCTCCCTTTTCCCACTTTTTGTGCATGTCTCTTTTGAGTCTTAGCACAGTTAGAAGTTCTTTGGGCATCCATTCTGGCTTCTTTGCAATTGTCCTATTTTTGCTCTTTGTTGGCACTGTTTGCAATTACGCCTTAAGTACTTCACTCTTGAAAAACTCCCATCCATCAATAACTCCCTTGTCTTTTAGTATCTGTGTCCACAGAATGCTGCTCCGTATTTCCTTCATTATTCAGAACTGCTCTCCCAAAGTCCAAAATGCGAGTTTGACTTGTCTTTGTTTCAGCCTTCCTTTGTACCTCAAATTGCAGGATCACATGGTCACTTGCCTCTAAGGTTCTGACCACTTTAACTGCATTGATCAGGTCCTCTGCATTTGTTAGGATGAGGTCAAGAGTAGCTGACCCCCTTATTGCCTCTTCTATTTACTGGATCATGAAATTATCTGCAAGGCAAGTGAAGAATTTGTTGGACTTTGTACTCTTGGACGAGTTTGTTTTCCAGCAAATATTGGGATAGTTGAAATTGCTCATGACTACTACATCTCTTCTTTGTGCCTGTTTGGTCAACTGTTGTCAGAAGACTTCATCAAATTCCTCTTCCTGGCTTGGAGGTCTGTAGTAGACACCTACAACGAGATCTTTTTGTGACCATTCCTCACAGAAATGTTTACAGATAAAAAATTTATGCATCTTGACAGTTTATTTCAAATTGGTTAATTCTTTTGACTGATCCTCAGTTTCTGTTTCAGAATTTCTTTCATGCTATTTCTATGACAGCTGTATGAAGTTCTCACTTTTCCTCTGAATATTTGGAGTAAACTCTAAATGCTTCATAGGACAGCTGCAATAACTTACAGTATTTCTCTGACTTCATTGTGAAATGTGGTAGAGAGCTTATTTATTAAGTAGGCAGGAAGAAATAAAATGTTGTATTAAAGAAATAATCTCTCTGAAATTAAAAAAAACAAGCTTTTTAAAGACCCAAGTACTTTTTACAAATAGTGTAGAATATTCTGGAATACTTTATAGTTTCATACTTTAGGTAAATGTCAATCCCATGTTGCTGTCGTTGTTTGCCTTCAAACAGATTTGTACATCTTGACAGGGCAGTAACCATAATGTTGATTGGAAGTGAGTTACAACAGATTGACATCCTGAATAACTACACTGTCAGCACCTGAGGCAGTTTGGTAACTGCATGGCAGTTACAGCAGCAGTCCCCAAACCATTCATTGAGTCTTAGAATCACAGAGTTGGAAGGCCCTTCCACACAGCTATATAACCCGGTGTAGCACAGCAGTTCTCGTTTGTGCCTGGAGGGCAGGGGTCAGGACCTGGGGTCCCATTAGCATTAGAACCAGCAGTGCCAGAACATGATTCAGAGGATGAGCTAGATGACTGGGGTGAAGGGCAGCTTTCCCCTGATGGGCCTCTTTCGCCCACAGAGAGCTTGGCATGGGAGGAAATGTTGTTTGGCCCTAGCGAAGACATAGATAACCAGGTGCAGATGGACAGCGATTCTGGCAGCTATGAACACCCGGGAGGAAGGAATTCTCAGGAGCCTCCAGGGGAAAACATGGAAGAAAGCGCATGGGAAATGGCTAGGGAGGAGAGCTCTCAGGGAGATAGAAACACAGCTGCGGAGAGACAAGGTCGAACCTTTGATAGGAGACGGAACATCGAGTCTAGCAGAAGGGAATGGTCTAAGAGCATAGACCGGCCGAGGTCCGTGAGCAGCGATTGGAGACGAAGAAGCCTAGAGCGTCGGGGACCTCGGCCGAGGGATTAAGTATAGGATCCGTGGGAACGAATCCTCAGTGCTCCGGCCACGTCTCATCTGAATAGGCGTGAAGCGGAGTGGGACCACGAAGCTAAGCTAGCCAGTGGTCATCAAGCCTTGCCTTGCCTTGCCTTGCCTTGTTCCTGATCCGCCTGGTTGTGCGGAGCCTTGCCCTGTTTCCTGATCCGCATAGTTTTGCGGAGCCTTGCTAATTTTGGCCTATTTGCTACGTTACTTTGGACATTGTTACTTCAAGCTTTTTGGGATTGCTTTTACATTGTATTGGACATTATCTTTTGAACTGTTTTTATATTCAATAAAGTAGTTAGCCTTCAGCCCGTCTCTGTGTGTGTGATTAAGGGGCCGGTCAGTCCGTGCATCGCGACACCCGGAATATCAAGGCAGAAAATTCCACAATATCTGCTTTGAACTGTATTATCTGAGTCCACACTGCCATATTTTCCAGTTCAAAGCAGAAAATATTATTTATTTATTTATTCAAACTTTTATACCACCACTCCCCGAGGGCTCGGAGCAGTTTACATAGTTTGAACAACAGGAAATAGCAACATATCACAGAATTTACATACAACGAGGAAAGGGAGTGGGGACTAAGGCATTAGACAGGACAGGATCTGGACAGACTCAGAGTCCACACAAGTTAACATAATGCCAGGAGGTCATCTGACGGTGGGTTAGGAACAAGCAGTCAAAGGGAGGTAGTTTAAAAAGAAATACTTTAAAAAGAAATAGAAATGAATAAAAATATTATACAGTTGTTACCTGTGAATAGCAATACAAATTCTGTTTATTTGTTTTGTTTCTGATGGTGATAATTTTGGTGATGTTCCAGCACTATTCAGAATGTAATTCATTTTGCAACAACTGTCACAAATATAGATAACAACAATTAAATAAACACCATTCAAAACAATCTGCTTCTATAATGCCTTATTTTCAACACAATGCCTACAAAATAAAAATAAACCTCTGATGTGACACATTCACAATATAATGAAGGAATAAGAAAGATAGCATTTAGCATATCACAAATTCTCAAAAACGTTATTTATGTTCATACAATACATCACAGCTTTAAATCACCAGGGAATAAATTGGTTGTAAGAATGTGTATAAGAGTGATAAAATGAAAAATCTCTCCTTTCCAATCTCTTAATAATCAGACAGATCTCTATTATTCAGTCTTCAAAAAAGAAAAGTCTACATGCTATATTGTTTGACTCATAAAATGAAAAGCATTTGGCCTTTCATTGGTTTCTCAGCAGCCATTTTCATTCAGATTTCAAACAGTATGTGTTGAACTGGGGGGTAGTCAACTAGAAATGAAACTGTTAGAAAAGAACACTGAAAATACGATCACATTTTACAGTATTTTCTTATTGTAATTGAGAGAAAAGCTGCATTTTGGTATTTTTTACTCCTCCTCCTCCTCCTCCTAATAATAATAATAATAATAACTTTATTACCCACCTCTCTTGTGGCTCGAGGCCACATCATACAACATCATTAAAACAAGATATAAAAACTATTAACACATACAACAGGATACAGAGTTAAAATACAAGTTAAAATCTACAGATGAAATGCAGATTAAAATTCACAACTTAAAATTGACTGCGTAGGCCTGCCAGAAGAGATTAAATTTTAACAGATGATTAGATCTAATATTCTTGTTAATTCCATTTAGGTGAGACCCATTTACTTAATGCTCATGCAAGATATACCTAATCACACCAATTATGGAATCATACTGGAAAATAATAATTGGACGGCAAAATTTTGGCCTGCTATGTATTTAAAAAGTCTATTTTTGCTACTCCCTTCCTGCACTTTGCATTTAGTAGAATAGCTGGGTAAAAAGCACTTGGACAACTTTTGTGGCTAGAACAGTAGGCTTTCAGAGTGATACACTCCCCCCCCCCCAACACACTATAGCAAGAGGGATGGTTATTTTGCTACTGTTTTCACTTCCTCCACTGTGGCAGGAGTGGTTTGGGGAAGGAATATTGAGAGGGCATTCCAAAGCCTGGGAACCACCACCGAGAAGGATGCCTCCCTCGTCCCCACCAAACGTGCTTGTGTCGGTGGTGGGACCACGAAGAGGGCCTCCCCCGGCAGATCTTAACTCTCGTGCAGGTACATGAGGGGAATTGTTTGCCCTCTATGGACTGAGTTGCAAATTTGGTAATGCCATATAGAACTTCATCGTATGGGCAGAAGGGAAGCAGAGGAATGCAAGCATGGGGAAACCATCTTACCCTGTTGTCTCCTGGCAACATCCATCTTTGGGGATGGCCAGCCATCCCACAACCTTTCCCCATATTCTTTTCACTTTCCTTTCCTTCCGTCACTTTCTGGAAGCAGAGTTGGTTAACAGCTGACTCCTGAGAATGGACTCTTCTCTCCCTTGTAGCATTTTGGCAAAACTGAGTACCATGTGTGGCCACCAGAAGTGGCCATGCATCATGGGATGTGCTCTGTGGAACTCTATTTTGCCAGCGTGTGAAAACTGAGAGAACACATGATTATGGGAATTTGTCCCATATTATCTACTTAGTTCTTTTTTGTTTTCAATTTTTTAATGTTCTTGTATATAAGTGATAAGCAAAAACAAAAAGTACAATAACTAGCTAAACTTGCACATTAAAACATCTTAACAAATCCTTTCTCTCCTTCCTCTGGCCCATGAACTCACCGCCTATGACTTCCATCACTACTCATTATATCTAATAAAAACTATCCTTATAACTACTTTAGTAGATTCCACTTGCAGCTTCTTAAATATCTATGTTTGTCTTTCTATCCAGATATTCAAAAGCTAACCTCAATTTTTGGTGAACTCTTCATTATTTCCTCCATGAATACCATTAGATAGCTTCTCCAAAAGAAAATTGGTGTTGGGATGTATTCTTGAGAAGGGGAATAGGGTCTTAATCTCTAGATTACACAAATATATCTTAGAGTACAATTTAGGACACAATCAAATAAAAGCTATGAGTTCATGGGCTAAAGATTTAGGAAAAATATTGATTTGGAGAACTGGGAACAGAAGAGGATTTAAATTTTCAATAGCTGGCTCTATCAGAGAAAATATGTATAAAATGTTCTATAGAAGTTAAATTCCATTGAGGGGAATGCTGGAAGTTCAAGATGAAGAAAGACACCTTTTTCCATGTCTGGCAGGCTTGTAGGATGGTACAAGACTTTTGGAAAATGTGATTAATTAAACAAACAAAATGATTGCTAAAATATTAATAAAAACCCAGAAACGTGTCTTTTAGCACTATTTAGGGAGATAATTAGTAAAGGGGTGAAGAAATTTGTCTAGATAGCTTTGTTGCAGCCAGATTGACAATAGCAAATTTTGGGAAAGGTGAAAAAGAACTATTTTAAAAAGATTGGAGAGAAAAATTATTAGACTATATTCAATTGATCCACCTACTGTAGTTCTCATTGATTACATAAAATATCAACAGGGATGGAGTAATAAAGCCCAAGGCAAAGGCAATGTTAATTTATGTTAGATGTTTGAATCAGTAAGATGTCTCAGTTAACATCCACTATGGCCCCCAAGATGAATGAGATACTGCCTGTGCTGGACTTTGACAAGTGAACATCCCCAAATGAGAGCAATTATCTGATCTCTGCTCCCTTGCTCTAAATGAGATGATGCTGACGCTTTCATGAAGAGAGCAGGAAGAAAGGTACATCCTAACTAGAAAAGGAACATTTTCCCAGGCGTTCTAATATGGAAAGATTCTTAGCTATCCCTTCAGATTAAACTAGCACATCCTGGTAGAGAAACTGCACCTGCTGAAAGGGGCAATATATATATATATATGGTTAACTAGAAAATGCCCAGTTTCTACATTATGTGCACCTTAAACTATATATATATATACTGTATATATATACACACACAGTATATATATATTGTATATATATATACTATATATATATATATATATATATATATATATATGTATAATGTGTGTGTGCGTGTTTATAATACACTGTTTCAGGATGCATGTGACACCATGGAATGGGCAGTGCGTTTGTAACCACTTTGGTGGAATTTTATACACTGAACCCAAAAAATTTTCTGGAAGAATTGTTGAAACCATGGAGCAGGGCATGGAACATTCCCCTTCACCTTTAGAACCATAAATATAAAAATAGCTACTTGCTCTCAGGACAATTCTAAAATCAAATGGGTTCCCCATCCCTTCTTTTCTCTTTCCTTCCTTCCTCCCCCTTCTCTACTTCTTCCTTTGTCTCCTTCCTTTTTTGATTAGTAAACAGAAAAAAGAAAGACTTACAAAAATTTTCTTGTAAAAAAAAGTTCTAAAATGTAAAGTGGTTCCTCGACCCATTTACACCGTTGCTACTTATAATTTTATTTACTCTTATGAATTCTGCAAATATTGGTTCTAAAGGATGGAACGGATGAAACCCAGCTAAAAGACCCCATGAATGACATTCCAAACTTTCCTCTCTGGGAGAATTGACAGTGATTTAGGGAGATAACTCTCAAACAATCCTGGATCAGGACCAAACTTGCATGGATCGATGGGCTAGACCTTGACATTTGGGAGTTGGCAGAGAGGGGCGCTGGGTGGGCCTTTCTCCTCCTCTCGCCGCCCCTGATCCATTCGGTGAGAGAGGAGGAGGAGGCTCGCCGCCCTGCCTCACCCCCTCACCCCCTCGCCCTCTCTAGCCCCGATCCATGGATCCATGGATGCATGGATCGGGGCTAGAGAGAGGCAGAGGGGCGTGGGCCTTTCTCCTCCTCTCTCGCCGCCCTGCCATTGGCGAGAGGAGGAGGGCCCTCCTCACCCCCCTCGCCTCTCTAGCCCCGATCCATGGATGCATGGATCGGGGGCTAGAGAAAGGCCGAGAGGGGCGCGGGGGGGGGCCTTTCTCCTCCTCTCTTGCCGCCCTGCCATTGGCGAGAGAGGAGGAGGCCCTCGCTCACCCCCTCGCCTCTCTAGCCCCGATCCATGGATGCATGGATGGGGCTAGAGAGAGCAGAGGGGCGGTGGGCCTTTCTCCTCCTCTCTCGCCACCCTGCCATTGGCGAGAGAGGAGGAGGAGGCCCTCGCTCACCCCCCTTGCCTCTCTCTAGTCCCGATTCATGGATGCATGGATCGGGGCTAGAGAGAGGCAGAGAGGGGTGCGGTGGGCCTTTCTCCTCCTCTCTCGCCGTCCTGCCATTGGCGAGAGAGGAGGAGGCCCTCGTTCACCCCATCCATGTTTCTTTGCCTCTGATTGGCTAAAGGAAAGGTGGAGTGATGGTGGGGTGATGGTACCACCTGGTATCCATCAGCCAATGACAAAACACGCTTACTAAGGGCAAAAGAAACCATACGAATGCTTTACGACCCAGATACAAAAATGGCGCCGCAAAGTGTCGTAAAAGAAAGTCTACTTCCGGGTTCGCGACAGTGATCCGTAAAAGCTCAAAAGTCCCATTACATACGAATCACTAACGAATCCTTTTAATTTCCGTTTCATTTTTCTCATGCCTAGTAGTTAGCTTTCACATTATATATATATATATATATATATATATATATATATATATATATATTGAAAGCTAACAATTCTTCCATTCTTCCAGAAATTCCAGATCTCTATAAACCACCAAGAGTGGTTACAAAACGTAGACTGCCCATTCCATGGTGTCACATGCATCCTGAAACTGTATTATAAAAACTCACCAGAAATTTTGGAATAAGCCACAAAATCCACCACAGTTGATCACTGTATAACCCCTGCAGAGCTGAACTTGAGACAGAAAAATGTTGATCACTTGAGAGAACAGAGCTACCATAATGCATTCGAAAAAACTGGAAGCACAGCTCACCAGAAGGTAAACAAACACCTCCTTTGTGTTCCCAAGGGAATGTCTGCTATCTGCCCCTTTGTTGCTGTGCCCTGTCATGCTCTAGAACCGATCCCAATCAGACATGTTGCTGCCAATCAGGGCTGGTGTTAGCACATCTCCACGGATAAGGTAAGAAAAAATATTCCTGTGTGTTCAGATCAATCCGCAATCAGCTAGCCTCCTAGCCTGGAACTGGTCCCTTGGGTGCTTGTGTAGGTAGTGAACTGTGACGACCTTACCCCCTTACTTCATATGCTCAGCTGGTGGAGTCGTCTGTACCGAAATGACCAAACGTGTTGGTTATAAAAATAACTCTATATTTAATAGACTGGTTAACATGTTTAACTTATTCATCAGTTTCAATAATACAATGCCAAAACAGTTGTTCCTAAATGTCAGTTCCCCAATCTCACTCTCTCTACCTCCCCTCCTTTTCTTCTCAAACCCTCTCCCTCCTCTTCTCTCCACAGACCAAGCCACACCCCCATAGCAACCCAGGAAGCCATTTAAAGGGGCATGCACACCATTTCACACATACATCAAGCTAACATATAATAACAACATAACAGTGACCGTCACAGATAGACCCGTTAATCCATACCTTGTTTAAATGGTTGTGTGGAACTGCCCTATGTATACTTTGCCTGTATATGTTTCTGCCAACAGGCTTCTGACGTGCTTCAAGTAGGGAAGACCAGCATTTTACAGAGAAAAGGGGAATAGTGTTTGTGCAATGAAAAGATTTAATTATGAAGATGGCACTGAATCTCATGTGGGACAGTTTGGATAACTTGCATAGTATTCTCCCAATAGGAAGAAAGACTTGGATTTGTTTCATCTTTGTGGGTTACTGAATTTCAATGGTAACCTTGTATTTTCCTCTTTATTTCACTATCATTTTTGTCATCATAATCTTCTTCATGGGTTCAGATTTAATTAATCATGATTAAAAAGACTAATACCATGCAATACTAAGCGAACGTACCTGGAACTAAGGCCCCTTCCACACAGCTGTACAAAATCCACATTGAATTGTATTATATGGCGATGTGGACTCAGATAACCCAGTTCAAAGCAGATATTATGGATTCTCTGCTTTGATATTTTGGGTTATATGGCTATGTGGAAGAGCTCTACATGCCATTGAATCCAATTGGATTTTCTACTGAATAGGCAAGGTATATAGAGTACACTGTTGAGTTTTTTAATTTCACTTTCCTTTCCCCTCCTTTTCATTTAGTCTCAAATTTCCAGCTGGAAACTTTTTAACTTTTCCTGTAAGTCTCTCTAACTTTTCAGCAGGTGGCACTGTTATTTAGGCTAATATTTTTGGCACTGGGACAATGCAATTAACTTTATAATGCTATTTAAAATAATAAACTGTAGATTTGTCTTTATATAATACATTCACATGTATCTTATGCAAAATAAGAAAATAAATTACCAGTGAATCCATTAGAAACAATGTTCTAAAGCCAGGAGTCTTCTAAATTTAAATCTTCTAATTTCAATATTTGAATCACAAATATTCTAAGAAAAAAAAATTCCCTACTTTGGTAAACTAATTATTGTTGCCAGTCTTATTTTAGTTGGAATAAGTAGAACATTTTATATTAGCCTTTATTTTCTGCTCAAAATATCGCCTTCCTTTTAGAGTCTTTGCCACTTGTTTATTTTTAGAAATGATATATTACAGGGGAAAAATCAGCTGATAGAGACATGATATTGCACATAACTAGAGGAAAGAGGGACACACTAATTAGTGCTTACAATTCATTTCAACAGTACTTGCTTGCTTTAGTAGATCTGTATATGGTTAGAAGAATAATGTAGTTGGTTTACTGTAATTTATACAACACTGTATCCATGTGATTCAGCTGCCTGCTAAATTATTAACATAAACTCTTATAGATCAGGCCAAATAACTATCATGCACAACAGTCTCTTTGAAACCAGAAATGAGAAACCCATAAAACAGCCAGGGGGGCAATAGCATCTTCTCGCTCACATGTATCAAACTGAAGGCCTGCAGGCTCAATCCAGCCTACCATGTCATTTTATGTGGCTCTCCAGATGCTGGACTACAACTGTGTTTCTCAGCATTAGACATCATGATTAGAGCTATTGGGAGTTATGATACAGTAACATCTGGAAGGCTGCAATTTGGCGATGGACCATGCTACCTCAGGGCGGATCTAGACAGCCCCTTTATTGTGGAAACTTCTGCAATAAAAAGGGGGCTGTCCAGACAACATTCTGGGCAACCTGGAAAACTCTGGTTTGTGATGAATTAGTTTGATAATGGGTTTATTCCGCGCCTTCTTGGAAGGTGTGGGATAAACTACTTCCGGTGTCCAGACAGTATTCCCAGAGTTTTCTGGGTTAAATTAATCTGGAAAACTGTGGCAATACCCATCCCATCCGTGGGAATAATAAAAGTACTTACCGGGTCTCAATTGCAGAGCTGACACAGCTCTCCTGGTGCATAGAAATGATACACCAGGAGAAAGGGGAGGGGGAGGAAAATCGCACTAGGAGAGCTGTGGCAGCTCTGCAATTGAAGTCTGGTAAGTACATTTATTTTTAAAGGTTTTTTTAGGACTTTGGAGGGGGGTAGAGTGTCCCAGTGTCCTCCTGGGCCAGCCCCGGAAGGATACCTGGACAGCCACCCCAGAAAATATGTGCTTTCTGGGGTGAGTGTGGACAGCGCCTCAGGAACATCTGCATTTTTTCTCATCTTTTGAAGAAGCCACCAGTATCCTTTTGTGTGGCAGTTTCACGTCATACAGTCACTGCCTCAGATACTAGCAGTGAGCCCACTGCGTCTACAAGGGTTTAATTCCAGCACCCACACAGATATGCAAAAAATTACAGATAACCGTGTCCTATATCTTTAAATGACAGTGATATGAATGTGCATTGTTCAGGAAATCCAAATTCTCAGTGCAGCCATTTAAGACTGTAAGGTGTGCTGGTCTGCAGTTGGTTGAGATTGCAAAGCTGGAGCCTGCAGTATATTCATTGGTAGCCCAGTCTTACATTAATTTCTTCTTTTGAAGAGGCCACATTTTTTTGTGGCAGCCACTATAATTTTTAAAATAGCGAATTCTCGTATAATTTAACATAATATTTTGTTTGTTTCTTCTGAATCTTTTATAATTTAGCTTCATTGGTTGGCCCAGTTTCGAGCATCATAAAAGGGGGTGGGTAGGAAAAACATCCCCCATTTACTTTTTCCACACTATATGTTTTTACACCACTGACATCATTAAATAAGATTATGGAGTCCATAATGGAGTTCGGAGGTATCTTGCCATTTTTAATCTAGGAATTTTCTATTTCTCCTTTTACTTTTTTTGCTCTTTTGCTGCTGGGTAACTAAAAACTATTGAGAAGGAGATTGGCTGCGTTGGTATCTCATTCCAACTTGTGCCTTTAAAAAGATCTCCTTGTGCCTGGAAGAGGTTTGTTTAGAAACACTCAGCCACTTTTATTATCAATAATTTTGGAGCAAGCACCTCATTATTATATTCTCATTAACAAAGATAGTTGCTTAACTACATTGCCCAGCTGCCTCCTCTTAAAGGAGGCATTAGCAATATCTGCACTGATTAGCTACACTGATAAACTAAAGTCAGAATCTGATTAAGAGAAGAAACTGATAAACTGCAACAGCTGTATCCTCTTGAGAAGAGAATTTAATTCAGTAAAGAACAGAGGTTTTTTTTAAACATTCTATAGCTGTTGCACTCCAGAACAGGAAAAGCCCTCTGACTTAAAACACACCACACATTGAGTGAAAAATCCAATCCTTTTTATTGAAGCTTAATAAAATAGTCAGTAGATACAGATGCTTGTGAGAAAGTAAGAAAGTTCCAAAACCTATTAAGTCAGTAAAATGCAGTAACACAAAGCAATGTCCATAAAATGTCCATAGAGATGACCTGGCCACAGTGATCCAGGCCTTGGTCATCTCGAGACTAGACTATGGCAATGCTCTTTACATCGGCTTACCAGGGTCTACCATCTGTAGATTTAAATTGGTCCAAAATGCAGCTGGGAGACTCTTGGAGGGGGCTCCTACAAGGTGCACATCACAATTCTACAAAAACTTCACTGGCTTCCGATCGAGTATAGAATCATCTTTAAGCTGCTGGTCCTCACCTTCAAGGCATTACATGGCCCCGGCACGTTATATCTAAAAAATCGACTCACCTTTTATCAACCTCAGAGACTACTTCGATCTGAAGATCAAATGCTGCTTGTAGTTCCCAGTCTCAAGAACATACAATCTACAAAGACCAGGCACAGGGCCTTCTCTGCTGTGGCTCCGTCTCTTTGGAACACTCTTCTGCTTGAAGTCCATATGCTCCAAGACTTATCTGTTTAGGCAGGCCTTCCCACCTGGCTAATCAGTTTTATATTTTACTGTTTTTACTGTTTTATTGTACCACTCATGTCTGATGTAAGCCGCTCCGAGCCTCCGGGGTGTGGCGGCTTATAAATTTGAAATAATAATAATAAAAGATATGAAAGCAATTCCAAAGCAGTATTAATCCAGACAGGAATCAACAGGATACAAAGACAATCCACGCGATGCTAGATAACACCAATGGGCTAAAAATATCCACATGAACAAGACCCCTTGAACAGGATTTCCATGGCACATGAACTTGATTTCTAAATGATGCCTGATCTAACAGGTTTTCTCTTGAGGCAAACCTTATATCCCAAAACCCAGAAACTGGTATTGTTTTCCTCCACTCTTGGCTCTTATCTGACTAAGTCTTTCAGAGTGACGTAAACCTTGAGTTTGCTGCCGATCCTGGCTAAACTCCAGCCACCAGCGCTGTCTTCGCACAATCCTAAATATACACTGGACCAACTATGTGACGAATGTTGCTGTCCTTGAGCAAGCAGTGATCACCAGCATTGAAGCCATGCTATTGAAAACACAACTGCGCTGGGCAGGGCACGTCTCTAGGATGGAGGACCACCACCTCCCAAAGTTACTACTCTACGGTGAACTCGCCATGGGCCAGCGCAAGAGAGGCACACCCAAAAAGAGATATAAGGACTCCCTGAAACAACACCTCAGGCTCGGTCAGATTGATCACCAAAAATGGTCCACCCTGGCTTCACATCAGGAGGCATGGAGACGCATTATCCACAATGCTGCGGCTTCTTTCAAGAAGACACGCAGAACGGGTCTCAAAGAGAAATGACAACACAGAAAGAACCGCAACTTGGAAACAACATCACCCAAGGAGACTTTCTGCTGTGTTTTCTGCAACAGGACTTGCCTATCTCAGATTGGCCTTTTTAGTCATCAACACGTTTATATAAAGCATGGGATGAGTCCTTCCTAAAGAATCTTCATTCATGAAGTAATGTCGAGAGAGAGATGTGGCTGCTCATTAAAATTCCAGGTGTCAGATTGTTGCCCAAACCCAAATCTTGAGAGCTTACAGAGAGAGGGAATAAAGCATTATCTCTCTGCCCAGCAGGAATATTCTCATGAGAAACTGCCCTTTGCACTGGGGCCTCTCTGTCATTGTCTGCATGAAAATCATTGACCAAACCATCTCCATCTTGCACCTCAGTCTTGGCACCATCATTTCCCTCATCATTTTCCACATCAATGCCCACATCATTGCCCACATCAGAAGCATCATGATTCTGAAACACAAACACAGGCTGGTTCCCAACGGTAGCCTTATGAAGACTTGGAATTTAATCAGTTGTGACTCTTGGGGGTAGACACAAGTGACCTTTAAAGTGACAATAAGCAAGTGGACTAAACTATTTTGCCTCCTTCCTGCTTCATATTGGGCAAAGGTGCTGCAGTCATCTTGTTGTCTTTTGCTAACTTACTGCTTTGACCAGTGTTTGTGCCATTTGTTAGCATATTTCCTTCAGATAAGGTCTTCTGGAAGAATTAGAAGATTAACAAAGTTGAGATGGTGCTGACAAGAAGACGATATTCACGTCTTAATCTTCTCTGCCACAACATAAGCATATCTCTTCCTCAAAAGACAACCAATGCTTTTGTCCTACTTTCAATGATGAGAGGTTTTTTTTAAAAGAAAAAGATATAGAAGAGAAAGAAATATGGATGGGAGATCTGCTGGATATGGATAATGAGAAATGTAATGCTATTTCAGAAGCAACAAATTTGGTATTGAACAATTTCCTCAGCATTTTCAATTTGAGGCTAATGACCCCTGTTTTGCTTCTGAGGTACCATATCAATGAATAAAGTGTCTTTGTATGCTTCTGATTCTACCCCCCCCCCCAAACCCCACCAAAAACAAAACAAAACTCAGAAGTCATGTGCAGTCCCTGGCAAGAATCAGTAAGTTCTAAGGTGTTACCATGTCTTTACTATGGAATAATTGGGTTCTTCTTCTGCAGTTGCTGAAGAAATCTTTAATGAAATAAACCAAGTTAAGCAAATATATATTTACTTAAAGCAATTGTTTCTATTTTATCTGCTTTAATTGAGTCTGGCATGATGGCATTTGCCCCTCCACCCACTTTTACCAATATAGAAGGATTCGTGAATGCACACCTCAATATTAGTAAACGCTATGATATTTCTAAGAGGCAGTAGGGCATAGTAGTTTGAACACTGGATTATAGCCTGTAATACAGGGGCCTGCCTACACTGATTATGTAATGCAGTTCAAAACTATAATAATAATGTTAATAATAATACTAAAACTTTATTTCTAACCCGCATCCATCTCCTCAAAGGGGACTCGGAGCGGCTTACATGGGGCCGTGCCCGAACAACACATCACAAAATATCAACAACTAGCTAGTGACCAGGCAAACAAACTTCCACAAAAGTGCATGATAAAAAGGTCTTAATGTAAATCAATGCTATGTGGTTTCTGTAATCCCTATCCGAACCTCAAATTGGTTCCAGGATTTCATATATAATCATCCACACAGTGAAACTACTTTCTTCAATACTGATTTGAAACTGCATTAAGTTATCAATGTAGATGGCCCCAGGTTTGCATCTCTGCATAGTAATGGAAATCCATGGAGTGAACTTGGACAAGTCACATTTGCTCCTTGGAGAGGGCAAACCTGCTCTGAACAACTCTTTCCAAGAACCCCTCCTGATAAGGTTTGCCATAAGTCAGACATGACTTTACTAGGTCTGGTTGATCCATGGTTCTAAATGCTTCAAAAGTACTTACAAAACAAAAGTTCTGGTGGTGAACATTTCAGAACTCTATCAAAATTTCATTATTGGTGATTTTAAAGGCAGAACCAATTAGGAACTACCATTTATAACAAAATTTTGAAAGTTTTGTTAGAGTTCTGAAATGTTCACTACCGGAATTTTTGTTTTGTAAGTACTTTTGAAGCATTTAGAACCATGGGTCAACCAGGCCTATTAAGAACAACAATGATATCTGTATAGAGCCTTTAAAGTCCTCAGATATTATGGATCCCAAATCACGCCCTATTAACCATACCGGGGCCACATTTTTTCTGTTTGATTCATTCAACTAAAAGTGTTTTATAAATATATATTCATATGGTGAGACTCATTAGGTGAGTAGTCAATTGCTACTAGTCATTTGTTGGATGTGACTCTGATGACTTTTGATTGACTTAATAAATTATCTTTTTTTAAAAAGAGGAAATGATAATTTATAATTCTAAAGAAACCTATACATGGTAAACATCTGCAGTTTATCGAAATACAACCCAAGTTTGAACTGTCTTAAAACTTGTCCTGAAATCAACAAATCAGACCCTATGCAATATAAGAAGTTCTTAATTCTTTCATTGCACAATTAAAGAGTAATTAACTCACAACTATAATTAAGAAGAAAGCAGATCTTGGTTGAATATTAAAAGAAACTTCATGACAGTAAGAGCAGTTTGGCAGTGGAATTCATTGCCTGAGAGGTGATGTGGTCTCCTTGGTTGGACACTTCCAAAAAAGAGGCAGGGGTGTTTGTTGAGATTAAAAATGTAAGTGGGCAAATTATATTGTAAAGTGTAAGAATAATGTAAAATATATATTAAGTTTAAATGGGACTACTTGGAGTAAGTTTGTTACAAACTTACTTGAAGCCAGAAGCCTCTAGAAGGTGCTGGTAAAAATCACAGCTGTAGGTGTTTTGCAGCTATTCCTGTATAAAATAAGGCAGCTGAGAGACTGACCTTGGGTGAGGAATTTTGATTTGAAGAAGAAGCCAGCAACTTTGCAGAAGACGTCGAAAAGAAGACGGAAGGAAGATTTATGTTGTTCTTATGGAACTAAACTGTAAGACTGTTTGTTTTACATGTTGCTAATACTGTCTATTGTTGTGCCTGAACATATTTTGTTTAAAGAGCTTTATTTTTTGAAACAAATGACTCTTGGAATCTTTCTAACTACAGAGAGCCAGCTTACTTGACCAAAACAGTACTCAGGTCAATACAGAAACTCAACAGTGCTTTGTTTGGAAATCATGCATTAAATAAGGATTTAGACTAGAAGCCCCAAGAGCTCCCTTCCAGCTGCACAGTTCTATAGTCTGATCAAGCTAAGTACCTGTTAATCAATACTAATTTTAGGAAGAAACCCATTAATTGAAAGGATAATATTAGAACTATAAACCAGCAATGCTTTACACAGGTGATGAGGAATTCCTCACTATCTTCTCGAAATAATATCACAATTGAAATCCATGATAGATCCCTTTTAGTTGTCCTTATGTTGTGTACGCCAAATAAAATATCTAAAACAAGTCCTCATGGGCTCAGAGAGAAGTAGTTTGTACATATACACATTCTCTAATCATTTTGAATCCCAAACTTTAAAGGATATCAATGTCTTAGTTCCTAAGAAGTGGACAAATCCATGTAGGAAATATTCAGAAAAATATTGTGTCTTCAAACTGATTCCTTTCTCTTAGCTGCCTGTCTGATTATGGGTTTTCTTCCACTGATGAAAAACCTGTATTAACCATGAATGGATTACTGGCAGTCTTCATAATGGGTAGCAGATTCTTGTGAATATCTTTGGTGGTTTATTTTGTTATACTTGGACTTTGCCCTGTTTTAAGCAAAGCCAGGGGATACTCTAGTGTTTGCTTAAAACTCTGAAGTATTCTTAGCCTTCAGGGCAATTTGGACAGCTGGATCAAGTCTGATTTGATACACACATTAAGCCTCTAGATATCACTTGCATAAATTATTACCTTGGGTAGAAATTAACAATATAAACAAAGAAGCTTAGACAGGCTTTTGCAAAGGTCATAGCCTAATTGATCAATGTTTTGTCCTGAATTCCTTAATTAAAAAGACCACACAGGGACATTCAAAATGATTGTTTATAGCTTATGTAGATCTGCCCTTCACTTCTGTTTCAGTAAATAGGGCCCAGCTCTGGAAGATGTTAATTAAGAGCACTATTGATAAAAGATTACTATGGCTTATCCAAAAACTATATCAAAACAATGTTACTCAGATAAAAGTGGGTTCAAATGACCAGCTCTCAGATCATATTCATATTTATATGACATCAAAAAGATTACATTATTGCCCCATTTCTGTTTAATTATTTGGCAATAACAGAGCTCAAGAGATGGCATCAGCCTCCTTCCTGCCCCCTATCTTCTTATCCGGGGAAATTTAATTCTGATGTACACAGATGATCTAATTATTCTGTCCTTTAATCAGATAGGTCAGAGGCATATGCTAGTTGTGTTTAGCTCCTTCTACATTCAGAAACATCTCCCCATCAATGACTCCAAAATTAAGGTCATGGTGTTTAGAAAGGACAAATAAAAGACAAATAGACTATGGACAGCCATATTGTTGAGCATGTCTCTCTCTTAAATATCTCAGTATCCATGTCATTGAAAATTTATCCATTGGAAAATTCACTTTTTAGCAGTTAAACTAGAACTGAACAATAGATTCTAAAGCTTTTTTCCTCTGGGGTGGCAATTGGTAGAACTAGCCTTAAAAATATTTGTTGAAAAAGCAGTTGCTACAATGTGCTATGGAGATGGGATATGGAGAAAGGGTATCAGTACTCCATTGGAAGCACTACAGAATGGGTTTATGTGGAAAGTATTTGTTCTATCCCCAGGGACACCACCTGCCCTTCACCAAATTTAGAGTTAATAAAAGCATGATTTGGTGTTATGAAAAAGTTGGCCAACACATGATTACCCAATATTTGATTAGATGAAGAAATGAGAATGGAAGGTTGAACTAAAATATGCCAGTATAAATGGCTATATTCCAGTTCAGTGGATCAAGCAACTAGTTAGGATATAAATCTAACTTTAATAAGTAAATGGAGGAGTTCAATATATTCTATGGTTTGCTGCTATTAAAAAGATGACCTGCTTTCCAAATAACTTGGAGGAAAGTTTCCACAGAATTAAGATCCCATCAAATACCAACTGCCTTGCTGGAGGTTATCCCCAGACTAATGTAGATGACAGACTCTGTATTTGTGGTAATAGCTTTATAGGAGACATAGTACATCAGCGGTAGTATCACAGTCCGGATTAAAATGTGATGGACGGACAACCCAGAACATTGTAATTTATGTTATCAGATGAAGAAGAGGTATATTTCTTATAGTGCTGCATTGTTGGTAACTTCAGCAAATAAAATCAGAATGAAAACCCTGAATCAGTTGATATCTGAAAAATTTAATTTGGGATATTTTAAGATGTTTTAAAAAACTGTAATCTAGTCTTAAATTTGTTTGTTTGTTAATCTGATACACACTAAGATTTATACCATACAGTATAGTCTATTATGCATTTCTCCATATAGAAACATTACTTTTTTGCACATTTGTAGCCTATGCCTATAAGTAATACAGTTTTGAAACAGTATCCTTGGAAGGGGAGAAGGTAGCCTACAAAAACCCAAATGAGTGGGAAACTGGATTGGTATGACACTTTCAGACATAAATTCTACACAAAGTACTTTATATTTCTGTGTTGATGTGCAAGGGATTAAACTAAATTTGCTTCTTGTTCTTCAAGATGTTCAAGGAATGAAGAGGTGCTGTGTAACTTTTCCCACTTGTTAGGAAGTCTAGCTATGTAACAATAAGAACACTGCCCCAAATATTGCAACAGACTTTTGGCAATTAACCTTGAAGTTTGATGAGGTTCTCAATATGTATTAGAATGAAACTCTGTATTTGGAGAAACAATATTATGAGAAAATGAACTTTTAATTAATTATAAATTTTGAGTAAAGAAAATGTCAGGTTAACTCTGAAAATGGAATGGAATTTTATTTGAAAATGGAGCTTACAACTATCTGTAAGATGGGCCCACCATCTGTATTATTGAGGACCCGATAGATAACCTGAGTCTGTGGCTAGGAAAGTTGGAGGAATTTGGTGAAGACTCTGGTTTTAAACTAAATAGAAAGAAATCAAAAATTCTGACAAAAAATATGAAGGAAAAGGAAAAAAAAGAAATTGAAAAGATTTCTGGGATGGAAGTGGTACACAAAGTAAAATATCTTGGCATATATCTGACCTCAAACAACTGCCAACTAATTAAAAATAATTATGAGAACAGCTGGAAGGAAATAAAAAAGGATCTTTCTAAATGGAAAAATATAAGTCTATCTCTCCTAGGCCGGATATCCTCAATAAAGATGATGGTTTTTCCCAAAATCAACTTTTTGTTTCAGATGCTCCCGATTTTAAAAACTGATTTGATATTAAAAAATGGCAAATGGAACTAGCCAAGTATATCTGGCAGGGACGCAAGGCCAGGATAAAAAACATATACATGCAGGGAAGGACTCATGACGGGGGGCTAGGTGTGCCCAACCTAACCAAATATTTCGAGGCTAACTGCCTCGACTCACTAAGAGAGTGGATAAAACTGGAGGATAAGGAGCTCCTAAATCTGGAAGGTGCAGGAAAGAAATTTGGGTGGCACAGCTACCTGGTGTATGACAAAATCAACCAGGATAAAAATTTCAACAATCATGTCATAAGAACGACCCTCCTAAAAATCTGGACCAAAACAAAAAAATTATTCTACACAAAAACCCCTTTATGGACTTCCCCTCTGGAGGCATTCCAGATAAAAAAAATTGATAATGATATCTGGCCAAGCTATAAAGAGCTGCTGAAAAAAGAAGGGATGAATATAATTTTTAAAAAAACAAGAGGAATTATCCCCCCTTATGTTAAACTGGTTTCAGTACAACCAATTGGAACAAAGGTTCAAACTAGATGGTAAGACCGGCTGGGAATGGATCCCCACCAGAGGGGAAAAATTATGGCTAAATACAGAAAAAAAAACGGTGAGGGCAGTCTATAATTTCTTAATGGATAGTGAAAAAGACAAAAAACCATTTAATGACTATAAGGAAAAATGGGAATCCAACCTTGGACACACAATTCCCCGAGAAGAATGGGACAAAATATGGAGAATAAAACAAAAATATACATATGCCTACAGCTTAAGGGAAAACACCTATAAAACAATTTACAGGTGGTACTTAACTCCCAGCCAATTGGGGAAAATAGATAAGTCCGGCTCAAATCGTTGCTGGAAGTGTAAGACCGAAAAGGGGACATACTATCACCAACTGTGGACATGTAACGTAGTGGGAAAGTTCTGGAATATGATTCACCAAAATATCTCTGTAATGCTGAACCTGAAGGGGGGGAAAGAAACCAGAAATGTATTTGTTAAATATTTCAGGTCAAAACTTGAATAAGAACACCGAAAAATTATTAACGTATTTGACGGCGGCAGCCAGAATCACGTTGGCAAGGCACTGGAAATCTCCTAATGTTCCAGATGAAGAAGAATGGCTAAATAAAGTCCTTGAAATAGCAGAGATGGACAAACTAACACACCTTCTTCGAGATAGTTCTACAAAAAGATTTCATCAAACATGGCAACCTCTTATAGAATTTGTCAAAAAAGAAAAAAATATTGAGTTAAAAGGATTATATTTATAACTTAGCTCCCAAAGAGGGGAAAATCATACATTACCAAATCTGGCTTTTTTTCTGAGATGTGAAGTCATCGTCTGTATGTTTTTTTATCCTGTACGTATCCCTGTTTTTAAACTCCCCATTGTACCCCCATCCCCTCTTCACCCACCCCTTCCCCGATTCTGTTCAATCGTTAATTTTGTCAATAAAGCATTTTTAAAAATTAAAAAAAAAAGATGGGCCCACCGTGATTAGCTGGCTCATATTTATTCATTTGCATACCACACTAGGTCACTGTAGTGGGCTGGCACCAGTGCTAATGGTACACTTGAATTACTGGTTTAAAACTACACATCAGGTTATGATCCTTTCAGTCAGATTTATCTTTCTGTAGTAATGACACAAAAAGGCTGAAACAGAGGTCAAAATTGTTGTTCTTTTTTCTTATCTGCAAAATTACTCCACTGATAAAACATTTCAAGCAGAAAAACACATATAATTAATTTATGGCAGTGCTCACAGTGTGTTATGCACTGGGAATTTTAGATCATTTATCACAGAGAGATAAATGATTTCAGATCTTTTGGAAATGCAAAAATGCTCAGTCTATAAAATCAAGACTTGGGGGAAACGGTCATGCCATTTCCATAGATTTACAGGGACTTTACACAAATATCCCTTGACCTATTAAGTTCTGCTAGACTGAGGAGGCATCAGGAACCATTTTCTGCTTAAATATTATTAATAGATCTTGTTAACTGCTAAAGTTAAACTTTTGGCTCCCACATAAAAAAAACAATTGCTGTTTGTGCATTAAGTTATTTAACAGATAAATGTCCACATGCTTATCCCACATTTCTTGAGTTGGAAGTTCCTATTCGTTCCCAAAGTCCTCATAGTAGTAAATCACTTTCCCACACTACAGCATAAAGTCCTTGTATATCTGTAATCCCCTGTTGACATTAATGGAAACTATCCAGTGTGTAAGCAATAGATATAAATAGGCCCCAGGGATTTGTTATTGCCTTCCCATTAAAGCCATGTGAGCTCAATCACCATCAATAACTTTTTCCGCAGAGAGATGGCCCATCTGGGTTTTCTGTAGGACTTTTTTTTAGTAAGAAGGTTTCCAAAATTGTCCCATCCATATTTCCCCCAAGACTTCAAAGTTCCAAATTACTTGATTCGTTTCTGAAGTGGAACCAGTATATTATAGCTATCTGTCATCCTTCCAGTTTCTGGATTTTACACAGTGTGTGATGCATGCACAGTTTGCCAAGTCTTTGTGAATTGACTGATTACTGACTACCAAGTTACTGGTGTGCACAGGGATAGAGCATTCCAGAACGTCCCTCTTGATGTGATTCTAAAATACAATGATATGGTTGAACAGAATGATACAGCAGAAGTATACAGGCAGTGTTTCATCAATTCAACTATAGCTTGTGTGCATGTGTTTGTGTCTGAGAGAGATATTAAGACTTCAATGCTTTTCATACTCCCCCACAAAAAAACAAATCTCACTGAATTCAGATATCTTAATTCTGAGTAGGCTTGAACAGGATTGCAATGCAGAATCAAAATGTCAAATTCCATTGTTTTAATGAGCAGATTTAGTGAACTAATTAAATTTACATAAGTGGTGATTTATGAAGTTCCCACTGATTCAATAGGCTTCTTATAGGTGGGATGCAAACCAAAGAAATGAAGGGCCGCAGCGCATTAAGCATTCCTCAGTTTTGCAAATAATGGAAATATTCTTCATTAGTCTGGAATACAGCAGGTGCATGATGCATGGCAGAGAAAAACAACAGAACAATACAGGTTCAGATCCCCCCCCCCCTTCATAGTTTTGAAGTTTAATGCTGCCAGCATAGCAATAGCCTATTTGCTGTTCCTGTACTTCTAATGTGCTTGAACTTGGAGAACAGAGATGGCAGCAGCTGGAGTTCTTTCTAAAAGGCCTGTATTATACCATTGGAGTTTGGCTGTGAGAACTAATGGGAATACATAATTCTCAGATAATTGGTTTTTATCCCCTAATCCCATTATACTAAAGAAAGCATTGCATTGGCAGCCAAGGTTGTGAATCCTAAAAACCAGAAACATTTGGGATTGATTACAAAAATCATCAATCAAAAGAAATACCTTATGGAAGGATGCTAAACATTGCTACTCCAGCTGGCACTGTAAAACATACTCATGAGGTTGGTAGAAAACCCTTAAGTTTAATAAGACAATGTGATATATCACAACTCAAACAAAAACATGTCTACCAGTAGGTAAGGGCTCTTCTAACTACTGTATTTCTATAATTGGAGTGTACTTGCCCTGAAATCTGCAGGATAGCACAACCAATTTTCTGTAATTTTCCTATAAAACCCCATAAGTGAATGCCACCTCATTTCTCAAATAGCTGCTTTTGTATTTTGGAGGGTGCTTTTACTAAAGCAATATCAATATTCTTTTTAGGTTTAAACATTTTAATCATATTTTGGAGGGAGAGATTGTGGAGGTTAGGGAAACCACTGGATTGCATATTTCCCACCCTCCTCTACAGTACTGATTCTTAATGTGGAGATCCTTACCCCAAATGGGGTCTTAGATCAATGTTGGAGTCCCAAAACTTTGGCAACAGTAAAAGTTACTGTTTTAGGCATTTACCCAAATATGTTGTGCAGTGTTTACAGTGGACTGTGCAGAAGATGCATCATTTATATATTTACATCATTTATATTCCGCCCTTACTCCCATTACTCCCAAGCGAGAGTGGTCGGTATGCTGTCGGTATGAACTTGCCTTGAATCCCTTGGACGCCTGTCTTTTCGACTGGTTAATGTTTGGGTTTTGAAAAAGCATCAAACGGACGCGAAACGGAGCGGGAATCTCGCTAACCTTCGATCCCTCAACCTGACTCCGCAATGAAGACTTATCTTTGGCGTTCCACTTGATTTCACTTTGCTGCGTTCTTGGAATCCCACCCCACCTTCCTGGATTATACTTACCTACTTGGATCTTTGGACTGTGCTACTAAAAACTGATGGACTGTGTTGATTTTTTCTCCTACTTTGGACTCGATTATATGGACTGTGTGGATTCTAACTTACCTTGGATTATTTTTTACCGTTACTGGATACTATTCTGTTTGCGTTTGAACGCAGTGAATGATGACTGTTTTGTTACTTTAATATATATGAGATAAGTGAATCTTTACTTTGCATCCTAATATCTAATATAATACCTCCAATGTTCCTGTGTTTACTTAGTGCTGCCAGTGCAACAGACTGCTTGTGTTGTTTCCATCATGGGGAGCTGTCACATCCCTTCATTCTTTGCATACTTCCTGGAGATTTTATGGCCTCGTAAATCAGTTAAATTCGCCTCCCCACAAAGTGGTACCTAAATTTCCTACTTGACAGATGTAACTATCTTTCGGGTTGCAAAGGTCGACAACAAGCTACACAATTTGGTCAAGAGCTCACCCCAACCTGGGCAGGCTTCGAACTCATGACCTTCCTGTCAGTAGTGATCTTAATGCAGCTGACTCCCAGCCAGCTGCACCACAGTCCCGGTGCTTCAGCTGCACTTCTTAAAAAAAAATCAGTCTGCTTAGCAAGTCATGCAAATATTGATTAGTTGTCAGTAAATGTTTGATGTTTATACCTATTTTATGTACCTATATATATTGGGAGATAAGTAAACATTCCTTGATCAGAAAAGGTGTCACGAATGAAAACTTGAAGAAGCCTTCCTCTGTAATGAGGCCACTTAAAGATGTATTTTTGGTGGTTTCCCAGTTCTGGAACAGGTCTTTTCTCCTTGTTAGTTAGCTTGACAAGATGTGTTCAACTTTTATAACTGTTGTACGATCTTTCCAGTCACTATTGATCCAAGTTTTGAGTAGGCATGTATATAATTGTTTTGTAGTATGCTGCAGGCCCCAATGTTAATGGGATATTCAAGAGGCTTCTTCTGTTCTGGACTTTAGAGGAACCATCTGAGGTGCTGAATTATGTTATCCAAATAGTTTCATAGCTTTCTTGGATTTTTATAAATTTTAAATTAAGACCTAGGGTGGACCCAGTGACCCATTAACAATGGAAGCAAAAAACCCTCATTTGCAGTATGGATACAACATCATATCCATTCACCTGGAAATAAATTTTATTAGCTTTACTTCCAAATGGTCAGGAAGGAATATTAACTGGTCAGGTCTGAACAGGAGAGGTGACTATTTAAAAACCATTCTTAATCCCTTACAGCAGGGGTGCTCACACTTTTTTTAAGCATGCGAGCTACTTATAAAACAACCAAGTCAAAATGATCTACCTAACCACTACAAAAATGTGAAACATATAACACAATATCTGCTTTGAACCGGGTTTTCTGAGTCCACACTGCCATATAATCTGATTCAAAGCAGATAACATGGGATTTCATTCAACTGTGTGGAAAGGACCTCAGATAACCCAGAGCCGACAGCACTTGGGCGGCGTTGAGAGCCTGCGGGGCTGGAATGAGCCTTCCTCCCGCCCTGTCTGCGATCTACCAGGACGCCCTACGCGATCTACCAGTAGATTGCGATCAACCTAATGAGCACCCCTGCCTTACAGGAATGCTGTACTTCTCTATATTTTTGAATTGGCTTTCCAATTATAAGACAAGTTTCAATTTGTCCATTTTGGATATCAGATTTCTTTCCAACACCTCAGATAGTTCCTCTAAAATGCTATGTGAAAATCAGTAAAAAAATTCAGAACAGAAAAATAAGTAATTTGGAATTTACCTTTATTATGAATTCTGCTTTCTGTGCAACCCAGCAGACTGCTGATGTTCAACCCTCAGAGGACTTCTTTCCTTTTACTGTTCTCTTGAATCTCAATATAATGAAGTGATAGAGTGGAAATCCTGGATATTCTTAAACTACATTTTCTTAAGTGTACTGCTTTAAATATATCAATTAAGTGACATTAATTTGTTTGATGTGACAAAGACTTTTACAAGCAACATTTTAATGCATCAGCTAGGGACCTGAACTGTGACATATAAATGTGAAGTGAAACATGATTCACAGTAAACAAATAGAATTTGCATTTGTTGCACCTCACCTAACCTCTCTCAAAATAAAAATTAATATTATTCATTTAGAAGGACTTCATTTGACTATAATGTATCAGATTCTTTTTCTTTTTTTGGAAACATGCCATTTTGAATACCCCAGATTAATCTTTTTCACTAATTAAGAAAATCTGATGAGGTGTATCATTTTACATTAAAAAGCCTCTGCTGTAACAGCCTGTCCAAACAGGAGTAGGACATAGAAAGGAAGAGCCAGTTTTGCTTTTTGTAGAAAGAGTTTTTCACCTTGTTTCCATCTTCTGAATCCTCAGCAAACATTGATGTGAGGCTAGTGGAGCTGAGTGAAAGCCTTCTTCCAAAAATCTCAAAACTTGGGTGGAGACAGCATTTTGTAAGTATACTGGACTCTCGCTATAAAAAGGCATGTCCCATACTTTGATTTGTACCTTAAAATGCATTGGTAGTCATGGATTAGGGATATGCGAGCCATAAAAAATGGTTCAAAGGTCATTACAAAATTGGGGCACTAGCATTTCATTTCTAAAGTGTTTCTAAAGTATAATTAGTGAAAATTGTTACTGTAATGAGAGTAATGAAATTTCATTACTATTTTGTTACAGTAATTGCTCGTAGATTACTATAATTGTGGAAACTTCAGGGACTCATTTCTCCCTCATTTTTACTTCTATTGGGGTGAAACTTGCTACAATGCTAGAATACATTTACCACTGTTAGTCCACCAAAGTTTGGAACATTTCACATATCAACAGATTTTTGGAAAATGTTAAACTTTTTTATAAACAACGTTTTAAAAACAAAACTACAAGAGATATCTCCTTGAATTTTCTATACAATGACAGGAGATAGCAGGGGATCATTCCCCCAACTTTCTGAAATATTCATACATCTACTGATTTTAGGGATTAAATTTTTTTTGACAAATACGTTTTTTTAAAGTTACAACAGCTATCTCATTAATGTCTCTCCTAGTAACCAATAGAAACCAATATTAACCAATGCTACATTTTCAAAGAATCTAGAGTTGGAGGGGACCCACAAGAGTCATCCAGTCGAACCCCCTTCTTCCAGGAAGCAGGAGACCATCAAAACTCTACTGAAAGATGACCATACATCCAACCAATTCATATGCTTCCTCTATAGTATGGGTGCCATCTACTTAGGGATTTCTTCCCAGCCCAGCACGGAGATTTAATTACTAGAAATATCTATCAGTCCTCCTCTTTGCAGATTTCAACCATTCATTGGAACTCTCACTGGCTGCTGTTAGGGAGGGACAGATCTCTCTCTCTCTCTCTCTCTCTCTCTCTCTCTCTCTCTCTCTCTCTCTCTCTCTCTCTCTGCTGCCCTGATTGGTGCTTTCTGATGCTGGTGCATTCTGTGAAATGTAGTTTAGAGCAGGTCCTTTTGAATAGGGCCCCTCCCCAAATTACCAGAGTTCTGTAGTTTTCCCAGCAAACACTGCTCTCCCCCCACTCCTAATCCCAAAACTCCATTGATTTAGAGAAAAGGCAAGGCAATGCACTAAGACAGCCTTTTTGGCTTGGCTTTGCTTCCTTGCGCTGAAAAGGAAACTGATTTTAGGAGCCATCAGGGATTTAGAAAACTCAAATGAAAATGTATGGTGTTTTGAGGCCACAATACCCCCCCCCCCCCAAATTCCACCCACAACCTCCCAAGCAGCATGCCCTTTATTCTTCCCCGAATCCCTGCTAGCACAGAAGGCAAGCAAGATGTGTTCACCCTGGTATCTCTTGGGAGGGTGTTCCACATTGTAGGTAGGAGCAGTCACCAAAAGGGACCTTTTAAGAAACATGTCATTTGACCTAGAAACCTATTTAATTCATTGTACCTGAATGAAATCGATAAGGAGGGGAGGAACCTGATGTGGGTTTGTCTGAAAGCTAGGTGTATTTTTGTGATCACCTCCTCGGTCTTTTATAAATGAAACATCCTAAGGGGCAATGCAATGCTATGCCTTTCTCTTGAAGATGAACCCTGGGTCTCTCTCCCTAGCCACCAAATAATATAAGAAAGTGGACCCTCACCAATTATCCTCAAAAGCCAATTCTTTCACATTCTTCAAGTCACCAGATCTAAAGAGACCATTGAAGAGCCCCACTCTTCACCGAAAGGGTGCCATAGTGTATTTCAAGCTCCTACATTCTCCCCTCAAAACCTGCTCATGAATATCGACTTGATTGTGCCATCCAATGCTGGTTCACAAAGTCTGATAGACACAATGTGGCATGGGGGAAAACTGCTAATAAAGGGGGGAAATTCCTATCTACTATGAAGCAACTACCTGCTCTGACACTGTAATGAGGCCATGATAGTGGTTTGAAATCTGGAGTAAAAAGAGAGATGTGAGGAGGCAGGCCAGAATTAAGTAGTCTCATAACTCTGTGCACATGCTGAGTCTTGGCATGTATAGCAGGGACCTTTTACTCTTTCCTCACATTCATGGAGACCATCAAGGAGGCCCCCTACCATCAGCATCCTTTGACATGTAATGCTGGGTGTGAAATGAACAATCTGAAAGGCTTTAGTGAAAATATGCAACACAAATCGGAGAAGGTAGTACCCATTTTTCAAACTTTGGCCTTTGCAGTAAAAACCTAGAAAATGATCCACAGGTAAAACATTGTCCCAAGTTCCTTCCTTCATCTAGGTATAGCTGTTCTTGTTGTTTTTCTAATCAGGATGATGTGCTAATTTCTATTAGCAATGTTATGCAAATGTAGAAGAACTTTCGTGTGCAAATAAAGATAATAAAACTCATCAGTTTTTATTCCTCAGTAGACATTTAGTGAAAAGGATTACTCTGAGCCATTAAAATGACATTTAAAAACCCCTCTGATATTTTATGGAGGAATGGAATCATTCTAAATTGATAATGTTAATTTTTCATAATGTGAGAGATTAGGGTCTCTAACTTATTTCTGTTCATTTTTGATAAAGGAGAGGACATTAACTTTGAAGACAAATGTCTATACCTTTAGGAGAATAGCTGGCATAAATGATATTACTTTTAGTCATATTCCTGAAGTGGAGCCACTTAAATTTGTAATAACTTTATTACTACTAAGGTGAATAGATATCTTCCTTAATCTATTGTTTTATGGCTGGGTTGCTATTGCTGACAGACATTTGAAAACAGCTCTTCCATTATGACTTGAGAATCAGGAAAACTTGGGAAACAAAATGTAAAACTTCAGTATAAAACTTATTCCCCTACAATCCAGCAAAATACTAATCAAGAGTAAACAATAATCAGAAGTATTTATAGCTCGTTAAAATATGGCCAGATATACACTTGATCACCATGTCAACCAGTCATTGCGCTGCCTGGCCTCAGAGACAGTGTAGGGAGCATATACAGATGGAAGTTTGAGGTATCTCCTTGGAAAAACGTGGAAATGTACAGTCAGTTTTTGCAAAAGGGCCTTAACTCCACCATTATGACCTCCTTTGAATTTAAAAAAAATCCCTAGTTCATGCTGAAACAAATGGAAGTGATCTGAGTTTGTCTATTAACTTACTAGTATATGTCAGGCAGTTAACAAAGCTGACTATCTTCTATCAAAGCATGTATCTTAACAGCAACTTCTTCCTTTATACTGCTATAGTAGAATATAACTATTCTGCTATAATTAAACCTAGTGTTTGTTCTTTACCAAGTTATGCCTGTAAAACTACTTGTCTTCAAAGTTAATACACAGGCAAAGCATAGATTTAATAGCATCCCATAGTTTTATTAAAAAATAGATTTACGGCTTATATAGCCATCAATCACCAGCAAATTCCCTATGTTGCTCTACAGCTAGAAGTTGCTAATGAAAAAATATTTTAAAGATGTAGAGGAATATCACGTTTAAGCCCTTTGACATCAGGAAAGGGATGAAGAGGAATAGGAAATGTAGAATCTGAGCACAGATCAGAGTTTAGAAAAATAGTTTTAAAGCTGTATCTCCAAGAATCACCCAGCCTTCATGGCCCATGGCCCACAATGACTGTGACATTCAGGGAAATGTTGACTAAAATAGTAACCTGCCCAGGTTCAAGGAGAGATGACCACAGAAAAGGAATCAGTGAACATTTTATGGATAGTAAGATATCCAGCCTTCAAGACAAAGCCTAATTATGCACCTTTTTGGCCATGAGGAATGATTTTGTTGCCCCGATGAATGTCTGTAGTGGAAGCTATTGTCTTCCTGGTGAATTTAAATGCAGAAACAACTATAGATAAGCTGTAGAAATGTTGCAAGTATCCACAAAAAAGGGACAAACCTATGCAAACTATATCAAATATTATTCAGCAAATTGGCTTGCATACCCAAACACAGTCATACATATGAAATATAAAGACATCATGGCTATATATCATAATCCATGTGGACATATTAATATACACAATATCCGCTGAGATCACAGTACCTTGGGAGAAATACGTGGGAAAGGTAAGTCCAGACAGGTGTTGAGGTAAGTCTTTGAAGGGTTTTTATAAAAAGATGGGCAAAATGTGGCCCTAGCACTGCATGTATCTCTTAATTGTTGTTTTTGATATTTTCAAAAACAACCATTATGCTTTCCTTGCCAAAGTTGAATTCTCTCTTTTGATTTAACATGAAAAGTTACTCATTTTTCACACAGGAAGTAAATTTCCTGTGACTTAATAGGGTTTTTTTTCTTTTTGGGAGGGGGTAGACCATATGTAGACAAAAGAATTTCTGAAACAGAAGACAGACATCACTGTTTTCATGCCAAGGTTTATAGAAGTCTGTTTTTGAAATATTTTGAACTATAATCATAGAAAAGCTTTGTTTTCTGAAGTCACAGGACCCATTTATTCTGACATTCTAGAGGGCTGCTGCCTAGCACCGACAGATTCAGAAAGTATGAAATAAGCTTATAGTGACATACATTCATTAAATCAAGGAGAGATCAGTTAAATGGGTGTTTTCATTACGATATCCACAGCAGTGTAGCAAACCGATGACAAAGAACGTGTTCGTAGCTATTGATTGTATTTAATAATGAGCTCTCTGAATGGCAGCATGGGAATTCCAAAGCTAGCTCTACACTTAATTTTGTTTCGAGAGGTTGTTAGTTGCAACTTAAGATCAAAAGGTAAAGGACCCTAGAGTCCAAGATGCCAAAAGAGATTTATGGCAGCTTGACCAGAGTCTCTGGAGTCTTTAAAGAGCTTTGGGGAAAGACAGTTGCTATTACTTTGCTGTTTGATGTATTTCCAACTGCTAGGAGGACAGGTAAGGGTGCATGATATGAATTGCCTAGGGCTACAATAATATGTGAGCCTATAGGGCTTAATACATCTGCTGCTTGGCACTATGAACAAACCTGCAAATAAATTGACACTTTCTTACTATGCTTTTCTGTGATTATTGTATAGAGGTCAGAGATTTATGTGGACCAAACATAGCTGTATCTATCATGGTGCAAGTAAGCAGACTAAAAAAGTGAATACATGCAATGAAAAGCTCTTATTCAATCTTTTACCTTTAAAATCAGCAATTCTCAGTCCCAAGAAAATTCTTTGTCAAGAGCATAACAATTGCATTGTTGGTCCAGACTGTAGAGATCCATCAATTCTTCCCCCATCTCCAATAATGATCATCAAATTTCTTCTAGAAACTGAAATATACAGCGGGACACATTCATTTACTTTCATCATCTGGTTATTCAAGTTTTGATATAGTTCTAGATCTAATTTGGTTCTACTAGTGTATGCAACTGGGATGGTGGAGGTGGACTTCACTGTCATCACCTCTCCATGGCAGCACCTCAAATCAGTTGACTGTGGCGCACAGTTGGCCAATGATCCTACAGAAATGGCTGAGATGTGGATAAGAGGAGGGAGAAGAGAAGACCCCTCATATCACAATATAATAGAACCATAATCTCGGTAGTAACTGTCATGCTTTTATAAAAGATCTTACTTTTTTCTTCATTGAACCTCAATTATTCTTCAATTAACATGGTTGAGTTCTCTTTTGTATAGTTTTCTGTGGAGAGGACCTTATTTAGATGTTGTCCCTTTAAGAAATCACCCAGAGAAAGAGTCTTACAGTTTTCTTTATCTCTTAGAAACCCTCTCTGCTGTTGGTTTTTCTTGTGGTGCCAAGGTCCTAGGAATCTGCAATATCTCTAAGGTCTTGAGGAAAAGGCTCAAATACAAGGTGTTATGCAGAAGTCAAAATCCAGATAGAAGACACAGAAGGAAGCCACTAAAGTGGATCTTTTGTAAGCTGTAACATAGAAATCAGTTAAGTTTCAAGATTCAGTCTGCTCCAGCAAAACAAGTCTTTGTTACTCAGACCCTGGGAGGAGTTAGGGTTCTGATTCTTCAGCATAATTAAATTTCATTGTTAACTGTTACACCTTTGCCTGTGGATTCCCTACTCTGTTTTGGAAGAGTGCAGAGCACCATAGAGTTTACTTGAGGAAGAGAACAGCAACTCCTCCATCCACAGAAGAGAATGCTTAATCTAACCCATTTTTTCTGTACCTAACGTTCAATGATTGCCAGTGATAGTATTATCTTTATTCATTTGTCTAATTGTTTTTAAATACACAAAGTAGAAGGAGACAACAAGAAGCCAGAAAATGAAAACATCAGAAATGAATCATCTGAATATGACTCTTCGCATAAAACAATTAATACAGGGGGGAAATGAGATAATGCAGTAGTCATCAGTGTGAGCAATACTTGTTAAAATTATACACTTGGGTCAGTTTATTCCAAACAAAGGATGGCTTTTCCTTCTAAGGATTGAATTCACTTGTTCTTATTAATCATAACCCAAATGTGATGTTATTTCTTAAATGTTGTATTCTATTGTTCTACTTTCACCTGACTTAGCCGATGGTTTGTTGACCGAAATAAAGGACTGACTGACTGACTGACTGACTGACTGACTGTCTAAGGATTGAATTCAGTTTTATGACCTCTTCACATGTCCCTAACCCCTGTGCCATTTCACTGGCAGGTGTGCAGGATGCCTCATGGTGCCCCATGTGCCCTACCTCCCTCCCCATCAGATGAGGACAATGGGAAAAGGTGCATTGGCAACCTGTTTCTATCAGATGGAAGAAAGGGCCCCAAAATGCAGGTAGCTCAATTGCAGCTAACTGGAAAATACTTATCTATAGTTGCGACACTTGGCACTTGGAGGGTCGGTTGGGTGGGGCCTGCTGAGCAACATGTGATGGCACTTGGCAGGCTCTGTTCCCAAAGTGCTGCAAATGGGTAATTTGCCCCAGTGTGATGAGTGGTAAATACATTCTTGAGGGTGGCATAAGAATATCCCCATCAGAAGTGATGGGGATAATGCCAAGGTATTGATTTTTTTATAAAAAAAAACATTTGAAAAGGCACTGTAGTTCTTCAGAATGAGGGAAAACCTTTAGGAAAGTTGGGAGATGATAAAAATGATGACCTTATATATAAAGAAGCTTAACCTCTTGGGGTACTTTCGAGGTCCAGACTTGTTCCTTAGCAAAGCCAAATTTAGTTCCAGCACCTGAGGTTCCACAGAAATTGTTCAATCATTTCACATGTATGATTCTATCTTCATATATACAGGTGACGCAGAATGGTTGACATTTTGTTAGTGACATACACAGGGATAAATCTACATCACACTTTGTATTTGTTTTTTAGGTGATTGTGGAGGTTGGTATAACCTTCAATCCCACATAATGACTCATGTCCATCCTGGTGCAGCAGTATAGTTCCCCCCTCCTCCCAACCATTCAGCAGCTGATGGAGAGCAACGGAGATTGCATGGATAAGGAGGGGCAACAATACAATTAAAGATGCTATCTGCCTATATTCCTGTAGCAATATACAGATATCATCTACTGAAAGCTTTGAAAGATGTCCAGTAGATCTTAGCAGATGAGGTCATTGGTATTTGTACAGCTACAGGGATACAGCCACACTTTTCTGTTCCCTGCACTCTCCACTGAATAGGTGTGTGTGTGTGTGTGTGTGAATTTGTAGTAATTAAAAGGTGACTCCAGTGGTGTTTCCTCTCCTCCTCTTCTTTATCCCACTTTCCCCCTAAAATTGAGATTCAAAGTCCAATATAGTAGGCCCTAGGTATCTGCTGGGTTTTTTTATCAAAATATTTGGATGCTCAAGCTTCATTATATAAAATAGCATAGTAAAATGCTGTGTTTGGCATAAAATGGCAAAATCAAGGTTTACTTTGCATGACTGATATTTTCAAAATGTAGATGGTTGAATCCACTTATATGGAGGGCCCAAACAATTAAAAATATGCAAGAAGTGAGCTTTAAAATAATACATGCCTGTAATGTTATGACATCTTGCATATGGATCTCCATTATCTTAAGCAAGCAGAAGTATACATAGCTCCTATCAAAGTCTGTCTTGTTTGAATTGAAGGAGCTCTTCTTACTCACTGCATCACTGGAAGCTCTTTTGTCATCCTGGTTTATGATGGGTATTCATAGGGAACGTTCAGTGGCATAAGCTTTGGGTTAGATTAATATAGTTTAATTGAAAGTTCTGTTCCTAAAGGTATCTAGAAAAACATAAATTTGACTCAGAGGCTGAAATAGAAGCACAAGGTTTGGAAGGAATTTCCAGAGAAATTTGGGTAGAAGTGGGCAATGCCAGTATCTTTATATACAATGAAACATTTCAATTGTCATTAGGTCTTTCTACACAGCCAAATGAAGTGTCCATGTAATGCACAAGGCCAGATACTCCTGAGGTTCACCTGCACTTTGGGGCAGTGTAAACAGTTCAACTGGTTTGGATTCAGAATTGACCATGGCAATTTACCTGAACATCCTGCATTCCCTGGGCTTGAGTGGCCCAGAGATAGGTTTGGCATTTACTGTCCTTTCTGTATCCTCATCTATGAACACAAAATTGCTGATGATCATTGCATGATGACAATGGCCAGAGTCTCAGAGTGATTGGAAAAGGGGTGGGTAGGTGAAGGACTGTTGAGGAGAAACCATGTTATGATTGACCTGTGGATTCCTGCACAGGCAGGGCACAGGTCCTGCCAACTCTATGATGCTATGATTATAAGTATCTTGAAAACAATGTCCTACTTCCAGGGTTGCTTCTGCAATGCTTTGTGGCATAATGGAGGCCCTGGTACTTCAACACTGTTTCCATGTGCATTTAAGTGTGAAAACAACAGTGATGACATGCGATTGTATGTGTTACAAACATCTGGTTCCAAGCTAAAGTACAAAGTAGGCCAACACCTTGAATGCAAATTGGTTCTGGAAAATTAAAACTGGGAATTTGCTTCAGAGGTTATGGGACACCACAATTAATTATCCTTACTAAATTAGAATAATGATATTGCTATCCCGTCAAGTAGAGGTGAAAAGGATGCATATCATGATTACATAAGGAATGAAACAGTTACTTAGTACTAATGGTCCCATATTGGAGTCTTTGGCCAAATAATGTAAGCTTATACTTTGTGTACTTAACTGTTTATGCGTTTTATTGACTGTATTGTTTTTACTTGCTGATGTGTTGTTTTTATTGCTGTGTTGTTGGGCTTGGCCTCATATAAGCCACCCCGAGTCCCTTCTGGGAGATGGTGGCGGGATGTAAATAAAGTTTAATGATAATAATAATAATAATAAAGTGTTGTGAAGAACTTAGATATACTCCCAAGTGCAGAATAGGTATTAGCACTTTATGTGCACCAAAGTCTATTGAAAAACATACACCGGCCACATAACTTTGTTTCAGAGAAAAGCCCATGGCACACTCCTTTTCTGTCAGAAAAGTAGACCCTCCACAAGTTTAAATAACACTCACAAGTCATCTGTGGCTGTTCTATGCAGAGAGCTATTTAAGCCTGCCACTCTATTTGAGCTTGCCACTATTTATATTCAATCCTTTTCCCCAATCCCACACATTCTGTTACCAGGCAACTCACTTCCATGTTCCTTTCTAGTTTTCCTCCCATTACTCTCATGTACACATTCCTTATATCTAATATGTGGCTTTCCTTGCCACTGCAAAATCTTCTTTACCCCCATGTTAAAAAAAAGCTTCAGTTGAAGTATGCACTTAGGCATTTCTACCTCCGATAAGAAAATGAATACATTTCCCTGTACTGGCTGTTGCTTTACAGTTCCTTCACTAGCAAATTTTATCTGGTACATCCCACCTTGAGAGCAACCAGGCAGAATGCAATGCTAATTACATTAATCAGATTCACCAGGTTAACAATAATGTTCAGGTCTTGTACTTTGTCTTCTATTTCCCCAGAACAATTTGGGATTATTAAACCAGATAGAGTTGTTCACTCTCTCTTGTGTGGTTGCCATGCAAGTGCAGTTCGGAAAAATTGCAAAAGGGACAAGCTCCCAAGTGTCTTTCCCTGAAGCTAATAATAAACCCCATAATGCACTTAAAGTGACAGAAACCATCACTGCATAGAGGGGCAAACAGAGCATGACAGCACACGTGTATTGCTGGGAAATAATGAAGGCTTTTCATCATCCTTTAATGAAGGTGGTGGTGCTCTTGGAGAATATAAGGACATTAGAATAAGGACAGTAATAATTTTTCTTCTTCCATTTAATAATATCGTACCCATAGTGCCAGGAATCTCCTTAGGTTGTGTTGACAGAGGGTACAGTGCCACTTGAAACCACATGTGAAACACTTTTTTGTGACATTCAGTACAGATAGGTGAAGATTTTATTACAGATAAAACAATATCTTACTATATTAGAGCTAAGCTTGTGTCAGGATGACAGTTTCACTAACTTTTGTTTTGTTTCCACACTTTTAGAGATTTAACAGACAATTCAATGCTTTTTGCTAGGAGCAAGAAAGAAAGAGAGAGAGAGAAAGAAAGAAAGGTCAGTCCTATTTGAGGCAATTGGACAATGCCTTTTGGACTTAGGTTAGTCACATTGAGTTAATCCATTTAGGCAGGATGTGGATGGAGATGTGGCTTTGGAAACAGCATAGGTGCTAATGGACAATATTCTTACCTGTATTTATGTTAAACTCTAATTACTTTTAATGAGACTCCCATTCAGATAAGTAACCAAATACACATGCACAGCTGAAATCTTTTCTATCTCATCTTTACACAGGTCATTTTTGCCCCATTTTAACGTTTTGTTGAGCAGCAATGATGGGGCTTGCCATGTGCCATTACACAACACATGGTATGCCTTTCCTGCATTCCTCCCACTATGGGGAGGAAAGTGTAGTTTGGATAGTTCCATCAGAGCTACATGCACTCCCCCCCCTTTCCTTGTGTGATGGGGGGAAGGGTGGTGGGGCAATGCTTGTTGCTGCCCTTTCTCCCATCTGATGGGGACAGAGACAGGGTGCCAATGCACCCTGCCCCATCCTCACTATAATTTGGGGAATCTGGGAAGGTGCGCAGGGTGCTGTGAGCTGCCCTGTGTGCCTCCCCTTTTACCAGTGCAACAGCATGGCCCAGAAGGGCTGTGTGAAGAGATCCCGAGTTAGACATAAACAATGTGTTATTCTTACATAGGATGTAATTGAAATTATCACACAAGGCACATAGTACATGTTCGATGCTCCCTCATGAATTTATGCCAGCTCCCATTTCAGGAAGAAAAAAAATAGAATCATAGAAGAAAGAATAATAGAATCACAGAGCTGGAAGAGACCTCATGGGCTATCCAGTCCAACCCAATCACTTTTCTTCGCTTCACTTTTGTGGTGTTTCAGCCTGGTGCTCATGCGCATACTAGGGATGATGGGAATGTTCCTGAAAATGCTGATGATGGGATTGTTACTGAAAATGCTGATGATGGGATGCTTAGTGAGAATTCTGAGATGCAAAGTGACCTTTCAGATGAGACTTGTTTTCCTGGGAACAGTTCTCTTTCCAGGGCTTCATTAGATGAGAATTCTTGTGTTCAGGACTCTGAAGGTCTTGATGTTGATAACGGGACACCTGGGAATCTTAACGAGTTTACATTTAACCGCTGAGATAGCCTTCGGGAATCTAGGCAGGCTGCCAGCCTTCGACGCAGCAATCAGTTTGCAAACCGAAACAGATTTGTCTTTATATTAGATGGCTAGAGAAATTGTCTTGGTAAAAGGATGGAATTCTAAGTGTTGGCACTGTAATAAAGAAAAAGGTACTTATTCACATATGTGGTGGGAGTGTTCTGAAATAAAAAAATCTCTGGCAAATGATACAAGGAAAAATACAAGAGATATTCCAGATAAATATTCAAATTAACAATGATTTGCTACTATGGGGAGTGTTGGACCATCCAAGTATAAAAACAAAATTTCAGGAGTTATTTAAGGTAACAATAAGAGCAGCCCATGCGATGATTGCTAAAGGATGGAAAGACAAAACGAAATGGACATTAAGTAATTGGAATGATTATATGTATGATCAAGTGTTATTAGATATTACGGGAATTATGACTAATCAAGCAACAAGAACAGACAAACAAAAGGACATCATAGATAGATGGAAGATCTATTTCAACTGGGTGAAAAATGGAGGAGCCAACGTTCACATCATACAAAAAACACAAAGAACTTTACCAGTGGCTGGATCTGCAAGATTAGTAGAAATATACTGTGGTTGAGGAGGGAGGGGGGAGGGAGGGAGAAAATAATGTAATCTATACCAATGTAATGTAATATGTCTTTAATATTTGTTGAATAAAAAACTTTTTTAAAAAAGAGAGAAATTGTCTTCAGTTTCCAGGCTTCGTTTAGAATACCATGCCAATTTCTGTCTTGTCTCCAAGCTCCTGATTTTGCCTAGGCCTTTGTGCACGTTTTGCTCCTATAGCTGCCTTGTATTATTCATGGGATTTTCATCAAGCATTTTACCTTTGTCTTTGGTTTTTGGGACTATATATTTGCCCTTGGATTTTGGGACTATTTGCACTGTGTGTTTTACCTTGAATATATTCTACTATTGATCTTCTTTTAACCCTTTTGTTGGACACTATATTTGTTTCAATAAAAGCCTATTATTCAGAGACAGTCTGTTGTGTGTGTGACTGGGGGAGGGGTGCTCCTTGTCTGAAGTGCAACAACTTTCCTGTCTCCAAGCCATTTTATTTCTGGTGTGCATCCAGAGAGGACCTCTTATGGCAAATCCATAACTTCCCACTTTTTGTCTGTTTGCTTCCCTTTTTAAAAATATATATCAAATAACAGCACATTTTGGATAATTCCAGGCATTAGCAGTAATTTCCCTTGTTGATTAAGCATTTCCTTATTGTTTACAAGACTTCCCATGTCTGTTTTAAAAATGTTCCAGTTCATGTATGCCCCTGCAGCTCAAAACAGCATTAGGCAACTGCCCCTGCAGAATTCACAAAATAGGAAAATGCTGGGAATTGCAAAATGCATGTTTATTTGTTATTCATATTTTTAATGTTTGTGGGGACAGTACTTGTGAATTTTGAAAATGATGAAGTGCAACTATGAACTAGCAAGAGATGAAGCTGCAGACTCATGAGATTTTGAAAATAAAATTAAAATCCTAATACACAAAACATGAAGTTATAGGATTATTCTGCAATTGATACCTTACTAGCTGGGGTTATACCATGAATAATAATTTCAAAATAATAGGAGCTGATGAGGACTTTCCAAGCCCTTGCATGATGCAGATCCTAGCCCTTCCTGAATCCAAGTTTGATCAGGTTTAATTTTACTAAGGATGGAATAAAATGGTAGTAACTTCAAGGTTTATACTGAAATACAAAAATATTTGAACTCTCTGAGACTTGTTATGAGACAATGCATGCCTTCCTTCATAACTTTTGTCTATGTCATACCATGTCATATTAATGGAATCATGCATTGCTTTCTTCAGAAGTGAAATATTAAAACGTATATGGTTGAAAAATGCACATAAACTGCAGTGGTGGAAACATGCACAAAAATGTATGCAAGAATAAAGTTGAATAGATGAAAATTTCTTAAAAGGAAGTCTTGCAAACTAAGACAAAGGTAGAACATCACCTTAGAGTTGTGGACTCATAAATGCTCTGCTTTCAGTAAAACTATGCAGTCCTACTATAAGACTATATAAATGCACCTCAACTAATTTTCACAACCAACAGTTAAATCAAGCCAAGGAGATGGGTTCACAAGGAAGATAAAGTTCACAGCCCCATCCCACCAGTGAGCAAGGCTTCAACAATCAGAAGAAGGCCCTTGTCACAATTTCTTAGCTCAGCTTGCTTCCTGGCAGAAGTGGGCTGGAAACATTATCTTCTTTGTGACCCATAGCATCTGGACATACCCCCTTAACTTAATATGACTACTGGCTATTAAAGTTGGCTTGGGAGGTTGAGCAGTCTTAATTACAGTATGTAACCAATATCTGCAATAGTCTGCATGCTGGCATACACATAGACTTGCCATACAAGGCAGGCATCCTCAAACTGCAACCCTCCAACTGTTGGGATTCCAACTCCCAGAATTCCTGACCATTGAACAAGCATACAATGACTTCTGGGAGTTGGAGACCAAAACAGCTGGAGGGCTGCAGTTTGAAGCACAAGCAATGCTTAGTCAAACATATTTTACTCTGATGATTCACTATTATAGTTGCCACAACACACTTTTGCTTCTGCATATATGGACTCATATATATTATTATTCCTGTGTATAGGAAAACAATGAAAAAGGGAGAAATTTCTCCTTAGTGGAATAATAACTCCATGGACATCATACTTACTCAATATGGATGAGCTTTCTAGGTGCGTAATGCCCTTTGTATTGAAGAATATTCTATATTCTAAATCACCCTCCCCTTAACAGACTTATTAAAAACCAGAGGAAAAGGGGAGACTAAGAAGGTAAAGTCCCCTGGGGCAAGGCTAGTGTGGACCCCTGAATGCCAAAAGGCCTTTGATGAGCTGAAAAACAGATTTACCAGTCCGCCCATATTGATACATGCCAAAATGGATAATCCTTTTGTTGTCCATTGTGATGCTTCAGAAGCAGCTTATGGGGCCGTGCTGTTGCAGACAGATGAGGATGATCAATTGAGGCCTTGTGCTTATTTATCTAAAACATTCTCAGAGACTGAAAAACGGTGGCATGTCTGGGAAAAAGAAACTTTTGCTGTCCACGCAGCGCTTGCACATTGGCACCACTTCCTGGAAGGGACAACAATCCCCTTTGAGGTGTGAACAAACCCCGTGGGTTGCCACAGCCAGTAGCCAACCTGACCAAACCATGGACGCAGGTTGCTATGGACTTTATAGTGGACTTGCCAGAGAGTAATAGTTTTAATACCATATGGACTATAATTGATCTGTTTTCCAAACATGCCCACTTTGTGCCTCTCAAAAGACTCCCTCTGCGCCTGAGCTGGCTAAATTTTTATACACCATGTATTCAGGTTACATGGGTGTACCGAGCAGATCATGACAGACAGAGGACCTCAATTTACATCACATTTTGGAAAACCTTTTTAGATATGTTGGGAACTGAGCTGGCTCTTAGCACAGCATTTCATCTCGAGACAGACGGTGCCACAGAGCGAGTCCAAAAGACTTAACAAATATTCTTGAGATGTTATACTACCTACCAACAGGACCAATGGGTTTCCCTTTTAGATGTGGCAGAATACTGATATAATAACTCAGACCACACCTTGACCGGAGTCTCCCTGTTTAATGCGGTGGGGGAACAAAGACTTTCCCCCCTTCCCTACTCTCAATTTAAAGACTTCTGGAGAGGGAAATCCTGAAAATTGGGGTACTAAAGTTGTGGCCTCATGGCTTATAATTAAGGCTGCCTTGGACTTGGCCAAGCAGGATTATGAAAAATTTGCTGATAGAAAAAGGGTGGATTAGCCAGATTTTAAGGTGGTGGACATGGTGTACTTATCAACAAAGTACTTAAAGTCCACCCAGCCATCAAAGAAGCTTGGGTCCAAATACATTGGACCCTTTCCTATCTGTGCTATCGTTAACTCTGTGGCTGTCAGATTACACCTGCCTCACTTGTGAGTGTGCTTTTTTTCTAAAATCTGCTAGGAGCTGACTGACTTCTCATCTTAAACAACTTCTCCATTCTTCCTCACTATTCTAGTAGGTTGAAGGGAGACATGATAGCCATGTTGAAATATTTGAAAGGATGTTATAAGGAAGAGGGAATAGGCTTGGTTTGCATGGCCCTGAAGACTAGAACTTGGAGCAATAGGTTGTTTGTTGCTCAAGTTATTATAAAAGTAATTAACAATACACCATAATCCTTTAGCACAGCGTTTCTCAACCTGGGGGTCCCGACCCCCAGGGCGGTCCGTGTGGCCATTTCTGAGGTGTTGCCTCCTCTTCCTTCGATCCCTCCCCCAGAGTGGTTGTCTGGCTTTTCTGGAGCCTCAGGTCAAAAGAGCCACACCCAAACAGCAATTCATCCAATTCATTCTCTTCTTCCACCTCCCCCTCCTCCTCTTTCTCCTCCTCTCGGTCGGCAGCACTTGAAAGGCTATACGCGGAGGAGCCCCTCAGCAAGATCTGCCTGCCTTTTCCTTCTTTTCCTCCCCTCCTCCCTCCCTTTCTTTCCTCCCTCCCTGCAGTCTGTGCGCCTGGCCGTCCCCTTCCTCCATTCAGACCTCCTCTTCCTCGCTCGCCTTTTTCACCCACAGGGGAGAAAGCAGCAGCAGCACGTCTCTTCTCCTCTGCCGCCAAGAGCTTCCTGACCCCACCAGTATTCAAATTTCAGGGTATCAGGTATTTATGTAAAATTTGGTCCAGATCCTTCATTATTTGAGTCCACAGTTCTCTATGGATGTAAGTGAACCACAACTCTAAAACTCAAGGTCAATGCCCACCAAACTCTTCCAGTGAATCCAGGAGACGATTATTATTAGTATTATTATATGGGGCAGAAAGGATGGGAAAACCTGCCTTAAGCTTGACTTACTGTTGTTATTATTAGTAGTAGTAGTCCCTTCCAACTGTCTGAGTCTTACAATGATGATGATCATGATGATATATAGAATCATAAAATAGTAATTCTATCTTCCTGCCTGGCAGAAAGAAGGGGGCTAAACTAGATGGCATTTGGGATTCCCTTCCAACTGTCTGAGTCTAACAACAACAACAACAATGTACAATAATAGAATAGTAATTCTATCTTCCTGCCTGGCAGAAAGATGGGGGCTAGACTAGATGGCCTTCGGGGGTCCCTTCCAACTGAGTCTTATAATGATAATGATAATGTATAATAATAGTATCCTGGAGTGACGGCAGGAGCAACAAAAACCCCTCCAGTATTTTCTGTTGGATGTGTGTGTTCTGTGTGCCAAGTTTGGTTCAGCTCCACCATTGGTGGAGTTCAAAATACTCTGATTGTAGGTGAACTATAAATCCAAGCAATTACATATCCCAAATCTCAAAGTCTATTTTCCCCAAACTCCAACCATTTTCAAATGTGGGCATATTGAGTATCTGTGCCAAGTTTGGTCCAGATCCATAGTGGTTTGGGTTCACAGTGCTCTCCGGATGTAGGTGAACTACATCTCCCCTAAATCACTATCAATTCCTCCCAAACCCCTTCAGTATTCCCTGTTTGTCATGGTCATTCTGTGTGCCAAGTGTGATCCAGGTTTGTCATTTGTGGGGGTCTCAGTGATCTGTGGAAGTCAGAGCTGATTCGGTTGAAAGTACTGCAAATCCCATATCTGTTGTCCACACTCAATTAACATTGAAAATACATCCTGCATATCAGATATTTACATTACGATTCAAAACAGTATTTATTTATTTCAGACATTTATCTCCCATCCTTCTCACCACTGGAGCGGGACTCAGGGTGGCTTATAGTCAGCAACTATTAGATGCCAATAACAATAATAAAAAAGACAGTTAAACATTAACTAAAAGATCATCATAAGCTTAAAAAACCCCTTTAAAAGAGATAGTAGCAAAATTACAGTTATGAATTAGCAACGGAAATAATTTTTATGGTTGGGGGTCACCACAACATGAGGAACTGTATAAAGGGGTCACAGCATTAGGAAGGTTGAGAACTACTGCTTTAGCACAAGTGTTTCCTTCAGTAGATTCACTGTACGCACACTCCATAGCAGGTACTGAACTGAGAAGCTACAGTATGGGCATTCTTTATTTGGATTGGTTTTATCAGATTAATGCCAGCACTTCTGAGTATCTTGTAATTTGGTGCTGTCATGCATTTACAGAAATAATTCTTACAATACACATGCAAAAATAATTATCTATACATGCTCTTAGTTCAATAAATACAATATCAAATGTATTTTTAAAATGTTCGAATACTATTCTTCTAGTTCCCCCACTCATCTAGTTGCTCAGCTCAGCATTTACCTTGTTCTTCATGTATAGGGAGAAGATTTCTCAGCATATCATTTGCCATTCCAAAATGCATTAATTTACAATCAGCATCTTTGCATTCTGTCCAATTACTATGCAACAAGGCCTCCAGCATGTTATAGCCTCTCATATTAGTGGTGACAACAAAGTGCCTGCACTTCTTTTTTCCCCTAATTAGTATTCATGACATAAACTTCTGCTTCTTTTTTCCTTTGGAAGGAGCTATATCCTTTCTCTTCAAATAATGAGAAAATATTAGCATTAAATGTTACCACAACAGTGGCCTTTTCATTAGATTGTCTCTCTTACCACCCACTTGCCTCTTTCTTACTGACTTGCTCTTTACTTCAAGTACTCAATTTTGGCATGCTAATCAATGGCTGAGTTTGCTTCAAGACCCTTACGAAGTGCCACTAGTACACTCAACTAGCCATCTCATTACCAAATGTTATTGAAGCTTTTCCTGCCGCAGACTGATATTATTTTAGAGCATAGAGCAGACTGATATTATTTTTCACTCTTAAAAAAATTGATTGAACTACAGAGTTATGTGCCCTCTGTGACAAATATCAGAGATGCGGATTTTATTTCACACTCAAAAGAAATGAGCTTTTAAAATGGATTATTCTACTTTAAAAAAAAAAAAAAACCCTTCCCAATTACAACTTCAAATAGATGGCAAAACAAAATGAGGAATGTAGTATCCATTGAAAAACAGAAATCATTATTCAGTGGAGCGGTCAACATGATTTTCTGGCCAGGATAGACCCAAATGAGGGAGTGACAATCTCAATTGCATAATAAATAAAAGTAACACTCAGATCCCAAGCAAAATAATGTATAAAGATATCTCATAGGTCAGTAGCCCAGAGTCCTTCTTAGGAGAAGCACTGAGCGCAATTCTCCCAGACCTTACATGGGAAGGGTCCCCATGCTTATCTTTCTACATGAAAGAATGCACAAATGAGAGAAACAGTGACAAATTTTTATGTGTGTTTATAGTACAAATATTGTGTAAATAATATTTCCTGCACTATAGGGGACATCTATACTGACACAATAGTGCAGTTTAGAACAGGATTGGGAAGAACTGGCTTTGCTGTATGGATAATTACATTGAAAGTTCTTGAACTGGTTTGGGTCCAGGTGGGTAATTACATTAACCATGAAACCTGGTCTCAAACTGCTCTGTGGATCTGCCCCATGCCATTTCTGGAAGACATGTGCAGCATGCTCCAGCAGAACAGGAGATAAAAAGTGGAGAGTGACAGGAGTGAATTTTCCCTCCCTGGAGGTTGATTAGCCCTCTTCTTCCCAGCCATGCCCTTGGGGCACTTTTTGGCAATTCCTGTTTTGGATTGCGATTTCAGAGCTCGGCCCTTTCCGAAGAGCTTGCAAGACTGTACTCTTTAAACTGGCCTTCGACTAATTGATCCGCCCTGAGGGGTTCATGCCCGGAGTTTTTAGAAACCGAATTTTTCTGATTTTACTGTATATTGGTTTTATGTGTTATGTTTTTATGCGATGTATGGCTGCAAGTTGTATGCGCAGCATGTTTTTATTGTATGTTGTGATCCGCCCCGAGCCTGCAGGGAGGAGCGGAATATAAGATCGAATAATAAATAAATAAATAAAATAAATTGTATGATGCACTTTGGCAGGGTGGGTGTTTACAATGCACCTACAGTTTTGCCTTAGATTTGGGATACATTGGAATCTGCTGTAGTGTATCATTTGGGTTAACTCAGATCTTCCTGTGACCTTTTTTGGGGCCATAGTTTTGTGATTTCAGTTAACAGACTAAAAAGTAGCATGGTTCCATAACAATCCCATTATCATTGTAAGAATATCAACAACATTTCATGTGATGCCTACTTATTACTTAACTTTGACCAACAGACTGAATAGAATGATATGCATCTTGATCCATAGCTTTGATTTTATTTTTATGATTGGTATTTTACATGGTGGGTACATACCTGTTACAAATGTGAACTCCAGCATTTGTACATGTTTGTTGCAATCAGCAAATAAAAAGGATCAAAATGATGAGATTGTTGAATTCAATTAATTTTTTTCCCATTTCAACTTGTATTTTATTTTTTTCTAATAAATGGGAGAAGTTCCTGAATTTTCCTTTAGTGTCTTTCTTTACCGTTTCCATAGAACTGTGACATCACCACATGTTTATAAATGCATTGGTCTGTCATTTGAAACCTACCAATTCTCTGTATATTTTGCATATTTGTTTCACAGTAAGATGCATCAGATGTTTAGTTGAAAAACTAACAATTCTCTGATGTTCGTTTTTGGGCATGTTATTCTCACTTTGATTAGCTTCCCAGTCTTTTTTCTCTTGTAATCATTTCCATATCACTGAACAAATTATCTGTTCCCTGCTGTTTGGAATCAGTGGTTACTAGCACCCAAAATATAATGCTTTGTAAATAGGAAAAAGTGAACAGTAAAAGTGGACTGAAAAAGAAAATACCACTTTCTTCTTCTTCCTAGTAGTAGTAGTAGTAGTAGTAGTAGTAGTAGTATTAGCATTATTAAAGTTATATATACCCTGGCTTTCTCACCATGGGAACTCAAGGTGGCTAAAAATCCCACACTTCAGTCATATTTAAAAAGTGCAGAACAAAATTTTAAAATGAATTAAATAGTACAGTGTGGTAAAAACAGATTAAAATATAATAAATACATTTTAAATAGCCTTTAAAACTCAAAATTTTGCTGTCCTCACAATGTACAGTTTTCTATATTAATGAAATTATAAAGTGAGGGCGCAGCCTAATACCTACTTTCTTGTTCAGATATCTAGTTGAACTAAGCAGGACTCCCAGTTCAGTAAATATGTATAGCATTGTACTGGAAGAGTCAATTTCTAGGTTTTAAAATAATTTTTTTGTATATCAAGTGTACCACAGTAATGAATATCAATAGATATATGATCAATATGCATTAATCATTTATTACTCCATAATTCATAGCCAAATCTTAGCAAATCTAAGTAAAATAAACAGTAGTGTAGGTTTGGTTAATATGCAACTTGCTGAATTGAGCAGAACAGCTATGAAGAAAGGTCAGGTTAATTCCTGACTCTATTGACTATTTTAATGTCTTGAGATATTGTTCGGTCTTGAAGTGGAAGCACTGGAGCAGAAGAAGGGAATGAAGTAGTTTGTATATATTATGGAAATGATTAAAGATTAATAATTTAGCAGCAATACTTTTGAAAAAAATAACTTTATATACATTATACTCCTGTGGAAATTAGCCAATGGAAAGGTGCCCTAGTTTTATTACTTAAAATCTCTTCAGATCTAAAAATGATGCTTTGTCCAGAAATAATTGATATTTTTGGCATATTGGACATCCTTATACCTTTTTATAAAGGGACTTATCTCTTCAGTTAAATAATAATGTCATTCAGATAATTCTCCATTGAGATATGTGATGTGAGTGTGATCAGTGATTATCCCTTTTTGTTAGGATATATTGCAATGATTTGTACATTTCATTGACGTCAGTTACAAGACAAAATGTATTTAGCAATCTAAAGTTTATATTAAGATACATCCTTGTTCACCTTCTGTTTTCCCTTTCCCGCTTTCTTTTCCTTTTATTTTCTTTGAAACCTAATAACAATTAAAACATAAAAATAAAGCCTAATTTATTGTCTTTCAGAATAGAGCTCCATGGTTATTAATGTGGAAAATAATTGTTCCATTATGGCTGAATAAAACCTTTAGGAAAGGGGAACTACCAAAATTTCCTCATGCTAACATTATGTGATGAAGAACAGGAGAAAGAAGGCAATTCCAGCAAGTTGATTCTAAGGCAGTCATATTTCTGTACGTGTGGAAGTAAGTTCTCTTGCACTCAATGTGGCTCAATGTTTAAAGGGAGCAAGAAAGGAAAAAAATAATCTGAAGGAAACATCTACGACCTCTTCACGTGTACTTTTTTTCAGTGACAGCAGCTGAATTTTTATTCCTAGGCCATGGAGCACAATGACTCCCAATGACACTCCAGGCAACTACTTCCAGAGTAGTTCCATCGTTGAAATGCTGCCACTGCCAAAAAATGGCAACAACAGACAATTACAATCTCCCCATTTTTCAATAAGGAAAGATTGGTCAAGCTTCAGAAAAAGGGCTCCCCTCATGTGATGACAAAGAGAGGAGTGTGGGGGGATGGGTCCCCATGCCCCCCCCTGCAACCACTGGCAGGATGCGTCAGGAGCTGATTTCTAAGGTTCCTGGTGACATCATAAATCATCACTGTGATATCTTGAGGCTAACATATGGTATTGGGGACCAAGTTTCAAAACTAATGGATGGACCCTTTCCCATGGGAAAGTTGCAAACTGAGGAGGAAGGGAGCAGAGAGATAAGTAGGAGACCAAGAGGTGTTATTTGAAATCACCATTAGCATATTTTTCTAACTAGAGATCTGAGCAATTAAAGCCATTTGCAAAAGAACTTTTGTGAGAGGTCTTTGTTTGCAAGCTAGATCCTGCAAGGGCTGACATTAGGACGCTAAACTCATTTAATTACTGCTCCTCCTGAAACATCTGACATGAGAGCAGGATGTCAGAGTGATCCAGGACACCTTTGGCAATACGTGTGACAAGGTCATTACTTTTAAAAGATGAAATGAGTCTGGATTTCATGATGGCTTTTCTTATGGTAGTATGAAATAATCTTTCATACTTTTTTCTTTATATAGAAAGCTAATCCATTACTAGCATTACTAGCCTCTTTGGGACCCAAATTGGAAGAGAAGCAGGAACTATACCAACCAAGTAAGTAATTAAACATAGAAGAAAAGAGTACAAGGGAATATAGGTAAGAAGAGACTCTTTCATAGTGTAATTATCTGTATTTTTATCACAAACTTTTACTTTGTTTAATGGGCATTGCTGTCTTAATCATAAAAAGAGACGGGTAATAAATAAATGAATGTTGTTGCTGTTGTTGGTTATTTATTTTTATTTACTTTATCTCATCCAGAGGGGGACTCAAAGAACTTTACAATTTGGCAAAACTCAATGCCACATTATACATAAAAACAATACATAACAAAATTAACCAAATATCAATAAAATTATAAATATGAATTAAAACCATGAAAACATATTTAAACATCATATAACATGAATTAAGGATTGTACAATTTTGTGAGGAGTGACAGTGCAATTATATGTGTATTTGCTTGAAAGTATAACCATAGAGCTCAATAAAACTTTGAAAAAAATCTATACAGCCTGACCTTGCTTCCTAAAACATCTAGTGATTTGGATCTATGTTGGGAAATGGAAATGGATGATATCTACATTTCAGATTGTTAATGAATCCACTTTAGGCTTTAATGTTAATTTTAAAGTTAATCACACAAATAGATAGCTCCTAGTCTATTTGGACTAAAATCTGGAATGGCATCACCACTATAATAATTTGAGAACCTTCAGATACAACTGCTGAAAAATATGAATAAAGTAGATCAGTGCTTCTGAGGCTATTGGATTAAAGAGACTGGCAGGTATTTCCTTTTAATGTACCCAAGATTGTTAGTAAATTTGTATCTGTTTGGGTATAACTGTTCCTTTCTTTCCTAGAAACATGCCAGGACTGGCAGCTAATGACTCAGAGGCCAGTACTAAGGGTTTAGCACAGCTGGTAAATCACCAGCAACTATAAGATCTATCAACCGAAAGCTGCAAGTTCAAAGCCCTGGGTCAGCATGAGCTGTCGACTGTCAGCCCTGCTCACTGTTCACCTAAGCAGTTCAAAAACAGCTTTTAGCTGTAATTAGAGAAATTAGGTACCGCTAAAAAAGGGGGAGAGGTGTTTTATGATGCTATAAAGAAAGATCAGAAAATGCTGTACGACCAAAAGGAAGGAGGAAGTCTTAATGGCTCTTCATCATAGAATCCAGGGAACACCACTTTGACTGAGCTACATTAGGAACAGAAGCCTTTTGATATTGTCCAGACATCTAGGTTTGACTTCTGGTCCCAAATCAAGACATATAGCTAGTAGGCATGAGAAAAAAGTTATGAAAATCAAAAGAAATTGTAAGTGATTCGTATGTAATGGGACTTTCTAGTTTATACGCATCACGGCAGCTAACCAGGAAGTAGACTTTCTTTTACGGTCCTTGAGGCCAACAATTTGCATTATGATCGTAATAAATTCTTAATTATTGTACTACGTACTCACTTCTCCCTGTCTTCTCCCCCTCATTTCCTTCCCGCCTTCATTCAGCTTCTTCTTTTTCCCGCATTTCTATGGGAACTGGAAGTGACACTGCTGCTAGGCAATGCATTCTGGAAAGTGTAGTCCTCCACGCTTCTCCCCCCCCTTCTCTTCCCCATTGCTCTGTCTCGCAGGGGCCAACTTCTCATACACACACACGCGCATGCTGCTCCTCCTCTCTCTCCCATGCTTCTCTGCCCCCTCCTCTTTCCTGCTGGCTTCTCCCCCCCCTTCTCTTCCCCGTTGCTCTGTCTCGCAGGGGCCAACTTCTCTCTCTCTCACACACACACACACTTCTCCTCCTCTCTCTCCCATGCTTCTATGCCCCCTCCTCTTTCCTTGAAGAGGCTTCATGAGGGGCCAACTTCAGCCCTCCAGGTAGGTGTTTTGGACTTCAACTCCCACCATTCCTCACAGCCTCAGGCCTCTTCCTTTTCCTCTCAGCCTGGGCAAACTTGGGCCCTCGCTCCCTCAGGATCGGGGTGAGAGAGATTCCAAGAATAGAATACCCCCTCCCCTCCGTCCCTCCCTCCCTCCCCTCCCTCCTTCCCTCCCTCCTTCCTATTTGGAGAGTCCCATCTAGAATTCAGTGTGATTTATTCAAGTTTTGGCCTACAACTCCCAGAAATCCCAGCCAATTTACCAGCTTTTAGGATTTCTGGGAGTTGTAGGCCAAAACCATCTGGAATGCGCATGCTCTGGCATACGAACTACTAACGAATTTCGTTAGTAATTAAGTTACATTTTAGAAATTTTTGGAAATTTTTTTGTAAGTCTTTCTTTTACTAATCAACCCCCCCCCATTTGATTTTAGAATTGCCATTTTTGGGTTCGAAACCATGCCTAATAGCTAGTGTAGACAAGTGGCTCCCAAACTTTTTTGGCCCTTTCCAAAAAAAATTTACTCACCGCCCCCCCCTTAGAAATTATTATTATTATTTATTTAATAGCAATTAAACAGAAATATATATGTATTAATGGAGTGGTTCTCAACCTTTCTAATGCCGTGACCCCTAAATAAGGTTCCTCATGTTGTGGTGACCCCCAACCATATTTTCGTTGCTACTTCATAAATAATTTTGCTACTCCTATGAATTCTAATGCAAATATCTAATATGCATGATGTATTTTCATTATCACAAATTGAACATAATTAAAGCATAGTGGTTAATCACAAAAACAATATGTTTGGGGGAGTATGGACAACAGATGATGGGATTTGCAGTACCTTCAATTGATTCAGCTCTGACTTCCACATACCACTGAGACCCCCACAAATTACACAACTGGACCAAACTTGGCACAGAGAACTCACATGACCAACAAAAAATACTGGAGGGTTTGGGAGGAATTGGCAGTGATTTAGGGAACATGTAGTTTACCTACATTTGGAGAGCACTATGAACCCAAACAACTATGCATTTGGATGAAATTTGGCACAAATACTCAATATGCCCAAATTTGAACACTGGTGGAGTTTTGAGAAAATAGCCCTTCTCATTTGGGAGTTGTAGTTGCTGGGATTTATAGTTCACCTACAATCAAAGAGCATTTTGAACTCCACCAACAATGGAATTGAGCCAAACTTGGCACACAGAACCCTCAATCGTTCACCACCCCCTAAAAGAGGATCACTGCCCCCAAATTCCCCTGAGCCTCCCACCACCCCCTTGGATCACCTCACCGCCCACTAGGGGGCAGTACTGACCACTTTGAGAATCGGTATAGTCCAACCTTTACTTTCAAATAAATACTCTCTTAGTCTAACTCAGGGGTGGGAATCATATGGTTCTATGCAACTCCAAGCATTATCTATACTGGCTAAGGCTTCTGGAACTTGTAGTACAACAGTATCTTGATGGCTGCATGGTTTCCAATTCAAGTCTAATTACACTCAGTGAGATTTACTTCCCAGGCAACAGTGTGCAGGCATACCATTAAATACTAAAGATAGAATTATGTGTGCTATAATAGTCTCACTTTCTATGTATAGTTGTGGAAGTTGGCTGCTGAAGATAGTTGACAGAAAGAGGATTGACTCCTTGGAGCTGGAGAGAGTGCTATAGATTCTTAAAAGGCAGCTAAAAAGACAAATGAACGAGACTTAGGATGAATCAAATCTGAACCCTCACTAGAAGCAAAGGGCTTTCCAAACCCCAAAGGGGGAGGGAGAGAAGTTTGCCTCCCCCTGTGAAAAATGAGACGATGGTTTCTTCTTGGAACCATCTAGACCAGGGGGCGTTGCCGGCTCTTAGCCGGCCCGCCCCCTGGTGAAGCTCATTCTGAAGAGAGGTTTGGAGGGAGGAGGACATGCTCCCTCGAACCTCCTGTTGGGAAGAAGAAGGAAGAGGATGAGTGAAGACCGAGGTCTGTATTGGGGGCTTAGGCGGGGAGGGGGCTTTATCCCCTCCCTGCCTTCACCCCCCCCGCCCCTCACCACGGCCTGGCTTGGGGAGCCCTGGCGGGGGCCGACGCAACTTAGAGAAGCAGCGTGCTGGTTGCGGGCGCGGCCGCTTCTTCCCGCGGCAGGGCTGGGCCAGGCCCATTCCGGCCTGGCCTGGTCTGGCATTCGAAGAACCGGGGGTGGGGTGGGGGGGCCTTCTTGTGCCCCCTCCCCGGGACCTTGGGGGGGAGGCCGCTCCCAGCCACAAAAGGTGGCGGCGGGCCTGGGCCTTCCCCCTCTTTCCCCTTGGCCCTGCACATGGTGGAGGTGGGGGGATGCCAGTGGGCCTGATCCCTTTGGGGCAACTGCGGGGCGAGGCAGGCGCCAGGAAGGCACCCCCTCTTTTACCTCCCGCGTGTGCGCCTCGGGCGGCCGTGGGGGAAGTTGCTCCAGCCACTCGAGGGTGGGGGGTGAGGCGGCTGGCGCCATGGCGGCACCTCCCCCCCTTTTTTTCCTGGTGTGTGAGCAGTAGGTTAATGGAGGAGCATCGAGGTATTAGTTTGAGGGGGGTTGCCGCCCTACCCACTCACCCCCCTCTCTCCCCCCCTTGCAGATAGGAGCGGGGTTGGCCTCCTGGGGGCCTGTGGGGGGGGTGTTTAGGGGAGCGGACACTTCGACCCCCCTATCCTCTTATCCTGGGGCCGCCATTTTGGCACGGGTGGCCTTGCAGGCGCCTCGTGGCTTGTACAAAATGGCGGCCCCCATGGCCAGCCACATGGCACGGTGGCCATTTTGTGTGAGTGAAGCCCAGTTTCCCAATGGGATAATAGGGGGCTTTGGGGGGATGGGTCAGGATTAATTTTAAGTAGTCACTGCCCCCCCCTTTTTCTTATTAGGCCAGGGAGTGGTTGTTAGACGGTCACTTACAGGTATTAATTATTTAATTTAGTTGGGTGTTGGTTGGATAAGGGAGCTTCTGACTTTCGGTCTGGCGGGCTGTTGACCTAAACCTTGCAGTTGTTGCACATTGGGCAATAGGTTCAATGTTGGATTTAGCTATGAAGTTGTGTATTGATAAACTGGTAGTAATGATTAATAACAATTAGATTAATTTAATAATGTTACATAATTGAATAATATTTTTTTATATATATATATATAATAAAAAAATAAATTAATAATTAAATAAAGAGGGATAACACTGCATTGAACGACAGCATCAACTGTTTTTGATTGTTTATGGGGATACATACTGGTTTATATAGGAAGAATAATTAAGTTACGAGACGGGTTACTCGCCATGTGCGAATTTGCTAGGGGATGCCCCTATGGGGGCCGAGCCTGCAACTGGAAATAACGCAGCATGGCACTGTGTGTGGGGCCTTCACGGCCAACTAGCCCCTGGGATGGAGCTCATTTGGAACTGGTATTTAACAGTCGCCCTGTGTTATTTTCCTAGGATGGCTCCCAAGAAGAACGTACCAGGCCCGAAGGGGAAGGGCCCAGCCGAGAGGACCGCCGCTAAGCGCCCCCTGCCCCCGGATGTGATGTCTTCGGACGATGACGAGCCGACCCCAGCCGACTTGAACGCGCTGATGGCGCGAATGAGGGATTTTGAGAATCGCTTGGGGCTGGGTGAGGGGGAGGTGAACCAGCGGCCCGCGCGGCACGCTAGCAGGAAGTTGTTAGTGAAACATTTAATGTCTCGCCTAGAAGCCAGTGTCGGGGCAGGAGCGCTAGGTGGAGGACAACCCCCGCAGGAGGCTCCGGTTCCAGAGCACCAGGACGAGGCGCCGGCCAGCATGGACGTTGCAGGAGGAAGTCCTTCAGATGCCGCTGACTGAGACAGCCACCACCTCTACAGGTATGAACACCACACTGACATGGCCCTGGGATCAGGGACACATACATCATTCAACTCCAAAACGCAGCACTCAGTCGGAGGTGGGCACATCAGGGTGTGAGGCCAGTACGAGTTCATCAGCTCTGGCTGTGCCTGCTCCGACGCTGGAGGCTGCTAGGACGGGGCCGGCCAATCACTTTTGGGGAACAGATAAGTGGCCCCAAGAGGCGACTCCGGTTTTGTCAGTCGCAGAACTGGCCTCACATCTAACTCAAAAGGTTATCGATAAGGTCCAGAGGAATGAATATGTCGACATATTTTCGCTCTATTACAGGGACCTAGACAAAAAAGAGAAGGAGGATTTCGATGAGGAGGCTAAAGAAAAGCTAAAAAAACGAAAAGTTGAACAAACGTGGGAGAATTGGCTGGCCTGTTACATGATTTACATGGCGTTGATAGTTGATGTTTCACCTTACAGGGCTATGTCTCTAGTTATATATCAGAATATTATCTATAATGCCCACATTGAGTTTCCAGGCAACATATGGCTCGAGTATGATAAACGCTTCCGTTCTAAGGCGGCGAGCCGGCCCAACAAGCGGTGGGACCTTATAGATAATCAGCTCTGGTCGGAGGTAATGCAGTCGACCAAGACCGCATTCAGCCAGAAAGCGGATAGTGGGCACACTTTAAAACTTTAAAAAGGGTCAGCCCTTTCGGCAGGCAGCCCTGCAATCTCAGCCCCAGCGTAGGCCGATGTGCTGGGAGTTTGCATCCCAGGGGACATGTAACAAACCCAATTGTAAATATCTACACGCCTGCACCATATGTTTGGGAATGCACTCAGCCAAACACTGCAATAAACAAAGGCACAATTGGGGCAACAACCGGGGAGGTCAGCCGCCTGGAAAAAACACAACATCCCCTTCTTTTCCAAAAGGGCCCCAGTCCAGTTAAATTAGATCAGTTGGTTCATTGGTTATAGTCGTACCCCGATAGGGCGGCGGCAACATATTTAGTTGAGGGTTTTAGTTATGGATTTCGAATTCCAGCTCAAGGACCACGCATGCCAAGGATGGCGCCAAACCTTAAATCAATAGTGGGAATGGAGGCAATTGTGCAACAGAAAATTGATAAGGAGCTTAGCGAAGGACGGGTTTTGGGTCCATTCACGTCACCGCCCACGCCTCAGTTTAGGGTTTCCCCGCTAGGCATAGTACCCAAGAAGGCCGAAGGGGAGTTCCGCCTCATTCACCATCTGTCATATCCCAGAGGCAGTTCGGTGAATGACGCAATACCAGAGGAACTTTGCTCTGTCCAATATACATCTTTTGACAGGGCAGTTTCCATAGTTAAAAAATTTGGTTCGGGCGCTGAATTGGCAAAATCTGATATCAAGTCCGCTTTTAGGCTGCTCCCTGTGCACCCCCTAGATTTTGAACTATTGGGTTTTTATTTCCAAGATTTTTACTACATGGACCGTGCTTTACCCATGGGCTGCTCCATATCGTGCGCAGCCTTTGAGACTTTTAGCACGTTTATCGAGTGGGCTATTAAGAAGAAATCGGGCCAAGCGGGTGTTGTGCACTACCTTGATGATTTTTTATTCGTCAGGAAGTGCGGGTCGGGTGACTGCCTTTCGCTGTTACAGGCCTTTCAACAACTTACAGCGGAAATGGGGATACCGTTGGCTAAAGAGAAAATGGAGGGCCCGCAGCAAGTGTTATCCTTTTTGGGGGTGGAGCTAGACACAGTTCAGCAATTTTCCCAGTTGCCTCCCGATAAGGTGGCAGACCTGAGTCTGAGGGTTCAGCAATTTTTAGTGTGTAAAAAAGCAACCCTGAGGGAATTCCAAACATTAATTGGACATTTAAATTTTGCATGCAAGGTTGTGGCACCGGGAAGGGCTTTTTTACGCAAACTGTGCAACGCCATTTTCGGGGTAACCTTGCCCCATCATCATATTCGAGTTACCCGGTCTATAAAATTGGACTTGGAAATTTGGCTTAAATTTTTATCCAAATTCAACGGTGTGTCTTTTTGGCGGCAGGAGCTGATGGTGCGTGATGCTTTAAAAGTTGCATCCGATGCATCGGGCTCAATAGGTTTTGGGGTATATTTTAACGGGCACTGGTGTGCGCAGGTTTGGCCCCAGCAGTGGCTTGCGTTGGGCATAACTTCAGATTTGACCTTTTTAGAATTTTTCCCCATCATAGTGGCGGTTACACTATGGGTGGATAGTTTTTCAAATTCAACAGTGCACTTTTGGTGCGACAATATGGCCACAGTTCAAGTGATAAACGGTCTTACTTCCAAATCGCGAAGGGTTATGGCCGCTTTGCGTAATTTTACACTTCACTGTCTAGAGCATAATATATTGTTCCATGCCTTTCACATCGCTGGGTTAGATAATTCATTGGCCGACGCTCTGTCTCGTATGCAGATGGAGCGGTTCTGGCAGTTAGCACCCAACGCAGACGCCCGGCCGGAACCCATGCCAGACCATCTCTGGATGGTTGGAGCGAGGAGGTGACCTTGGTTATGGCGCACGCACTGGCTCCTAGCTCTAGGAAATCTTATCTGAAGTGTGTTCAAGAATTTTCTGAGTTTCGAAAGTATTATGGTTTACCTGTTGTTTTTCCAGTCCCTTACAAACATTTGGCACAATTCTGTGTTTATTCCAGGAGGCGGGGACTAGCCCCTCATACAATTCGTGTCAAATTGGCAGCATTGGCCTATTGGTTGAAGGCTCAGGGCCTTCCCGATGGGACCAATGATTTTCGGCTACATAAATTGATGGCAGGGTGGTCAAACCAATATAGGCGGCCCAAAGATGATAGGGAACCTTTAACTCCCGATATCCTGAAGGGTTTGCACCACACCTGGCCAAAATTGTGCTCGTCAGATTACGAAATATTATTATTCCATTCATCGGCGCTTACGGCCCTTTTTTGGGGCACTCAGAATAAGCGAATTGGTTGCTAAGTCTAAAACTGACGCATCCTATAGTGCTCTGCTCTTTTCGGACGTGACGTTGGTACAGAACGCCTTACAAATTGGAATTAGATTATCTAAAACGGATCAGCAAGGGAAAGGCTGCATAATTAGTTTAGCTAGCTGTAGCGATGTCGACTTGTGTCCAATAAGGGCCATGTCTCAATACCTGGCTGTTCGAGCATCCAAGCCCGGGTACATTTTTTGTCATTTGGACGGCATGCCTTTAACTAAATTTCAGTTTTGGACGGTCACGAACAAAGCATTAAAGCTATTGGGGCTGGCACAACACAAATTTGGTACCCACTCCTTTCGTATTGGGGCGGCATCAACGGCGTCTGAGCTGGGATATGATGTCGAAAAAATTAAGGCCTTGGGCAGATGGAAGTCAAATGCTTATAAGGGCTATGTTCGTTCAAAGTTAAGTTAAATATGTTATATTGTTTCAGATCTGATGCAGCCGGCGCATAGGCGAAACGTCCTGGTATGTGGTCATAGCTACATCCACTGGGCAGGGCGGCATGCCCAGCGGACTTCCTATGGCCGGCATTTGGGTTTTTCCTCCACCGCTGTAGTGGAGTGGAGAGGAAAAAGAGGTATGTGCTGGAAAGGCTTGATCCCATTTTTGTTAGGCGTCAGGGGCTCACAACCGCCTGACGTCTTGGTCATCCACCTCGGTGGAAATGACCTGGGTCTCCTAGCTGGTAGGCCACTCTACCAACAGGCTAGAGATGACATTTTTCGTATTTGGCGGCACTGGCCGCATGTTCATATTGTTTGGTCGGCCATCATACCACGGCTCAGGTGGGCCGGTGGTGGTGACGTTCGTCGACTGGAGCAAGCTCGAAAACGTGTGAACCGGGCCATGCGAGCCTTTTTGTCACATGGCAACGGTTCATACATTGGTCATAGTAATATTTCACACCAAAATTTAAATTTGTACCAGGCAGATGGTATTCATCTGTCAGAGGTAGGTAACGATTTGTTTTTGTCCAATTTACAGCTTGGGATTCAGTTGGCGCTAGAGAGCTTGGTGAGGGATGTGGACTAGGTAGACACCTGTCCACATCGGTGGCAGAAAATAGAGAGGAGTTTGCAAGTGGTCTTCATACAAGCCCCCCCCCCCCCCCCACAGTTCAGGATGGGTGGTGGGTCATTTGTTCAAACACTCACTCGGATGGTAGATTCGGTGAGGCAAGGCTTAAGGGCATACAATGACAGAGTCTGATTGGGACATTTTTCAGACATAGACTTCTGTCCACTTGTTTAACTGTTGTTTGGTTTTGGTTAGGGACAAAAGAGGTTTTTTGCCACTGATAGCCGAGGGGTATAGCCGAATGGGATACCTCCTCGGCTTTGTCACCAAGTTCCTGATTCCTAATAGTTTAGGTTAGGACTGATTTAAATAGGTAACAATTTACAATAAAGTTGCCCATAATTTGAACCCAACTGTACTTGTGTGGTCTCGTTATTTCAGGGGTGGGCAGGCAAAGATGACTAAAGTCAGGCTATTGTCCTAACCAGCTAGAGAAATCAATGATGTTCAGTAAATTTGATGGCAGTAAAAAAAGAGAAACACCACCCTACACATGGATTGATTCACTAAAGAAAGCAATGACTGTTGGTAAGCAGGTTGATGATGGGGCTCAATGGGATCTCTCATTCATAAAGCCATCTTAATGGCAAAGAACAAAAATGAAGTAGTGCTAGTGTTTTACTAAGGTACCACAGAATATCAGTCACCAAAGTCTTGGGCATGGAAAAGTCCCTTTTTATTCCATTTCATCACATAATTTCATTAATTAATGGCCTAAGTGATAAAATACAGTGTGGTACCTCTTTTAAAGACATTTATAGAAAAGAGAAATGTAGACCTTCAAGGTAACTGTAAGATAGAGAAATCCAAGTTTAAAAGATGGGTTAATAGGTAGGCGAAAAGAGCATGCTGGCTTCTTAATGTACACACAACCCTTATAAATTTTATTTTTTCCAAGACCCTTCCTTGCTACGTTCATTAAGCACATACCTACATTTCTTCCTATATATCATTGAAACTTCATAGCCTATTATAACATACCTTCTCATATATCACTGAAGCTTGATAGCCTATTATAAAAATATACTTTCATAACACAGTGCATACCTTTGAATATGAATGCATTAGGCAACCATAGGAAAAGGTTGTACTTTGTCCCTAGGAGGATTGACAGATCTACCTTGGAAATAACTCTTTTACCTATATTGATGGGAAAGTGTGGAAAAGAACTACCCTGTTTCCTTGTAAATAAGACATACCTATAAAATAAGCAGATTTCTAAGCATTTGGTGATATCAGCCATACACTGAAAATAAAACATAGTGATAGACGTGGCTATGCAGAGTACAAGGTCGGCTCCTCCTGTCAGGTCCCAGTCATTCTGTGGATACTGCAAGCTGAGGCATAGAGGGAGACATAGAAAGTGAAGGTCTCAGTGAAGTGAGGAGCAGGACGCTCTGCTTTAGTTATTGTGTGTTCTCAGGGGAAGAAGTCAAGCTGTGGTTGCCATTTTATTCAGCACCGTGGGTCTCTCTCCCCCAGCACCATCCAGCAACAGTCTGTGGGTCTCTCACCCCTCACAAACACCAGAAAATCTGCTGCTCCCCAGCACTGACCAGAAACAGTCTGGTCAACACTCTTACCCCACACAAACAGCAGGGACTCAGCCTGCTGCTGAGCCCAGGGAGATCATCCCATAAATGCAGATTGTTGTACCATACTTAATAAAAACAAGACATCCCCTGAAAATAAGCCATGGTGTGTCTACTTGAGGAAAAATAAATATAAGAGAGTGTTTCATTTTCAGGGAAACACTGTATTTTCATGTTGTCAAACGTCCTTTCACTAGACTTGTCTGCTCTGATATCAAGTTGGGCATTCTAAAAATGTAAAAATATTATATACAGTAGATCTCAATTAATCTAAAAAAATTTTGACTCCAATAATTTATATTTTATATTTATTATTCATTTGCACACTACATTTAAATCCTACTTACCATGTAATGATCTCACTGTGATGCACACCAGTCTCTTCTACCTCACCTCATTCTCACAAGAGACTTGTGAGGCAAGTCAGCATGATAGAGAAATAACTGGCTCAAAGAACTTCCAGGTCTTAGGGTGCATTTAAACTGTATAATAGATGACACCACTTTAACTGCTATGGCTCCATTCTGTGGAATCATGAAAGGGGCAGTTTTAAAAGGGCTTTAGCCTTCTCTGTCAAAGAGTACTGGCACATCACCAAACTACAAATCCCAGGATTCCATAGCATTGAGCCATTGCAGTTGTGTGTCAAACTGATATAATTCCATAATGTGGAGACAGATTGCTAAGAAACACAATGTGCTACTACAGACTTTTGAAGGATTGTCAACCTTTTCTAAGTTTCTTTCTGTTCTTTTGTTGTTAGGTTTTGGATAACAACCAGCCCATAAAATGTTTTCCTAATAGACTGAGTTTCTCAGTTCATTGTGGCTTCTTAGCTCATGATTTATGGCATGTCTTAAAAGAACTAACAGGAAATCCGGTAAGGGAACTGAATTATTGCTGATAAAAGGAATGATCATCTAGTTATGGTGATCTTACATGATGTTACATGACAATTGCCATTTGCTTCTTTGGTTACTGGACTGATAAAATGTAGTTGCTACTATAGAGCAGCAACGTTTTATCTCATGACAAAAATTAATGGGGTAAACAGCATGGACACAGCATGATTTATTATCAGGCAGGGCTCTCCATGTACCTGGGCCATCTCAACTAGTAGTGGTGTGTGCGTTTGCGTGTATGTATGTGTGCGTGTGTATCTAGCACTGTCACTTTGCGGAACACCTGCTGGCTTATGATTTGACAGGATGGGCCATAATGCCAGAATACATTATGCTATGATTGGACGCACACTTATTTAGCTCTCCTAGGTGGGTACTAACACATTCAGGTTTAGTGTCTTGAGGAGGGCAAAAGTAAATTCCTGTAGCTGTCAAGTGGAGAGCATGAAAGCAAAATCACAGCCTTGTGACACTAACGCTTGGTGGAATACAAATACAAAGCTTCTGGAGGAAACTCAGTGCATTACAGACCTGTATCGGTGTGATGAATGGCATGTGTGTGTTTTGTGTGTGTGTGTGTGGAGGGAATAGATATTATTTGGCCTCCAAAGATAGATGCCTGAGATTATTGCATGCGATGCTGTGTGCCAAGATGTTGCATATGACTCCTGCACATGCCTTCTTTGCTTCATGACCTTTGTGTTTCCAGTGTAAATTTTTGATCCTTTACCTTTGGGGGTGTGGGCTACCTCATACTCTATCTGGGGGACAATTGGGAAAGATTGCTGTCTATAAATAGGCTGTCATTGTCATCTAGCAGAAGGATAATATATGACCTTGTTGTACACCTTTGTATGCTTTTGGTGGAGGATAGGGCTCTAGAATTGCCTTTTTAGGTCCTGGGACAAAGAAGGGTGAGAGAGGAAGGTATCTACCCTTCAGGGTGACCTAGGAGTTTGCTCTCACTTATACAGGTTTTTTTTCCATGTCAGGAGGGTTGTTTCTGGTGTGAGAGCCAGGGGATACTCAGATATTTTGACGTTTTACCATCCTTGTGGGAGGCTTCTCTCATGTCCCCACATGGGGAGCTGGAGCTCACAGAGGGAGCTCATCCATGCACTCCCTGGATTTGAACCTCCGACCTGTTGGTCTTCAGTCCTGCCAACACAAGGGTTTAACCCATTGCATCATCAAGGTCTCCTACTTAAACCGTGAATATACCTTATACATACTAAGAAGAAAGCTGTGAATTCCTGAATCCTAGAGTGGTTGTACATGGGTATGAAACCTCAGACTCCACCTGAATTGACTCCTGGCTATCCTCATAATGTTACTGTACTGTCAGCGAGTATCGAGTGATTATCTTAGGTTAAAATGGCTTTGCCCCACATCAGCCAAAGTCAGGCAATGTTCCAGCTGGCAGGAGTGATAATGGCAACACAGAATGGCATTAAAAATTCACAGTTAAAATCCATAAAAGCTGTTAAAACATATCCTAAACTATTCAAAACATACTCAAATCAAAGAAGGTGAGGTGATGGTGCAATGGGCGGATACAGTCTTGGTTCAGCTGGAGTGGTGGTGCAGCAGGTTTGGCAGGTTGTGCCAGCCTAAACCATTTCTAATCTGAATTGGCCATGGATTTACTGGGCAGTGTAAAACCCATCCTTAAATTGTGTAGCTATATATTTTGTAAATTTGAGCATCATTAGTATTGGTTGAATTAGCATCTATCATACAGGATAGTCAGTAGAGGTGGTTTCACCATTAAAAACTGAATAAATCTATCTTGATCCTGCATACAGTATATGTGTTGACACTGATACAACAAACCTATGCGGTAAAGCTTTCCTCATTCATTTTGGTGGAAGTTAATTTCTAATTTATTCACATACTGCAACTGCTTCTATTGAATACATAGCCAGTCTTTAAATAATTGCTCATCCTTTTAAAAAACCTGTCAATCTGAGGTTTGGGTTGTTATTTCAATGTGCAAGTTTATGTGTTTTGCTTTATACTCAAAGATTTGACAGCACAGCATATTCATTTTGTATCTCCCTGCTTCGTAGCAACATCAGAACATCCAATTATTTGATCTAATTTTACATCTGTTTTTAAAAAAATGCTCTACTGCTTTGTATAGGATAACTGAGGATGTTTGCCTTTAAAATACCATCACATGTAAAAAAGCAAACATGTTTATTTCCATGGGTACTCATGTGTTGAAATAGATTTGTGTGCTTTCCTCCACTGATGACAGCCATGTGGCTTATACCCAGCTTTCTTTCATGGAAGAAAGACTGCCTTTCAGATTATTGGCTCCAGCTAATGGAGAAATTAGATTTTTATGTATGATAATTGTTCAGATAAATGATACCCCCCTAAAATTGCATATTAGCATATCAGTTACAAATAGATCATCTTCCTACTACTAATTCTTCAAATTTTGTGATAGGCTTTTGAAAATAAATATTCCTGCAAGCCTCTTGGCAAAATAACTAAAGAATTTGTAATTTCTAGGTAGTGTTTTCCTCTCCCCACCCCTTTCTCTCTCCAAAGGTATACATTAGGTTTTTAATGATGCATGAAGATGAATCCCAGTTGTAAATGCATGAGACATCCATAATATTGTAGAGAACAAATAATTAGTGTTCTGGAAATGTGTGCTCATCTCACAAAAGCAGGCTGGTTCCCCTCCTCCTTCCTGTTTTGAAGGCAATAGCCTGTGTTACATGAGCCATCTGCAGTTTTATGGACAGGTGCGGGTTCAGCCACATTGCTCCAAGCTTGGATACAAGAGAATGCTTTAGAATTTTCAAATCATTACCAGAAAATTAGGAAAACAGGGTTGTTTTTTCATAGTTCTTTGTGGAGGATGGTATTCACATGAAGATACATTCTTCCACAAAGTTAAACAACTGAAAACTTACTTGGATTGGGAATACAGATTGTTTCAAAATTTGGTCCCCCCCCCCTGATTTCCTCTTTCTACAGTTTGCACATGTGTGTAGGTATGAGTATGAGTGTGTGTGTGTGTGCGCGCGCGTGTATGCATTTCCTCAGGCACAATTTGTTGAAGTGGTTCACATCTTTTTAAAAATGCAATGCTGTTATCTATTTATTATTAATTTGGGTTGATTGGTTCATGACTCTTAGTTGGACATATACACCTATCTCCAAATGGTCAGAGATTTGCTTTCCTAGCAATTGGATGACATGAGTTGCTTCTTAAAAGATCCCATTAAAACCTAGATCTAGCCTGTTTTTAAGGTTTGTGTAGAACTGCCCTAGGACTCTGGGATGAGGTGTATGTCTGAAGGCTTGCATGCTCATGTATCTGCTGGACAAAGAATCCGAGAGAAGTCTCCTAGCACTCGCACCTTCACTCATCTGCATGCCTGTCCCCTGACTATTAGAAGTCTACAATGGGGGGGGGATGTTATGCAATTACATTATAAACTCCATAGCTAAAGACTGTATGACCACATCTCCATGCAGTTAGAGTTTGCATGTAATTGTGGGGAAAATATTCTTGTGAAAGACTTTGTATCGAGGAGTCAGTGATATGGTGTCTGAATGTTTAGGTTGAATCCCTATTTATTTATTTATTTATTTACAGTATTTATATATCGCTTTTCTCACCCCTTGGAGAACTCAAAGCAATTTACAAAAACAGTGGCAAAATTCAATAATACATAAACCAAATCATAAATCAAACAAAATATTACTAAGCATAAAATACAATAGGACAAATTCTCCATAAGATAATAGGACACTTAAACATGAAATTATAAAAATTAAAACACCTAATAAAAACATTAAAATCACATGATCCAAACTCATAGACTGGACCATTCCAGATGTCGATTACACATATTCCATATTTACTTCTTGTACTGCATGACTTTACTAGTTAAAAGCTTGGTTCCATAACCATGTCTTTGTTCTCTTTCAAAAGGCCAAGAGGGACAACACTGATCTAATCTCACTGCTGGAGCAAGGTCAGAGAGAGACTGAAGAATGGGGGAAGTATGTTAACAGGCTGGCCTCTGGCTTTAAGGAGGATGATTTCAAGAATTCAGCTCAGCATTGGTTCATTAGCTGGTGGGAAATTACCCAGTAGGGTTGGCTGGTGCATAAGAGAAGGCGGTTTTTCTTTTTTGTTGTAACCTCGATGCAGGCATAGAACAGTCACTGTACTACATGAATTAGCCAAATTGGGGTCTTCCTGGTGCTTTTTATCAATTTATGATATGTTTTGTTTATTAGTTGATTATTGTATTATAAGGCATCAAATATTTACTGTTATATGTTGTTGGCTGCCCTGAGTCCCCACTGGGGAGATAGGGTGGGATACACAGAAAGATGATGATCATGATGATGATTATTTTCCTGGGGTTCTGTGGATAGAAAGAGGGAACTGGGTATTTTATATCTTGCTTTCTTTACATCTATATTTGCTTTGCTCTAAATAAAATACTTTTTAAATTCATCAATCACCAGTGTGCTTATTGTTTCTGGATCCACAATTCTTTATTTATTTTTATTTATTTATTATATCCTGCCCTTCACAACCCCAAAGGGGACTCAAGGCGGCTTTACACATAGGCAACTATTTAATGTCTTAAAACAATGTACAATTAAAATAAGCATTAAAATTAAAATTAAAATACATTAAAACATTTTATTTATTTATTTATTTCAGGATTTTACCCCCCTCTTCTCAACCCCCGAGGGGGGACTCAGAGCGGCTTACAGTACAGCACAATTCGATGCCCACATCACAACAGCATAAAACCCCAAAACCCCACAACAATTAAAATACATTAAGATACATTAAAATACAGTTTCAACAGCATCATATACAGTCATTCCAAGTTAAAACAATATTCAATCCATAAAAACATTGACCCTCTTCATCCATTCCATTAAAATCCCCATCTAACATGCTGCCTAGTGCTGGTGTGCAAACGCCTGGTCCCAAAGCCAGGATTTTACCTTTTTCCTGAATGCCAGGAGGGATGAAGTGGACCGTACCTCAATAGGGAGCGAATTCCACAGGCGGGGAGCCACCACCGAGAAGGCCCTGTCCCTCGTCCCCACCAGCCGCATTTGAGAAGTCGGCGGGAGCGAGAGCATTACAAGCTCATTTTAAACATTACATTCACTATTAAAGACCACACTCTCCATAATATTTTCCACAATAACTAATTTGCAATCTGGCAAAATAGTAATACATTTTAAATGCTTACTTGGTTTCTATACCTGTCAGTTTTCATTCTTAGCAGAAGATATAGACATTTTTATCAGAATATTCCATATTATTTCTGAACTTCTGAGCTCAGAAAACATATGCTTTATGTATATTCCTTTTAATATAAGTAGGAATCCATTACTATTTTGACTGCAGCGATTTACCATCTTTTGTGGTGACTCGGAGGGGCAGTGGGGCAATCCTGGCTCCCCACCTCACCGGCAGCAATGTTTCCCCATCAGACATGGGGACATGTCGTTGTTGAGCTTCCCCCTGCATTGGCCCAATTGTTTCAAACGGAACATGAGAAGCCTGCTTTGTGCCCAGTGAAGTGTCGTAGGATGCTTGTGCCACAGTTGAGCCATATAGCACTGCCAGAAGTGAGCTTGCATTGTTTGATGGGTGGCATGGGGACCCATGCTTCAACTGGGGCAGAAGGTCCTACAACACTAAAATCAGTCATGTGATGAAGTCCCAAACCTCATTCACTCAGGTTATCATTTTTACATATCACCTCTTGGAAAATCTTCTTAAACACACACACACACACACACCAAGTAGTTGATACGTTACATGATTTTATGTTTCATATATCTCCAGAAAGACATGAATTCTTATGTATGTATGTACTTATGTATCTTTATTAGTTGTCATTCAGGACAATAAGCACAAACTGTTTTGCATAATATAGGGAGAGAAATTGATCTTGTCAATCTTTATTTTTCCCCAAAGAAGGTATTGTCAGTTTAGAATGTAGTTAAACAAATATAATGTAGTTAAAAATACAAAAGATCAGCAATAACAGTAAAAACAATTTAAAACATACAATTAAAATGCTTTCAAAAACTGTTTAAAAATATACTAAAAACAGGAAATACCCACATGCCAACTAAAAGAGAACAAGGAAAATATAATTCTTGCCTTTTTAGGAAGTGAGTTCCAGAGCCTAGAGCAGCCATCAAGAAGGCCCATGATGTGTCTATTCTACATGTAGGATTGAAAGAAAGCCCTGTCTTCAAGATCTCAAGGCCTAAGCATCCCCATATGTAGAGCTTGTTTCCTTCATGCACATTTGCTATTTAAAACTGTATCAGGCTTTGAGAAAATCACAATGATTCAATGGCAGAGCATGTAAAAAGTCCTAGATACAATATCTAAAACACCAGGGCAAAACTCAGAAGACTTTTTTCTGAAACCCTTGAAATCTTTCATTGACTGACAGTGTAGATCAAGGGTATACAAATTGTGGTGGTCTACAGGTCAATTTTCTCCCTGGAACCTGACATGGGCTATCCCTCCTTTTAAAAAAACAAATCCAAGTGAAACATAACTGGAAGTTCATTTCAATTTCAAATAGTCTGTAATGGGTGGATTGGAAGGAAACAAAAAAAAGAACAAAGAAAGCACATAAGGGTGATTGAGTGTGCTTTGCATTTTAGAAAAAAAGGCTTGACAATTATCCTTTTCCATTTGATTTTTTTTTTCAGCAAGAGAATATAGGAGAAGACAATGAGAGAGATTCAGGACCATCAAAAGTGAGTACAGAAAGACCCCAAGTTACAAACAAGATAGGTTCTGTAGGTTTGTTCTTAAGTTGAATTTGTATGTAAGTCAGAACAGGCACATATTTTAAGTGTAACTACAGACAAAAATATACATTTTCTTGCTTTGGATAGCATAGAGAAGTGTAACACCTCTGTGGTGTTTATTTTGCTGTCTGTGCCCCTGTTCAAGAGATTTCGCCTCACTTTCTGTTTCTTGGATAATTGGATTTTTGAAAAAAATGGTTTATTGTGGAAACAAGAATTAGTGAGAAAACTTCAGCAGAGCCCCCTTTTCCCTATGATAACTCTTTCAGGAGTGAATTTCCATCTCGAGTGATGGGTTTATCTCACTTCCTGTTGTCTCATGCCCGTTTTTAACTGTGAGTCATTTGTAAGTCAGATGTTTGTAACTTGGAGACTGCCTGTAGAGGCTGTATGCAGTTCATTAGCTCCATATGTCCCCTTTCTAGTAGAGACCAGTGCTTCTTAAGCTATCAGCTATGAAAAACCAGAAGGGTTTCTTTCCTCATATTGCGCCTGGGACTGGTACCATATTTGTGAACATTGAATGCAGTTGCTTCTTTCTTTTCTGGAAAATTGTTGCAAAGATACAACACCAATTTCAGTAGCATTGTTGTAGACAACTGTACTCAGGATGGAACAATGATCTCATATAAATCATATCCCCCATGTGTGCTTTAGTTTTGTGATCCTCATTCTGAACCATTTGACTATATTAAATGGCAAAAAAGGCTAGAGATAGTCACCTTACCTATGCAGCGTTTTTTCAGATCCTTGATACATTTATTTGTGAAATTGACTGAAAAGTGTATAGACAGAATTGTTTGCAACAATACACAATATGAAATCTATAGGAAAGATGAAATCTATATCATCCAAAGGCTGCAATTTTGCAACCCACTGGCATAGAATAAATATATAACTTTTTTGAAGTTTAAGAAAAGTTTGGACAATCAGTTGTTAACAATGACGTCAGATTAGCAAAGTGCATAAAAGCTAGATTCATATTAAGGTTTCTTTAGCTAAACCTATTATTCATTTGGCATTAATTATATAAATATTTCTTTCTAGGCAACCCATTCAAGTCTATATAATCAAGGTATGTACTATATGTCTATCAAATGTAATATCTGAGTGTATTATAGTATGTGAAAAGACATTTTCCAGTAGGAGGCGCTTCAACTTGAAGTTTGGCATTTAATATGCTCATCAAATTGGGGTAGTCCAGGAAATTAAACCATTGATGCCATACAAGGTATCAAAGCAGACAAGGTCAATATTCAGATCTTTTTCCAGCTGTACAGTCAGCAAGAAGTGATTTTCTTTAATTGGATTTCAAACTCATTTTGACCTCACAATCTGAAGGATGATCCAAGCCACTAATTAGCCAGCATAGTGGTCCTCTCGGTAATACTGTATCTTTGATGAATTCAGAGGTCTGCAATAGCTCCCAATGCAAAAGTCTGGTTCACATCTTCATTCTGAAGTATAATTGAACATATACTTACTGTTCTGTGACATTTTGTTTCTATAACCTGTCCTGAATGATCTCATTTCCATGTGTGGCTGTAGTAACAATTTCTTTGTTGAGAATTCATAAAAGGGACTTTTGTTTTCAGTTTTTAATACTCCAGGACCAGGACCCGTTTGCTTTCTCATATCATATCATATCATATCATATCATATCATATCATATCATCTCTCTCTCTCTCTCTCTCTCTCTCTCTCTCTCTCTCTCTATATATATATATATAAATAAATTTTGGTATGCCAGAGACAAACCAACCCTCAATGTAAAGATTGTTGAAAAAGAGATGAGTTTGGAAACATGGAAGGGGTTGTTACTGTGTGCCTTCAAGTAATTTCTAGCTTAGATAAACCTTTCATGGGGTTTTCTTGGCAGAATTTGTTCAAATGGGGTTTGTTATTTCCTTCCTCTGAGGCTGAGAGAGTGTAACTTTGTCAAGGTTACCCAGTGGCCTTCTTGACTATGTGAACTCTGATCTCACATCTACATTGTGGAATGAATGCAGTTTGACCCCACTTTCACTGCCATAGCTAAATTCTAGGTAATGCAGGGAGCTGTAGTTTGGGGAGGCATCAGCACTCTTTGTCAGAAAAGACTGAAGATATTGTAAAACTACACTGAGCCACAGCAGTTAAAGCGTATTGAACTGCCTTAATTCTACAATGTAGATGCATTCAAACAGCACACCTTGCTGGGCTCCCATGGATGGGTTACTGACAGTATAGTTTAAGAAATGGCCAGTTACTTTAGATTCAAATTGAAGGTCGCAACCCAAAGTGTATCTGTTTTGATTTATATTGTTTTATTATCAAGGTTTTGAAACACCATATTCCTTCATTAGATGGTATGAAAGATTGAAGTTTTCTTTCACCTTAGGGAAGAATAAAAACATGTTTTGGGGGAAAAAACCACATTTATTTGACCTAATTATCAAGTAGGTTTCTTGCCAATTAGTTTTATTATAACAATGAATATCTATTGCATTTACCTACCAATTTGCAATACAACTATTAAAATTAAATAACTTATTGTTTTCCCAATCTCAAATGGTACCAAAAATAAATTACTACCTATTTAACCACTTGAGAGAAAAAGAATACTTCCTTCTAGTATTTAAGATAATAACATAGACTTGCTACATTTTCTAATCATATGGCTGTAATTCCCCAGACAACCTCTGTATGTTGAAATCAACAGTAAAATTAATATTTGGACACAATTTGTATTTTGATCATATTCTTATGCTTGCTTAACACTTGATCATACTTTTATTCTGCATTTGGCTTAAAAGTCCAACAGTGTTGAGAGAAGAAATGGAAATTGATTCTTGAACTGGCAGAAACTATATTGACTTTATTGTGGGTGTTTCATAGAATCACAGAATCATAGTGTTGGAAGAGACCTCATGGGCCATCCAGTCCAACCCCCTGCCAAGAAGCAGGAAAATCACATTCAAAGCGTGATCCTTTTGATGCCCTGGTCTCTCTCTGGAATAGTGAGTTGACTAGGGCAATAGATACGATTGCTCCGGAGTGCCCCCTCTTGAGTAGCTGAGCTAAACCATCTCCTTGGTTCAATGAGGAGTTGGCAGCGATGAAGCGAACAAAGAGGAGGCTAGAGTGCATGTGGTGGAAAAAACCTAGCCAGTCAAATTGAACACGGCTATGCCTTTATCTAAGGGCATATGCCATGGCAATAGAAGCTGCAAACAATTATTTCTACATGGCCAATATTGCATCCACAAGGAACTGTCCGGCGGAGCTGTTCTGAGTAGTCAGAAGGTTGTTGAATCCCACCACCCAGGACAGGTCACCTGACAACTCGGTAATGCACTATGAAGCATTTGCCCAGTTCTTTGCGGACAAAGTCGCTTTGGTCCATTCTGGCTTTGACACCATGTTAACGGAGGTCTCTGAGGGTGTAACACGAGCACCTGCTTGTCTGGTTTTGATGGATTCGTTTCAGTAGGTGCAGCTCGAGGATGTGGACAAGATTCTTGGAGAGGTGAAAGCAACCACATGCATCCTAGACTAGCCCATCCTGGCTAGTAAAAGAAGCCAGAGGGGGTTTGGCAGAGTGGGTAAAGGTGGTGGTTAATGCCTCCCTTCAGGAAGGCAACATTCCATCCAGCTTAAAACAAGCTGTTATAAAACCACCACTAGACCCCACTCGATTCGTCAACTATCAGCCAGTTTCCAATCTCCCCTATTTGGACAAAGTCCTGGAACGTGTGGTGGCCTTGCAACTACAGGGATTCTTGGTAGACACTAATTATTTAGATCTGGTGCAATCTAACTTTAGGCCGGGACATGGTAGTGAGACAGCCTTGGTCACCTTAGTGGATGATCTACGCTGGGAACTCGACAGGGGGAGTATGTCCCTGTTGGTTCTGCTGGACCTCTCATCGGATTTCGATACCGGTGACCATGGTATCCATCTGGGATGCCTCGCGGGAATGAACCTTGGAGGTACTGTTTTACAATGGCTCCAGTCCTTCCTCGATGGTTGCTCCCAGAAGGTGTTGTTAGAGAACACCTACTTGACCTCACGGCCATTGTACTGTGGAGTCCTGCAGGGTTCAGTACTGTCCCCTATGTTGTTTAACATGTACATGAAGCTGTTGGGGGAGATCATCCAGAGTTTCAGGGTGCTGTGTCATCTGTACGCCGATGATGTCCAACTCTGTCACTCCTTCCCACCTGCTACTAAGGAGGCTGTTCAGGTCCTGAACTGGTGCTTGGCCACTGTAACAGACTGGATGAGAACAAACAGTTGCAAGGCCGAACAGGGCATAGGGTTACAACCTGTGCTTGACAGTTACACTCCCCCTGAAGGCACAGGTTTGCAGCTTGGGAGTGATACTGGATTCATTGCTGAGCCTGAATCTCCAGGTTTCGGTGGTGGCCAGGGGAGCTTATGCACAGTTAAAGCTTGTGCACCAGCTGTGCCCATACCTTCGGAAGTCTGACTTGGCCACAGTGGTCCATGCTCTGGTTACATCCCGAATAGTATGCAACACACTCTACGTGGGGTTGTCTCTGAATACTGCCCGGAAGCTGCAACTAGTCCAACGCTTGGCAGCCAGGTTGCTAACGGGAGCTGGGTACAGGGAGTGCACAACGCCCTTGTTGCGCCAGCTTCACTGGTTGCCAATTAGCTTCCGAGCACAATTCAAGCCCTTTACATTTCCAGCGCAGTTTACCTGTCTGAATGTATTCTTCCCTATAAACCATCAAGGGTTCTAAGATCTTCCGGAGAGGGCCTGCTCTCAGTCCTGCCACCTTCACAGTCATGCCTGGTGGGAATGAGAGATAGGGCCTTCTCTGTGGTGGTCCCCCGGCTATGAAACTTTTTCCTGAATGAAGTTAGATCTGCCCCCTCCCTCCTGACCTTCAGGAAACAACTGAAATCCTGGCTCTGGAAACAGGCATTCACAGGGTGATGGCGAAGACCGATATAGACTAAAGTATCATGGACTACAACGTGCAGACTGAGTCAAACGATGTTTTTAGCTTGGCGAATGATTTTCTATGTATTTTAACACCTGTATTTTATCCTTCTGTTTTATGTATGTTGTTTATAATGTTTTTATTATTAGCATTGAATTTTTGCTGTTAGCCATTCTGAGTTCCTTCACGGGGGTCGAGAAGAATGGGATATAAAAATTCTAAATAAATAAATATATGTTAATTTTTAATTTCAATTTTTAAATAATTTTTGCATTTAAAAGTATTATTACAATATTGTATCAACTTTCTTTTTTTGCTTTTCACTGGTGTTTTCTCCCCTGTGGACTCTCCCTTGCTGTTACTACTAACTGCCTCCAAGTCGACTTCAACTTATGGTGAACCCATGAATGAAAAACCTCCAAGTTATGCTATCATCAACAGCTCTTTTCAGGTCATGCAGACTCAGCGCAACTGCAGCTTCCTTGACTAAATCTATCCATCATACTCACCCCTAAAGGAAAAAGGAGAGAGACAGTGTGAGGGTTTATATTAGTCTTTTTACAAGAAGTGACTATCTGCTCATGCATGTCAGCATCCCTTTCCATTTGTAAAATACTTTGTACTTAAAATCCAGTTGGTTTAAATTCCTTTGTGAGAGAAATAAAAAGCAAGCTTTAGAGTAAAATGTCCTTAGAACTTCATATCTTTGGTACAAATTTAGATTCCAGTTTTGTAGAATGGCTGATTAAAGAAAGAACAAGTAGTGACACTTTCAGGACAGCACTGCTGAAAAATATACATTTAGCAACGTCTGCAGTGTTACATAAAAAGGGCAACTGCCCATTTGTGAGCTACTGTCAACTGATGACCCTTTAGCTCAATTCATCCTTCTACCTGTGGCCTGGAAGCAGATTTGCCTGCATTGGGAGAGAAAGGAAGTCAGGCAGGATTGTGAACTATTTGAACACAAACTACTTTCTTTCATGCATTCCTTCATCTTGTTGTCTCTCATGTAATTATTGTTTGAAATTTTCTTCTTTGGCAGAAGGGCACAATGTATGATATAGTAAAGTGAAAGAGTAAAAGCATGCAAGAGAGTAAAGTGAAAGAGTAAAAGCATTTCAAAATCAAACCGTTATTGTAGGAACTTTAAGTGGCTTTCACAAAAGACAATGAAAATATTTCTAAGTAGCATACAAATGAAGCATAATGGAAGGCAGGTTAGAAAACATTGCATCCAGAAAAAATAGATGTCACTAGGGTTCTTTTGTTGGATTTTTGCATTTTGTCAGATGGCACCAGTGTTTGCAGACATCATGGACTCAAAGTTAGTAAGTCAAATCAATGAAACCCCTACTTTGGTGAGTGATAGATATCACAGCAAATTGTTGCGGTTCTTTGTGCCGCAACAAGCAAACCCCCTTTTTCCCGCAATAGCACTCCCCCTCTGGTTAAGGAGCAGACAAGCACAGCTTGAATCTTTAGTACGAGAAAACTTTATGAAGCAGTAGTACATGTATCTAGCAGACATTCTTGACTCTTCTCCAGCCCTTCTTTACAACACTCCCAGTCAGTTCATACCTTCCCCATACTATTAGATTCTCTTTAGTCTTCTTCATTAATCATTCAAAGTTTGAATCTCTGTCTCCAACAGCTCAACACTCTGACAACAACCACACTAACAACATCGCTAACAGAGAAGCTTGTGCTTTTTTATTACTCTTTCAGCTACCCCACCTTGGCTGTAAATTATTCAATGCTAGCCAGGTGATTAAATTAGTAATGCTTGCTGCTGGGGTGGTCCTGATCCTTATAATTACTTATTGTCACTTTAGGAATGATGGAATGTTACAAAACTCTGACAATAGAAAATGTTACAAAACTTTGAGTGATGGAAGTGTTTCATGTTTACTCATTTGTCAGTTACAGTCCTAATTTTTGGCTTACAATACTGGGGATGAAGTGATGATCTATATCTATCTGTTAATCATTTATCTATTTACTATATGTTTTACTATTCCATCAATGAAGATATTTTATATATTTTAAAAATTGTTAGCATAGTGAATGCATATACAGAAATGTTTTCACTTCTATCATTTTACCCAAGCTTTGAAAAGTTACTTTTTTGAATTACATTGTCTAAAATTTCCAACCATGTGGTATATAGCTCCATGATTTTAATGTACAGTACTTAGATTGGTTACTTAGGCCACATCTACATGACCAAAATAAAGTGTACTCACCACTAAACTGCTGGGGGGGGGTGTTTCCATATGATCTATCACTGGAACACCCTTTCATCTAGCACCACACCATAATCCAGTAATCCAATATAATAATGTTTATTAAAGAAAGAATATAAAAAGGGGGAAAGGGACAAATCCACCAAAGTCACTACAGATATAAAATGCAATTCTCAAGAGAAGCTAGAGTTTGGTAGCAGTAATCCAAAACTGCCAAGATAGAACACAAAGCAAAGGAATCCCCAAAACACAGAATTAATCCAAAGGTATATCCATGATCATAAAAACAGGAACTTCTCCAAGGTAAATTCTCCAAAGAAACATAAGCATAAAACAGGAATATGAAACAGGAATCTTGACAATATAGGACATATGAACTTGGAAATATGAACAGGAGACTGACCAATAACAATGTTGTCTCTTCTGAAAGGCCTGAAGCCAAACCACTTAAGTCCTCTAACATACACATGGCATAATTCCTGACACATCTGGACTTCAAGATCTTCTCTCAGGTCCTCTGAGAATATCTAGTTTGCCAGCTTTTTGGTCCCTGCATTCTCAGATCTAATCTATTATTTCTGGAAAACTCCCCATTTTCCCAAGGCCTTTTCTCAAGGAAACTGGAACTTTTCCTTTCTCCCATTGCCTGGGAATGAGTCAAAGAATCCAAAACTTCAGCCTCAACTGCCTGCAATTCTCTTTGATCACTTGCAGACTCCTCATTTTGAAACCCATCACCCCATTTCTGAACATTCAGAAAAATCCCCTGATACTTCATTAATTTGTATGTACTCCTGGAAGTTCTGAAATGACCTTCAGAGGTGTAGAAAGCTGTGTTGAACTGGATCTGCTGCCAAAGTACCCATCACTGCCAGCAAGCAGTTCTCTCTTTCAGAGGTTTGCTGGCAATGTCCCACTTCCAGTGATGTCACACCAGAATGCTGAGCTATGTGATCAGAAATGCAATATTGGCTGCTTCTATCTACACAGCCATATAATTCAGTTCAGAATGTAGATCAAACAAATCCAGTTTCACATGCACTGTACAAAACATGAAAAACCTTTCATGGAGCCCACAAGCTCCCTCGCTCCCTCAAATCAATTCAACAGAATGATATCTTTTTTTTACTCTGTTGATAGAAATACATTGAACTGCAGGTGAGTTGAAGTCATCTTGGAACTCAAAAATAGGGAGTTGTTGTTCATTCATTCCATTGCTTCTGACTCTTTGTGACCTCATGGACCAGCTCACGCCAGAGCTCCCTGTTGGCCACGGCCAACCCCAGCTCCTTCAAAGTCAAGCTAGTCATTTCAAGGATACCATCCATCCATCTTGCCCTTGGTCTGCCCCTCTTCCCTTTCCCTTCCTCTTTTCCCAGCATCATATGGATGCTTCCTATCAATAAAATGCACTAAGAAAAAGAAAGAATGAGTGAATGTGTGCCAGTTTTTTTCCATGTCAGGAGCAACTTGAGAAACTTCAAGTTACTTCTGGTGTGAGAGAATTGTCCATCTGCAAGGACATTGCCCAGTGGATGCCTGGATTTTTAAAAATGTTTTACCATCTTTGTGGGAGGCTTCCCTCATGTCCCTGCATGGGGAGCTAGAGCTGACAGAGGAAGCTCATTTGTGCTCTCCCCAGATTCAAACCTGTGGCCTGTCGGTCTTCAGTCCTGCTGGCACAAGGGTTTAACTCACTGTGCCACCGGGGGCTCCAGTGTGTGCCAGTGTATCATATCTTGAAATATTCTCATTTAGGACAATATCAATCTCAAAAGCCTGTGTACAGATAACTGTGCTGTAAGGATGTGAGTGTTTCTTGATATTTTCTGCTGGATTTGTAGATCTTTAGGAGCAGAATGTAAATGTGTGGCTATTGGCCCCTTCCACAGGCACAACGTATTTGTGGAGGCCATCCTACTTTTTGTGTGCAATTACCAAACCATGGAAACCTATAAATTATTACAGTGGTTGGGATTTTGCGGTGGCTATGTAGTTTTGATGTCAAATTGTTTAACGACACAAAAGGGTTTTTTAAATTTTAAAACTCTAATAATAATAATAATCTTTATTTATACCCTGCCACCATCTCCCCAGAGGGGATTCGGGTTGGCTAACATGAGGCTAAGCAAAACAATTACAACAGATCAAAATCAAATACACAGCAAATAATATCAAATAAAAATAAACGGCAAATTAATACAAAGTCAAACACAGAAAATGAAAATAGAATAAAATAGTAAGGTGAGCACAGTGGGCAGGGCCAGCTAAAATTGTAAAGTATATAAACCCTGGGTGAGAAGGATAAATAGGGTAGTGTGCATATGTTTTGTTCACTGTCTTGAGTTCCTATATCATGTGTAAGGTGAAATAAAAATAAAAATATAAGTAAATAAAATGCAAGCATAGTTAATGTTCTGTTGGACTGTATGTTTCTTTTACAATTCAAGGCAATAAAGCTAGTGAAATCTTGCAGGATAGAGACCCTTGGGGAAAAGGTCTTGATCGTAAAAATGATGAAACTGAGTTCCACTGGCCTGATATCTGAATTTCTTATCTTAGGCAGTGGTTCACAACCTGTGGTGTTTGAGACTCCAACTTCCAGAAGTCCTAGTCAGCTTGTTCAATGGTCAGGAATTCTGGAAGCTGAAGTCCAAAACACCTGGAGGACCACAGGTTGTGCACCACTGATCTTAGGTTAGAAGAGCCTATAGCCTTAGCCTATTGTCACTGATCAGCAGTGGCAATAAACAATCCTAATTGGGACAAACTTTTTTTGCCTTCTCATCTTTTGGAGAAATTTGCAAATAAAAGATTTCTGGAGTAAGTTTTCCCCTGTTATCATGACCTTGTTCTTTATCTGTTAATTGGAGCCATTCTGTTTTAACTTACTCTTCTTAGACAGCATCTCATTATTTCAAGCAATTAGTTGCAGCACCTGGCAATAGCTATCCCATCTCCTGATAAGTTTTTTTTTATAGAAATAAAGAATTCTTTAATGATATATCTTTTTATAAGACAGATAAAACCTGGTCTACACTTTCTGGCAAGCAGGCTGACAACAGACAACACATAATGTGAAGCTGTGGACAAGGATTGTGGCCAGATCCAAATAATGAGACAAGAGACATGGTCATTTGGCTAATTTGGACCACAGTTTTATTTACTCAGCGTGACAGGATCTTCAATGATCACAATAATAGTTAAAATTTAAAATATCACTTAATGTTTTGTGCCTTCATCTCATTGCATCTTATGACAGTTCCAAGGTGAAAGTATCATAGAGTTTTTAAAACAGTATTTCTCTTAAAAGAAAGCCAGAATGGCATCACCATTTGGGTGATGGAGCCTGAGAAAACGGAGTTCAAATCTTCCTGGTGACCTGGGGCATATCACATTTTCTTATTCTTAGAATGCATTGGCAAATCTCCTTTTAAGGTGTTATATCGATACATTAACTTTCTGAAAAGATTGCTGCTCTTGTACTAAAAAATACTGTATGTGAATTTGATGACAGTCAGTGTGTGCCCTTGTTCATGTGTTCATGTACAGGAGATTATGGTAATATCCAATAAATATCATACATAGGCAAGAAAAGCAGCTCTTGATACCATCTTGGCCGAGTTGGTGAGGAGTTTCGGCTTAGAATGTTATCTGTACACCGACGACACCCAGCTCCTTTTGCATCTAGAACCTGGAAGAACAAAAATTCCTGATAACTTCTCCTTGTGCTTGGAAGCTGTGACAGGCTGGCTGTGCATGAGTAGACTTAAGGTGAACCCGGCCAAAACTGAAATCTTATGGCCCGGTCGGCCCCAGGAACTGGCCTGCCCTCTGCCCACCTTTGATGGCCTTGTCTGCTATGGTGAAGAGCCTTGGTATCTTGCTGGATTCCCAGGTGATGATGGAAGCTCAAATTTCCACCATCAGTAAGCAGGCCTTTTTCCACCTCCACCAAGTGAGGCAGCTGGCTTCTTGCCTTCCAACAGAGGCCCTTGCAATGGTAATCCATGCCACAGTTACCTCGAGGCTGGATTACTGTAATGCATTGTATGCTGGTACTCCTCTTTCAGTGACACGGAAGATCCAAGTGGTTCAAAATGCAGCTGCCAGATTACTTACTTGGACACCAATGAGACATCACATAGCTCCAATGTTACAACACCTTCATTGGCTCCCAATTGAACATCGGGCTTCCTATAAGACACTGGTTCTGACTTTTAGGGCCATCCATGGTCAAGGCCCTAAATACCTCAGAGACCGTCTCTCACATACTTGCCATCAGAGACCACCAAGATCAGCTCAAGAAAACCTCTTGTTTGTTCCCGGTCCTAGGGAGGCACGCCTGGACTCCATGAGGCACAGGACCTTCTCTGTTCTTGCCCCAACCTTGTGGAATTCCTTACCTCCATACATTAGAGCTATACCTGATTTGCAGTCTTTCTCTCAAGCTCTCAAAACTTGGCTTTTCGTCAAAGCTTTTAATTTGTGATTTATCATTGATATGTTTGCTGTTTTATTGCTGTGTAAGTTGCTCAGAGCACTCCGGTGGAGAGCGACTCATCAAATGATAAATTGAATTGAAATGAAATGAAATCTATTATGATTAAAGATTTTCTATGTGGTACAAAATATTTTTTGAGAATAGTGCAAATTAACCCAGGACCTTCTTCATACATAATATAGGCGATATATAAAAAAAAACCTATGATGTTTCAAAGTGGAGAAGATGTTTTCAGGAAACTTGGATTATTTACACATAGGTATGGGCATTATGCATGAAAGAATGGACTTGTTTTCTACATGGCTATGAAGAAATGAATGGCAGCTAAGCATGAAGCAATAGGTACTAAGATAGGCAGCAGACAGATCCTTTATAGATACAGATGATAGTTAGAAATTGAGCTGGCATATTATCCTCCCTATTGTTGTTTTTTCCATGTTGACATTTATTATGATACATCTCTCACCTTTTGTTTTGTAGATATTTCTGCTTTTGTTCTAACCTAGTACCAGGATTGCCACTACTACTACCATGGTGTAAATGGTGGAGATTTTTGCCAAGTCAGCCATTGTGCTATGCTACTGGTGAGAACACCATACTTCTTTGGGAACTATAATGATACCATAGCATTTTGTGCCAATCTCATGGCTTCACTACTTGAAGCTTCTCATTCCCAGGTGCAATCTTCAGTGATGAGCTCACTGCACTTCCAGGTCATAGCATTCCAGAACTGATACTGCAGCAATAAAAATAGTAAACAAACAAGACCATATGGCACCATTTTCAAGTGAGAGATTTTATTCAAAATCCAATGCCATCCTGCCCAGGTGCAGAGCAATTCACAAAAGGGTTGTAGGGAAGACATGTAATACCAATGATGTTATCAAGTCAAAATTCAAGAGTCAAATGGCTACAGCTTGCTCTTCCTTGCTCAAAATCAGCCACATTCGGGCTCCATCTACACTGCCGTGTGCAATCCAGATTATCTGCTTTGAACTGTATACCAATGTACACTCATATAATCTTGTTCAAATCAGATAATATGGATTATACAATTTGATAATCTGGATTATACAATTTGATAACCTGGATTATACAGTAGTATAGATCCAGCCTTTTTTTTTCATGAGCCCCCCCTCCCCCCAGGCAAAATTGCAATGTGGACAATCTTAATTGCAATTTGATCAATCAGGGAACTTTTCTTCTTGAGGCTCAAGATTGGTCTAGGGGAGGTTACTTTATTTTGTATTTACTAGGCATGGTTTAGAACCCAAAAATAAGAAATCGAAAATCTAATTTGGGGGGGGGGGGGGTTGATTAGTAATAGGAAGACTTACAAAAAAATTTCCAAAAATTTCTAAAATGTAACTTAATTACTAATGAAATTTGTTAGTAGTTCGTATGCCAGCGCATCTTTTCCCAGATGATGGTTTTGGCCTACAACTCCCAGAAATCCTAACAGCTGGTAAATTGGCTGGGATTTCTGGGAGTTGTAGGCCAAAACTTGAATAAATCACACTGAATTCTAGATGGGACTCTCCAAATAGGAAGGAGGGAGGGAGTGGGTATTCTATTCTTGGAAGCAGCAAAAGAAAAGGAGGAGGAGCCCCCCCCCCTCGCTCCTCGCTGCCTCTCTCTCACCCCGATCCCAAGGGAGCGAGGGGCCCAAGTTTGCCCAGGCTGGTCATATACCTACATTCCATGCACATGCAATAATACAGCAGTAATAACAATGGGTATAAGAAGAGATAAAATTCAAACCGAAGTATTCTGACTGGTCCCTGCCTCATGCGGTGCAAACGGGCTCTTCTCTGTGAGCCCGGGAAAAGCCAGCGCTTTCTGCTTGGGAGCACACACATACATATTCTTTGGGGGGGATTTGCTGCAGAAACTTCTCTATGAGCCCGGGATTCTGCAGCAAACCCCTCCCCCCCAAGAATATGTATGTGTGTACTCCCAAGCAGCAAACGCTGGCTTTTCCCGGGCTAATGTCCGGGCTAATAGAGAGAAGAGCCCGTTTGCACCGCATGAGGAGAGACCAGTCAGAATACTTCGGTTTGAATTTTACCTCTTGTTATTGTTATTACTGCTGTATTATTGCATGTGCATGGAATGTAGGTATGACCAGTTGGATTACTTATAATATTAGGCACTTACAGTAGCATTCATTCTATTATACATTAAGTTGGTTTCTCACCCCAATACTCTTTGATGCTTTAGATCCTGGCAGGCAGGAGAGGCAGGGAAGCCTGGAAAAATGTAAACAGAGAGATTTACTCAAGTAAATCCACAAGGAGGGCCCTTCCTCCAAGGGCCCTCCTTTGCAGATTTACTTCTGAGTAAACCTCTCTGTTTACATTTTTTCCAGGCTTCCAGCCGAAAGAAGGAGCGAGTTTAGGGCTTGCCTTGCCGTAATACTTATTGGCAAGGGAGGCGGGAGGGTGGTGTGAGAGAAGGAGGGTGCCCCCTTACGACCTAATAACGACACTTAAGAAAATCCTGGCCCACGAGTTCGAAAAAGAAAGTCCACTTCCTGGTTGGCGTTCCAGGTGCGGAAATACTCGAAAGTAGCATTTCTTACGAATTTCTTACGAAACGAATCATTTTCATAACTTTTTTCTCATGCCTAGTATTTACTGGCCAAATGTGGAGAGGAGAATATTAATAGCTGTGCAAGTTTCTTGAAATGCTGGTTAAACAAGCTGAGCTCTGTCCCAGTAAGTCAGGCATTACAGATACAGCACTCAGAATGGAGAATCACTGACTACCCATATTTGCCTTTTAAGAGATTCACAGTATTACAGTAGTTTCATGAGGCTTATGATAGGGAATCACATGCAGAGAGCTGTAGGATTACAGAGGTACTCAGATTACCTCCCAAGTGTGATAATAAACAGAGGACACAAATGTGCCCTTGGGCCTGTGGCCAATTATCATCACAGTTTGTTTGTTTGTTTATTTATTTATTATTTTGAACATTTATATCCCATCCTTCTCAACCCCCAAAGGGGGACTCAGGGTGGATTACAACAGGCAATCATTAGATGCAGTACAAACAATTAACATTAAGTGACCAACAAGATTATAAAACATATTAAAATATTGACCATTAAATATTAAAACACAAAGTAACCTCCAGTTTATCTTTTCTTCAAATCTGTTCATGATTCAGTGTACCTCATAGGGGAGACTTTTACAATAGAACAGAATTCTCTCTTTTGACATTACTTCGCGAACGAAGATTCTTAGGAAGGACTCATCCCACGTTTATTTTACAAGCGCGTTGATGACTAAAAAGGCCAATCTGAGATAGACAAGTTTGGTTGTAGAAAGCACAGCATAAAGTCTCCTTGGGTGATGTTGTTTCCAAGTTGCAGTTCTTTCTGCGTTGTCTTTTCTCTTTGAGATCTGTTTGGCGTGTCTTCTCGAAAGAGGCCACAGCATTGTGGATAGTGCATCTCCATGCCTCCCGATGTGAGGCCATTGTGGACCGTTTTTGGTGATCAACCTGGCCAAGCCTCAGATGATGTTTCAGGGAGTTCTTATATTTCTTTTTTGGGGCGCCTCTCTTGCACTGACCCATGGCGAGTTCACCATAGAGTAGTGTCTTTGGGAGGCGGTGGTCCTCCATCCTAGAGACGTGCCCTGACCAGCGCAACTGTGTTTTCAATAGCATGGCCTCAATGATGGTGATCCCTGCTTGCTCAAGGACAGCAACATTAATCACATAGTTGGTCCAGTGTATATTTAATATTGTGCGAAGACAGCGCTGATGAAAGCGTTCGAGGAGTGGTAGGTGTTGGCGATAGGTGGCCCATGTTTCCGACCCATAAAGGAGATAGTATGATAGCTCTGTACACACTGATTTTTGTGCTTTGCCTCAGGTGCTTGTTGCTCCAGACTTTTTTGTGAAGCCTTCTGAATGCACTATATGCCTTTGCTAACCTGTGATCTATCTCTTTATCAATCTTGGTGTCTGAAGAGATGATGCTTCCCAGGTAGGTGAACTGCTGAACGAACTTAAGCACAGATTTGCCTATGCTGACGTGGGGATGATGGTGTTCTTCCTGTGGTGCGGGCTGGTAGAGAATTTCCATTTTCTTCAGGCTGACTTCCAGCCCAAACAGCTCTGCAGCTGTTGCAAAGCAGGATGTTAGGCACTGCAGAGCTGCTTCTGTATGGACAACAACGGCAGCATCATCAGCAAAAAGCAGCTCAAGAACTAGATAGTTTAGAGTCTTAGTGCGAGCCCTCAGATGGCTTAAGTTGAACAAACTACCGTCAGTACGATAGTGTATATATATATGCCATCTTCTTCTTCGAGGTCTGCCATAGCCTTTTGGAGGATCATGCTGAAGAAGATTGTAAATAGGGTTTGTGCAAGAACACAACCTTTATTTACTCCATTAGTTATTAGAAAGGGCTCTGAGAGAGCATCGCCATATCTGACTTGACCGTGCTGGCCCTCATGTAACAGGATAATTATTGTGAGGAATTTGGGGGGACATCCTAGATGTTCCAGGATCTGCCACAGACCTTTTCTGCTCACAGTGTTGAAGGCTTTGGTGAGGTTGACAAATGTTACACAGAGTCCTTTGTTCTGCTCTCTGCATTTCTCTTGCAGTTGTCTAAGGGCAAAAACCATATCTGTGGTGCTCCTATTAGCTCTGAAGCCACATTGGCTTTCAGGGAGAAGTTCTTCTGCAATAGCAGGAACTAATCTCTTCAGGAGTATCCTTGCAAGGATTTTTCCAGCAATGGAGAGAAATGTTAGACCTCGATAGTTTGAGCAATCAGATTTTGTTCCTTTTTTATATACAGGGTGATGATAACTGCATCTGGGAGATCTGATGGCAATTCACCTTTTTCCCAGCAACACACAAGGAGCTCGTGGAATTTAGCATGAATTACATGACCTCCCTGTTTCCAAGATTCAGGTGGGATTTCAACGATCCCAGCTGCCTTGCCATTTTTCATCTGCTGTATGGTCTCAAGGGTCTCTTCCAGAGTGGGAGCTGTGTCCAGTTCATTTTTGTTGGTTTTATACTACAGAATTATACTACATAAAATTATAGGGTATCATCCAGACATTTGTGTGAGCAGTACATTATGTAACACATACATTTCATTTAGTTTTCACAGTATTCAAAACATTTAATGCAGTCTACATTCTAGTTGCAATAGTACTTTCCTAGTTTTCACAGGTACAATCATTGAAATATTTCATTCCATATGGCAAATTGCTTGCATTTGACAATCACAATACAAGACATTGCCAAGCGCAATAATGCAAAACAAAGCAAAGCATTCTGTTCTTGGCATACACTACATTCTAGGATGAATACAATATTATAAAATATGTCTAAATTCTTACTTTAAACTGTAATTTAAAAAGTGAATAGAAGTTGTCTGAAAGAACTAGAATTTGAACCAACTTGCCAATTTGCTAATTTCATGATTAAAAGGTGGATAGTATTTTTGAACTCAGAATACTCTGAAATTTAATTGAGCACATCATTGTGCATTAAGAACTTTCTGTACTTAATAAAGCCTAAGTGCCTTACTTAAACAGGTGAGAATCTGCAAAAGGCATAAAAAATATAATGCAAATTGGCAATAAACCATGCAACGTTCATGACCTCATACTTTGGATTCTAATATTCAGAAAGAATAGCATTCATTTGCAATGACAATAGATACCTTTCATGTAGAATAGATATATTTAGCCATTTACTGAGGCATTGTAATGATATCTGTTACTTATGGAAAGTTTGTTTCTATTGAATGGTTTGTATAATTGTGGAGGTTCTTTGGTGAACTATATGAGGTTCCTTCAATCTCCTGCTAATGCAGCATCTCCAATATGTCACCTTCCAAGAATGAGCAATGCCTTAGCTGTTTTTGCAGGGGATAGGGAATAGGCTGTCTGAGTGCACATTATTTTAAAAGCCTCCCTGGGCATTACAGAGGAGTACAGTTTTAGTGCCTTGAGATCCAGAAGCAAGAGGTACATATCCTCTCCAATAGATGAAAGCAGAAAAAGCAATAAAATAGTGTTCCTGAAAAACACGGCTGGAGAAGAGTGCCCCATTTTGAACATGCTATATTATTTCCCAGTTGTGGACATTGAGGGTTGGAACTTGCTTGTGAACATCTGTCTAAACTGATGCTTGCCTCTGCTTACTGACACCTCTCTCTCTCTCTCTCTCTCTCTCTCTCTCTCTCTCTCTCTCTCTCTCTCTTGTACCCTCCCAATTTTAGTGCTCCTCAGAACCCATATTAGGGTGTGAGCCAGTAAAACTAAATATAACACAAGTCAACATGCTGATTATGTGAAATCATCCATGCACCACTTAATACAGTTGTAGTCCATAGTTGTATAGGCAACAATAATTAAAGTAGTTATGTTATCCATTGTGAAGTTGCAGTCATAATTCAACACAGTTCCAATATTGTTCTTGTGGGGCAGAGGGAGAGTGGATGACAAGTAACCTGTGGTCTAGTGATTTGAGCTTTTGCCTCACTCTGGAGACCAGGGTTCAAATCCAACCTCAATCATGTAAAGCCACCTGGTAAACTTGGGCAAATCACAGTCTCTCAGCCTCAGAGGAAGGGAAATGCAAAGTTTTTTTGAACAAATCCTGTCAAGAAAACTATGATAGGTTCACCATAGGGTTGCCATAAGTTCAAAGCAATTTAATCACTCGCATGAAACCACTGCTTAAACCCTTTTAGTGTTTCCAAAATGTTAGAATGTTTTTATTAAAATAATTTTGCAGCCTGTAAAATTTTGGTGCTACTTGTGTTTGTGTTATATTACTGGTTTCATACCCTTGTAGACTGTATGGAATTGGATTGTTATTTTGTTTATTTAATTTAAAAAAAAACCCCTTACTGTTAGCCATTTGGAGAAATAGATTAATAATTAAATGTACCAAAATGAAATAGGTTGCATTTGAACTTCTTCGCAGAGCAATTGGGTTGCTGCTATTCTCCTGGAGAAGGGTATTTTTTAAATGCCAATTCCCTGAAAGAGAAAATGGTAACAATTTTGGTTCTGCTGTAGTGAATAGTTTTTTAAAGAAGGTATTTCCCATATAGGCATTACCACTTCTATTAAACAATTTAGCATATGCACATATAGGAACAATGTAATTACATAGTTTTCATAACTGTGAAGATGAACACTTGCCTTTTCATTAGTGTCATTCAGTTAATTGTAATAATTTTGCATACTAGTATTTATTCCTGAGCACAGAACAGTGTCAGCTTCCATTATTAAGAAAGATAGAAGGTCCTCAAAATAGATGTGAAAAGTCTACTTTTTAGTGTTTCCCCCCCTTCTCGGCAAAATAGTTGAAAAGCTGCACAACATTGCTGACAAATTATGATGTTGGTGGATTGTGAGCTGAGTTTTACTGTGACTATTATTCAAAATAACAAAAATATATGTCAAAAAAACACTGAATAGGTTTATTTATTTATTTATTTATTTATTGTTCAAATTTGCTAGACAGCCGCTCCACAAGGCTCGTGGCGGTTTCCAACATAACAAAATACACAGCAAGCAAGTACACAGAAACATCCTAAAAACATCTTAAAACATTCTAAAAACAATCAATATATCATGGGGCATCCCGATGCAACAGTTAAAATAGCTAAAACAGTTAAACCAATCTTCGGTACGAGGTGGCATAATCTGGTGGCGTGGTTTGTTGGTAAAGTGCCAGTCATTCACCGAAGGCCTGCTGGAACAGCCAAGTTTTGCAGGCCCTGCGAAAGACCATCAGGTCATGCAGGGCCCACGTCTCGGCTGGCAGAGAGTTCCACAAGGTCGGTGCAACTGCTGAGAATGCTCTCTGTCGGGTGCTGGCCAACCTGTAAGACTTCGCACCTGGGACTACGAGAAGATTCTGACCCTCTGAATACAGCGATCTTCTGGGTATATATGGGGCAAGCCGCTCCCTCAAGTACACTGGCCCCAAACCATGCAAGGCCTTGAAAGTCAAGACTAGCACTTTGAAGGAAATCCAGAATTTGATGGATAACCAGTGCAACTCGCACAGCAGAGGTGTTACATGGGCTGCTCTGGGAGCTCCCAGCAGGAGGCGAGCTTTTGCGTTCTGCACCAGTTTAAGCTTGTAGAATGCGTTACAGTAATCGAGCCTCGAGATGACCGTGGCTTGGATCACCGTGGCTAGGTCACGCCGGGATAGGTAGTAGATGGAAAAAGGCCGTCTTGCAGGCACAAGAAATTTGTGCCTCCATAGATAGCTGGGGGTCCAGTAGGACCCCAAGGCTCTTGACTGAAGAGTGCCAGTGTAACGCCACGCCGTCAAATATCGGCAGCTGGATCTCCCCCCCCCCCCCAGCGTAGCCCAGCCACAAGATCTCCGTCTTTGCCGGATTCACCTTCAACTTACTGGCTCGTACCCATCCAGTAACGGCCTCAAGGCAGAGTTGAAAATTATCGGATACAGATTCCACCCCACTGTCCATCCTCAGAACGAGCTGGGTGTCATCAGCGTACTGATGACATTCCAGCCCGAAACTCCGTACCAATTAGGCGAGTGGTTGCATGTAGATGTTAAATAACAGCGGGGAGAGGATGGCCCCCTGAGGGACCCCACATCGTAAGGGGGCACCCCTTGAGATCACTTCTCCCCTCTCCACTTGCTGGAGGCAGTTTTGGAGGAAGGAGGACATCCAGTTGAGGGCTATCCGCCTAACCCCCGCCACCGCCAGGTGGTGTGTCAAAAGATGGTAATCAACAGTATCAAATGCTGCCGTGAGGTCCAATAACACGAGCAGCGTCGATCTGCCTCAGTCCAAGTGGCAACGGAGTAGGTTTGTGATGGAGACCAGGACGGTCTCTGTCCCATGCCTGGAACGGAAGCCGGACTGAAAGGGGTCTAGCCAGGATGTGTCATCTAGGAATGCCTGCAGCTGCTCCATCACTGCCTTCTCAATCACCTTGCCCAGGTACGGTAAATTGGACACTGGGCGGTAATTGGAAAGAACCGAGAGATCTAGCCCCGGCTTTTTCAGCAATGGAGTTTGTGTTTGCAGTGTAAACTTTTGAACAGGCTTGTGGAATAGTAATCCACAGATAATCAAATATAGTTAATGGTTTTACCTAATGTTGATCCATTGAATCCCATCGATTCAATTGTCCTTTCCCAGTTGGGATTAACAATTGGATTTTGTCCAGGGCTCCAAGCAGACCTTGGGCAACCAAATTCTTTTCCAGTATAGGGGAGTGGATGTGTACATTGCAGGGAGATGAAGGATTTTACTCTCAAATCTGAGATGTAGATGAAATTTAAGTGACAAAGTGAATATTGAAGCCACACTTTGTTAAAATGCAGGATGTGTAGGAGGTGAGAACTTGTCTTCCAGATTTACATGAATGTTTCTGCTTCAGTGGTAGCAGAAATGCAGCCAAATGCTGAAAAATTAAAGCACAGACAATTCCTGCTACAGGCACTGAAGGATGTGGAGAAAGTGGAAGAGTTTCTGTGATACCCTTTGGACTTCATCATTTGCCCTACAACGTAACTTGTAATTATTTGTAAATTAATTGCTATGAAATTAGACTTTTTAAAAAAGCAAATTATTATTGTTGTGAGTCTAGTCTTTTCTGACTTACAGCAGGTTTATGACAAGGTTTTATTGACAGGATTTGTTCAAGGGGGTGGGGGTAGCTTTGCCTTTCTCTGAGGGTCAGAAAGTGTAACTTGTCCATGGTCATCCAGTGGTTTTCCATGGTCAAGTAAGGATCCAAGCAATCGTCTCCAGACTCCAACTACAAGCTCAAACTACTACACCACAAGGGTTCTCTGTTATTATGGTTACCTAAAACTCTTTAAGATTATGTGTTGTTTATGTGTGTATATGTTTGTTTGTGTGTTGGACTTTGATTTTTTAAAAACCAGAATGCAGGTATTTCACACATTTACACACTTTAAATATCTGAGGGGACCGTCTTGCCCTATATCGCCCACCGAGATCACTGCGGTCAGAAGAGACCAACTTGTTGGCAGTTCCATCGGCCAAATCAGCCCGGTTAACATCTACTCGCCGGAGGGCGTTCTCGGTGATAGCTCCTACGCTATGGAACGCCCTCCCGGCTGAGACCAGAGCCCTGAAGGACCTACTCCCCTTCAGGCGGGCCTGCAAAACCCATCTGTTTAGGCAGGCCTTTGGGGAGTAGGCCCATATATCGCTGCTATGTTAAGCTGTTGTTTTAATCTGCCATTTTTAATCTGTTTTAATTATTTTAATTGTATTACTGTTTTAGTTCTATTAATTGTACTCTATGCCTTGTACTGTTTCCTGGCGCTGAGCCAGTAGTATGTAAGCCGCCGCGAGCCCCTGGGTGTCGGCGGCGCAAAAATCGCAATAATAAATAAATAAATAAAAATAAATAATAAATGTGCAAAAGCCTTCATTTTTTAAATAATAAACTATTATGGTCAGATGAGTGTCCGCTGTTCAGTTGTGATTCTTTAGAAGACAACAGATATAATTCACATGATTCCATCTCTGAAATATTGCTAGAAGTAAGATATTAGATTCTTGTTTACAGAGGGCCCTTACAGACAGGCCCTATATTCCAGGATCTGAACCCAGGATTTCTGCTTTAAACTGGGTAATACTGAGTCCGCATTTCCAGATAATCTGGAATAAACAGAAAACTTAGGGTATAGGGCCTGTCTGGAAGGGCCTAGAATTAGTTGAAATCAAGTCCAGTTGGATTCAGTTTGATTTATTTGTTTGAGTAGACGTGATATAAAATTGCTCTGATTAGTTAGCTCTACATCATGAGGTCAACCAATTTGAGTCCAGAAAATGAATCATGGTGTATCTAGGAGTCTTTCACAATATACAGTTCTAATTCTGTGAAACTCTGGATTATCAAGGCTACATAATATGAAATCTTGGCATTGGTAGATTTTGGTGTCTCTAGTTAAAAGTTCAAAACATCCCACCCTAAATCACAAATTTTGGGATTTTAAACAGTGTCAAAATAATAGCTAAAGTGGTGTCGAAATAGTATAATTGTGTAAAATGACCTCAGTTCAGAATTTCCACTGCTTCATTTCTTCCCTCTCTCTCTTTAGTCTCCAAAATAGTGCTAATTCAATCCCCACTGAGTATACCCAATCAGCATTTAGGCTATTTTTAGTGTTTTACAGGATAAGAATGAACATACAATATGCCAATATTATGAGTGATTAAAAAATCAAATTAGAAAATGTAGCTATGGTGATTGTGTGGGCCTCTGAACCCCAGTGACTTTTCCTCAAATACAAGTACAGTTCCACGCAGGACCTTTCATGAGATGCTTGCAGTCTGTAAGTTTCAAACATCTCATTTTATTATTTAAAAACCAACATGGTTTTTTTTGTCCTTGACAAAAAGAAAAATCCTGCAAATTTTGTTTTCCCTCATATTGTTTTCCCCTAAAGCCACATTTTACTGGCTCTCAGTTAAATGATGAGAAACCCTTCTATTTTTATATCTGGAAATGGGAGACAAATACCTAAAATAGTAGATAAGAAGAAAGCAAAATTGTTCAGTACTTTATGGTTGCTTTTCATGTAATTCTTGGTTTGCTGAAGGGGTATTTACTCAAAAATTATAGTTTAAAAACAAAACATATGCTTTTAAAAACACCAGGAATCTACTACAGCATGAGGCTGTCAAATGTGAAATATAATATTCAGTAACTCCATGCTCAGTGAAAGGATGTGTATCTGTTATTTGTATTCAGCATTTTTTCCATTAGCATCAAATGTTCAAAGTATCTGATATACAATAATTCTGTAATCCTTAGAATAACTTTGTTATGTGGAATGGAAAGAGGATGGTCAACTAGTTGAAGTGATATTTTGTCGAACCTGGTACGTATTTGTTTTATATTATCATTCCATTGAAAAATTTGATCTTCACAGATTTCAGTATGAAATTGACTTATCTACATCTATCAGATGAATGTGCAGAGCAGAAATTACCCATCAAAGGTTCTACTTCAGTTGTTCTCAACCTGTGGGTCCCCAGATGTTTTGGCCTTCAAATCCTAATAGCTGGTAAACTGGCTGGGATTTTTGGGAGTTATAGGCCAAAACACCTCGGGACCCACAGGTTGAGAACCACCATTCTACTTCAAATGTTCAGGGATAAAATATGCTTTAAAATTAACATTTTGAGAGTTTGTATTTAATGCAAAAACTAAGCAAAATTGAATTATGGATTGTTGCTGTTGTGTGTATTTAAGTTGTTTCTGATTTATGGCAGCCCTGTGGAAAAACCATCATAGCTATTTCTGGGGCTGAAAGTATGTGACTTGCCAATGTGTCTCCATGGTCAAATGGGAAATCAATCTGTAGTCTCCAGTTATATAGCCCAATGGTCAAACCACTTCACCAAGTTAATCATATTGAATTATGGATGCAAAAATGGCACAGAACAATCATACTTGTTGGTTTAAAAAAAAGCCAAACTTGCTTTATATAAATGAAGGCACTCTTGTTCAATACTGTTTACTCAGACTACTAGCTTAATTCATAAGCTTTCTATTTCACGACACTTAGCAGAGTAGATAACACATCACTTTAGTTTCTATTTTGGATTTAGTATTACACATTTGTGCTTCCAGTTCACTGTATTTTAACAAGGTATGACAGCATAAAAACTGAATTATGCTATGCACAGGACAATATAGTCGCATCAGCAGCATCATTATAAAACAGGGAATGTAAGAAAAAAATTCTGCCCATCATGATGAGAAATCAGTTGATTGGAACCTGTATATGTCCACAATATATTTTAAGCAATCCAAATTTATAATAAAGTGCATTTAGACTACACAGTGATAGTATAAAACATTAACTGCCATTGCTCAATTCCAGTTAATCCTGCAATTTGTACTTCAGTGGGTTGCTTGGAATTTTCTCCATCTGAGCTCTAGTGCACCCCCCAAAACAAAGGCAAAAGATTCAAAATATCTAAATAAACTACAGTTTTCAGAATTCCATTTGATGGAGCCATAATAGTTAGTTTCATAGAGAAGATAGAGATGACATGATTATATACCTAGAAGATGATATTCTTACATATGCAATGACATCAACCAGCCTTATGTTTATTTATCTGTAATACAAAGTTGAAATCTGTTTCCATTAGCCTTATGGGAATGTAACACAGAAGAGTATATGGAAGGTATCATGTCCTTCTTAACCAGCCCACAGGCATTCCTTCTTCTATAAGCAAGGATGGCTTGTTGGATTTATTTTTCATGAGTTCTTTCATTGAAATGCTCTTCTTTTACAATACTATTTTCATCATGTATCACAACCTATATTTTTGTTTTTGCAAATTGCTGCTCTAAAAACAAATTCATATGATTAGGCTGCAAAAATTCTTTCATTGGGGAAGGTTTTCAAAGCCCAACAGTGTGTGAGTGTGAAAACTCTCAGAGATTGAGGAAGATCAACATGGAAGCTTTCCCCATTTCCCCCCTGGACTAGGTCATCAATCAAAAGAACTAATTACTCTAACCTGAAACCGAACTGAAATAGGTCCAGATAATCTGTTTCCTTCAAAAACACTTGCCCTTTCACCACAGGCTAAAGCATCTTGCTCAAAAGGTGTCTATTTCCAATTGGGTCATAGTTCTCATGTACTTCTGGGTCCAGGGAGGTCCTATTCATGAAAGGGCATAGTACTGTCTCCGTCAAGGCAGAAAACACCTTTCCTGATGTAAAAAGATGGTCAAGGATCAAACTTGCATGTGGTGGGCCAAATTACTTCAAGCATCTTATCCATATCTGTGTATTATCCAATTTTTATCAAATTTGACCAATAATTTCTACCAAAACTGATGAGGAATTCTTTAGGAAGTCAACACTTTTTAGTATGATTGTAAGGAGAAAATGCGGATTTCTCACCCAATTCATAATGTATGAAGTTTCAATACCAGTGTCAAGACTGCAGCCAGAAACTTGGCAACATAGGCAAGACAGCTCACAGTAAAATACAAGAGTCTTTTCCGAGATTAAAGCAGCAGAGAATGGCAAAATCCAGTGCAAAAGTCATATACAGATGAATCCCACTAACTAATCCAAACACAGTCCAAGGTCACTGAAAAGGGCAGTCTAAACAAAGCAGCAGGCACAACACATCTTTGAAGAATTCAATCCAAGGGTCAAACACATAAACAGCTCACCAAAATTCATGATAGGCAATACAGGTCAAAGTCACTGGCTAAAACATCCAATGCAAGTAATACTTCTAGCAATGTCCTGTTTCCAACACCCTTCTTTTACGTTGCCACTCTAACCACTCTACAACTGGTCTTCCCTCCATTGGGCCAATCTCTTTTTTAAAAAATAGAAGTTTATTGAGTTTTCATAGCATAAAACAGACAAACAACAAAGAGCCGTCCCCAGATGAGACGGTTGTTCCGAGAAGTTCGGAAGAACAAAGAGAGAGAGAAAGCAGATAGTTAAAAGAGGATAGTCAAGAAAGTAGAAAAAGATAGAGTCAGCAGAGAGGAGAGAGCCCAAGAGCCCTTCCTTCCTGCTGAGTGCTCAAAGCAAAAGGGTAGAAAGTGGTGTAAGTAGCGTGCTCGTGTTCGGAGGTCGAGGGTTTGATTCCAGGCCCACTCTCTCCCGTTCTAAATTTCTTGTTATTCTTTTGTGTCCTGCAAGGGGTATAGAGGGGGGGGGGGGAGAGTTCAATCATCTTGTCTCTATAACAAATTTAAGTCTACATTAAATTCCCTTTTACAATAGTTACTTATTTTTGACCAGTCCCATGTCTCCTTCTCGTCTTTAGTCTCGTGGTGCAGTGTCTCACTTAGGGCCAGCATTTGGATGGCTCCCAGAGTTTGGAGAACCAAGCATCTTTCGTCGGGGTTCCACATCCTTCCATTGCTGGGCAAAGGCCATTTCGCTGCGGTGGTGCATAGTGTAAAGATTTTCCAGTCCTCTTTAGGAAAGCCATTGTCCTTTATTCCCAGCAGAAAGAGGTCCGGTTTTCTTTCGACCTTCCACCCCAATATTTTATTTATTTCTGCCTGGATCATTTTCCAGTACCTGATTGTTTTACCACAAGTCCACCATACATGGAAAAAGGTACCGCTAGAACATGAACATCTTCTGCATTTCGGATTAAGATTCTTGTATATCTTGGCTAGCTTGGCTGGGGTTAGTGCCACCTATATATCATTTTTATCCAGTTTTCTTGATATGCATAACTGGCCACACTACCCACGTTCTCTTTCCAAATTTTTGCCCATGTTTCTTTATTAATTTTATAACCTAAGTTTCTAGACCAGCTCTTCATATATTCCCTATCCTGGTTATCTTCTGTTTCCCATTTTAGTAACACCTTATAAATTTTTCCCACTATTTTCTGATTCTTACCCAGCATGATTTCCTCTAATTCGTTGCTGTCCTCCTCGAACCCCTTTTTTATATCTGTTTTGAATTTCTCTTTTATTTGTAGGTACGGGAGCCAGCCCAACACTATCCCTTCTAGTTTCAATTGATCCATATTTTTAAGCACATATTTTTGCCCGTCCCACTCAATCAGTTCCCTGTATTGAGCCCATCTTTTACTTCCTAATTCTCTGATCCTGAACGCCTCTATTGGGGACAACCATAATGGGGTCTTTTTGTATTTTTTTTCCAATACTTTATCCAGACTTTTAAAATTGCCTCCCTGGTATAGTGGTTCTTGAACCCCGCGTCCACCTTAAGTTTATCATATCCCATATAGGCATGAAAACCAAACCTTAGGTCGTATCCTTCCAGATTCAACATCTTATCCTCTTTCAGATTAACCCATTCCCTTGCCCAGGCGAGACAGTTGGCCTCGAAATATATCTTTAGGTTGGGTACTCCCAGCCACCCTCTTTTTTACTATCTTGCATGGTCTTCATTTTTACTCTTGTTTTTTTTTCCTCCCCATAGATATTTTGACATGTCCCTAGTCCAGATTTTAAATTGATCATCTTTTTTTTTATTATTGGGATCGTGGAGAAGAGAAAATTGATTCTGGGAGTATCATCATTTTAAGTGACGCTACTTTTCCCATCAAGGATAGGTTAAGTTTCTCCCATTTCCCCATATCCTTTGAATTTCTTTCCATAATTTTATATAATTGTTTTTAAATAGCTGAGAGTTTTTTGATGTTAAATCGATTCCTAGATATTTTACTTTACTTACTATTTTAATTCCTGAGATCTCCTCCAGTTTCTGTTTCTCTTCTCCACTCATATTTTTGACTAACATTTGTGTTTTGTTCTTATTCATTTTAAGGCCAGCTATCTCGCCGAATTCTTCTATTCTTTTCAGCCATAATTGGATAGTTTCTATTGGGTTTTGTATAATTAGGGCTACATTGTCCGCAAAGGCTTTCACTTTTGTTTTTTCTTTTCCAATTTGCACCCCTTTAAGTCTGTCATCCTCCCTGATGGTGTTTAACAATATCTCCAACATGAGGACAAATAGCAAGGGGGACAGCGGGCATCCCTGCCTCACTCCTTTTGAATCTCCAGCTTTTCAGTTTTCCCTTGATTAATTATTATTTTAGCTGTTTGTTTTTGGTATATGGCCCGGATTGTGTTCTCCATCTGAAAGCCCATGTCTAATTCTTTGAGGAGTAATTTGAGGTAGTCCCAGGAGATTTTGTCGAACACTTTCTCAGCGTCCATAAACATTATGGCAGCCTCTTTATCTATATTTTTATCGAAGTATTCTATCACGTTGATTATATTTCTTATGTTGGTCTTTAAGTGCCTTCCTGGTATGAATCCGTTCTGGTCCTCTTTTATCCATTGGTTTAGAAATTCCTTTAGTCTTTCTCCTATAATTGTTGTGAATATTTTATAGTCAAAATTAAGAAGCGCTATTGGTCTATAGTTCGCTGGGTTGTCTCTTTCCTTACCCTGTTTCCCTATCAGTGTTATATTAGCCTCCCTCCAGGTCTCTGGCACTATACCTTTTTGGAGAACATCATTAAATATTTTTTCCAATATATCCTGAAGCTCATCTTGGATTCCTTGTAATACTCAGCAGAGAACCCATCTGGGCCTGTTGCTTTGCCATTTTTCAGTTTCTTAATAGCTTTCTTGAGATCTCCTTGTTTAGTTTTGCTCTTTCCTCCTCCGATATTCTCTCAAGCTTCCTTTCCCCTAGATATTTTCGCAATTTTTTCTATTTCTATGTCATCTTTCTTATATAACTCTGTGAAGTATGTACGCATTGCTTCCTAATTTCTGGATTAGTTTTGTGTTCTACCTGTCCAATTTTAATTTTTGGGATATGATTTCTAACTCTTTTTCCCTTAACTGCCAGGCCAGGTATCTTCCTGGTTTGTTGGCCGATTGGAATTGTTTCTGCTGTAGGTATTTTAAGTTTTTTTCCATTTTATTCATCTCATATAATTCTAATTGTTTTCTCAGGGCGCCATTTTTCTCCTTCAGAGTTTTACAATTTGGATTCCTCTTTAGTTCTTTCTCACTTATCTCAATTTGGGTTTGCCAGTCCTTTAATTCCTTTTGCCACTTTTTTTTCCCTAATAGCCTGTTGCTTTAGGAAATAACCCCTCATATATGCTTTGCAAGCATCCCAGATAATCCTGGTATTATCAAAATCTCTGCTATTTATTACAAGGAACTCCTTCACTAGATAGTGTGCTTCTTCCTTAATTTTCCTATCCTTCATTAGGTCTGCCAGGAATCTCCAGGAATCTCATTGGGCCAATCTCTTTGACCAGTGCCCAGCTGCAACTGGGCAAGGCACATCAAATTCTGCTCTCCCTTCTGGAGGCCTTGAATATTTTCTGGATGACATATGGCCATCCAACCCCCCTCCCCCCCCCACACCCTTAAAAATTAAAAGGAAACTCACCAGGAGTCTTTTGGCTTCTCCTCCTGCCTGAAGGAACATACTAAAAGCATGCAAAATGACAGGGGGAGCCAGGAGCAATTTGGGCCCCTCTTTTCAAGTGTTATTGGTATGTTCCTTCAGGTCAGAGGAGAGCATCCCTTTTTTATTTCTGAGGATTTTGTGGGGGGGGGGGGTTGGAAGTGGGGGAATCTCATATGTCTGTGCTCCAGAAGCCCATAAGGTGTGATATGGGTGCATGGACAGCCCCAGGTATTCCCAAGACTCCCCATGGGCTTGTCCACAGAGCCCATAGCCTGTTAGACCTGGGCCTTTCACAAAGGCGCAGGTCTAATGTGCTATCAAATTAATTTGGGATAAACAGGGTTTCCCTGCTTAATCCTCCTTTACTGGTCCTTTACTGGATGCCTCCAGTAAAAATGGGAGAGAACCTGGGATATGGGCCCTATCTGGATGGGCCCTCGGTTGCCAGGAGACTAACCCTCTCCTCCTCATCCTCCTCTTGGCCCATGGTCCTGACAACCAGTGACATTTGTGGAGGTCAAAATGCAGGGAGTAAACAAAAGATGGCCAAATGACTCATTATAGAAAACTGCATGTTTTATAATCTCAGGAGAACTAGGAAAACCTAAGTAAGTCAAGGCAACCAGTGAAGTTGAAAAGCTTTTAAGCCTATTTAGCCAGATTTGAAGGATTTATGGAGAGGACAATTAGACACAGATGGAAGCTTTTTCATAATCTTTCCCTATATATTTATTATTATTATTTGAATCTGAAGCCTCCCTTTTTAAAAGGAACAGCAGAATTGCTTATTTCTAAAGGACATGTGAAAATGTGAAATATAAAAACCTTCGGTATTTTAAAAATACCCCCTTTTAATATATAAAAAAGTAAAAATGCTTTGTCATCATCAAAGAATTACTCTTCCCACAGAGTCCTGAGTTGAAAGCTACTTTGAATTCAGGAAATGTAAAATGAATGTTTTTTTCTGTGAGCATACTGTGATTATAGAGAGAGAAACATTTAAAGCGGATGAATAGTGGTTTATTTAGCCCAGCCATTTTGCTATGTAATTAATCCCGATATGCTAACAGGTTTTTGTCTAAGTTGTATAAGTAGTAGAAATAAATTAAACCCTTTCACTGAAATTTAAATTTAGTATTTACTTGCAGCTTGAAATAGCTACATGCAGCAAAACTTCATAATACAACATTTCAGTTCTCATTAGAAGTTCCTAAAATAAAACCTCATTTTCCCCCAGCTGAGTAATTCTTACATGCTAATATTTAAGTTTCATTTCCAAAAAGAAATGTGGGGGAAGAGGCGGTTTCTATGCTGTAAAAATTGTACAAAATATATACACTCCCCTTGCTGGGATCAAAGTAAATATGGAAGCAGACACAGCTTTTATTCAATTGCCTCCCCCAAACACATGCAAAGTGCTGAGGTTGTTATGTGTGTGTGTGTTGGGTTTTTTTTAGGTTGATGCCTAGAGATGCCATGTTTTACTAAGCTCAGTTGCCCTAGCACTTTCCCCCTCAGTTCAACTTGAATTAGAAAAAGTGGCTGCTGTATTTTGCCAAATGACAGGACAAATCCTGGACTTGGGTAAAAGAGGAGCATGGCAGGAATCAGGGGCGGTCCTACAGGGAGGCCAAGGAAGCGGCCGCATGGGGCGCCATCTGGGAAGGGGCGAATTTTATTTAAATAAATAATTGTATTTATTATTTTATAATAATAACAATATAGAATGTTATATTATATTATAATGTCAATATATTATAATATAATTATATTGTAATGTAGTATAATATAATTATGAAATAATATAGTATGAGTATGTACTATAATATATTGTATATAAATTGATACAATATAATACTACTAATGGTATTGTGATATTATAATTGTATATTTGTTTTACATGGGGGGTGCCAAAATAATGTTTGGGGGAGGGGCGCCAAAATAATGTTCGCTTACCATATAAAATTACCTTAGACCGCCCATGGTAGGAATCAACAAAAGGTTGAGCAGAGGCAAAGCCTCCCTTAATGGTGAATGAGGATTGGGAAACTGGAGGCTGAAAGCAAGGAAGCAGAGTGTTTATACAGTAATATCATGGAATATTCTAGGGGAGAAGTATGATCCTAAGGCCTGGGTGATAAGGACTTGTGGATTAATGGCAGTGGTGACACATATAGAGCTCTGAAAAGGGCTGCACTTTACAGTAGCCTCCATTTTCTTAACAGCATCTATATTTCTGGTAACTGGTACCATTAAATGTGTGTCCAGTAGAGTCCTTCTTGGCACATCATTTCGGCATATGGAATACTGCTGGGATAACTGAGGTATGAGAACAGACAGAGATCTGAATCTAGAATCCAACAGTGGATGATGGAAGAGTAAGTCTGTGATAGAACCATTTCTTCAAAGAGAAGGGCCTTTACAATAATTGCCCCTACACTGTGGAATGCCCTCCCTTCCGAGGCCCGAGCACTTCAGGATTTGGTGGCCTTCTGTAGGGCTTGCAAAACTTACCTTTTCCAGCAGGCTTTTGGAATGTATTAGTATAATAAGTTTCCCCCCATGATTTTAACTGTTTTAACTGTTTAACTGTTACGTATCTTTTTTATGTAAACCGCCTCAAGTCTTTGCGAGTGGTGGTCTAGAAATTGGAGAAATAAATAAATAAATATATCATGAAGTACATAGAACTAAAAACAAAACCTAAAATCCATAGACTTATTTTCTCATATTTCAGCTCTTCCCCACATGTCACCTCTGAACTTTCAAAACTGAGTATTAATTGTCTCCAATTTGATATCAGGCTAGATGCACTAGCTGCAGCAACAGCTAGAAACAATAAATGGACAGGAGACACCCCAGCCTTTTCTCTTTTTTGTTCTAAGCGGCTACTATCTCCTTAAATTCTGTTCCTGCTACCGGTATTAACAATGCAGCAGATATTTATGCAGGATTTATTTAAGTTATTTCATAGAACTGAGATACAGATAAACATGCAGAATGTAACTCTATTGCATATGGAGGGTGTGGGGAAAACATTTACCTGAGAAAATAGGGGAAAACATTCATAAGAATTTATACAATATTTTAACCTCTGTACACATTAGCTAACTTGATATCTTCTACCTTTGTAGCCCCAATTCACATTTTTAATTTCAACCTGATATCAATAAACCAATCTTAAAATTAACTATACATATTAAGCTCTCCACATTCCCCTTTCAGTTCACAGATGTAAGTAAAGACAATCGTGCATCTTTGCAATTAAACCACACACTTTCTGAATGTGGTAATGCCACTCATTCTCAAGGTAACATTAACTGTATTCCACAAATTCATTCATTACTTTAAAGAGTAAATAAAGAAGGAAAATAGTGGTGATATCATAGCCACACTCATGTGGTTGCTAATTGATATATTCAGAATTTGTGGACTAAGAAGTGATTGGACTTACAAGCTCTAAAACACTGGACAAATGGAAACTGAATCTAGACTATAGTCACAAAATCCAAGGTGCAACTCCATATCACATGCTGGTATATTAGAGATTTGAGCATGTCTAAGATTGTCTTTACTTTGCTTCTGTTCAAGTCTAGATATTATAGGGGCAGAAAAATATTAGCATACAGCTCCTTTTGTCTGAAAATTCAAGGGCTTCCTTTATTATCGAAATCAGATCATAAATATTACTTTGGCAGGCTAACTACATTCTAAAAATGGCAAAGGTTGAATTATGACTCATGCTCAAGTTCATGTGAATTATTATTCTATAATTTATAACTGTTATGCCTCTTTGCATATTTAAAGAAAAAGGTACAGGATGAATATTGCAAAGCGAAACAAATAGCTTTCAAAATGGCAAGTTCATACCCATAGTTTATGAGCTGAGTTGGCAATGGATTTTGCAACACTTAAAATGGTCTTTTAAAAATCAGTATGAATTAAGGATAAGGAAAGCAAGTTAGGATTAATACTTAGTACCCCATGATGATGCAATTCATTTAAAGCTAAAATTTATAATTTTATCCTTAGATTGGTATATCTTTGCAAGTATTTTAAGTTGTTAATGGTTTTAAAAATGTCGAGGTATTGCTTTAGATTTGTATTCCAGACTTATACAGTTGTTCCTCCATAACCACAGAGTCTGCATTCAGCCATTCACAGCTTGAAAATATTTAAAAGATCCAAAAAGTACACCTTGGTTTTGTCATCTATATGACTGATCAAGACCAAACTTGGCACACAGAGCCTCCATGACCACTATGCATCCTGGTGCGGTTTGGAGGAGGATGGACCATGGGACTTGCATATAGGAGTTGTAGTTCATCCGCACCCACTGAATTCATCTGACATTGGATCTAGACTAAACTTAAAGCCAGGGGCGGATCTTAGTGGAGGCAAATTAAGTGGCCGCCTCAGGGCATCGGATGCGCCGGGGCACATCTGGCCGCGGCCACCAGTTTCGGCGCCATTGGCAGAGCGACCAACGGAGGGGAAGGGAGGGGGGAGAAGTGGAGGAGGCCAGGGAGGAAGGGAGCAAGCATGCCTTCGCTTTCCTCCCCCTCCCTTCCCTTCTGCCTCATGCGCTCACTCTCCCTCGTGCTCTTTCCCCTCTCTCTTCTTTTCTGCCTCGCCGCCTTTGCTGTTTCCCCTCCCATCTACCCTGCGCTCACTCTCTCCCCCTCACACCGCTCTTTCTCCCTCCCTTCTGCCCCATGCGCTCCTCTTCCCCCTCCCTTTCTGTCTCGTGTGCTCTTTCCCCCTCCTTTTTGCCTTGTGTGCTCCTCTTCCCCCCTCCCTTTCTGCCTCGTGCTCTTTTTCCCCCTCCCTTCTGCCTCGTGCGCTCCTCTTCCCCCTCCCTTCTGCCTCACGCTCTCTTTCCCCCTCCCTTCTGCCACATGCACTCCTCTTCCCCCTCCCAGGCCTGGAGCTAGAGGAGAGGGAGGGGGGTTCAATCCCCCCCCCACCTTGAAATGTTTCAGGTAAAAAAAACTCTTTTATTTATGAATTAGTTAATAGTAATATATATATCTATATATATATGGCTGGATGGCTCTTTGTCAGGAGGGCTTTGATTACATTTTCTTGCCCTGGTGAAGGGAATTGGACTGGATGGCCTTAAGTATTTTCTGTTGGTCATTGGGGTTCAGTGTGGGAAGTTTGCCCCAATTCTGTCATTGGTGGGATTTAGAATGCTCTTTCACTGTAGGTGACCTATAAATCCCAGAAACTGCAACTCCCAAAATGTCAAGATCTATTTTCCCCAAAGCCCATCTGTGTTCATATTTGGGCATATGGAATATTCATGCCAAGTTTGGTCCAGATCCATCATTATTTGAGTCCACAGTGCTCTCTGGATGTAGATGAAGTACAACTCCCAAACTCAAGGTCAATGCCCACCAAACCCTTCTAGTGTTTTCTGTTGGTCATGGGAGTCCTGTGTGCCACGTTTGGTTTAGTTCCATCATTGGTGGAGTTCAGAATGCTCTTTGATTGCAAGTGAACTATAACTCCCAGCAACTACAACTCCCAAATGACAAAATCAATTTTTTGACTGATAGTCCCTCCTTGGGTTAGTAGGTGTCTTGTGGCCAAATTTGGCAGCAATTTATTCAGTGGTTTTTAAATTATGTTAATCCCACAAATAAACATATTTATGTTTATATTTATATTTATATTTATATTTATATCATATATATATATATATATATATAGAGAGAGAGAGAGAGAGAGAGAGAGAGAGCAGGCAGAAAAGCAAACATCACAGGGAAGCTTGTCTGTGTTGGAGGGTGGGTCAAAAGAAGGGAGACTGAAATGATCTAGGGTCTGGAAAACAAGCCCTATGGGGTGCGGCTTAAAGAGCTGGGCATGTTTAACCCGAATAAGAAAACGCAGAGTGGAGACATTATAGCCATGTATAAATATGTGAGAGCAAGTCATAGGGAGGAGGGAGCAAGCTTGTTTTCTGCTGCCCTTGAGACTAGGATGCAGAACAATGGCTTCAAACGACAAGAAAGGAGATTCCCCCTGAACATTAGGAAGAACTTCCTGACTATGAGAACTGTTCAGCAGTGGAACTCTCTTCCTCAGAGTATGGTGGAAGCTCCTTCTTTGGAGGTTTTTAAATAGAGGCTGGGTGGCTATTAGGCATGGTTTAGAACCCAAAAATAGGGGTTCGAAAATCTAATGGAGGGGGGGGATTTTTTTTGATTAGTAATAGAAAGACTTACAAAAAAATTTCAAAAAATTTCCAAAATGTAACATAATTACTAACGAAATTCATTAGTAGTTCGTATGCCAGCGCATGCGCATTCCAGATGGTTTTGGCCTACCACTCCCAGAAATCCTAACAGCTGGTAAATTGGCTGGGATTTCTGGGAGTTGTAGGCCAAAACTTGAATAAATCACACTGAATTCTAGATGGGACTCTCCAAATAGGAAGGAGGGAGGGAAGGAGGGAGGGGGTATTCTATTCTTGGAAGCAGCAAAAAAGGAGGAGGCCCCCCCCTCGTTCCTCACTGCCGCTCTCTCCCCCCGATACGGAGGGAGCGCGGGCCCAAGTTTGCCCAGGCTGAGAGGAAAAGGAAGAGGCCTGAGGCTGTGAGGAATGGTGGGAGTTGAAGTCCAAAACACCTGGAGGGCTGAAGTTGGCCCGTCATGAAGCCTCTTCAAGGCTTTAGATCCTGGCAGGCAGGAGGGGCAGGGAGGGCCCGTCCACTCCTCCTCCTGCCAGGATCTAAAGCGCATCAAGGCTTGGCACGCTTTAGATCCTGTGAGAAACCAACCTAATGTATAATAGAATGAATGCTAACTTATAGAGTAAGTGCCTGAATATTATAAGTAATCCAACTGGTCATATCCCTACATTCCATGCACATGCAATAATACAGCAGTAAGAACAATGGGTATAAGAAGAGGTAGGGGTTAACAACATAAAATTCAACCCGAAGTATTCTGACTCTGGTCCCTCCTCAAGCGGTGCAAACGGGCTCTTCTCTATGAGTTTGCACCGCTTGAGGAGGGACCAGAGTCAGAATACTTCGGTTTGAATTTTATAAACAAAGTCCACTTCCTGGTTGGCGTTCCAGATGCGGAAATACTCAAAAGTAGCATTTCTTACAAATCCCTTCCGATTCATTTAATTTTCATAACTTTTTTCTCATGCCTAGTGGCTATCTGTCTGGGGTGCTTTGATTGTGATTTTGCTGTATGAAGGCAGAAGGTCCTTGGACTAGATCAGTGATGGGAAACCTTTTGAGCATGGTGTGTCAAAATTCGCCAACAAACCAAGCATAATTTGGGTGGTGTGTCACTTCAAGAAAAAAAACCCCATAATTTTGCAATATTTAGCTTAAATAATGGCAGTTTGGACTCAGATAACCCAGTTCAAAGCAGATATTGTGAGATTTCCTGCCTTGATGTTCTGGGGGTCCTTCCACACAGCTCTATATCCCAGAATATCAAGATTCTGGGATATAGATTTCCTGTCTTGATATTCTGGGATATAGGGCTGTGTGGAAAAGTCCTGGGAAGGAAGGAAGGTGAATAGATACACACACGGCATGGGTGAACTTTGGCCCTCCGTGTGTTTTGGACTTCAGCTCCCACAATTCCAAACAGCCAGTAGGAAGTCCAAAATACTTGGAGGGCCAAAATTTGTCTATGCCTCCTTCCCCCCCCCCCCCTCTCTCTATATATATTCAGTGATTGCTTGAAGCGGGCACCAAAATACTGTTCACTTACCATTTAAAATTATCTAGATCCGGCCCTGCTTGGAGCACAGACAATAAATGCCTTTCCCAAATAATGCAGACACCGCCGGATCCCCAAGCTAGTTTTATATAAAGTACACCACTGCACATGCTGACACTTGAACATGCACATATTTTTGGTATCTGTATGGATCCTGGAACAAAACCCCAACTGAAATCAAAAGCCCATGGTGTAAGCTTTATCTTTCAGTATATCAAGATAAGTTCCTGTATGTATGTGTGCGTGTGTGTGAATGATAGAAAATACCTACCAGACTGACACTATGTTGAGAGATTTTAGGGAGCATTGGAAATATTGAGAAATTACAAATATTTGTATATATACTTTTAAAAAACTTTTAAAAGTCATTAACAGAGATATGTGTGTTTTTGTGGATGCCTAACTAAATAAGATATCAAGTATCTGATTCATGATTAGCTAAGGAAAAGGAAAGCCATCAGGTGAGAAAAATCATCATACAGTAAAGAACAACTCCCAAGGTTTCTTCCTTTCAACAGCCTCATTAACAGAAGTGAGGAGGAAACAGAGATGAGGGACTTTTAAACAGGGGCAATGAACGTAAAAGGGGTATTTCTTAACTCAAAAAGATGGAATGAGGGGTCTTCTATACAGAATTCAAACATATTAGACAGAAAGACCTCAAATGCCCACCCTAAAAGCTTCCATTGTGTTCTATCATGGGAGGAGAGTAAGGAAATATGGAACATGAAAATAAATTAGTTGCTTTAACCATCTACCTTTTGTTCATCCCCTCCAGGCACAAGTTCACAAATATTTAATTCCAATAATGATGATATAATTTCCAGGAAAGAAATTACATTATGTGAAATCAAAGACCATGCTTTGAGAAACTCACAGTCCAGTTTTCCCTTCTCTCTTTAAAAAACTGGCAAAAAAAGGAAACATCTGGCAAACAGTTCAATATTATATTTGAAACAAACATTTTTCAAGGTATGTTAGAAACTGTCTAGGCCACTCCCCACAATTTACTGTTCATTAAGCAAGTGATAATTAAATTTAAATATATGGAATTAAATTCTAAGTAAATGTGCTTAGAGATGGAGTATGTAATGTAAATACATAATCACATTCTGGTAAAGTGAAAAGGCTACTTTATAGCATATCAGATCTTTTGACATCTGGCCACTAGCACAGGGGTGAACAATGTGCTAGGATCACATTTGTGATCTCCCCAAGGGTTCTTTTAAGTTTCTTGAAATAAAATGTAGACCAATTTCCCCGTCCCCCTGCTCCAAAGTCCCAAATAGTGCCTTACACCTCTGTGAAACATTACTGATCACATTTATCACATTTTGCAGCACTGAAGGGACCTCCCCTATTTAAAAGTCTTTTGAGGGCTTTCCTTCAACATTATCTGAAGTCAAAGAGGAAGTGGGTTTTCCGCTCTGGGAAGTGGATCTGCTGAGCAAGAAAAATCAGCACCACAGTATTTCTTCTTCTCTTACAGGCAATGGTTACAGTCCTCTTCAGGTGTTTTCCTTCTCAATGGTTCAGTAAGTTTAGTGGCTGTATCCAACCGCATGATCATGTAGTATAGGGGTCCTCAAACTAAGGCCCGAGGGCCAGATACGGCCCTCCACGGTCAATCTAAGTCTGAAATGACTTGAAAGCACATAACAACAACAATCCCATCTCATCAGCCAAAAGCAGGCCCACACTTCCCATTGAAATACTATTAAGTTTATATTTGTTAAAATTGTTCTTCATTTTAATTATTGTATTGTTTTAAAGTGTTTTTGCACTACAAATAAGATATGTGCAGTAGGAATTCATGAATTTTTTAAAAACAAATTATAATCTGGCCCTCCAACAGTTTGAAGGACTGTGACTTGGCCCTCTGTTTGAGGACCCCTGATGTAGTGGCTAGAAGGAGGCACATCCTGAACCGCTGATTGGCCGCTGTGTCAGTCCAGATAAGGGCAAATAGATTGCAACTTAATCCAAACAAGACAGAGGTACTCCTGGTCAATCGAAAAGCCAAACAGGGGATAGGGTTACAGCCTATGTTAGATGGGATTACACTCCCCCTGAAGACACAGGTTTGCAGTTTAGGAGTGATCCTGGACTAATCGCTGAGCCTGGAACCCCAGGTCTTGGTGGTGGCTGGGAAAGCTTTTGCTCAATTATAACTTGTGCGCCAGCTGTGCCCGTTCTTTGGGAAGTCTGCTTTGGCCATGGTGGTCCAGGCTCTTGTTACATCCCAAATAGACTACTGCAACTCAACGTGGGGCTGCCTTTGAAGACTGCCTGGAAGTGTCAACTAGTCCAACGTTTTGCAGCCAGGTTGCTCACCGGAGCAACGTACAGGGAACATACAACTCCTTTGTTGTGCCAACTCCACTGGCTGCCGATCAGCTTCCGAGCACAATTTAAAGTGCTGGTTTTAAACTTTAAAGCCCGAAACAGTTCTGGCCCAGACTACCTGTTCAAACGTATCTCCTGCCATGAACCATCACGAAGTTTAAGATCTTCAGGAGAGGCCCTGCTCTCGATCCCACCACTATTGCAAATGCAGTTGGTCGGGATGAGAGACAGGGCCTTCTTGGCAATGGCCCCGCCATCTGTGGAACTCTCTCCCCAGGGACATCAGGTTGGCCACCTCCCTCCTGTCCTTTAGAAGACCAACATTTGATTAATGGATAGCGGCAATTGGAAAGAAGACTTAGGATATTTACGACATTGAATCTGCCTAGACTTGGATTTAGTTTTACTGGCAAGTAACCTAGGACGTTAAGATCATCTGGGGAGTCCCTGCTCTCGACTCCGTCTGCATCACAAATGCGTTTGGCGGGGATGAGAGACAGGGCCTTCTCAGCGGTGGCCCCTCGGCTGTGGAATGCCCTTCCCGGGGACATTAGATCCGGCTCACCTCACTCTTGGCCTTCCAAAAATAGATCATAAACTTGTCTGTTTGAGCAGGCATTTGAAAAGGCAGCGTAACTGACCTAAAATTGGAACAATTGAATTATGAGATTGGATTATGTTTTATTTAGGAGATGCAATGTTTTTTATTGTTATGGTTTTAATTTATTTGCTAATGTTTTTAATTATTTTAAATGCTGTTTGTATTATGCTATTGACATTCAATTGTAAACCGCCCCAAGTCGCCTTCGGGCTGAGAGAGAGAGCAGTATACAAATGTGCTAAATAAATAAATAAATAAATACATGTATAATCTACTGTCTAATGAATTATATAATGTGTATTAATGGTTTTTAATGTTTTAATGGTTTTTAATGCTTTAATTGTATTTCAGATTGTTTATTTATTGACGGCATCGTATGGTGCTTGCCAGGGCCGTAGCCAGGATTTTGATTCGGGGTGAGTTTGGTTCGTGGGGGGCTGAGACTGGGTGGAAGAAGGTCTACCCTAGCAAACCTTTTGTATTGTTATCCCAATAACCCCATTAATGTGGGATATAATGAGCATGGTGATCAGATCATGATATGAATAAATATAACAGTTTAAATAATGTACCAGTAAGGCCTTTTCGCGGATCACCCTGAGAATTTCGGGGGGGGGCTGAAGCCCCCTTAGCCCCCCCCCCTGGCTACATGCCTGGTGCTTGCGTGAGGCCGCCCTGAGTCCTCCTTCAGGGGAAGAAGGGGGGGCAAAGTGTATGAAATAAATAAATAAAATAGAAGAAGGTGGATGACAGTTAGAAAGCCATCTTCTAATTTTTTTATTGAATCTTTATATATCCTTTCAGTCCTTGGTGGTTAAGGCACTAATATCCAGTTAAAGCACTAATAAGGATTTCAAAAAAAGTTTAGGTATGAGCAAATGTTTAGATTTAAATTAGAGTTCAGGCTACATACATCCAGTTAACACAGTATCGACTAGGCTGGAGACTCACTCCAGGTATACCTTAACTATGAGAATTGTGCCCAAAATAAGCCTGTGAGAACACTGTATCATAAATTTATAAGTTTAATTATATATATTTTAGATAAATCTTAAGCATGTAAAACTCTTTTCAAGTAATTTTTAGTGTAAGGCTCTCTGGTTTCATTATCAGTGTATTATATTCCCTTAAGTTATATTTACTACTTCATCTTACATTATATCCAATATAAATGTATCCAAAGAAAATATTACACTTGAAATATTTGTAAGATATATGTATGTTATTCAGGATTCATTGTTATCTCTATTCATTTCAAGATAAAGTAATCATTTTTGCAGCAGATGTATTCTGTAAATGTCATCACACAAGGAAATCTTTCCCAAGAGTGAATGAGTGAATGTATCTTGCTATATATTTTGGAAGAACAATACAGAAATTTCCCTGGAGGTCTATGGGGTGAAAATAAAATGTTTAAGACAGTATCAGATGTTTAATCTTACCCATAAATTTTAAAGATCATTACCTTTCAAAGCAGATCTAAAACAGAAAATGGTGCTCTGAATTTACAATCACATGTAAGCCATAAGGTATAAAATAAGAATGAACTAATCAGTTTTATAAAACATGTAGTTAGATTCTTAGACCTAGCATTCAATCATTCATTCTATTTTCCAACTTTGAGTCCTATTTACACGTGCAGAGTTGTTGCATTTTATATCAGAAATGATATTCAACCAACCAGAAGACCTGTAATATATGGAAGATAAGGTATGGGTCTAGCACAGTGGTTCTCAACCTGTGGGTCCCCAGGTGTTTTGGCCTACAACTCCCAGAAATCCTAGCCAGTATAACAGCTGTTAGGATTTCTGGGAGTTGAAGGCCAAAACATCTGGGGACCCACAGGTTGAGAACCACTGGTCTAGCAGATCCCAGGTCAACTATTAATTTGAAATTGTAAAGCTTGATTTGAGTGAATGTATCTTCTGTTATGAACCATCATGAAGCTTAAGATCATCAGGAGAGGCCTGCTCTCGATCCCGAAACCTTCGCAAATGCCGTTGGTGGGGATGAGAGACAGAGCCTTTATGGCAGTGGCCCCCCGTCTGTGGAACTCTCTCCCTAATGACATCAGGTTGGCCACCTCCCTCCTGTCCTTTAGAAGACAACTGAAGACCTGGCTCTGGAACCGGGCATTTGACTAGAGGGGTATGGCAATATGAAAGAGAAACTTTTTTGGACATTGTGACACGGGATTCTCCTGGCTTGGCTTTGGCATATTGGCATATTAATTTATTGTTAATGAATTGTTGAATCTGTATAATGTTTTTAAATGGATTTTATAGTTTTTATAGTTTTAATTGTGATTTTATTGGTGTGTGTGTTTATATATATATATATATATATATATATATAGAGAGAGAGAGAGAGAGAGAGAGAGAGAGAGAGAGAGCATCTTTGGATGCTTATGTAAGGTCGCCCTGAGTCCCCTTGTGGGGAGAAGGGTGAGATAGAAATGTATGTAATAAATAAATAATAAGAAGGGGATCAGAACCTGCTTCATCTTCTAGCCGTATACTGCCATCCACATAGATCGTTATTATTATAAATCACAGTGTTTATGTTGTGGAAGCAAGTGGATATTAAAATTTATTTCAGCTTCATTCTCCTTGTTCCACATAAGTGAGCAGACTGATAATAATAGTTATCTATGGCTCTGGTAATTTCTTTTTTATTTTTTAAAATATTGGCATGCTTGTTTGAATTTATCTATGAAATATTATGGAAGAAAATATACTTCTCTCTTTTCCTGCTAGCCATCAAGAATATTTTTACTGCTGTTCAATGTTTTGCCCAGGGTAGTTTACAAAACAAATAAAACAATTACAATGTAAATACAACTTCTCTCCAAATATAATACATTTTAAAAGCACAATATCTTATAAGCATCATAAAACAGTCAACAGGATGAAAATAAAGCTCAAACAGCTCAGGCAAAGAGATACTCTTCACTGGAATTCTTAATATATATACATGGAGTTAGAAGTGGAGAAACATGGTCCTTTGGGCATGTGTGTTTTATGCCATGAAGCATTTTGACCATTTTGAAAGCCATAGCTGCCTTAAATTCAAGGGAAAAGGAGAATGATAAGAAGAAAGAAGGAGGAGGAATTATTAAGAATTATGATGCAAAGTAAAACTAGGACTTCAGACTCAGGCTGGAAATAGTAGGTTGATAACCAATGCAATTGGCATAACACAGAGCTAATGTGATCATAACACTAACTGCTAGTAGTAGGTGCTAGTGGTGTGCAAAATTCTGGAGGTCAATTAGTAATTCAGATAATATTGAGGATTTGGAGCCATAAGCAGCTAAAATACTAACCAGTTATGATCCCTTTGAAGCCTTGCTGAAACAAAACATGAACTGCTGAATCTTTCAGCTAAGTTTGGAAATTTGTTGATTCAGACTTCTTTTTCATAATAGTACTCCACCGCCCTGGGGGCAGGGACTGGTGTAATGATGTTTGACAAGAACAGCTGAAGGCATTTTTTTCCTCATTAGCCTAACTATAGTCATTCAGAAAAAGAAAGCAAATCACACAGCTTTTTGCAAAGCTGGTCTATATACAGCCTACATGGAGCACTTCATTTTCTGTGGCATGGTGTGTTGGAGAGAGAGAGAGACTTCTTAGTGCCTATCTGCCATTCAGCCTGACCCAGAGCATTAGCACTAGTTTTTGAGAATTCTTTTTCTTTCAACATCATTCTTATAATATCTTATTTTTCCAACTTTTATTTTCCAAATTCTGACAAACTGAAGGAAAAGTTGACAAGGAGAAGACCTGGTTCTGGCTCACTAGCTGCTGCAAGAAAATCACACAGACAGACTACAAACAGAGGCACAATTCTGTGGCCCAAATGATTAATTGGAACTGAAATACAACAGGAAAAACTCAGCTGTTATCAAGACTTCAAAACTGAACTGCAAAGGCTCTGGCATAAACTAGTACAGGTGGTCCCAGTGGTCATCGGCAAAATATCTCAGCTGGCATTTGGAAACAATAAACATTGGCAATATTACGATCTGTCAACTGCAAAAGGCCACCTTGCTTGGATCTGTGCTCATGATTTGAAAATATATCACACAGTCGGGAATGCTTGGGAAGTGTTTGACTTGTGATTTTGTGATATGAAATCCAGCATATATATCTCGTGTGCTGTGTCATACTGTGTTCTTGTGTCAGTAAAATAATAATAATAATAATAATAATAAGTAATCCCTCCCCAGCCGTAACTACCTATGCTCCTTGCTGTATTTCTGACTTTTGTTTACCAACAGCATATTCCACCCCCCCCCCCCCCACCACCACCAAATACACATACACATAACCAAAAAAGCCCTTTGTTACTATTGGTTCAGCTCTATGACTGTTGTGATCTATTTTCCTATTTTTTGACTCGGTGTGTGCTGTACATTGCAAACTCCTCATACAAGAAGCCGGAGCCTAATCTACCCTCATCCTATATATATACTGTATATCTCAAAAAAAATCAGTGGTTAACCAAAATTTTCTCAAAGTTAGTAGGCTAACAATTGTAAATGTGGCCTACAAGTGTGGGAAGTTTCATCCCGATAGCCATAAAAATGATGGAAATATGGGCCTCAAGTTTTCCCATTGGTGCCAACAGACCAAGTTTTACCAAAACGAAACTGAACTTTGGGTTTTCAATTATGAATCAAAATGAATCCCCTTCCAAATATCCCAGAATATTTCCAAAAACAAACCTGGGGGTGGGGAGCTGGAATAAGGATCTCTCATTCTTTAAAATAAAGTTTAGGTTTGGGATTGAGCACCCTCAAGATGGCCTTCCACTTGAGATCAGCCTGAGAATTTGGTGTGGCCCTCAGGATCTTGGTGCTACTACAAGGGCAGTCCTTGGAAGTGGTCAAACAAAGTGATACCTGGCTGAAGGACATTTCCCCTAGATGGCTGACTGTATGATTGTCTCTTACATCTTATTTTTTCTGACAGGTTAACTCAGTATACAGATTCTAATAGAAGTTCTAATAAATAAATAAATAAATAAATAGGTCAAGAAGTGGCCCTTTAGTTCCATGTTTTGTGTCTGGTCTCTTTATTTCATGGTGGGAATTCAGTAGGATTACTTCAACCTGTAAGTCTCTCCTTTCAAACAATGCCGTCTTAGGCAGAAGATCCACTGGCCTTCAGATTAACTATTTGGATTAAAATTCAATTTATTAGTCTTAATACATTCTATTATTCTGACACTTTCACACTATACAATTATGGCACTATGAATCTACTTGGATGAATCTACTTTTGGGCAAAGTAGTTAGAATTCTAAGACAATGTCATACCAAATTACAAAGTCCAGGATTTCATAGGAAGTAGTCATGGCAATTAAATTGGAAACATGGTATTACATCTGAGTATGTGAAAAGGTTCCTAATGTTAATTTAGTACTTCTGATAATTCACTTGAATGTAATGAAAAAGGGATATGAAGTACTTTAGTACTAGTCATTCATATGTTGTTGAATTCATCCTAGGATTTTTGAAATAATGATATGTTTAAAATGCAAGATTAGAAGAACAGATGCAGAGACACAAATCTCTGGTTACCAAGTTCACATTCGGGGGGCATAAATACCTGATTTTATTAAAGAGAGATGTTCTAAACCCATACATCTATAGAAGTTTACAGCTGCTTAACATCAACCCTTAATTCTGCAAATGGAAATAACATCTAAATAACACTGCAGCTGTGTGCTACATTTGTCATCTGTTGAAGAGCTGGGAATGGGATGAGAATCCCCAAAATATCTAGAATCCATTATTCATTCTTAATCACCATAATCACCATTAATCATTACTTCTCAATGATGAGCACACATTTTCCCTTCTCTTTGGGCACTTGGTCGAGCCCTAGGAAATGTGTCATCTTGATTCTGAAAAGAAAGCAGTTTCAAGTGACCATAAATAGGGCATAAACAGTCTTATTTTATCTCATCTTCTATCTATCTGCCAACCTATCTATCACATCAATAGCATTCAATGAAACAGATATGATGCCTTTTATGTTTCATTCTCATTTCTGCAAATTTTATAAATCTCAGGATTTTACTCTGAGAAGGAAGAAGGGTTGACAATAGTAATGCCAAATATAGCCTAATTATTTGATTCTCAAGCTAAATAAGGTAAGGGATTGGCAATTTAAAAATGATGTTCTAGGAGCTAACACCATATTAGTATCCATTAGTGACAAATATTTCTCTCTTTCCTGGAAACCTGCCAGATATAAGTAAGCTGATGACTTACAGACTGGACCAGTCTAGGGACTGCCATTTTGGACAGAACTGGCCTAGATAACTTGGTCCACTTCTTGATGAGATACCCATATTTACTTAAGTCTAAAGAGCCATCAAAGCTAATGCCCACCCCAATTTTCAAAACCCTGAAACTCCAAAAAGCATTTATCATATTATGCAAATCTAATGTGCAACCTAATTTCACAAAAAGGGTAATTTAGTAAAAAAAAAAAAGAGTTGAGCATTAGAATCGAGCAAATATGGTATATAATTTTGCAACACATTAATTGAATTTTGGGAAGAAAAATGTAGCACAATATTTCTTAATGCTTATTTTCATACCTATAACAAAGTTGTTTGACTCCTCCCTCTTTCTTGCTGCTGGGTTGTAAGGGTCAATGTGAAAAACAGGAGCAGCTGATGGTTTGTATGGCAATGGGGTGATGAATAAAAACAATAAAGGAGGTGTTTAATGATCTCTGTAAGGCAGTGGTTCTCAACCTGTGGGTCCCCAGGCGTTTTGGCCTACAACTCCTTGAACTCCCAGCCAATTTACCAGCTGTTAGGATTTCTGGGAGTTGAAGGACCCACAGGTTGAGAACCACTGCTGAAAGGTATTAAATCATATTCTTAAATACGTTTAGTATCTTGGGGAGCTTCTTTGGAATAAATTCACTGTCTTGCTGATGTGGGAGTCATCAGACACTACTGACAAGAGTGTGGTCCTGTCCCTATCCAGACATGATGAACATTTGGCTAGTATAGTAAACAAATAAAGAACTAACCAGCTAACAATGCTTGTGAATGACAAGGAAATACCTCCATGTTACAATTTTGCATTTGACAAGTATGATTGGATGTCCATGGGTACAGCTGATTCCAGTTTACTCTTTCTGAGAGCATAACTTTTTTTCTCCACTGTGTACCTTGATTGGATAGCACTTGAAAGTTTTTATTTGCTGGTTTTGAATTTCTCAAATAAATAGTTATGAATAATAAAAAAATAACAAAAGTTTAATTGCAATATATTATTGTTACAATGGGAATTAATGGAATCATAGAAATCTGGAGTGAAAAGGGATAACGGAGGTCAGTAAATCTAATCCTAATGTATGCAAAATAAATATAAAAATCTGTAGCTAAAGCATCCTTGACAAATGTTCACCTAACTTTGATTTTAAAACTTCCACAAAGAGAGTCCACCATATTATCTTCTTTTAAACTTTTTAATTCATTTTGTGATGTAGCTTGTAACAGTTACTTACTTTGGGATCTGACTATCCTAAATGCTAAAATGCCAATAAATTAGATGTGAAGAGTGTGTTTTGCATAACAGATGAGTGACTTGCAACAATCAGATGTATTTTAAGACGACTGACTTTAATTACTTTTGGGAAAAGGGAAAAGTAAAGTGAGTTTTTTTAAGAAAAGGAAAGAAAAATGGAAACAACAGATGTAAGAAGTAACTACCGGTGATTCGGGATCAACTGAAGCGATCACTACAATCATGTTTTTAAAAAATAAATAACTGATCTAACATTTGTTTCCTGGGGTTGTTATCTTGAAATATGGACCAAATGATGGGTTCCCTTATTGTACTCCCAATATTAAATCTGTATTTTCAACTGCTTCATTCATGGTTTGTAGAGTGAGGGTTAAATCCCCATGAACAAGATTTTTTCTTTTCTGCCCCTCTCTCTCTCAGATATAATACATGGTGTTTATTCTCTCTCTCCAGGTTGATTAAGGACACAATCCAGATAATTTTAAAGTTGGATTTAAAATGTATTAATTTCAGTAAAGAATTTAAAAATGAAAATTTATTCTGTAATATCAGTGAGATTTATGTTAAACTTTGGTCGGATCAGTGTCTAGTATTTTTCTAGCAGAATGCATGTAGCAGATACCATCTACATATATGACTGTTGCTTCTGCTTCTAAACCTAATGGCATGATGCTAAGAAGTTTCACTGTTTTGTCATAACCATGAACATTGTTTTCCATTTCTAAAAACCAAGAACTCTCTACAGCATGCTCAGTCTGACCTCATTATGTCTTCAGTAGAAGGCACAACCTTTGGCTCAGCAAGAAAGTCTCAAAATGCCATTAAAAACTATTAACCCTTGCAATGGAGCCATGCTTCATTCAACTTGGAACTTTCTCACACCGGCCTCTTTTCTCATCGCAACTACATTTCATATATAACTAAAATCATACAGTTATTGGAATGATCTTGGTGCAATTGCATGATACTGGCACTTTGTTGATAAACATTTCCATGTTGTCCTCTGCAGTTATTAAGTGTAACTCTCTCCACAACTCAAATTTTTCAAAATCCAATAATCACAGGGACAAAAAGTGAGGTGAAATCTTCTGAACAGGGGCACTGGCAGAAAAACAAACACCACAAGGGTGTTTAATAGTCCCTATGCTATCCAAAGCACGTGTGTATGTTTGGATACACACATAAAAACACACTTTGGATAGTACAGGGAAGATTTAACACCCCTGTGGTACTTGCTTTGCTGTCTGGGCCCTGTTCAGAAGATTTCACCTCATTTTCTGTCCCTGTGATTATTGGATTTTGAAAAATGTGACTTGTGGAAACAAGGATTGGAGATAAACCTTTAGTTGATACACCTTTTACTCATGATAACACTTTCAGAAGTGAATTTTCCTTCTAAAGAGTAGAGACTTCTCTCACTTTCTGTCATCTCACCCCCATTTTTAACTATGAATCATTTGTAAGTTGGATGTTTGTTACTCTGGGACAGCCTTTACAATGAAACTATGGGACATCCATGACGTCACGCTGTAAGGCCCATCAACAGGCACTTTTATTCTGTCAAATTGTGCTTTAACAGCCTCATATGATAAGGTCTACAATGTTCTTGAACCTTCATTCAGAGATTATAGAGCAATATCCATAATGTATATGATCTGTCACAAATTGCCATTTGTCTTTCTGAAGTGAAATGTTTTTTCAGTCCTCAATATTCATCAGCATCACTATATTTTCTGAAAGCTTCAAAATTTGGAGTCAGAGTAGGTTTGAGTCTTTCAGATAGACAGGAATAAAAAAACATTCAGTGCCTGGTTGCCATTGATGCCTTAAAATCTGAACCTATTAAACCGTGCTGCCATTTCTCAACATTCGTGCATTTTTCTTACATTTCTTTAAATATATGAATTATTTATTATTTATATCCAATCCATCCTCCTTACATTTCTTAAGATGGATATCTTCTGGTTTCCTGGCATTCATAAGAATAGATAAACTGTGGGTGGGTATTTTTGCTCTTCTAGAAGTGTCTTCAAAATGCCTGAATCATATAGATGCATATTTCCTCCTCCATGCATCAATCTTAGCAGTAATCAGACAAAATTTATAAGTAATACCTTCTCTGTTTGATTTGGAATCATGGTGCTCATTGCCCCAAATTTAAATGATGGCATTATAGTTCAATTTGGTTGTTTTAGAATGCACCTATCAACTCTGCACTGCATAGGGCTATTACTATGGAAATATGGTGAAATTGAGGCATTGCCTTCTCCATAAGAATTCTTCCCTCACCCTGAAATGTTTCTTCTATCCTCAAAATTATAGTATTACAACAAGGGAGACATTGATAATACTTCACACCTAGGAAACTTATATTTGTTGTGTTGTCCTTGGTAATTTGACCTCTCTCTTTTCTCCTCATGTCTAAAATGTATTTCTAAACGCACAACTGACTTTAAAAAAATTCATGGAGAAGCAGAATTCCTATTTGGGGGGGGAGGGGAAATCAATGGTTTCATTTTTGCCCAATTTTGCACATTTTAGCTGTAGCTTACTCAATTTGACAATCAAATTAGGAAATTATTTTGGACATGAACATTTTCATAGCAAGTCACTCAGTTTTCTCCAGGAAGACTGAACAGATTGAAGCTTGAAATTTATCTGATTTCTTCGAGACTACTTCCAAGAAGTTCCAATATTCTGGCTTCCTTCTGTGACCTCTATCTGGATTTGCTGTCTGTACAACACCTTATATTTGAGTCTTTATCCTGAACACCTTGGACATGAGAGATATTTATGTTTCCTAGGACACTTTGGCACTGGAAAATAACCAAAGGAGAGAGGATTACTGGGTTAAAAGGAAGGCTGTAAGACTCTTACCTCTAAGGGTTTCTTAAAGGGGTGGTTCCATCCCATAGAAAACTATATAAGAGGTACTAAACCCATCCTAACTAAAGGGATTAACTGAGACTTAATAAAGAATAGCAAGAGCCTTTATGGGGGCATGGCAGGCTTCCTTCAGAACATTCTTGCTACCTTTTCAGCATTATACCTTATATTGCACTTTGTATTGACTGATGTTTCTCCTTTGATTTTTGTACAGAGAATTTATATTGTTCCATATTATTTAGACAGTTTGATTAAGCTCAGCGAATACCATTGTTTCCAAATTGGCAATAAAATGCATGCTTCTTCAAACAAGTTGTGCTACCTGTCAGCAATAGAAGCCAAGTCTATAATCTTTTAATTTAATTTCAAAAGCCAGCATGTGCTCTTCCCAATTTTCTGCTTAACAATTTCTGTCCTATGATGTAGTGACAAGTGATAGATGAGAAATATCTGTTAGCCTATATCAGCATGCCTGTTCATAAAGTTGTGGAAACTATTTAAAAGCAAATGCAATCAATTCAATGTCACTGACATTATTTGATAGGAACACCAACAAGAGAAACAGTTCTATTGGCCGGGGTAACACTGTTTCTTTAGACTGAATTTAAAAGTCTAAGAAAAACATACAGTGGACACTTCTTCCAAATATTACATATAGATTCTCAATTCCTGTGTATTTTTTACTGGAAGAGTGTGAATGATACTTATGGCACTCTCTGTTCCAAACCTGCTTCCTACTAGTTTTAATGTTTTGCCCCTCCGCTTCAGGAAAACCGAACAATGAAAGATGTTTTAGAGTCATTACATAATATAGCAATTGTAATTCCAATCATTCATGTCAATAATGCACAATTTAAGGAGTTTTTTTTAACCTCTATCATAAACCTGTTTCTCCTTTCTTTGGCATACACAAGCTATGAATTGCTGGATTCAGGGAGAAGAACATTAATTTTGTTCAAAAATAATTTAAAGAAAATAAAATCCAGTAATCTAATCCAATTGTTTGTTCCAGCTAGAGTAGACCTACTGAATCAATAGGCATTTACTTATTTTGTTGCTACTGAGTTAGTGGGTTGACTTTAGCTTATTGGAAGGAGACATTTCTATTTTATCCTGTAATTTTAAGGCCATGTTACTTCTTGGTATTTTTAATGCTGCACTAGTTTTATATCTGATTACTGATCAGTTTGATTGTGGAAGTTGGCACTTCTGATACTATGTCTAGTTCTAGGTGGTAATAGTAGTACTGCATCTCTATGATATATCTGAAGGCAGATGTTATGGCAGTTTTTACATGTGTCCTCTGGCCAGCTTTACAAACTTGCTGGAGTGTGGGGTGTTTGGAAAACAGTTGAAGAAATAAATGGACTTCAAACTGGATGTGATCTCTCACATTTCTGCTGTAGGACAAGGGTATAGGTGTTGTGAAATAATTAGGGGCATCTTGGGAAACAATGAGGATTTTAAGACAGGTAATCAATGAACTCAATGTTCCAAGCTTAATAGCGGGCAACGGAGAGCCCCATGCATTCAAACTGATCTGACCTGCAGCAGGGAGTTCTGCAGTTCCCGAATGTCCAATTGGGCCAGCATAGCTGGGAATGTGGCCACAGCAGCAGTCTCAACTATAAACCACTTCTGCCTTGCTCCCCCCCTTACCCTAACATTGTAACAAATCCCCCAATAAAATATCTTCTACTTGTAAATTTTCCCTCTCTAAAGTGATATATTGTGTCCATTTACTGCCTCTAACATTCTCTAGCATGAGCCTTTCCTTTTCTGAGCCACGGATCACTGCTGGCTCACCCGGAATGCCCTTACGGCGTCCTGGGGAGGCTGAAACTGCAGTCTCCTGGACCATGGATAGGGAGACCCATGGGGCCCCTGTATCCACGGGTCAACGGTACGACTCCAAAATGGTGCCATATTTTTCCTAGACTAATTCTAAGACTAACTGCTATCTCACTTTTTGCATCCTGGCCCTTTGACGAGATGGAATTTATAGTTTTCTTCTCCCAAATGAATGGACCCCGATCTTCAGCACTCGCAATGGTCCCAGTGTGGACTCAATGAACTCTTAGGAACATTTCCCCTTTCCTTATGAACTCTTTTGGACTCTTATTGGACTTTTGCCAACTCTTGGAAAACTTTTGAAACTTTTTGGGAACTTTTCGCTCCCCAAACTCCTTGGACTTTCGCTATGTTTTATGAACTCTCTATAGACTCTGGTGGGTGGGAAGGGCTGATATGATTTCCTTTTCCCTCCAATATGAGTGTATTCCCCATGGCCTCTCATATGCCTTTTCCCGTTCCCCATATCCTTATATGAAATATAAAATATGAAATGTCACCTCTTTGTGAACCCAGTACCTCAGGGCTCTAGGAAACTCTCTCACTTCCTGAAGCCAGCTAAATCCTTAAACAAAAGGACTCACCAAGAACCATTTGCATGACTGATAAACAAATGACACTACTTCCTCAGACCACTGAGAAGCCCAGGGCTTGCCCATCTGAGGAATGGTTTCTAAGGACATTTCAATTATCCTTCAACAAAAGGTGTTTCTGTCACGTCCATCTCATTCTCTCTGAGACAATCCCATGGCTGATACTGACGCAAGATATGATCAGCAGATTTCATATTCCATACCGAAGGACAACAAAGGGACAGACTTCCTGATCGGCTTCCAGAAACCAAAGACAATAGAGAAGCGAGCTTGAGGGCTCAAAGTAAGCTATCGCCCATGCTTATTCAAACATTAATCCATTCATATTTTCCTCCTGGTTCATTGTTTCCTGCACAGAACGCCTCCTTGCTCCTATTGGCTGAGAGGCCGAAGCATCGCTGGCTCACGGATTGGCTGAGGCACAGCAAAGCTGGCTGTGCCTCCCAGCCAACTGATGACACCAACTAATCAGCATGAAGCTAGCAAGGGGGGTGGGCAGGGCCGGGAATTTTGAATTTGACAGCTATGTTTTTCTATTAAAATGTACTGTTTCGCCTTGCATGTTATGTCGGCTTTGGCAAATGATTGCAGTTTGACATCCGCTCCAGCTGATGTCAAATAAACAACTTGGTGACATTTTCTTTAACTTTGGTGAGATTTATTTGGGAAAATTAGGGAAAAAATTCTTTTGGTGCTTTCTTCTCGCCAGGGCTAAAAACAGATCCACTTTGTTGGGTCTGATTGGTCTCTGTCTTCACGGCAAGACCCCCAAATTCATGTTCGATATCAAGCTGATTGCTCAGTGTAAGGAGCTATAGTCACAAATCTGTCTCTGCTGCATTACATACCATTCTCTCACAATCACATCATTTGGCATTCTGTTATGAATGTATACATGCAATGTTTCTTCTCTGGGTACTTGTTTATAACCTTGCCAGGCCCTTTTTGAGGTTTTAATTAAATTAAGACTTGTTTTGTTTTATCTTCTTGTTTCTGAATCTTTCAATTTCTTCATAATAGGTTAAAAAGGTCATTCTTTTATTTGCAATATCTGATGACTTATTTTTCCTGCACAACCAAGAATCCAATCCTGTATTCTTTTTCTCTTATTATCTTATGAGTCCATTCAGTTTCAGTAGCTTATAAACACAGAATACTGTATTACATAGAACATATATTGTATGTTTCTTTATAGATATAGGATCATTCGCCCCCTCCCATAAAATATATGTACTTTTCAATTGCATTTGATTGATATTGCACAAGACCTTGTCAGCAAGATTCCTATAAAAATGGGAGCCAGATATATGTTTTTATATTTTGTTCCCTTTGAGAGTGGATTTATGTGAACATGCTTTCTTATACACTGGACTACTGTGACAGCAAGTTCAGAGTAAAGCGTATTGAAGCCCAAGAACATTATTTTAAGTATAGATTTTGTTTTTGTTGACACAGCAGTTATCTCCTAGCTTATGGCAAGGGTAAAGTAAAACTCAGCTTTAGGAAGGGCCTTTTAAAAATAGCACCACTTTCTTCAATAATTCTGTTCTTTCAACCAAGTTGGACAAAGCTGTAACTGCTATTCTTGGTTGGAAATATCAATACTTTAAGCTGTTTTGTTTGATTGGATCTTGAAATGATATAGTTTGATTCTATATGTTCTTCCTCACTTTTGGTTATTGATCAACATGCTAAATTGCACATGAAGATATCTGAAGTCATAAACATACAATCCCGAGTGGCTGGTAAAGCAACTATAACAACTGAAGCAACATACAAGAAGATCTTATAGCATCTTTGAGACTGAAAGAAAGAAGTTTGTAGCGTAAGTTTTTGAGATTCAGTAGGCTTCATCCGACTGAATCTATGAAAGCTTTTTTTGACAAACCTTTTTGGCTTAAATAATCTCAAGGGTGCTACAACATCTATTTGTATACCAATACATGTTGAGTATTTCTTATCTGAAATATGTGGAACAAGAATTGTTTTGGATTTTTATGGACTTTGGAATGCCTGTATTTGCATATACTTCCATAATGGGAAATCTTGGAGATAGGATCCAAAACTAAACATAAAATTCATTTATATTTTATATACACTTTATACACATCGCCTAAGGTAATATTAAATTGTAAACCTTAAAATTAATGTTGTGTATGAAACAATGAGGGTGCACACTGAACCTTCAGAAAGAAAGATTGCATTGTCTTGATTTTGGAGTATTAAAGATTTTGGATAAGTGATGATAAACCTGCGCAGTGTTACATGGCTGCATACCTTAGAATTACAACTGTGGCAACAGTGAAATTATCAACAATAGTTTAATACTGAGGATCAGTGCATTACTCTTGTCAAAATCTTCACAAGAAAATATCACTTTAAAATCAAAGCCTTGCTTAGCCATGGAGACTGGATGAACCTGGGCAAATCATGCTCTCTCAGCCTCAGAAGAAGGCAAAGGCAAGTTTCTGCAGAACAAATCTTGTAAAGAAAATTTAAGGTCCCCATAAGTCAGAGCTGTTTTGAAAAACACATCATAAAGAAAACAAATCTGTATCTGGGGTGGAATAAATGTTACTTGTGTTGCCTACAATCTCTCAAGGCTGTTTTTGTTGCCACAATTCCTTCTGACTTCCTCAGACAACCCCGAGACAAGTGAATAAGGTGAATTATTGCTTTTAGAAGCCTCCAGGGGTGGCAGCTCATCTTTTAAACTGGTTGCAGCACTCACTCTATAGTGTTTAGCTTTTTTATTTTTAAAAAACAGCTGTTCAAGGTAAATATGGCTACTTCTGGCTTTGGTTTTTGGTCTTTTTTTCTGAGCTTCCTAGCAGCAGAAAATGTTCCCTCAGTCCTACCAAAATAGCCCATATATGACCTATAGGTAGATGGTAACATGACAATAGTACATCTTAAATAAGGTTTCCAATGGGTTGTATGTACATAAGGCCCCTACTTTATAAGCACCAAGCTTCTGAATCAAACTTCACACATATAAAATAATGTTGTGCATGGTCGAAACTGGCTTCCAGTACCCGGACATTCACACATATTGCCAAATAGGTAACAAGTGAAATAAATCTGGACATCCTTATCTTCTCATGTGAGGTGATTTTCTTGACCAACGACAAATAAAACACAACAATATCAGTATTCTAGCCAAAACAGCAAAAGAAATATAGGCCTTATATCACACATCTAAAAGGTCTTAAAAACTACTGGAGATATGCCAGTTTCAAATATCAAATTTGGAGCATTCTATATGCAAACCATATTGTCTGACATGGGGCTATGGTGCCTTCCATCATCCTTGTAAATGTTCCTTCCTCTTGCAAGCTGTAAGACCAGGTGTATTTTTTTCTTTCAAAGTTATGTGACACAAAAACATTAACTGTGATTAATAAACCTTGTCCAATGGTTCAACTTCACAGTGTTATTGCCATGAAATATTACCCACCAATGTCTTTGTTTGTTATCCACTTTATTCTTATGCCTTCATTTTAATGCTGTGAATATATGAATATGCTTCCACTAGAGACTGGAGTACATGATTCCTGAGTACTGATGTGATCACTGTGGTTAGTCATGAACTCATCACAGACATGCATACATACAACCTTAATTATCTGTGAAGACAAAAGCAGATCTTCAGATGCATCCAAAGGTATATAATTTATCTTATTTATAGTCTCACTAGGCATCTTTCTCTGATTTACTAGAGAAGCCTATTTCCTCCATAAGTAAATTGTTCTCCTTTTCATTGCTCTTCTGAAGAAGATTTTGTGTTTAATCTGTCTAGCATGGGATTCTCCCCCTTCCCCTCATATTTCTCTTTCTGTAATTGGTTTTGTGACTCTAGAGATAGTGAAATAGTTCTATCCTTGACTATGTCGAGCAGGTTCTAAATATTTTCACATGTACTCAGTGTCTAGTCATAATGTAAATTGGGAATCCTAATACTCTAATTAAAATTGAAAAGAAAAAAACCCAGATTAGTTCATTTAAATATATATTTATTTGAGGGAATTATTTCACATTGACGGTGACTTCAGCATCTATACTTATTAACTCCATGCACTGCCCTAAGTTGTAGAATAGATGTTAATCATAATTTCCCATGAGCAAAATATTTGTTTCTGCTCGTTTCTTCCCCTCAGCATTAGTCTGACAAAATGTTAGATACACTTATTAGAGATGTGTGCTTCCATCCTTCTCAGAAATTTTACTAACCTAGATAATTTATTTTAACTTGTCTCAATATGAAAATGTTCACTTGTCTTCCATGAGGTATCCTATTAATTTAATGAGAGAAATACAATATAAGGCAGCTGCATGCTTTCTATCCAGAAAGTTTTGGCTTTGTATTTAAGACCATGGTAAACAAACATGCTGCTAAGATAAGAATCCTGTTTTATCACCTGCTTTTATTGATTTGTGTCATTTCTGTTTTATCTGACTGTGTTTAGAATAGGGACTCAACGGAGAAAAAAGGGTTAAGTGACAAAGTGACTCCTTCAAGAAACTCTACTTCTCTTATATGGCAAATCTCACTTTTAAAGGATTGACACAATTTTCTGAAGTCACTGTGACCCTCCAGATGAGTTGGTCAAATGGCATCACCCTTCAATTTTGATTATCTTGTTTAGAGCTGATGAAAGTTGGTCCAGCCTTTCCTCTTTAAATTCATGGCCTATTCCCATTAGAAAAGGAAAAGCAGGAGAAAAGCAGAGTTTGCTGGATAAGAAAGCACAGAACTCTGGGAAATGTAGTTTGGGAAGGCAAGAAGCCCTCTGTTGCACTCCAGAACAGGAAAAGCCCTCTGACTTAAAACACACCACATGATGAGTGAAAAATCCAATACTTTTATTGAAGCTAAATAAAATAGCCAGTAGAAATAGAGGCTTATAAAAAGTAAGAAAGTTCCAAAAGGTACAAAGTCAGTACAAATGCAGTAACATAAAGCAGTGTCCACAAAAGATATAAAAACATTCCAAGGCAGAATAATCCAGTCAGGAATCAACAGGATATAAAGGCATTCCAGGCAATGTTAGTCAATATCCACAAGGCTAGAAATTCACAGAAACAAGACCCTTTGAACAGGCTAAAAATTCACAGGAACAAGATCCCTTGAATAAGAGTACCAAGACACATGAAGCTTGATTCTGAACTATGCCTGATCTGAAAGGAATTTTCCTTTGAAGCAAACCTTATATTCCAAAACCAAACAATTGGTTTTATTTCCCCCCAGTCTTGGCTCTTATCTGACAAAGTCTTTCAGAATGCCATAAACTTTGAGTTTACTGTCTATCCTGGCAAAATTTCAACCTCCTGTTTTGCCACTTTTTATCTGGCTGCTCATTAAAATCCCTAGGTGTCAGATTGCTTTCCAAACCCAACTCTTGAGAGCTCACAGAGAGGGGGAGTTACCCATCATCTCTCTGCTCAGTAGGAATATTCTTATGAGAAAATGCCCTTTGCACTGAAGCCTTTATGTCATTGTCTGCCTGCTGAAAATCATTGACCAAACCATCATTTCCCACATCAGAAGCATCATGAAAATCATTGACTAAACCATCATTTCCCACATCAGAAGCATCATGATCCTGAAACACAGGCTGAGTCACAATACCCTATGGTAGAGAATGCAAAAGGCCCTGCCCTAAACTACATTTCCCAGAATTCAGCTTGCATCAGAAAGCTCCAATCATGAGAGAGAAAAGATTTGTCCCTCCGTTGCAGCCATGCAATGGGGGGGGAAGATAGCAACAGGCTATATGAAACGTTATGCGACAAATAAAGTAACAGTTAATGAGTATAAATGCATATATATTGTGTCACAACATCTTAAGCACGAAACATGGTCATGGAGAGATCATATAAACATCATAAATACATAGCATGGTAAGTACCAATACAAAGCACAATGAAAATAATAATGGCGGTGAGCTCGCTGATGGAAACGGCGAGCTAAGACGCCCAGGCTCCGGCGAGGAGAGGCAATGATGGTAACAGCAGGCCCAGGTCCCCGACGCTGTCTCAACCCACAAAGTTCACAAAGTTCACAAATGAAAATAATGATAGGCACAATCTCACAGATGCAATGTCCGGGTGGGAGGGAGCGTCCAAGGGCCGACGAAAGGGTCTTGCGCGCCTTCGTTTCGCCCCCGTAGGGGCTTCCTCAGGGCCAGGGGCGGGGCCTGAATGACGTAATCGCGTGAGCGTCCTCACGAAGTCATGGCACTAGAGTTATGATAATACAGAGTGACAAGACTGCAAATATCATCGAGCAATTCCACTATAATTACAACAAACGCTATCTACAAAAGGGAAACAGCATGGGAATGGGAAAAAAAACATCTTAGCAAGCTAACACTGTATATAGAGGCTGGTAGAAGTGACATACCACAGCAGAGGACAACGGGAGCACCGCAGAAGTAGGCAGTATCAACCGACACTGGGCTGGAGGCCCCGAGGTTGAATAGCAGGGCTCTTAAATAGTGTGATACACAGGTGTGTGTTATATGAGTAATTCACTGACGGATAATTTATCGTTTAAACCACTAGGGGTCTCTGTGTTTAGGGAAATTATCCATTTATTTTCTAGACGAAGAAGGGTCTTTTTTATGTCAGAGTGAGGCTGTGGGTGTATCTTTTCCAAGACAGTAACAGTGAAGTTATCATATCTTGGGTTACATGTTTTGAAGTGCATGTAAAGCACTGAGTTATCATACCCTGTATGGAAGCGAGATCTGTGTTCGCACACCCTAGTCTTCAATTCTCTTGTCGATAAACCGACATAGAGACCCCCACAACACCCACAAATTAAACAATATATTATGTTTTTTGAATTACATGTGGCCCATGTATTGATCTTGTGTATCTTGTTGTTTGTGGGGTTTTGGATCTGAGTTAAAGGAGAGATGTGTCTGCAGATACTACATCTGCCGCATTTCTTAACGCCATGAGGTAGGGGGATAGACGGGAGGGGGAGGAATCAAGCATATGGTCTTTGGAGTGTACAAGTAGGTCTCTGAGATTCTGTGATCTCTTGTATGCGATGAGTGGTGGATTTTCTAGTCCCGGAATGGAACTTACCAGGGGCCAAAAGTTAGTAATGATTTTTTTAATATTACTCGAATGAGGTGATAAAGTCAATGGCCAGATGACCCTGGAAGGCGATGTTTTTGCTCTGGGAGTTAATAATTGGTTCCTAGGTGTATTAGTTGCTCGGTGGAGGGCCGAATTCAACACCCTGTCAGGATAACCCCTGCGTTTTAGATTATCAAGAAAAAGATGGGCATCATGGGTAAAGTGGTGCGGGAAGGAAGAGTTTCTTTTTAGTCGTATCAGAGAGGAGTAAGGTAAGTTGTTCTTAAGGTGGTGGGGGTGAAATGAGGAGTAATGGAGGAGGGAGTTGGTGTTTGTGGGTTTAGAGAAATTTCTCACTTTTATTTGATTGTTGTGAGTAAAAATGGTTAAATCAAGAAAATTCACCTCCTCTGTACTACACTCAAAAGTAAAAGTCATGTTGGGGTGCCAGTTATTCATCCAATCTTGGAAGTCCCCCATGTTGGTTTGTCCATCCACGATACACAGGATGTCATCAATGTATCTAAAGAAAAATTTAATATGTCCCGAAAAAGTGGGCATGTTCCTCTGAGAAAAGATATGTGTCTTCTAAAGATCCCACAAAGATGTTAGCCACCGTGGGGCAAGGGCCTGACCCATTGAAATTCCCCCACTTGCAAATAATATTGGTCTCTAAATTGAAAATAATTATAATCAAAACGAGATCGATAAGATCCATGAGGTAGGCCGAAGATGGCCGGTGGGGTGTGGGTCGCCTGTCAAGAGTATTGTGAATAATATGTCGAGCTTCATCGCAAGGGATATTAGTGTATAAAGACGCAATGTCCGCGGAAATGAGAATGTCAGAGGGCAAAATAGAAATACCTTCAATCTTATTAATCAAATCTCTGGTGTCTTTAATATATGTGGGTAATCTTTGGGCAAAAGGTTGAAGTATAGTATCCAGGAAAATCCCAAGAGGTTGTAATAAACTGTCAGTGGCAGCCACGATGGGTCTGCCTAACGGGGGCCTAGTGGCCTTGTGTATTTTTGGTAGTAAATATAGATGCGGGATGCTCGGATGGTGATTCACCAGAAATTCAGCTTCTTGGTTGGTCAATTGGCCATTGAGGAGACCATCTTGGATAACATTATAGATGGTTTTGGAGAATTTTAGGGTAGGGTCTTGGGGCAGTGTTCTATAATATTTTGGATTTTCTAATTGGGATAATGCTTCCTTGTAGTAATCACTGCGTTCCCAAATGACGACCGAACCTCCTTTGTCAGCTGGCTTGATAATGACCTGTGGGTGGTTCCCTAGTTCCTTGAGGCGTTTAATGTCATTATGGCTGAGGTTCGGGTGTCTCCTATCATGTCGGTGGTCAATGGCCTGAACCTGTTGGAGGACTGTTTTTTCAAAAATTCTAATATTATCTGATATTATAGGAGGAGTAAAATTGCTCTGGGTCCTGATCCTAGAAGCTATATAGCGATCACTGGGCGTATCTTTGAAGTGTTCCTTAAGGCGAATAGTACGAAATAAAGTGGCTAAATCGGTGCGAATATTAACAGCCGAACAATTGGGAGTGAATACATACGATAAACCTTTATTTAACAGAAATTTGTCATGCTCTGATAGTGATAACTGGGACACATTGACAACTAAGTCCCCTTCTTTCTTCCCCGTCCCTTGGGAAAATTTTGCATTTGTGGTTGAGGATTGGGAGAGCGGGAGGTAGATGGTACATTCGATTGTTTTTGGCTTCTCAGTGTGTATTTTTGTGAATTGCCTGAGTTGGCTGAGGAGTCAGAAATCGCTCCTGGGTCGTCAGAAAGATTGCCAGAGGCAAGAGACTCTCTTGAGTTAAATCTCACTTGTCTAGGCCCGGGTCTGTAATAGGAGTTTTGATAGGTCCATTTATAAACTCTGTTGTTGCTGTAGTCTATCTCATCTCTTTTAAATTTGTTTATTTTATAATCTCTAATTTCTTTTTGTAGTTTGTCACATTGTAATTTAATAGAGTCCAAATCTCGAATGGGTAATGCGACCTCTGTGTGGGCCTTGAGAGAATCAATGTCCTCATCAAGGGTCCTAAGTTCTACCATGGACCTCTGAATGATCAGTAACATCACATCTTTGCTGGCTCTAGACATGATAGCTTGCCAGCTTTTCAAAAAGTTGTCATCATTAGTATAAGAGCCTGGGGGCAGTTGTAGGCGAAGCCCCCTGGGAATAATCTTTCTGCGAACATATTCAGATAGAGTATCAATATTTAAACGAACCCTCACTCTCCTGAGTTCTTTATTAGTAATGTCCTGTAGAATGGACGTTAGATTGCGGTCTGCATTGGTGGCGCTATCTTCGTTGTCTCCGAATAAGCCCCTATCCTTAATCAAGTCATCTTCCTGCTCTTGATTGAACGCTTCCACTATTTGTGGTTCCATGTTATCCCCAAAGAAAACAAGGACTCAAAGGTCCAGGTACAGCAATGAGTAAAAGAGAAGGCTGTTCCACATAAATCAGCAATGCAATGGGGGGGAAGATAGCAACAGGCTATATGAAACGTTATGCGACAAATAAAGTAACAGTTAATGAGTATAAATGCATATATATTGTGTCACAACATCTTAAGCACGAAACATGGTCATGGAGAGATCATATAAGCATCATAAATACATAGCATGGTAAGTACCAATACAAAGCACAATGAAAATAATAATGGCGGTGAGCTCGCTGATGGAAACGGCGAGCTAAGACGCCCAGGCTCCGGCGAGGAGAGGCGATGATGGTAACAGCAGGCCCAGGTCCCCGACGCTGTCTCAACCCACAAAGTTCACAAAGTTCACAAATGAAAATAATGATAGGCACAATCTCACAGATGTAATGTCCGGGTGGGAGGGAGCGTCCAAGGGCCCGGCGGGGGTCTTGCGCGCCTTCGTTTCGCCCGTAGGGGCTTCCTCAGGGCCAGGGGCGGGGCCTGAATGACGTAATCGCGTGAGCGTCCTCACGAAGTCATGGCACTAGAGTTATGATAATACAGAGTGACAAGACTGCAAATATCATCGAGCAATTCCACTATAATTACAACAAACGCTATCTACAAAAGGGAAACAGCATGGGGAATGGGAAAAAAACATCTTAGCAAGCTAACACTGTATATAGAGGCTGGTAGAAGTGACATACCACAGCAGAGGACAACGGGAGCACCGCAGAAGTAGGCAGTATCAACCGACACTGGGCTGGAGGCCCCGAGGTTGAATAGCAGGGCTCTTAAATAGTGTGATACACAGGTGTGTGTTATATGAGTAATTCACTGACGGATAATTTATCGTTTAAACCACTAGGGGTCTCTGTGTTTAGGGAAATTATCCATTTATTTTCTAGACGAAGAAGGGTCTTTTTTATGTCAGAGTGAGGCTGTGGGTGTATCTTTTCCAAGACAGTAACAGTGAAGTTATCATATCTTGGGTTACATGTTTTGAAGTGCATGTAAAGCACTGAGTTATCATACCCTGTATGGAAGCGAGATCTGTGTTCGCACACCCTAGTCTTCAATTCTCTTGTCGATAAACCGACATAGAGACCCCCACAACACCCACAAATTAAACAATATATTATGTTTTTTGAATTACATGTGGCCCATGTATTGATCTTGTGTATCTTGTTGTTTGTGGGGTTTTGGATCTGAGTTAAAGGAGAGATGTGTCTGCAGATACTACATCTGCCGCATTTCTTAACGGCATGAGGTAGGGGGATAGCAGGGGGAGGAATCAAGCATATGGTCTTTGAGTGTACAAGTAGGTCTCTGAGATTCTGTGATCTCTTGTATGCGATGAGTGGTGGATTTTCTAGTCCCGGAATGGAACTTACCAGGGGCCAAAAGTTAGTAATGATTTTTTTAATATTACTCGAACCAACTCCCTCCTCCATTACTCCTCATTTCACCCCCACCACCTTAAGAACAACTTACCTTACTCCTCTCTGATACGACTAAAAAGAAACTCTTCCTTCCCGCACCACTTTACCCATGATGCCCATCTTTTCTTGATAATCTAAAACGCAGGGGTTATCCTGACAGGGTGTTGAATTCGCCCTCCACCGAGCAACTAATACACCTAGGAACCAATTATTAACTCCCAGAGCAAAAACATCGCCTTCCAGGGTCATCTGGCCATTGACTTTATCACCTCATTCGAGTAATATTAAAAAAATCATTACTAACTTTTGGCCCCTGGTAAGTTCCATTCCGGGACTAGAAAATCCACCACTCATCGCATACAAGAGATCACAGAATCTCAGAGACCTACTTGTACACTCCAAAGACCATATGCTTGATTCCTCCCCCTTCTATCCCCTACCTCATGGCGTTAAGAAATGCGGCAGATGTAGTATCTGCAGACACATCTCTCCTTTAACTCAGATCCAAAACCCCACAAACAACAAGATACACAAGATCAATACATGGGCCCATGTAATTCAAAAAACATAATATATTGTTTAATTTGTGGGTGTTGTGGGGGTCTCTATGTCGGTTTATCGACAAGAGAATTGAAGACTAGGGTGTGAACACAGATCTCGCTTCCATACAGGGTATGATAACTCAGTGCTTTACATGCACTTCAAAACATGTAACCCAAGATATGATAACTTCACTGTTACTGTCTTGGAAAAGATACACCCACAGCCTCACTCTGACACAAAAAAGACCCTTCTTCGTCTAGAAAATAAATGGATAATTTCCCTAAACACAGAGACCCCTAGTGGTTTAAACGATAAATTATCCGTCAGTGAATTACTCATATAACACACACCTGTGTATCACACTATTTAAGAGCCCTGCTATTCAACCTCGGGGCCTCCAGCCCAGTGTCGGTTGATACTGCCTACTTCTGCGGTGCTCCCGTTGTCCTCTGCTGTGGTATGTCACTTCTACCAGCCTCTATATACAGTGTTAGCTTGCTAAGATGTTTTTTCCCATTCCCCATGCTGTTTCCCTTTGTAGATAGCGTTTGTTGTAATTATAGTGGAATTGCTCGATGATATTTGCAGTCTTGTCACTCTGTATTATCATAACTCTAGTGCCATGACTTCGTGAGGATGCTCACGCGACACGTCATTCAGGCCCGCCCCTGGCCCTGAGGAAGCCCTCACGGGGCGAAACGAAGGCGCGCAAGACCCCCTTCGCCGGCCCTTGACGCTCCCTCCCACCCGGACATTGCATCTGTGAGATTGTGCCTATCATTATTTTCATTTGTGAACTTTGTGAACTTTGTGGGTTGAGACAGCGTCGGGGACCTGGGCCTGCTGTTACCATCATTGCCTCTCCTCGCCGGAGCCTGGGCGTCTTAGCTCGCCCGTTTCCATCAGCGAGCTCACCGCCATTATTATTTTCATTGTGCTTTGTATTGGTACTTACCATGCTATGTATTTATGATGCTTATATGATCTCTCCATGACCATGTTTCGTGCTTAAGATGTTGTGACACAATATATATGCATTTATACTCATTAACTGTTACTTTATTTGTCGCATAACGTTTCATATAGCCTGTTGCTATCTTCCCCCCCATTGCATTGCTGATTTATGTGGAACAGCCTTCTCTTTTACTCACCTCCGGTGCAGCCAGCCAGAGTTCCAATAAATAGCTTAATCTGCAAAGAGGACTGACTGCTATTTCTAGTAAGTAAATCAGTGCTGGGCTGGGAAGAAATCCTTAAGTGGATGGCCCTTGGGGGTCCTTTCCAACTCAATAGGGGGAGCATATTAATTAGTTTAAAGAGTGGGTGGTCATCTGTCAGGAGAGTTTTACCATTCTGCCTGTAAGAAAGGAGTTGGACTAGATGGCCCTTGGGGATCCCCTCCATCTCTAGGATTCTATGAAAATGCATAATTGGTTTATATTGGTTAATATTGGTTAATATGAGATACATTCAATGAGATAACTGTTGTGGCTCTTTTATTTAAAAAAAACCAGGTCTTGTCAAAACTTTTTAAAAATTCTCTAAAATCAGTAGATTTATGGATATTTCTGAAAGTTGGGGATCTCCTGTTACCTTGTGTCTTGTATAGACAATCCAAGGAGATAGCTCTTATAGTGTGTTTTTTAAATGTTGTTTATAAAAACTTTGAATGTCCCCCAAATATCCATGGGCTAACAGTGGTAAATGTGTTCTACCATTGTAGCAAGTTACACCCCAATGAGGGAGAAAGGAGCCCCTGAAGTTTCCCCAATGATAGTAATTAATGTGTAATTACTATAACGAAAAAGTAAGAAAATTTCATCAATCTTGTTATAGTAACTAAATTTTCACTATCTATTAGACATGTGCATTTTGGCTGAACCTCAAACTGTTTCTAATTTCCCTAGTTTCTTTTGTCATAAACTCTTTTAAAAATGTATTCCAGATTTCTTCCTCCACTTTTTTCGAATCCTTTCTTAGCCAATTTACACCCTCTTTTTATCATTCCTTCTATAACCAATCTCAGTCTGCTTGCTTCATAATATTTTTTAATATTAGGAAGTGCTAATCCTCCCTTTTTGTGATCTGTGCCATAACTGTTTGTTTAATCTATTTCTTTTACTACCATTACAATATTTATTTATCATTTGTTGCCATCTATTTAGCTCATCTTCTGTAATCTGGAGTGGCATTCTAAATATAAAATTTATCTTCAGAAGTATTTTCATTTTTACTAATGCTATCTTTCCAAACCAAGATAAATGTATATTTTCATACTCTTATTATTTTTGGACTACTTTTCTGAATACTATTACATTTACCTCTTCCATTTCTTTTAAGTCCTTTTTTATTTTATTTTATTTATTTAGATTTATCGGCCACCACTCCCCTCAGTCTCGGGGCGGCTCACAAGACTAAAAGCACAATAAGAGCATATATAAAAACATGGCATATATAAAACAACACCTAGCATGTATGAAAACACAGGAAATATGATTAATCCCAGGTATTTTAATTTATTCTTAATTGTAATTCCCATTTTACTCTGTTCTATAAAGTCAATTTCTTCTTTCTTTGTATAATTAATTAATATCATTTCTGATTTATTCCAGTTAACTTGTAGACCTATTGTTTCCCCAAATATTTCTAAATGATTCTTTATTGTATCCATTTTACCTACTATATTTTCAATAAATAACAATGTATCATTGGCAAATAAGATCACCTTTTGCTTTTCCTTTATTCATACCCCTTCTAAGTTCTTATTTTTCCTAATGGTATTTGCAAATAATTCTATCACCATGGCAAACAAAATTGGTGATAGAGGGCAATCATGTCTTGTTCCCCTTTTCACTTTTATTTCTTTTGGCACCCCATCATTTATCATTACTACCACTGAATTTCTTGAATAGTTTTGTTCTAATAATCCTTTTATTTTACTTCCCATTCCAAATTTGTTCATAATCTCCCTTAACATCCACCATTCCACGCAATCAAAAGCTTTAAATATATCTAATGATAATATCCCTACTTTTGTCTTTCTCTCTTGAACCTCACATTAATACTCTCCCTATCAAATTTGACATTTGTTTTCTTTTTACAAACCCACACTGATCTTTTTCATATACGTGTACATGCATTCATTCATTCTATTGGCTATTTTATGTAGATATGACATGTAAGCCGCTCTGAGGTGAGAAGGGCGGCATATAAATGTCGTAAATAAATAAAATAAATATTATAGCAGACAAAATCTTTGCATCCTGGTTAACTAATGATATGGGCCTATATGACCCTGGATCTGTTAAATCTTTATCAGGTTTTGGTATTAATATTATTAATGACTTCCTCCATAATTCTGGCATTTTCTCTTCTTTCATTATTCTGTTATACAGTTCTAATAGTTTTGGAATCAATACTTCTCTAAAAGTTTTATAATCTGTTCCCAGACCGTCTATTATATTTTCACACTGTTCAGCAAACATATATTCTATCAATTTTTTAAAAATAATAATTTCCAAATTCTTTTTAGTCTTAATTTATTATGTCAATGTATCATTTATCACTACATTCCATACTTCTTTGCACCAATCTTCTAACTGAAAATAATGCTTTTCTTTCCAATTTTTAGCTATTATCAGCCTCACTGATGATAGTAAATTGGAGATTAACTCCTTTATTTCTTGTGGTATTTTAATATCATATAATCTCAAATTTTATTATCCCCTTATCTCTTGTGATATCATTTTCCAAACATTTTATGAGCGTATTTCTTTACATCTCTCCAACGTTGATTTGAATATTTCATATCTCTCTGGTTTAATCTGAATGGTGTTAGGTACCATCTCCATACAATCTTATAATAATTTTCTTTAATCCTTGCAGACATACGTTTCAAAATATGCATATCCCATATTTCCTTCCATAATTGCACAGTCAAACATTTTTCACAATCTTTTCCCCCATTCTCTGAGGTGAATTCACTTCCACATTTTCATAACCTGATTCTTAAAATGTTCATTAAATTCTTTTCTTTTTTTAAAACTCTCTTTTTAAATTTGTCAGGGATTTTTCTAAGACCACTACTGGTGTTACCAGTGAAAAACTTGGGATCAACTTTATTATGATATGAGAACACCACCTATCACTATATATGCTTGTTGTAAGTCTAATTGAGAAACTGTCTGAAAAAGTAAAATAAGTTTAAAGGAGAAGCATGTTTCAACAGCTTTGCATTTCTCCCCTATAATGAATATTTCCTCAGATCTTGTTTTTGGAAAAAAGGGTCCCCAACCACACAATCAAGGCTGACCAGATCAAAATATTGATAGTAGATAATATTATATAGTGAGAATATAAGGCTGGTGATATTCAATTCACTGGAAATCATTAGTGAGCCCAGTTTGAGAAGAAAAGAAATAATAATTCCTGCAATGCTTTCCCTCATCCAGCCATTGAAAATAGCATCAAAACTGTGATGAGAAAGACTTGAAGTGAATGAAATCTATAGGAAAATTTATGTTTCCTATCTGCTTATAAATTATTGCTGTAAATCCATGGTGAAGCACTGATGTTTAGTTTGTAGAAAAGTGTAGATTTCTTTGGAATAAAATATATTTGTTTGTTTTTGGTAGAGAGTGACAGATTAAGCTTCTTGGACTCCAACTGAAGTGTTTCTACAAATAGTCTATCCAGCTGTCACAAGACTATATCATGTTTTTACTTGACTTCTCATCTGGAAATGAGGTGATCATCAATAACTGTGTGAGTTTTGGGCCCCTGCTGCATCCTAAAATATACAGTGCTTGTCTCAGCAACAAATCTTCTTTCCTTTTTTAAAACTTTTTTTTGTTCAGAGGAAAGTTTGGTGGCAACCATATTTTTTTCTTTGTTTCTCCAAGATTCTTTTCTCTCTACCATTTCTTTTGGAACAGTTCCATTTTTTCTATTATAAGCCATATAGATTAGAAATATATCTCATATAATTTATATCCCTATCTTTCTTTTTAATCAGAGATAGCCAATACATCAACCACCATACACTTCCTCTAACTGCTCTAAGTTGAATGGGATAACTTGCTGATGCTGAATCCTAACCTTGAGTATATGCCTATACTGTAGTTCAGTATAGGCATAACCTCTTTTCAACTCAGGGCAGCTGTGGGAGGACCAGTGGTGAAATCAAGATAAGACTTCCCACACTATAGTATGTTAATCAATGCATTGACTACCCCTGCTTTTAAGATATGGAAGCTTGAGCTGATTTTCTTTCTACAGTATGTAGTTTTTCGTCTGAAAGTATCCTGCAGTTAGATGGTGTGGATATTGCATTCAACACACTAAGATTCTTTCTTGCAAATAATCATTTTGTGTTATCCATACTCACACAGGGATTCAGGAATTTTCATCCAAAAATATTTTTTTCTAAGCTCTTGGTTAAATGGAATCATAAAGTATTAGGGGTGTGCAATTCAAGGAAACCCTATGCCATTTTGATGCTTAGTTTTCGACTGCCCCCCTTCCATTTTTAGGACACTTCCTGAATTTGGGAAAGAAACCACAATAGCTGTTTTTAACTCTTTTGTTACTGTTTTATAATGCCCCCTTTTTGAATTTAACATTATGAAATTTTGGTGTATTCTGGCAGCAGTCTACAATCCATTCACTGCAGTTATTTTAGTTAAAGTAAACAAGACCAACTGTTCCAAATTTGCAACAGTTAAGCAGAAACATGATTTCAGTCCAAAGACTGTTCACATAATCTTCAAAGTATAGTCAAACCTCTACTTTTGCTGGAGTTACTGCAGCAGTGTTCCATCACAAGGCAAAAGCAGGTGACTAGAGGGTTTGCTTCTGCTTCCACTGATGTCCTACACAATGTTTAATAGGCACTCTAAAACCTCACCTCATGCTCAGTCTCTCTCATTCTGCCTCTCTTATTCTCATGAGGCTTACGATTCCTATTAAAATAGTGTAGGGCAGCAATGGCACTGAGAGCAAATAATGCATAAATAATGAAATCTCTAATGTGGAGGGCTGATTGCAACTTCTGATACTTCCTCTTACTTTTTAAAAATCAGGTTTTGTTGTGTGTGTCAAGTGCAGGCCAATGGTATCAAAGCTCAATCATTTTAGTATGGCTTTTCATCCTCAACGGGTCAGCTTATGAAGTGGTTCTGTGATCTACCATGGTTACTTTCTGCAGTGCCACATAAGTTAGTACCAAGGAGAGATACAATCATTCACCCTTTTGTTTCAGAATATATGTGGATTATATATTTAATATATACTTGGGCCAGAAGTATACCATAGATATGCACTGTGACCTAGATCCCTTCTACACTGCCCTATATTCCAGGGTCTGATCCAAGATTATCTGCTTTGAACTGGACTATAGGAGTCTACACCAGGGGTGCTCACACTTTTTCAGCATGTGAGCTACTTACAAAACAACCAAGTCAAACTGATCTACATACCCACTACAAAAATGTGAAACATATAACACAATATCTGCTTTGAACTGGGTTTTCTGAGTCCACACTGCCATATAATCTGATTCAAAGCAGATAACATGGGATTTTATTCAACTGTGTGGAAAGGACCTCAGATAACCCAGGGCCCTTCCACATATCCTATTTTACAGTTGACACACACAAACTGATTTCTTACTACTGGACGAATTGCTGCGGGGCGGGACTGAGCCTTCCTCCCGCCCTGCCTGCAATCTACCAGGACGCCCTATTGCCCTATTTAGATCAGCCTTTGACTAGGCCCCTCGGCCGGCTGTTCCTGACATAATTACCTTGCCTACTGGGGTCCCGGACCTAAGGCACTTCCTGTATTTCCTCTATATGGTGTTGTGACATGTAGTTTTAAATGTTTTAATGTTTTATTGTAGGGCCACATGGCTGTTCCATGCTGCCCGTTTTATATGTTGTAACCCGCCCCGAGCCTGCAGGGAGGGGCGGAATATAAAACCAAATAATAAATAAATAAATAGATAAATAAATATACACCTGGACAAAATATTCAGCACTTATGTCTGGTATACTGAGGTGGAAGGCAATAAGATGGGATGCAGGGCCACTAGTTCTGGTAGAAATGTATATTTCAATGTAAGTCTGAGGAAAAGTCCATTTTTAAAAAATATGTAAACCACTCCAAGAACTTTTATTTGCTGAAGAGTATCATTGGATGAGAAGGGTTATACAAATCTGGTAAATCACCAGCAATGATAAGATCTACCAACCGAAGGGCTGCAAGTTCGAAGCCCCAGGTCAGTGTGAGTGGCTGACTGTCAGCCCTGCTCACTGTTTACCTAAACAGTTTGAAAACAGCTTTAGCTGTAATTAGAGAAATGCTGGGCAATCAAAATGCTGGGCAATCAAAAGGAAGAAGGAAGTCCTGATGGCTCTTTGTCATAGATGATGGAGCAACAGCACCCCTGTGGCTGGACTCAACCTTCCATGGCATCGAAACAACACACCTCCTTTCTGTTCTGTCTATCTGTGTACTGTCTATACAAAGTGACATTGAATGTTTGCCATGTATGTGTGCTGTGATCCACCCTGAGTCCCCTTCGGGGTGAGAAGGGCGGAATATAAATAAAGTGTTGTTGTTATTATTAAGTGTCCCACTTGATCATGATGTAGACCTCTGCTACACAAAGTGGTCCCCTCAAGTTTAAGGTGGGTTCCAGGGTAAATTCTCTGCAAATATTGAGGGTGGTGCTCTTTAATAATTACCTCTCCTAACCGCAATGTAAAATATCACTCTTGATTGAAGTGTGGGAGCATGTGTATGGAAGTTGTCTTTTAGCAGCAACCTGGTAAGATGCAAACAGGGAACATAATAAGGGGCAGGAAAGATTTGATTGGTGGAAGAAGTTAATTAGTTGAAGAAATTGATTAGTGTAAAAGAATACTCTCTCTCTCTCTCTCTTGCTCTCTCTCGTCTTCTACCAATTGTCCAACTGCACTGTTTTGTCTGTGTGTGTAGGGTTGTTTGGTTGCTGAAAATTGCTGCATATTGCCCTATATCTCTTACCATTTTAATTCAGGCCAAGTTTGGTATAGCATTGATATATTATATAATTTATAACAGATATTTGAAATCTGAAAGTTCAATGCTTGTTATGGACAATGAAGCTGTGTAACATGGTTTCCAAGGTTGTCTATCAGAAGTCAGTAATAGGCTGTCCATTGACATCTGGGAAAGATCAATACTGTGGCTCATTGCAGTGTTGCAAAAATGGGGGATGAAAAATCTTGCTTATTGATATCCTTGCTAATAGGTTCTGTTAAAACTGACATTAATTTTAATAAAGAATTTTTCAGGAATGGGCTGTGAAGTTCGGCAATTGAGAGACATTTCAAATAAGTTAATTTTCTTTCTGATGAGTTGATTTTTAATTAATGAGAGACACTATAAAGGATCTTTATCCAGAGAAACACTGCAAATTTGTATATCAAGTACTTTGAATCAATTTGGAAAGTACAAGGCAGCACAGACCAATTCAATCAATTGTTGAATGGTGACTCAATACACTGGTGATTTGATAGATCTAATCTAACTGGGGCTACATCTACACTACTTTACAACACTTAGTGTATTTGTAAACTTTGTAACACTTGTGATATTTATATGATAATCTGAAAGATACTCATTTGAGATATATATTATATTGTCGTACTTTCTTAAGATTCTGGAATACGTTACCAGATTCTTTCCTTCTTCGTTGCTAGTGCTACATCTACACTGCCATTATAATGCAGATTTAACTGCATTATATTGCCAGTGTAGACCAGACATGGGCAAACTTTCTAACTTGGGGGCTGCATGGTGGGCCAGAGCGGGGTGGGTGGGCCAGAAGGGAGGGGATTCTCCTCAGGTTCCCTCCCTGCCCTTTCCCCACTTCCTCTTCTCTTTCAGAGACAGAAAGTGAAGGAAAGACAGAAAACGTTTAGATTCCAAAAGGAATAGATTTGGTCAGGATGAGATGTTGGATGGGAGAGAAAAATATGGGGCCCATTAGACCCCATATTGCCTACTTCTGATATAAGATCCTAGAGCTGGAAGAGCCCCCCCAAGGGCCATCCAGTTCAATCCCCTGCCATGCAAGAAGCACTCCCGATAGACAGCCTCTGCAGAGAAGCCTCCAGAGAAGTTGACCACCACACTCTGAGGCAGCTTATGCCACTCTCCAACAGCTCTTACTCTCAGGAAGTTCTTCGTAATCTTTTAGTCAAATCTCATTTGAAATTATTGTTTCCTTGTGCTCTAGAGCAGCAGAAAGTCGGGTTTCCCCCTTTCTCCTCCTCAATGGGAAACCCTTTTAAATCTTGAAACATGGTTCTCATGTTCCCTCTCTATCTTCTCTTCTTCCAGCTAAGCATTCACCAGGAGGAAAGGAGGAAAAAAGAAATGGAGGGAGGGAGGAAAAGAAGAATGGAATGAAGGGTGGAAGGGCAGCAGGGAATGGAGGGAAGGGAAGGAGGAAAGAGAGAAGGAAGGAAAGACAAAAGGGAAGCAAAGAGAAAGAGAGGGAAAGAGGGAGGAAAGAGAGAATGAAAGAAGGGCAAAAGGGTGGAAGGGAAGAAATGAAGGAGGAAGAAAGAGGGAGGGAGGGAAGGAGGAAGGAAAGAGAGAAGCAAGCAAGCAAGGATAGGATGGTGAGCGAGAGGAGGGCCTGAGAAAAGAGTCCAAGGGGCTGCACCTGGCCCCCGGGTCTGGGTTTGCCCATGCCTGGTGTAGACTCATATAACCCAGTTAAACTGCATTATATGTGTCTATACTGACCATACAATGCAGGTCATTCTGCATTATAATGACAGTGTAGATGAGGCCTGATATTCATGATATCATGCATGCTAGTATACTGGTTTATTTGCCTATCAAGTTAATTATTGTTGCTTGTCAATGCCACATCAATACAAAGTGGGAAATAGAAAAATTACATGACAACATTCTAGCCATAAAGCAGCCCTATTAGAACAGAAAGGATTTCTTCCTCTGCCCAATAATTACAACCAAGCCAGAGTACTTTAATGTGGAGCTTAAACATTTAATGATGGTTCACAGACAATTGGTTCTGCAGTAAGGGAGGATTTGGCTTCTTGTATCATTGTCTGCAGTGCTACGAAGAAATACATTTTTTGTAAGAGAACAGTTGCACCTCACAGCATTTTGTAAGAAAGTGTGCACTAGATGTCTCACAAACCTGATTAAGATACCTTTAAACTGAGTTACATAAGGGAGGGTGATTATATTCAATAGAGTAGAGGGACATCAAGTACTGGGGACAATAGCTTCAATGATACAGGAGATGCTGTACAAGAGCCTAAAACATTAACAAAAACAACAAGGAGAGAATGAGCCATGGTATGAGATGACTCTATACTAATGGTCTTAGATGGCTTTACACTAATATATAAACCATGCTTAACACAGGAAGAACAATATGATTGTCTTTAAATAGATTTTAATTTTTTATTTTAAAATTGTAATACACCCCCAATACACATAACAAACATATACACATGCACATACATAGACAACCTGCCACCCACAATACAATTACTCTTCAGCCCACCCCCAGTGCAACCCATCACCTTGGCTCCTGACACTGATCTATGAAAAGTTTATGTATAGTTTTATATAACCCTCTATACTTCTAGATCAATAAATTCCTCTTATTTTTATTTCTTAAATTCTCCTGTCAGGTATACTAAGAGCAATATGATCTGATAGGCACCACAGAAATCAGGTTGCATGGGCTTCATGAATAGAATATAATAAAGGAAGGGTATAACTGAGATCTCACCTGAACATTACATTTAAAAAGCTCTTTACCAAAAGAACAATGGAATATACTGTCTTGAAGAATAGTGAACTCCTTTAGACAGAAGTTGGATGGGCATCTTTAAGTAGCACTGTGTTTGTATATTTCTGCTTGGTGCAGGTTTGGGCTGCATTGTGCTTGCAGCCCACTCCAACTCTAAAATTTTGTGATTCTGATTCTATAAGACTTCAGCTGATGTTATTGCAATAACTCAAATATAAGTGGGATACAAAGCATCCTATAACTGCTTTGCTATGGATGGCTTCAGCATGTCAGTGTTGTTTATTCATTCAGTTGTTTCCAACTCCTCATGACCTCATGGACCAGTCCACGCCAGAGATCCCTGTCAGCTTTTGCCACCCCCAGCTCCTTCAAGGTCAAGCAGTCAGTTCAAGGATAACATCCATCCATCTTGCCCATGATCGGTCTCTCTTCCTTTTTCCTTCAATTTTCCCCAGCATCATTATCTTCTCCAAGCTTTTCTGTCTTCTCATTATGTGGCCAGAGTAATTCATCTTTGTCTCTAATATCCTTCCCTCAAATGAGCAGTTGGGCATTATTTCCTGGAGAATGACAGGTTTGATCTTCTTGTGGTCCAAGACACTCAGAATTTTCCTCCAACAGCACTGTTCAGCCTTCCTTATGTTCCAGCTCTCACATCCATAGGTTACTATGGAGAATATCATTGCTTTAATTATGTGGATCTTCATATGCATGCCATCATGCCAACAAAATTTCCAGGCTCTGCTTCTTGCAGATGGGTAGAGGATTGGAATATTAATAATAAGTTTGGAAAGTCCTGGTGTGAAAAATTGACAGACCTAATGGAAAATTAAGGTAAATTAACAAAATGAAGATGACATCATTATTTCCGGATGCACTTTAACATAATTCTTTCTTTATTTTAAAAAAATTGCATGCCTGTTTATCATTCTATATATTGTTTATTTTATATTGATCAAAAGAATGCCACATTTAACTATTATGTTTACCAGCCATATACACACCCACATTTTAAAAGAATTTTTCATTTTTTTTTTACAAAAATGCACTGTATCACTTTTGAAATTATAATTTGTTCACATTCTAGCACAGAGGACTTGTTTTCCTTTAGCAGTGAGATCCAGTTGCAATGGAACAGGAATATGGTTCACATTTTAAATTATTATTCACCTTTTCATCTTCCAATACCTTTCAGAACAAAGAGAGCTCTTGCTTCAAGATATTTACTTTGATTGGGGATGTTAGCATATTTTTATGATTTATTCCATGTCCCTTGGAAGGCAGGCAAGCTTCACATAGTGATCAGTTTGTGCGTGTTGAAAGAGCATTCACATGCTGGGAGCTTGGAAAACACATTTATTGAAATTAAGATTTCAAAACACCCCTTTTCCCTCTCCCTAGCCATTTTCATCTATGAAATGTCAGCTGCTGCTCAAGTTGTTATTTTTAAAATCCCTGGTTTAACATGATGCAAAGCAGGGTAAAATACAGACCCAGTTAATACTATGTTCATACATGTATTTAAAGCTAAATCAACATCCAGGTAATCACTATGACAATGCTAAATTTGTGATATGTGGCACCATGGAAACTTAAATTGAGACACAATAACTACGCACACCTTAAGGTGATTTGATGTTAGCTGTCAATATGAATCTTCCTAAAACAGGACCTATTTTGCCATGTAATGTAATTTGAACAGTGATCAATAAAGGTGGCATATAGACATGTGTATTTGACATAGATGTAACTGTCAGAAAACTGTGGGTCCACTGCAGCTATAAAGTTATAATCCATATATTCAATTCATTCTATTAGATGTTGCTTTGAATACAGCTGGCTGGAATAATATACTTTTTAATAATTGTTGGAAGATACTGTTTGTATTGAATTGTTACTTTGAAATGTTGGTCAGTAACATTTGTATGTGATAGGGGTTGATAAGAGAATGAGATGCTGGAATGTGGAGAGCTAGGTTTCCACAGCAATGGGACAATCCGACCCTCTAGGCTTCAGCTGCAGAGGTAGCCAAAAAGAAAAGATAATGCATGTTGAAAACTGAGAAAAACAATGACGTCATTGAGAATCTCACACATGCTCAGTGAGACGAGGAAGGTGGAGTTAGAGTAGGGACAAAAGCTGAGGGTGGAGCCAGGGGTGGAAAAGATGTGGAACTGGGAGGAGCATGGAGAGGGGTGAAGAAATGTTAGTGTGGAATGTGTGACCAAGAGAAACTTATATATAAGGGCGCCCATCTTGGAAATGGGTGTGGCATTCTGACGTTTACAGAGCCCACCATGTCTTGCTTCTGCAGAAATAAAGCTTCAATGTTATAATCTCCTCGTTTCTGCTCTCATTTGGGAAGCAAGGCCAGAAAGATATTTAAAGGAAGGTCTGTCTTAATAGCATGATGGTTTCATCTATAATTAACACTATATGAAAATACATTCAAAGTAAGCTTATATTGCTTATATACAACCACATTGCAGGCAGTCCATTTCCATGCACTTTTGAAACAGGGTATCATGGAGGCCATTACATGATGTTGGGACAGTTCCAGTGGGATTCCATGGGATTCCACAGGTGTTACCTGACTCCAAACTGAGAAAAAGAGAAAAAGAGGAAAGATGGAGAAAGGATGTGGGATTGCTGACCATCCCAGAAGATGGATCTCAGCGGTAGGGAACGAAGTAAGACAGTTTCCTCCACTTTCCCCCCACTCATTCGATAGGTCACTTTAGCAGGAACAGCTTATTAAAATGGATTTTAGGATTTTATCCACAGTTCCTCTTCATATCAAATATACCTTCCTTAAGAAAGCTTTGGCCCTAAAATCACCTGAGATTCTGTTTAGTGTGCCAGTCTTTTCCCCAGAGGCCTATATGCTTTGTGTCAAATTTTGAAAGCATCAGTTTATCAGAGAATCTATCAGACTCTTCCCTAAACAGGCATTTAGGCAACAAGCTTCTCTGAAGTGTATCTAGGGAGGATATATACTCTCCTATAAATATCTTGTATTTGAGCTTTAGCTACTTTCCACCCAACCACCTGCCCTTTAACTTGTCTATAAATGTACTTCTTTGCTTTTTTGGTCAGATCCAGTTTTGGAAGGCTACACCCCCCCCCCACCCCACCGCCCTTTGCAGGAAGGTTGAGACCTGCAATTCCGATTCCCCCCGCCCCCCCCAAATTCTGAACTTTCAGAAACTTTCAGAAACTTCAGAAACTTCAGAATAGCATCGTTGATGGCAGACACGCATGCACAGTTGGAAAAATACAGCATTGGCACTGGGGAAACTTCAGGGGCACTTCCACTCCTGACTGAGGGGCTCTTACACTCCAGGTCTGCCTCGGCTATCAATGCGGAGGAGGAGGTTATACATGGCCTGGTCATCTCCTCCTCCTGCCATGTAATTCAGATTATCAAAGTACAGGAAAAGGTTTCCCCCTGACATTCAGTCTAGTCCTGAAAACTGCATTGCATGTGTCTACTGCATTATATGGTCAGTGGAGACTCAAGGAAGGCAGCTAAACTGCATGATAGAAATCTTCATCACTGAGTATATACATGATGCAGTTTCAAGATGCATTACATGGCAATGTATATGGGGCCAGAGAGCAGATCAGGTATTCCTTCCAGGTGTTTTGGACTTCAACTCCCACCATTTCCAACATCCTCAGGCCCTTTCCTTTTTCCCCTCAGCCACTTAAGAGTAGGAAGAGGAGGAAAAGAGTAGGAAGAAAGAGAGGAGAACGGAGAGAAAGAGAAGGAAAAAAGGAGGAAGACAAAAAGAAGAGAAAAAGAGAAAGGAAGAGAGAAAGAGGTGGAATGAATAGGAAAAGGAAACAGGGAAAGAAGAGAGAGAAGGAAGGAGGAGAGAAAGAAGGAGAGGAGAACTGAGAGAGAGAAGGGAAGAAAGGAGAGAGGGAGAAAGGAGGAGGGGAGAAAGATGAGAGAAGGAGAGGAAAGAAAAAGAGAAAGAAGGAGAGAAAGAAGGAGAGAAGAGGAGAAAGGATGAGAGAAAGAAGGAGAAGAGAATGGAAAGAAAAATAAAGGGAAGATAGGAGAAAGAAGGTGAGAAGAGGAGAATGGAAGAAAGAGGGGGAAAGATGTTAAAAGAAGAGGAGAAAGAAGGAGAGGAAGAATGGAGAGAAATAGAAGGAAAGAAAGGAGGGAGAGAGGGAGGGAGGGAGGAAGAAGGAGAGTAGAGAATGGAGGGGAGAAAGAGACGGAAAGAATATGAGAAAGGAGGCAGAAAAAGAAAGGAGAAGAGGAGGAAGAAGGAGAGAAGTTTGCCTATGCCTAGTGTAGATGCAACCTCTTTCTCTGAGAGAGACCATGGGAGAAACCCATGGGGAGACCTTTGGCTGAGTCACACTCTCTTAGCTCCAGAGGAAGGCAAAAGTTAACCCCTCCCTGGACAAACCCAGCTGAGAAAACCCCCTGAAAGGAGGCGGGCAGGACTTAAAGGCGCAGAACAAATTCCCAAGTCCTTCTTTCCCCACCTCAGCCCATTCTTCTCCCATTTTCTAGACCACCAGCCAGGGCTAGCCCTAGATATTTTTCAAGTGTAAGCAAACAGAAGTACAGCATTAGACACAGGGCGAAAGCGAGAGGTACGCTGAGTCAAGGTGAGACTCGGCATACCTCTGACCTGCGTCCTATCCCAAGGCACACTGGTGACAGGCTTCCAACTTCCTCCCCTACCTCTCTGGTGTTAGTGAATGCGCGATCAGCTAGGAACAAAACTGCAACTATTAGGGACTTTATCGAAGACCATCAAGTCGACCTCTGTTGCGTCACTGAGACCTGGCTCCAAGATGGTGACGAGAACTGCCTGCAGGAGCTAGTGCCCGCTGATTATGCCGTTACGCACCAGAACAGGAACGGGAGGTGGGGGGGTGGGGGTGGCTATTCTCGCTCGTGACCTGTTACATCTTAGAGCGGTCCCTGCTCTGGAGACAGACGGGATTGAAAGTGTCGGTTTGATGTGGGCAGCCCGGAGGGCATAGTCTTCTTACTGGTGTACCGTGCACCCAGCGCCGGCGAGGAGTCTATCCCTGCTGCTGGAGACTGTGGCGGAGTGGGCATTGAGGTTCCCTAGACTTGTGGTGCTGGGGGACTTCAATGTCCACGCCGACACAGCTTCCTCTCCATCTGCAGCAGGGGACCTAGTGTTGACCATGGCGGTGCTAGGCCTCTCCCTGTCTAAATCGGGGCCCACACATCGAGTCGGTCACACCCTCAATCTGATCTTCTCTGCTGGTGTCCAAGTGGCCGTCACCTCTGTAATACAGGTGCCATGGTTGGACCACTGTGCTCTAAGAGTCTGGGTCGAGTTGCCACCACCCCCCGGCAAGGGTGCCGAACCAATTTGGGTTCGCCCGAAGGGACTTATGGAACCAACTAGGTTCCTGAATGCCCTGAGGGATTTGGAGCCTGTCAGCGTCTCGCTCGATGAGCTAGTCACCAGCTGGAACTGTAAGTTGTCCACTGCTCTTGATGAGATTGCCCCTAAGCGCCCTCTCCAACCCTGCAAATGTCACTCGCCGTGGTTCTCAGAAGATCTAAGGGCCTTGAAGCGGGAGAAGAGACGGCTAGAGCGCATGTGGAAGAAGCTCCGTGACGGACCCTCGGAATCAGCTTATAAGCTCTTTCTGGAGGCTTATGAGCATGCTACCAAGGAGGCGAAAAAATTGTACTATGCCTCCTTGATAGCGTCTGCAGACTCACGCCCGGCACAATTGTTCAGGATAATTCGGCAACTGACGATGGTCCCTACCATCCCAAATAACGGTGATCGGGCCCTTACTGCCGAGGTTTTTCAGAGTCACTTTGCAGACAAGATTGCGGTGCTCCGCCGGGACCTCCCTGCCAGAGTTGATACAGTACAGGAACTTGAGACTCCGTCGACCCCCGCCGGATTCACCGTTGACCGGTTCCGACCACTGGACGCAGAGGATGTTGACAGGATTGTTGCAGCTCTTAGACCTATCACCTGCTCCCTCGACCCGTGCCCCTCCACACTAATTCGATCTTGCGTGGAGGGGTTACGTGGCCTCTGTTGAATATAGTCAACTGCTCCCTTGAGCAAGGAGCTTTTCCAGAGGAGTTAAAAGAGGCGGTGGTAACTCCATTGCTGAAAAAGCCAGGGTTAGATCCCGTGGCTCCCTCCAATTACCGCCCAGTGTCCAATTTACCATACTTGGGCAAGGTAATTACCCAAGAGGGCAGCAATGGAGCAGCTGCAGACATTCCTGGATGAGGCATCCTGGCTAGACCCCTTCCAGTCCGGCTTCCGTTCCGGGCATGGGACGGAGACCGTCCTGGTCTCCATCACAGACCTACTCCGTTGCCAGTTGGACCGAGGCGGATCAGCGCTGCTCGTGTTATTGGACCTCACGGCAGCGTTTGATACTGTCGATTACCAACTTTTGACACACCGCCTGGCGGTGGCGGGTGAAGGGACAGCCCTCAATTGGTTGTCCTCCTTCCTCCAAAACCGCCTGCAGCGAGTGAAGTGGGGAGGGGTGGTCTCCGAGGGCTCCCCCTTACATTGTGGTGTCCCTCAGGGGGCCATTCTCTCCCCGCTGTTATTTAACATCTACCTGCGACCACTCACCCAGCTGGTGCAGAGTTTCGGGCTGGAATGCCATCAGTACGCTGATGACACCCAGCTCGTTCTGAGGGTGGACCCCGGGGCGGACTCCGTACCCGATAATTTCCAACTCTGCCTAGAAGCCGTAATTGGATGGCTGTGAGCCAGTAAGTTGAAGGTGAACCCGGCGAAGATGGAGATCTTGTGGCTGGGCCGCCCGGGGGGGGGGGGGAGATCCAGCTTCCGCCATTCGACGGCGTGGCACTATGCCCACAGCCCATTGTTAAGAGCCTTGGGGTCCGGCTGGACTCCCAACTGTCTATGGAGGCGCAAATTGCTTGCGCCTGCAAGGCAGCTTTCTACCACCTGCGGCAAGCGAAGCGCCTGGCTCCCTATCTCTCCCGTTGCGACCTGGCCACGGTCATCTCGAGGCTCAATTACTGTAATGCGCTGTACATTGGCCTACCTTTGTCGGTGATCCGGAAACTTAAACTGGTGCAGAACGCGGCAGCTTGCCTGCTGCTGGGAGCCTCCAGGTCATCCCACATAACTCCCATCCTGCGCGAGCTGCACTGGTTGCCAGTTGAATTCCGGGTCTCCTTCAAGGTGTTTGTCCTGAATTTCAAGGCCTTACATGGCTTGGTGCCAGTGTACTTGAGGGAGCAGCTTACCCCATACGTACCCAGAAGATCACTGCGTTTGGAGGGCCTCAATATGCTTGAAATTCCAAGACTGAAAACCTGCAGGCTGTCCAGCACACGGCAAAGGGCGTTCTCCGTGGCAGCCCCAGTGTTATGGAATTCGCTGCCAGCCGAGACACGAGCCTTGCGGGACCTGATGGCATTCCGCAGGTCATGTAAGACCTGGCTATTCAAGCAGGCATTTGGCCCGACCACCATCTGAATGGCCTACTCCTTAGCTGTGCTGCTGCTATTATTGACCCTGCTGTTTTAACTATTGTATAACCGACCATGGTTGTCATGGTATTTTAAAGTGCTTAGTATGTTTTTAGTATGTTTTTAGTGTCTGCGCGCCAGTGATGAAGCGAAGCCAGGTCTGAACTCAGAAAGTTCTTTTATTGATTAAGTGAGCAAAGTAAAGCATTTCTCACATAGAGCAATACAGCAGCCGGCATCTCACAGAGGAATCAGCATGGTGACTGACTCAAGCAGCTCAGCGTCTTCCTTATCAGTATGTTTACACATCTGAAGGTCAAAACAGTGCTGGACACCACTTGTGCTGTTTTAACTCTATAAATGCCTGGTTACACAACACAGCATCTTATACAATGGTTGAATTGCAGGAACATTTGAAAATCACACTCTGACAATCCCCCTTTTGAATTTCAAATCTTTCTGTCTATTCACAAAGACTAAATACAATCAATCCTAAACATACTCATTCTACATGTAATACTCTCAGTTGTTCTCTAAAACATTCATGTTTAGTAGTTGGTAATGCTTTTGTTAATACATCAGCCACATTAGCTTCAGATGGACAATACTCTAACACTATTACCCCCTCTTCAATCAATTGTTTCACAGCATGATATTTCACTCCAATATACTTAGTTCTGTTTCTTAGGTTTTCAACCTCTGTCATGGCAATACACGCTTGTGAGTCTTCTTTTACTCTGATTGGAGTTTCACACTGTTCTCCTAAATCATACATAAGTTGTTGCAACCATTGTAGTTCACTGACCGTCTCCGATAAAGCTGAATATTCTGATTCTGTCGTACTCCTAGCTACACAATTCTGTTTCCGTGATCGCCGTATTATCATGCTTCCAGCAATCTTAACAACTACCCCTGTCACAGACTTACATTCTTGTTCTGTGGCAAACGAACTGTCTGCAAAGCAGTCAATGTTTTCTTCACTCCCTCCAAAGATTAAACAGTGGTCAATGGTGCCTTTCAAATATATCACTACCCTTTTTAAGGCGACCCAATCTATATCCCTGGGTTTTGCTACCCTTCTACTGAGATAACTCACAGCATAACTGATATCAGGCCTTGTATGATTCGAAATGTACATCAAACTTCCTATTATGGAATGATATAAGTCAGGTCTTTCAAATACTTTGTCAGAATCCTGATTCACATAATCAACGATCATTGGAGTAGATAGTCTTTGCATCGGTGAGTCCACAAGTCTCAATCAATTGTTCAATTTTCTTTCTTTGAATCAAACAGATCTTACCATTTTAGCATTTGCATACCTCTAAACCAACATAGTTTTGTAAAGGGCCTAAATCTTTTATTTTGAATCTCTTTTCCAATTCTTGCTGCACGTTGGTAATTCTATTTATGTCTTTTGCCATACAACACAAATCATCAACATATAAGAGCAGACCTACCCACTCATCCCCAACACCTCTGGTATAAACACATGCGTCAGCAATACTTCTTTTGAACCCGAGCTTACTGAGTTGTTCATGTACACAAAGGTTCCAGCATCTCGCCAACTGCTTTAATCCATAAATCGCTTTCTTTAGAAAATAAACCTGACCCCCAGCCTTAAACCCAGGTGCTTGCTCCATGTAGATCTCTTCATCTAATTTCGCATTTAAGTACGCAGTTTCGAAGTCAAAATGCCTGATCTCTAATTGCCTTTTTGCTGCCAAAGTCAGCATCAACCTTAGACTTTCTGGCCTAGCAGTGGGGGCAAAAGTTTTGTCATAATTCTCGAACCTGGTTTGAGTGAACCCCTTGCAACTAGTCTAGCCTTATATTTGGTGTTGCCATCTGGGAGCTGTTTTCTCTTATACACCCACTTGCAGCCTACCACTCTTTGGTTCTTGGGTCTATCTACAATCTCAAACACCTGTTGTTGAATCATAGAAGTAAACTCAGTGTCCATTGCAGCCAACCACTCCTCTGCATCTGGACTTTCTACTACTTGACCAAAATTCTCAGGTTCATTTTTCTGTACAATGGTTCCTTCTACTTGATAGCTCACAGGTTTTCCATATCTGTCTGGTGGCTTTCTGACTCTTTTGCTTCTTCTCAACACAATATTTTCACTACTACTAGCTTCTTCCTCACTGGATTCACTTCTTATCTTCTTCAACCTTTTTCTATCTCTAAGCCTAGAGCGTGGCGAAGGTACATTAGGAACCTCTTCACTGTCTGACAGTGAACTTTCTTCTGATTCAACACTTATGTCAACCCCCTCGGTTTCTGCATCATCCTGCCTGAATTGTACAAATACTTCCTTATTACAGTGGATTCTCTCCCAGCCACTATGCTGCTCAAAGTTGGCACTTCTAGAAAGTACCACCTTGCCCCCTCCCATCTGAAAATGGTACTTATTACCTGAGTACCCAACAAAGCGTAGTTTTCTCCATTTATTTTCACCCTTGCGCCTTTGTTGTGCTGGGACTAGAACATATGCGAACTGCCTGAAGATTCGTAAATACTTCAGGTTAAGGGGTCTATTGTACAAAGCAAAGAAAGGTGTTTGTTTTATGGTTGAACACCATACTCTGTTGAGAACATGGTTGGCGGTGCATATGGCTTCTCCCCACAAGTTACTAGGTGCTTGAGCATCCTTTAACATACATTCTTTCATGGTTTGTAATATGCCTATACGTCTTTCTGCGAGGCCATTTTCCGCTGGCGAATACGGATTTGTGGTTTTATGTCGTATGCCAATTTCCTTAAGCCATTCCTGGAATTCATTCCCACAAAATTCCCCTCCTCCATCAGTAACTAAAGTGGATACCTTGAAAGGAAACGCTCTCTCTACCATGTGTACCCACTGTCTGAATGACTTAAAGGCTTCACTTTTGTTTTTGAGATGATACACAAAGCCATATCGAGTAAACCTATCAACTATCACAAAGAAATATCTTGACCCCCCTTCACTCTCTGGGAATGGTCCAGCCAAGTCAGCATGCACTGCCTCAAAAGGCCTACTAACTTTATCCTTGCTTTCTTTTGCAACAGAAAAAGATTTAACTTTTGATTGTTTGCATATAGAACATTCCAAGAAATTCTTACATTTCAACATTTTTAACTCTGGGCAAATATCTGCCAACTTTTCTAATCCACGGAAACTTACATGTCCTAATACTCTGTGGAAATAGTGTGCACATGAGTCATGTAAAGGTTTGTTTAAGTTTCTGTCCATAGTTTCATCATTTCTGGTATCCAAGTTCTCACTAGTTGTTTTCGCCACCATCACCTTGGCCGTGGTTGTTGAAGTTCCATCAATATAGCCTTCCCCATAGTAATTTATAGTTCCATTGGCACTCCTAGGCCACTGCTCCCTTGCTGCAGTACAATGTTTCACCAGGTATGTGGATTCTCCGCATCGAAAACAGCAGCGTGTTTTGACTATCCGTCTTGCAGCCAAGGTCGGGGCTATATGGTAGTTTGCCGCATTCACCTCCAGTCGGAACGATGCCCTCTCTGGTTCGTCCTGTCGCCTCAGCTTCTCTCCAAACTGGCCTCTGCCCATCTTCTTATGTTTAACTGCAGTCATTCTGCACTCCTCCACAGATCTGCACTTCTCAGAAGACCTCGAACCCAAGCCGATTTCAGCACAACCACTGTCAACTCGCACCTGCAGCTTAGTGACAAATGGTATCTTGCAGTCTTCTTTCATGCGTCTGCAAACCAGGATCGTTAACAGTTACTCACAGGATTTTTTCAGCTCTCCTTTCCTCTCCACTCTGCCCCCTTCTTGGGTCAAACACTGGATACACAGGAACAACACAAGACTCAAAACTCCAGAAGATTAGTATGCACTTCCTTCTTAGTGACTCTCGGCCCCCGAGATTACGTCTAGCCACATTGTTTGGCTTTCTGACAGTCACTTTAATGATGAAATGCAGCCTCCTTTATAAAGAACCCAGGCAGAGCTTGCTGTTTGCTTTTACTCACTTTTCATTTATCATCCTCTCACAGGCTTGCTTCACTGGCTTGCATTGGTAAGCTTTGGCTACTCCGGCCATCCATCAATCTCTCACCTCTGCACAGCTTTCCAGGCACTCTCCGGTCAGCATTTTTCTGTTCCGTTACGGGCAGCAGTCCGAACACTAGCGCAGCGGAAGCGTGCTGGGCCCATAACCCTTTTGTCCGCGCGCCAGTGATGAAGCGAAGCCAGGTCTGAACTTAGAAAGTTCTTTTATTGATTAAGTGAGCAAAGTAAAGCATTTCTCACATAGAGCAATACAGCAGCCGGCATCTCACAGAGAAATCAGCATGGTGACTGACTCAAGCAGCTCAGCGTCTTCCTTATCAGTATGTTTACACAGCTGAAGGTCAAAACAGTGCTGGACACCACTTGTGCTGTTTTAACTCTATAAATGCCTGGTTACACAACACAGCATCTTATACAATGGTTGAATTGCAGAAACATTTGAAAATCACACTCTGACATTTAGTTGTTAATTGGTAAGGTTTTATCTTGATGTATTGTATACATGTTGGAAACTGCCCTGAGCCTCGGGGAGGGCAGGTTATTAAGTTGAAATAAATAAATAAATAAATAAATAAATAAATAATATTTTGGCACCCCCCCCCCCCCAACCAATCAACTGGAAGGGAGCGTGTACTGTACACTGCAAACGAGATCACTATGCTGGCTTTTGTATTTGATCATGTGTGTAGGACAGTGTGATGTATCAGGAATCATACGTGCAGGTCCGAATAGGTAGCCTTTTTCAGCTGACCGGTGGTATTTTTGTCAGTGCTCGATTGTTTTTAAGTGCAGGCCAAGGTCTTTAGGCACTGTACCCAGTGTGCTAATCACCACTTGAATCACCTTTGCTGGCTTATGCCAGAGCTTTTGCTGTTCTATCGTTACATCCTCATAACATGTAAGCTATTTATTATTATTATTATTATTATTATTATTATTGGTGTCTTGGTTTTTAGGCCTGTTTCAGGGTTAGTTAGAGCTCTGAGCCAGAAAATGGCATTGGATAGACGGCATCAGCTCTAGTTTCTTAGATATAGAAACTGCTTTTTTGCAGGGGCCAGTATTTATTTCTTATTTATTTAATTACAGTCTTTATATACTGCTTTTCTCAGCCCTGAGAGGGGGGATGGAGACTTAAACTGGTTTACATAGAGGTAATGGCAAAATTCAATGCCTTACATACATAAACCAAATCACAAATCCACACCTTATAACAGTAGATGACATATTAATGTTCTGTATCTCAGACTTATTGCATCGCTCTAGCAAGTCGTAGCAATGAGTTCATTACTTGCGTATATCTGTTCATTGAGAGGAATTTTCACTTCTCTTTTGCCTTTGCAAGCAAGGAACATCTCATTATTATTGCTTTTCATGGTGTTTCTTTCAAAGGTTCATTCAGAAATTAAAGGGGATAATTTAACTAATTAGTTGCTTTGAGTCAGGGGTTTTCTTGTGTAGGGGGCTGGACATTACATATCTTAGATCATTTGGTATCTGAATAAAGACATGGTTATAGAACAAAATATCCTGAAGAATAAAGTTCCATAGCTCTGTGTCTCTCTAGTTTCTGGCAGCAAAAGCCATTAACACATAACATTTTTAACAAGTAATGTAGCAAAATATAATGGATCCTGCCAAGAGATCAGCTTCTGAGAAAGAGCATTTTCTCACCTTTCCCATACTCTTCCATTTAGGCTCATCAAGCTTCAACATTATCATCTTCTGGTGCCAGGGTGGAATGTTTCTCTGTTCCACATATTGAATGAAGTTTGTTATAAGATTGGGTTTAGTTTCTTTGTTCTTTTATATTCATCATACCAAGAATCCCATTTCATATTTAGTGCAATTTCTGTTACTTTGGTCTTAAAGGTCTACTTCATGATGTTGGTTCTTTTGGTATGTATTAGAATTAGATGACTACTTACTGATCTTGTGTTGTTTAACCTGCATATGCTTTCCCAAAATTCACTAACAATGTAAATATATCTACTTCCTTACAGAAATTGGTCTCTGTAACAAATATTAGAAATACCCTGAATCTAAATGCAAATACATAAATGATTGGTTATTGTTACTGAGAACAGATGGGCATGTGTCTACTGCATTATATGGTCAGTGGAGACTCAAGGAAGGCAGCTAAACTGCATGATAGAAATCTTCATCACTGAGTATATACATAATGCAGTTTCAAGATGCATTACATGGCAATGTATATGGGGCCAGAGAGGTGATCAGGTATTCCTTCCAGGTGTTTTGGACTTCAACTCCCACCATTTCTAACATCCTCAGGCCCTTTCCTTTTTCCCCTCAGCCACTTAAGAGTAGGAAGAGGAGAAAAAGAGTAGGAAGAAAGAGAGGAGTACGGAGAGAAAGAGAAGGAAAAAAGGAGGAAGACAAAAAGAAGAGAAAAAGAGAAAGGAAGAGAGAAAGAGGTGGAATGAAAAGGAAAAGGAAACAGGGAAAGAAGAGAGAGAAGGAAGGAGGAGAGAAAGGAGGAGAGGAGAACTGAGAGAGAGAAGGGAAGAAAGGAGAGAGGGAGAAAGGAGGAGGGGAGAAAGAGGAGAGAAGGAGAGGAAAGAGAAAGAGAAAGAAGGAGAGAAAGAAGGAGAGAAGAGGAGAAAGGATGAGAGAAAGAAGGAGAAGAGAATGGAAAGAAAAAATAAAGGGAAGATAGGAGAAGGAAGGTGAGAAGAGGAGAATGGAAGAAAGAGGGGAAAAGATGTTAAAAGAAGAGGAGAAAGAAGGAGAGGAAGAATGGAGAGAAATAGAAGGAAAGAAAGGAGGGAGAGAGGGAGGGAGGGAGAAAGAAGGAGAGTAGAGTATGGAGGGGAGTGTAGCAACCCAGTTCTCTTTCGTGCCTGGGGGCAGGGGCAGCACCGGGGGTCCCACTTGCATTAGAGCCAGCCGCAGCTGAGGAGGAAATGGAGGAAGGGGTTAACGAGTTAGCTGGGCCTTCCTCTCCCACAGAGAGCCTGCCTTGGGATGAGGGATGGCCTGACGGATACGATAACTGGGAAGGTCAGACTGATCCAGAAAGTGTTGACAGTTATGATTGTTATGAGAAACCAGGGGGGTACGGGTCACAAGAAAGAATTTGGGAAAACATGGGCGATGAGGCCATGGAAGCTGAAAGGGAGTTCGACTCTCATGAAGACAGTGAGCCAGGTGCTGGGAGGCAAGGACGGAGCTTTGATAGGAGACGGAGCATTGAGTCCAGCAGGAGGGATTGGCACCGCAGCCTAGAGCGTCAGAGAAGCGCTAGATCCCGTAGCACAGATTACCGCAGAAGCCTAGAGCGTCGGGAGCCTCGCCAAGGGGTTTACGTATAGGATCCGTGGGAAAGGATCCTCAGTAGCTCGGCCACTTCTAATCTAAGCGAAGTGAAGTGAGCGAAGGACCACAGAGCCAAGTTGCCACCTCGTGCCTTGCCAAGACGTTTCTTGGGCCCTGTTTGAACTTTGCTTTGTTCCTTGATCCGCCTTGTTTATGGAGCCTTGCCAAACATTTTGCCAAGACCTTTGCCTTTGATTTTTACTACGGACTCTTTACTTTTGGACTGAACTTTTCAATATTTTGATGGACAATTACCTTTTCATCTGTTCTTTATTATTCAATAAATAGTTAGCTGACTACCGTCTCTGTGTGTGAGATTAAGGGACCGGCCGAGTCCTTGCATCGTGACAGTTGGCCGAACTACTCCACAAACCCCTTTTCACATCACGGGACGCCCTAGGAAATGTGGCCGGCGGGCCGGCGCAATGGCCCAATTAACCGATGCTCAAGTTGCAGCGCTGCAGCAGGAACTGGGAGAACTACGGGTCAGGGCTGGCCGGCACCCTTCTGTGTCTACCCCGGCTCGGTTCGGGGGCAACCCGGCTCAAGTCAACGTGTTCATTGGACAATGTGAAATGTACCTGGAACTTCGGCCCACTGAGTTCGCCACTGAACGAGCCAAGGTGGGCTTCGTCTATACGCTACTGGAAGGCACAGCGGCGGCATAGGCGACCACGCAGATCAAGGCTGCATTCCCACAAGTGGCCACGTTGGCGGCATTCCTGGAGGTTATCAAGACCACTTGGGGAGACCCAGTGAATACCGAGTTGGCGGAAAGGGAGCTCGATCAGTTGTCGATGAGGGACATGCCTCTGTCTCAGTACATCTCCTGATTCCGTGTGCTGGCCACCCAAGTAGACTGGAACCCCGCCGCCCTGCGTTACCAGTACATGAAAGGCCTGTCACCGGAGATGCAGCAGGAAATCCTGCGAGGGGCCACTCGGCTGCAGACCTGGAGGAGGCAATCACCGTGAGCATACGGGTGGAGGCTGGAATGCAGACCCGGAAGCGATGGGACAAAGGGTCCGGGGAGCGACCGGGGGTGCGTAAGGAAACGGGAGCCAGCCAGTTCTCGTTTCGGCAGTTCGCACCGGCTCCCCAGCCTTTCGATGAACCGGAACCCATGCAGCTTGGGCATGTGAGGCCAAAAGTAGACGCTGCCGAGAAAGCCCAGCGCCAGCGTTTGAATTTGTGTTGGTACTGTGGGGGAGCTGGACACTTTTCTAGAGAATGCCCCCAGAAGCCACGCGGCAAGACTCCCCGGGCCTCTGCTGCGTTCGAGGGGCCCCAGGGGGCTGAAGAAGCTATCCAGACGGCGGGGGAAGGGGTCGGCCGAGTTTAAGAGGGTTCGCTAACTCGGCCGCAGTCACCGACCTCCCCCCAGAACCCCAGACTGGACAATTGTTCCTGGTGATGGTCTCCCTCTGGTCGCAAGAGAAGGGGCTGATGATGGTACACGCCATGATCGACTCGGGGGCCACCAACAATTTCATCGATGCAGACTATGCCAAGTCTGCCGGATTACAGTTTCATGATCTCAAAGAGCCCAAGGGCATACAGACCATTGATGGGAGAACCCTGAAAGCAGGGGCTGTGACTCAATACACTGCCCCTACCAAGATGTGGACAAGCTCCCAAAAAGAGGACATTTCCTTCCTTGTAACCAAATTGTCGGACTTCCCGGTGATTCTGGGAATCGTCTGGCTGACTCTTCATGATCCGCAGATCTCATGGGCCAAGAGACAGTTGCTGTTTTCCTCTGAACATTACCAGGGACATTGAATGACGGCCCGGGCTTGTCAGGCCCAAGAGGTGGAACAAGCCGCCACACTGCCCAAGAAGTACACAGGGTTTTGGGATGTGTTTAGCGAGAAGGAGGCGGAACGTTTACCCCCCCCCCCCACCGACCCTACGATTGTGCCATTGAGTTGGAGCCCGGAGCCCCGATCCCCCGTGGAAGACTCTACCCTCTCTCGGACCCGGAGCAGCAGGCTCTCCAAGAGTTTTTGGATGAGAATCTACGAAAGGGATTTATCCGGCCTTCTCAGTCCCCGGCCGGGGCGCCAATCCTGTTTGTCAAAAAGAAATCGGGGGAGCTGCGGCTTTGTAATGACTATCGGGAGCTCAACAAGATCATGATTCGGAACCGCTACCCCCTGCCACTGATCCCTGAACTGTTAGAACGGATGCGGGGCGCCAAGGTCTTCACCAAATTAGACCTCTGGGGTGCTTATAATCTGGTGCGGATTCGCCAAGGCGACGAATGGAAGACCGCATTCCAGACCAAGTGGGGAAGTTTCGAATACAGAGTTATGGGATTCGGTTTGTGCAATGCTCCTGCCTGTTTCCAACATTTCATGAATGACATTTTTCGGGACCTGCTAGATCGCTATCTGGCAGTGTATTTGGATGACCTGCTGATTTTTTCTCCTGACCAGGCGACCCACGACCGCCATGTAAAGGAAGTGCTCCAGAGACTGAGAGACCACGGTCTCTATGCGAAGCTGGAGAAATGCGCGTTTGATCTCCGCGAGGTGGATTTCCTGGGCTACCGCATCTCTCCCACGGGCATAGCCATGGATGACACTAAGGTTCAAGCTGTGGCAGACTGGGTGGCCCCTGCCAGCAAAAAAGACATTCAAAGATTCCTGGGCTTTGCAAACTACTACAGAAAGTTCATTCCTGACTTCACCAAGTGGGCTGACCCCATCACGCAGTGTTTGCGAGGAAAGGTGTCGTTCCGGTGGACACCGGAGGCGGACGTGGGTTTCCGGAAGTTGAAGCAGCTGTTCACCACACAGCCGCTTCTGCAGCATCCCAACCCCCGTACCCCTTTCATCGTGCAAGCTGATGCCTCAGATGTAGTGGTGGGAGCGATCCTGCTACAGCCGCAGGGGACAGACTTATTGCCCTGTGCCTACTACTCCCGACACCTGACGACGCCGGAAAAGAACTATACCATTTGGGAGAAGGAGCTCCTGGCCATTAAAGTAGCTTTTGAAGTTTGGAGACATCTGCTTGAAGGGGCCAAATTTCAGGTGGAAGTTCACACCGACCACCGGAACTTGGAGCACTTGAAGACTCAGCGCAAATTGAACCAGAGGCAACAGAGGTCCCTGTTCTTTGAGAGATTCAATTTCCGCATTCACTATGTGACCCCCAAGCAGACCAAACAAGCTGATGCGTTGTCTCGAAAGCCAGAGTATGTCAGCCGAGGAGAAGGGCTTCCCGAGGCATGGCTGTTAAAAGCGGAAAACTTTGCCCCCGGTGGGCAACCCAGTCCCGGGGGACAAGAGACCTCTGAGCGACCGGATTCAAGCCCGACAAAAGGGAGACCCTTGGGTGCAAGAACAGTTCACCAAGGGGGTGCAATCCCCTTTCCAAGTAAAGAATGGGGTGCTCTACCACCGTGAGTGTGTTTATGTTTCCCCCGGGCCCGAGAGGGAGGACATTCTCAGACTTTGTCATGATAGCCGGGCCGCGGGACACTTTGGACTGTTCAAAACTCTACAGTTGGTGCTGCGGGATTTCTGGTGGCTCAAAGTGCGGAGGGATGTGGAGGCCTACGTCAGCTCTTGCCCTGTGTGCCAGCGGGCCAAGAAGCAAGGGGGCAAGCCGGCCGGCTTGCTCCAGCCGCTCCCGACCCCTTCCGCTCCTTGGAAGATGATTTTGGCCGATTTCATCACCGACCTGCCAAAGTCCAAGGGGTTCACCACGATCCTGGTCTTGGTGGACTGCCTCACCAAGATGGGTCACTTCATCCCCTGTGTGGGGTGCCTACTGCTAAAGAGACTGCTGATATGTTTGTGCAACATGTGTTTCGCTTGCATGGACTGCCACAAAGTTTGGTGACGGATCGGGGCACCCAATTCACTTCCCAGTTCTGGTGGGCTGTTCAGAAGTTGCTGGGGATTGAAGCACGGATGTCTACGGCTCATCACCCCCAGACCGACGGGCAAACCGAAAAGGTTAACGCCACGTTGGAACAGTATCTGCGGTGCTATGTGAACTATCAGCAGAACAATTGGGCGTCATTGTTGTTTTTGGCGGAGTTTGCTTACAACATTGCGACGCAAGAATCGATCAAAGAGACTCCTTTCTTTGCCAACTACGGACATAATCCTAGGTTTTACCCTCCAGTAGACCAGTCAGGGGACGTGCCCGCAGCGGAAGATTGGCTACAGGAGCTCACTGCCTTGCAAGAGATGCTGCGCACTCAATTGGACCAGGCTAAAGCAGATTACAAGCGGATGGCTGATCGGCGGCGCCAAGAGGGTCCGGAGAACCAAGTGGGGGACAAAGTCTGGCTGTCTACCAAGAATTTGCCTACGCAGAGACCTAGCCGCAAACTGGATGCGAGATTTTTGGGTCCCTACAAGGTGTTGGAGAGTGTGGGACCTGTTGCCTTCAAACTACAGCTTCCGGTGGACATGAAGATTCACCCGGTCTTTCACCGTTCCCTGTTGCGGCCGGCGAAGGGGGTGCGGCGTGATGTGACGCAGCCGCCACCCCCTCCTGTGATGTGCGATGGGGAGGATGAGTTCGAGGTCCAGGACATCCTGGATGCCCGCATCAGATACCAGAAGCTGGAGTATTTGATTGACTGGAAAGGTTTTGGACCGGAAGAGCACTCTTGGACACTGGCTCGAGATGTTCACGGCCCGGACATTGTTGCCCGTTTTCATCGCAAGTATCCCGACAAGCCCAAGCCTCGCGGGAGGCCTCGGAGGGGCCCTGAGGGGGGGGATAGTGTAGCAACCCAGTTCTCTTTCGTGCCTGGGGGGCAGGGGGCAGCACCGGGGGTCCCACTTGCATTAGAGCCTGCCGCAGCTGAGGAGGAAATGAAGGAAGGGGTTAACGAGTTAGCTGGACCTTCCTCTCCCACAGAGAGCCTGGCTTGGGATGAGGGATGGCCTGACGGATACGATAACTGGGAAGGTCAGACTGATCCAGAAAGTGTTGACAGTGATGATTGTTATGAGAAACCAGGGGGGTACGGGTCACAAGAAAGAATTTGGGAAAACATGGGCGATGAGGCCATGGAAGCTGAAAGGGAGTTCGACTCTCATGAAGACAGTGAGCCAGGTGCTGGGAGGCAAGGACGGAGCTTTGATAGGAGACGGAGCATTGAGTCCAGCAGGAGGGATTGGCACCGCAGCCTAGAGCGTCAGAGAAGCGCTAGATCCCGTAGCACAGATTACCGCAGAAGCCTAGAGCGTCGGGGGCCTCGCCAAGGGGTTTACGTATAGGATCCACGGGAAAGGATCCTCAGTAGCTCGGCCACTTCTAATCTAAGCGAAGTGAAGCGAGCGAAGGACCACAGAGCCAAGTTCCCGGCTCGTGCCTTGCCAAGACGTTTCTTGGGCCCTGTTTGAACTTTGCTTTGTTCCTTGATCCGCCTTGTTTTGCGGAGCCTTGCCAAGCATTTGCCAAGACCTTTGCGTTTGGATTTTACTACGGACTCTTTACTTTTGGACTGAACTTTTCAATATTTTGATGGACAATTACCTTTTCATCTGTTCTTTATTATTCAATAAATAGTTAGCTGACTACCGTCTCTGTGTGTGTGATTAAGGGGCCGACCGAGTCTTTGCATCGTGATAGGGAGAAAGAGACGGAAAGAATATGAGAAAGGAGGCAGAAAAAGAAAGGAGAAGAGGAGGAAGAAGGAGAGAAGTTTGCCTATGCCTAGTGTAGATGCAACCTCTTTCTCTGAGAGAGACCATGGGAGAAACCCATGGGAGACCTTTGGCTGAGTCACACTCTCTTAGCTCCAGAGGAAGGCAAAGTTAACCCTCCCTGGACAAACCCAGCTGAGAAAACCCCTGAAAGGAGGCGGGCAGGACTTAAAGGCACAGAACAAATTCCCAAGTCCTTCTTTCCCCACCTCAGCCCATTCTTCTCCCATTTTCTAGACCACCAGCCAGGGCTAGCCCTAGATATTTTTCAAGTGTAAGCAAACAGAAGTACAGCATTAGACACAGGGCGAAAGCGAGAGGTACGCTGAGTCAAGGTGAGACTCAGCATACCCCTGACCTGCGTCCTATCCCAAGACACACTGGTGACAGGCTTCCAACTTCCTCCCCTACCTCTCTGGTGTTAGTTAATGCGCGATCAGCAAGGAACAAAACTGCAACTATTAGGGACTTTATCGAAGACCATCAAGTCGACCTCTGTTGCGTCACTGAGACCTGGCTCCAAGATGGTGACGAGACCTGCCTGCAGGAGCTAGTGCCCACTGGTTATGCCATTACGCACCAGAACAGGAACGGGAGGCGGGGGGGTGGCTATTCTCGCTCGTGACCTGTTACATCTTAGAGCGGTCCCTGCTCTGGAGACAGACGGGATTGAAAGTGTCGGTTAGATGTGGGGAGCCCCGGAGGGCATAGTCTTCTTACTGGTGTACCGTGCACCCAGCGCGCCGGCGAGAAGTCTATCCCTGCTGCTGGAGACTGTGGCGGAGTGGGCATTGAGGTTCCCTAGACTTGTGGTGCTGGGGGACTTCAATGTCCACGCTGACACAGCCTCCTCTCCATCTGCAGCAGGGGACCTAGTGTCGACCATGGCGGTGCTAGGCCTCTCCCTGTCTAAATCTGGGCCCACACATCGAGCCGGTCACACCCTCAATCTGATCGTCTCTGCTGGTGTCCAAGTGGCCGTCACCTCTGTAATAGAGGTGCCATGGTCGGACCACTGTGCTCTAAGAGTCCGGGTCGAGTTGCCACCACCCCCCGGCAAGGGTGCCGAACAAATTTGGGTTCGCCCGAAGGGACTTATGGAACCAACTAGGTTCCTGAATGCCCTGAGGGATTTGGAGCCTGTCAGCGTCTCGCTCGATGAGCTAGTCACCAGCTGGATCTGTAAGTTGTCTGCTGCTCTTGACGAGATTGCCCCTAAGCGCCCTCTCCAACCCTGCAAATGTCACTCGCCGTGGTTCTCAGAAGATCTAAGGGCCTTGAAGCGGGAGAAGAGACGGCTAGAGCGCATGTGGAAGAAGCTCCGTGACGGACCCTCGGAATCAGCTGATAAGCTCTTTCTGGAGGCTTATGAGCATGCTACCAAGGAGGCGAAAAAATTGTACTATGCCTCCTTGATAGCGTCTGCAGACTCACGCCCGGCACAATTGTTCAGGATAATTCGGCAACTGACTATGGTCCCTACCATCCCAAATAACGATGATCGGGCCCTTACTGCCGAGGTTTTTCAGAGTCACTTTGTAGACAAGATTGCGGTGCTCCGCCGGGACCTCCCTGCCACAGTTGATACAGTACAGGAACTTGAGACTCCGTGGCCCTCCGCCGGATTCACCTTTGACCGGTTCCGACCACTGGACGCAGAGGATGTTGACAGGATTGTTGCAGATCTTAGACCTATCACCTGCTCCCTCGACCCGTGCCCCTCCACGCTAATTCGATCTTGCGTGGAGGGGTTACGTGGCCCTCTGTTGAATATAGTCAACTGCTCCCTTGAGCAAGGAGCTTTTCCAGAGGAGTTAAAAGAGGTGGTGGTAACTCCATTGCTGAAAAAGCCAGGGTTAGATCCTGTGGCTCCCTCCAATTACCGCCCAGTGTCCAATTTACCGTACTTGGGCAAGGTAATTGAGAGGGCAGCAATGGAGCAGCTGCAGACATTCCTGGATGACGCATCCTGGCTAGACCCCTTCCAGTCCGGCTTCCATTCCGGGCATGGGACGGAGACTGTCCTGGTCTCCATCACAGACCTACTCCGTTGCCAGTTGGACCGAGGCGGATCAGCGTTGCTCGTGTTATTGGACCTCACGGCAGCGTTTGATACTGTCGATTACCAACTTTTGACACACCGCCTGGCGGTGGCGGGGGTGAAGGGGACAGCCCTCAATTGGCTGTCCTCCTTCCTCCAAAACCGCCTGCAGCGAGTGAAGTGGGGAGGGGTGGTCTCCGAGGGCACACCCTTACATTGTGGTGTCCCTCAGGGGGCCATTCTCTCCCCGCTGTTATTTAACATCTACATGCGACCACTCGCCCAGCTGGTGCAGAGTTTCGGGCTGGAATGCCATCAGTACGCTGATGACACCCAGCTCATTCTGAGGGTGGACCCCGGGGCAGACTCCGTACCCGATAATTTCCAACTCTGCCTAGAAGCCGTAATTGGATGGCTGTGAGCCAGTAAGTTGAAGGTGAACCCGGCGAAGACGGAGATGTTGTGGCTGGGCCGCCCGGGGGGGGGGGAGATCCAGCTGCCGCCATTCGACAGCGTGGCACTATGCCCACAGCCCATTGTTAAGAGCCTTGGGGTCCGGCTGGACTCCCAACTGTCTATGGAGGCGCAAATTGCTTGCGCCTGCAAGGCAGCTTTCTACCACCTGCGGCAAGTGAAGCGCCTGGCTCTCTATCTCTCCCGTTGCGACCTGGCCATGGTGATCCAAGCCACGGTCATCTCGAGGCTCAATTACTGTAATGCGCTGTACATTGGCCTACCTTTGTCGGTGATCCGGAAACTTAAACTGGTGCAGAACGCGGCAGCTTGTCTGCTGCTGGGAGCCTCCAGGTCATCCCACATAACTCCCATCCTGCGCGAGCTGCACTGGTTGCCAGTTGAATTCCGGGTCTCCTTCAAGGTGTTAGTCATGACTTTCAAGGCCTTACATGGCTTGGTGCCAGTGTACTTGAGGGAGCAGCTTACCCCATATGTACCCAGAAGATCACTGCGTTTGGAGGGCCTCAATATGCTTGAAGTTCCGAGACTGAAAACCTGCAGGCTGTCCAGCACACGGCAAAGGGCGTTCTCCGTGGCAGCCCCAGTGTTATGGAACTCGCTGCCAGCCGAGACACGAGCCTTGCGGGACCTGATTGCGATCCGCAGGTCATGTAAGACCTGGCTATTCAAGCAGGCATTCGGCCAGACCACCATCTGAATGGCCTACTCCTTAGCTGTGCTGCTGCTATTATTGACCCTGCTGTTTTAACTATTGTATAACCCACCATGATTGTCATGGTATTTTAAAGTGCTTAGTATGTTTTTAGTATGTTTTTAGTGTCCGCGCGCCAGTGATGAAGCGAAGCCAGGTCTGAACTTAGAAAGTTCTTTTATTGATTAAGTGAGCAAAGTAAAGCATTTCTCACATAGAGCAATACAGCAGCCGGCATCTCACAGAGGAATCAGCATGGTGACTGACTCAAGCAGCTCAGCGTCTTCCTTATCAGTATGTTTACACAGCTGAAGGTCAAAACAGTGCTGGACACCACTTGTGCTGTTTTAACTCTATAAATGCCTGGTTACACAACACAGCATCTTATACAATGGTTGAATTGCAGAAACATTTGAAAATCACACTCTGACATTTAGTTGTTAATTGGTAAGGTTTTATCTTGATGTATTGTATACATGTTGGAAACTGCCCTGAGCCTCGGGGAGGGAGGGTTATTAAGTTGAAATAAATAAATAAATAAATAATATTTTGGCACCCCCAACCAATCAACTTGAAGGGAGTGTGTACTGTACACTGCAAACGAGATCACTATTCTGGCTTTTGTATTTGATCATGTGTGTAGGACAGTGTGATGTATCAGGGAATCATACGTGCAGGTCCGAATAGGGTAGCCTTTTTCAGCTGACAGGTGGTAATTTTGTCAGTGCTCGATTGTTTTTAAGTGCTGGCCAAGGTCTTTAGGCACTGTACCCGGTGTGCTAATCACCACTTGAATCACCTTTGTTGGCTTATGCCAGAGCTTTTGCTGTTCTATCGTTACATCCTCATAACATGTAAGCTATGTATTATTATTATTATTATTATTATTGGTGTCTTGGTTTTTAGGCCTGTTTCAGGGTTAGTTAGAGCTCTGAGGCAGAAAATGGCATTGGATAGACGGCATCAGCTCTAGTTTCTTAGATATAGAAACTGCTTTTTGCAGGGGCTAGTATTTATTTATTATTTATTTAATTACAGTCTTTATAAACTACTTTTCTCAGCCCTGAGAGTGGGGATGGGGACTCAAAATGGTTTACATAGAGGTAATGGCAAAATTCAATGCCTTACATACATAAACCAAATCACAAATGCACACCTTATAACAGTAGATGACATATTAATGTTCTGTATCTCAGACTTGTTGCATCGCTCTAGCAAGTCGTAGCAATGAGTTCATTACTTGCGTATATCTGTTCATTGAGAGGAATTTTCACTTCCCTTTTGCCTTTGCAAGCAAGGAACATCTCATTATTATTGCTTTTCATGGTGTTTCTTTCAAAGGTTCATCCAGAAATTAAAGGGGATAATTTAACTAATTAGTTGCTTTGAGTCAGGGGTTTTCTTGTGTAGGGGGCTGGACATTACATATCTTAGATCATTTGGTATCTGAATAAAGACATGGTTATAGAACAAAATATTCTGAAGAATAAAGTTCCATAGCTCTGTGTCTTTCTAGTTTCTGGCAGCAAAAGCCATTAACACATAACATTTTTAACAAGTAATGTAGCAAAATATAATGGATCCCTGCCAAGAGATCAGCTTCTGAGAAAGAGCATTTTATCACCTTTCCCATACTCTTTCCATTTAGGCTCATCAAGCTTCAACATTATCATCTTCTGGTGCCAGGGTGGAATGTTTCTCTGTTCCACATATTGAATGAAGTTTGTTATAAGATTGGGTTTAGTTTCTTTGTTCTTTTATATTCATCATACCAAGAATCCCATTTCATATTTAGTGCAATTTCTGTTACTTTGGTCTTAAAGGTCTACTTCATGATGTTGGTTCTTTTGGTATGTATTAGAATTAGATGACTACTTACTGATCTTGTGTTGTTTAACCTGCATATGCTTTCCCAAAATTCACTAACAATGTAAATATATCTACTTCCTTACAGAAATTGGTCTCTGTAACAAATATTAGAAATACCCTGAATCTAAATGCAACACATAAATGATTGGTTATTGTTACTGAGAACAGATGGGTCCTCTTAGGTCTGATCTGTTGGCTCTGACTGTGCAGGGCAAAAAGAATAGTGTATGTAGTTGGCCTATACTCCAGCCATCAATGAAATCATAAGCCATGGCCAGTCAAAGGTCAAGAAAACATGAACATTAAAAGTACTGTAGTCACTATAGAAAGTGAAAAAGGAAAAGGCCTTCACTCTTGGAGTGAAGAAAACCTACTTTTCTTAACTCCAATGGGAAGAGATAGAACTGTGACTCAAGGCATGCTGAAAAACATCATCACTCATCTAGTGATATTTGAGGAATTTCAATTTTTTAAAAAAGTTTTTTTGAAAGAAAAAAAAAGTGCAAGAGCTATGTCCTGAAATTTCTCTACAATTTCATAGCATAACCATAATATCATTCCCCCAAGTTTTAGAAAAATTAGCACGTGTCCTGATCTTTGGGGAATTTTCAAATTTTTGTCAAACCAAATTAAATATTTTAGTTGTTATGGCTGGCTGGAGTAGGGTGGGGGTCAGACTTGGAGGATGAGAGACATTTTCCACTGCAAGCAAGGCCATCAAGTTTCTGAATGTTTGGGTCATCCACAGATTTTTAGGAAATTCTTAATGTTTCTAGAAATAAAATCTTCTTTTAACGAAACCGAAAGGTATCCTCACAGAACTGCTGTGAATGTGGGAAAAGAAAGACATTTTTATCTGAGACCAACAAATGTGATTCACAGAGTTATGCCAAAAGAGATTCCTAGAAAGGTATTTCCTAGGAATCTCCAGGTCCACCAACACAGACAAAATATCCTGACAGTAGCCCTAGAAGATACGGAAACCCTCAAAATGAACCAAAAAATTATTGTGCCCGCCTCACACTTTATAGTATCAATTCTTTCCCAATTCTGAATTGCTTTTAAGGCTTAGAAGGACTCTGAGAGGGCTTGTGCTCATCCAGTTTATTTCCATGTGGCTTATTTCAAGAATATTTTGTGGGTTACATAAAGCAGCTACTTCTGTCCTTGTGAACTTGCCAAACAAATTGAGGGCATTGATAGAATCCTGTTTCTATCTTGTAAAAAAAACCCCAGTCAACATGAGAGTAAGTTCTCCCTTAATCTTCTTGGGATAAAACATTTGTCTATCATTTGGACTCAAGGCTTAAAATCCTTCACTGTGTGAATCTAGACGTTGTTAACAGCCCAGAAAACTCACAGCAACTCATTGTAAACAATGCCTGTTTCCTAGATAATGCTACTTGGAGGACTCCAAGGACTCTCCTCAATGCCACACTATCAAAACATTAGAGTTGTAAAACACATACCATATATACCCGAGTATAAGCCGACCCGAATATAAGCCGATCACCTAATTTTACCACAAAAACTAGAAAAACTTACTGACTCTAGCATAAGCCAAAGGTGGGAAATGCAGCAGCTCCTGGTAAATTTTAAAATTAAAATAGATACCAATAATACTACATTAACTGAGGCATCCGTAGGTTTTTGAATATTTACCATATTTCAAAGAGAAACAGTAAACTAGCTCTGTAGGTGGAAAAGAAGGGTCAACAAAAACAATGGTGTCACAAGAAATTCAATGTGCAGATTTGACAAATATAAGTTTAATATGATGTGTGGGTATGAATGGAAGAATGAAAGGATGCATGGATGAGTTAATACTTTTGGAAGCACCAGTAAAATATTAAGGCCTGTAATGATTAACTGCCTGCTTTCTGGACTGTGATTAAAACCTGCTGATAAGAATTGTGACAATGGTTCTTTCAAGTTAAGAGAAATGTTTGTTATGTTAAGAAGGAAGTCAACATAATATCAACACCAATCAAAAAGATCAACATCTGGCCATGAAACTGAGATTGATCCAGGATGGAAGATGTCTATCATTCATTTATAACTTTGGGATGACATCAACAGAATATTCCTATAAAAGACTCAGTCTAAGAATGCTCAATTGCGGCAGACCTGAGAAGTCTGTTCCACCTGCCTCTCTGCTCCATGGGAAGGACAAATCTGGTGTATTAAGAGAGTGTTAGATATGCTATGGGAAAGTATGATTCTGTACACTTTGGGGCTTCTTTCTCAAGGGAAGAGGAAGAAGTGTGATTCTGGGGTCTTAGATTTTGTGCAAGGAGTCAGGTTCAGCTGTATGGAAAACAGAGATCTGGTCCTTGGCATTGTGCTTAGGGAAAGGATGCATTTGAGAGTTTTGAAGTTATGGCGTTATGGAAGTTTTGGAACTGTGTATTATTTCAATTTATTTCATCTTCATTCTTTTCCAATTATGCGTGGATGGTGGATTGTAGATCCATATGGCATCAAAACATTGGTGTTTTCCTTTACAAAATTATAATCCATAAGGTAACATGTCATCAAATATACTTCGGATTACACTCAATGTCGGGTCGACGGTATCAAGCCATCCGCTTCGCCGTTTCCGGCATCTTCGGGACCTGCCACATACTATCTACTGTCCAATCCACTGGTCCAATATGTATTAGATTAAACATAAATAGTTTTCAATATATAATCCCATATTCCTGTTATATATACATTTTAGTAACCTATACATATAGGTGTGATCCCACATAAGAAAACACATTCCCCAAAACAGTAGGCAAGAGGCAATATACCAAAGAAAAAGTATCCAAACACTGGATTCACTTAAAGGATATTGTATTCAATAATTACTCCTGAGGAGTTGCAGGCAAATCAACATATCAACCCCAATTGGGTGCCTTAAATACAACCATGTTTCAATCCCTTATAATTAGAATATCCATGTAAAACAAAATAAGTTCCCAGTTCCTGGGTGGGATGAAAAGGTGGTAACGCCGCAAAGTAAGTTTTCTAAACCCCAATGGGTATTTATAATCCAGCCGATGGGTATTTGTAATCAATGGGAAATGGAAGGCAGGCACACCGTCAAACCCCAATCCTGGGCCGGCGTCCCCAATGTGGAGAGTTGGTTTTCTCAGGTGGTGTCTGCTGAGTCTTCTGGCCAGAAGACTCAGCAGACACCACCTGAGAAACCAACTCTCCACATTGGGGACGCTACAAGCCCAGAATTGGGGTTTGACGGTGTGCCTGCCTTCCATTTCCCATTGATTACAAATACCCATCGGGTTGGATTATAAATACCCATTGGGGTTTAGAAAACTTACTTTGGCGGGCGTTATTCCACCTTTTTCATCCCACCCAGGAACTGGGAACTTATTTTGTTTACATGGATATTCTAATTATAAGGGATTGAAACATGGTTGTATTTAAGGCACCCAATTGGGGTTGATATGTTGATTTGCCTGCAACTCCTCAGGAGTAATTATTGAATACAATATCCTTTAAGTGAATCCAGTGTTTGGATACTTTTTCTTTGGTTCTACAGTGACCACACCCGTTGTGTTATATTGTAAGAGGCAATATACATCAATACATTTCCAAAGGCATTACATACATATAGCATAATCAATACATACCCAAAATATTCAGTCATAGCATATATGTATGTGGACGCAGCCACTTTCCATTCGGTTGGACAATGCTACTGAGAAAAGCCGCGGCTTAAGGGGACTCCCTCCGCACCTGGCGCCAGGTGCAAATTATATCAAAATTTCTCCTATGGATAAACGGTCATTTAAGCCCCTGGGGGCTTCGCTTTTTAGGGAGGTTATCCAGAAGCTTTCTCTTCTCCTTAGGGCTAATTTAATATCCCGATGCATCTTAACTTTAACCTGTTCGAGAACCACAACTTTAAAGTCGTCATATAAATGATTTTCTTTAAAATGTGTATACAGTACAGAAGATTCGTTTTTAGTTCTAAATCTCGAACGATGTTCCTGGATCCTTACCCTCAGGTCACGCCCAGTTTCCCCTACGTAATATTTTGAGCATTTGCATAAAATACAATATATTACATTTTTGGATCCGCATGTGGCCTGGCAGTGAAGTTTATATGTTTTTTTCCCTTCAAGGTCTTGTATCGTGTTAATAGTAGATATATGTTTACAAATAGAGCAATGGTAACATGCCATTGTATTTCTACTAGAATGTGGGGGTTTGGTGCGAATGGTATGATCAGCATGGACTAGTAGTTGTTTAATATTAGTAGTCCTTTTATTTGCAATCATAGGGGTCTGTTCTAGCCCAGGTATCGAATTCACTAGAGGCCAATATTTGCGTACGATCCCTTGAATCCTTTTAGAATGGGGGGTATGGGTTAGTGGCCAAATAATGCGATCTATAGGAGGTTTTTCCTTTTTGGTAAAAAGTTCCGTCCTAGAAGTATTTCTCGTTTTGTCTAGAGCTTTATTTAGGACCTGTTTGGGGTATCCTCTTTGTCTAAGTTGTTTGTTTAGTAGAGAGGCCGAATCCTCAAAATCAGATGGAAGGGAAGAGTTTCATTTGAGGCGGGTTAGCTGGGAAAAAGGTAGGTTATCTTTAAGAGAGTGGGGGTGATAGGAGTGATAATGAAGGTATGAATTTCTGCTTGTGGGTTTGACAAAGTTTTTTACCCTCAGGGTATTTTGATGTTTGTATACCGTAACATCTAGAAATGTAATACTTTGATCATTTTTTTCAAAAGTAAAATTAATGGAGGGGTTCCATGAGTTGAAATGTTGTATAATCAGTTCTAAATTCCCTCCCTCTGATAGAATAAAAAATACATCATCTATAAAACGGTAGTATTGCCTAAAGGGCTGCACAACATTGATATCAGGGTACAAAAATTGCATTTCTAGATCGTTCATGTAAATATTTGCTATGGAGGGGGCGAATGAGAGTCCCATGGAAATGCCGCCCCGTTGCTCATAGAATACCCCATCAAATATAAAATAATTGTAATCAAAAACTATATGATATAATAATATTTGGTTGCATGACAATGGATGCATGTACATGTGGTGTGAATGTTGAGTGAAAATGTAATTCTCCTTTGTTTGTTTGTTAACCAATATAATTGTAAATCCAATGTAGTTGCATAGAATCTGTATGTCTGTATGTCCAATGTCATTCTTTGTCTAAATGTTTTTCTGTAATCTGATGTAACCCCTCACACTGGAAATTGCAATAAAAAGAACCTAGGCTTTAAAGTTATTGAAAAGTCATTCATGAGAATGGTATCAACAATAACTTTATAATAATGGGGACTCAGGGCAGCTTCCAACATTGTAACAGGAAAACATTCAATGCCTATATTTTTTAAGCCTTAACATTTTAAAGCAAAAGACAATACTAAACATTGTACAATAAGTTAAGATAAACAGTTGCATTAAATAATTCTCATTTAAAGCAATTAAAAAAAACAGCCAATGTAAAATGTCAATATCAGTTCCCTTTTGCCTTCTTTCAGGCTTCTCCTATGGATGCAGCCTAAATGGCATTGGCCTTTTCAATTGCAACATCATACTATTGGCTCATGGTTGGCGAAGATTCCTTTCATAGAATCCTAAAGTTGGGAGGGACCTCTAAAGGCCATTTAGTCCAAACCCCTTCATTCTGCCTTCATGCAGGCAAAGCACAATCAAAGCACTACTGACAGATGGCCATCCAGCCTGAATAATAATAATAATAATTGGAAGGGAGCTATAAAGATCATCTAATCCAACCCCCTTTATTCTACTTTCATGCAGGGATAGCACAATCAAAGCACTCCTGACAGATGGCCATTCAACCTGAATAATAATTATAATAATAAGAGTTGGAAGGAAACTCTAAATGCCATCTAGTAAAACCCTTCATTCTGCCTTCATGTAGGGAAAGCACAACCAAACCACCCCTGTGTAGTGTTTCAGCCTGGTTCTCAAGCCCATGAGGCTGGTTCCAATGGGGATGCTAACAGGGACTTGCACGTGCAAAATGAAGTTGAAATTCCCAGAGCCCCTGTAGATGAGAATTCTTTGTTTCCCAGGGCCTCTGCAGATGAGAATGAGACAGAAGCTCCTTCTCCTGATAAAGCAGCAGGTGAGAATTTAAATGAGCCTAAAGGGGAGTAAGAAGAGCCTGAATTCCAGATAGATCGCAGGGCGGATTTCTGTGAGAGAAGACAGCTTGCTCAGGGTTACCGCAGGAGCGAAAGAATTAGGCAGAAATGAAAGTAATTTTGTTTCCTACTTAATGGGGAAACACGGGCCCATGTCAGATTCCAGGCTTTGTTCAGACTAGACATCATGCTCAAGAAATATCTGTTCCTAGCTCATGGATCATAGTATTGCCTAGTGCCTTGACTCATTTTGCTTCAAGTTATTGGATTATGCTCTTTGGACTGTCTTATTTACCTTGCTTCAAGTTATGGGATTATAACATGTTTATTCATGTTTTTGAACTAATTGATTTAGCTGGGATTATCAACTTTATTTGTTTCAACCTTTTACTGAACTTTTTTTGAATAAAATTGATTTAGCTGTCTTGTGTGTGCTTATCATTGGATTATTCCTTTTCTGTCTTCAACCTTTTACTGGAACTTTATTTTGCTTCAATAAAAGAACTAGTTTTTCAAGTACTGTCTTCAAAGTATGGTACCTCCTGGGCTTGGAAGTCAGTCAGTCAGTCTGTAAGGAAGACACGTAGGCTGCTGCGAGCGGAGGTCTTCTTCGGCTGCCTTGGCTGCATCTTCCACTCACTGCCTATGCCAGCGCCGGCCTCCGCAGGCCATCACAGGCCCCAATTGAACCCAGGAAGTGGGGAGGGAGCGTGAGGAAGGCTGCCTCTGCCTTCCTTCCTCATGCTGCCTCTTTCCTTACTGGGCCCAGCTGTGGCCCAACGGAGCATCTGTCCTGTGTCACACTGCTCCTGGAGGCTGAAGACAGAGGCTAGACGCAACCGTGCTGGAAGCAGAAGTGGGAGAGTTCATCAGCTACTTCATGTGGCTGAAGGCTGAAAATGGAGGCCTGAGGTGGTCTCGCCGGAAGTGGCAGTGGATGCACTTGCCAGTCGCTTCATTTGCCAGAGGCTGAAGACAAAGTCAAGGAAGGCTCCGCAAGCTCTGGTGCCACTGCCATTTGTCATCGTCCTCTGGCCCGCTCCATAGAGGCGAAGGCCAGCCGGCTTCAAAGCCTCATCTCCAGGCTCCGCTACGCATCTTGACTCGAATATAACTCGAGGGGTACTTTTTCAGCCCAAAAACGGGGCTGAAAAGCTCAGCTTATATTGGAGTATATATGGTATTTGTGTGAAAAATCTGTCAAGCCGGACACATCCAGTAGACTTATCTAGCTATTTCATGTTTTGTGATAAAGAGCAGAGTGACAAATTAGCTTACTAACATCCAGGAAAATAGTTTGTGCTTACTTTAACAAAAACATGCTGTTTATGATATATCCTTTAGCCTTGGGAGAAGCCTGCAGATCTCTGCCTATATGTGCAAAATTATGTGAAAGTGTACACTTTTTATGGAGCATGAATAGAAGTAACGATGAAAGTGCTACCCACCATCTCACAAAACTAGGTACCTATAACAGCACCTTAACTATCTCCGACACAGCCTTTAGATTTCTAAAAATCCTGTTTGGGAATGAAAATAGTCAGTTTCAAATTGGCTGTTTTGGATGTTGGAAGCCAAAGCTTGGCAGTAGAAGTATGATATGCTTTAAGCTTTTTGGAACTGACTTTGGTGCTAGCATGGAATGTTCTGGATACTGCCTTGCCATCCCCCCCCCCATGTTTTGCATAAGCAGATTTTTAATTAAGATTCTAATGCTCTTCTTTGCAAAGGAAGCTAACCTTGCAAAGGTTGCTCTCAGCTTCCTAGTGTTGGGGTGTACAAGCCAGAAAAAACAGTATTTTGGATGTACTTCTTTTTTTAAAGCACTATCACTGAAAAATATGTTCCATTGGAGGAAACAGACTAAAACGAGTCCAGAGATTCCTGAAAAACAAAAAAAACCCAATCTGTCATCACGTCAAACAACTTCATTCCTTTATATTATGATACATTCCACTAGTTGAATATATAGTTCATTGACATTATTTATTATATTTAAAACTCTTTTTCTTCTATGACTGGGGTCCAAGACAGCTTTCATAATAATAATAATAATAATAATAATAATAATAAGAAGAAGAAGAAGAAGAAGAAGAAGAAGAAGCAGCAGCAGCAGCAGCAGCAGCAGCTTGGGAATTGTTTGCATTGTGATTTTGTGATAGGAAATCCATATATATCTCGTTTGCTGTGTCATACTGTGTTTTTGTATCAGAATAATAATAGAACATTAATCCACATGCTGCAGAAGGCATCATTTCTCAGAACTGTGCACATTCTGCAAAAATACCTCTAATATCCTAGCCCAATATTCAGAGATGAATCCCAGACACTAGGGCAGAGGTGGGCAATTGCCGGCACTCCAGGTGTTTTGGACTTCAACAGAAATCCTAGCCAGTTTACCAGCTGTTAAGATTTCTGGAAGTTGAAGTCCAAAACACCTGGAGTGCCGGCAATTGCCCACCCCTGCACTAGGGCCTAATTTGCATGTGTACTGTTGTTATATACAGAGAAATCTATAAAAAATAAACTGCCAGTATTACATATATCTAACTTGATTAAACTGGTCATTTTCTGAAATTTAACTTTTAAACTACAGCATATCTATTCCAAATCTGGCCCATACCAAACAGGCAGATGTCAAATCCCAGCCTGATTACAAAAGTAATTTAACACAAAAGACAATTGGAAATGGGCTAATCCAGCATAGGGAGTTCTATAGCCATCATCCTCACCAACCACACATCTCAAGATAGGCCAGGATGGCGGGCAACGCATAACCTCTCAAGTTGCAGGCTAGTGGTGTCTTGCATTAGTCATATAAGTGAAATGGATGAACTGTCCACCTTGAAACAATACATTGAAGGTGCATTAATAGTCCAGAGTGCTTTAAATTCATCACACAACCCAGATTTGTGGAGAACAGGAAATAAAGGCATCCATCTCAACAATAACAATAACAATGTTCTTTTGAGACTCACTTACAGCACTAGTTCCCAAAATTATTTGACCAGACTAAAATACCAACATATTTATATGATTCTAGACAGGGTTATAGCAAAATAAATAAATAAATAAATAAAACTAGAGGGGAGGCAGAGTTAAAACATTTTTTTAGCAAATCATGAAATGTAGGTCCATAACACAAAACAATATAAATTGTATGATTCATTCTATATTTTAAATAGACTTAATTAAATCAAATTTCTGTTTTAGTTTTTTCAAATGTTAAAATAACTGAACAAGACTCTTAATTGGTAATTTATGGTTCCAAAGGAATAACACAACGGCTGTTGGAAACACTTAAAAACTGTGTCAATGCACTTTGACAGAAATCAAACTCCATGAATAAACTTCAGTGGACACTCAAGATTGCAAGTCCAGTCAGTCTTTCTTGCTCCATTGTGCTTCTTATGTATGTTTTCAAATGTTTCAGTATTGAAAAATGATTTTTCATTTGTAGCTGTTCACACTAGCAATCTGGCAGAAATCTGAAGACGTTTCTTCACATTCAGAAAAAAAAACCTGTCAATCATAAACAAGATATGCTTCCAGTGCATTTGATGCAATCTTTTCCCATTTTCTACACCACAGGTCAAATTCTTCCATCAGTGTGTCAGTATCTTGAAAAAATTCATTGTAAAATTTTGTGTCCTTGTTTAAGTTAGATTTTAAATGGCCACAATTTATTTATTTTATTTATTTATTTCCTATACGTTTAGCCCGCCCTTCTCACCGCTGAGAGGGGACTCAGGGCGGCCTCACAAAAGCATCATCGGATGTTGGCATCATAAAAACAATCAGCAATACATTAAAAATATTAAAAACAATAATTAAACAGTTAATTAATTTAGGGAGGAACACTTGCAGTTCCTGAACTTCTTCCCTGTGCCTTGTAAAGTTTTCTTGAAGCTTACTGCAGAAAAGGTCCAGAAATTGGATGTACACATTTAGCCTGTAATATTCCATTGGTGTTGATGAAGTTGCCAGCATGTTGCTTTTACAAGTCTGCCTTGAACACATGTGAGGAATCCTCACTTCTCCACTCATAGACTCCACCATTGATTTTGCTGTGTCAAAGATCTCCTGAAATTCTTTCACAGATTCTGTGTGCATCTCCCTGGATTTTTCTAAGAGACTGTTGACATGTTGCAGACTACTAATTCTTCACAAAAATGTCAGTATCTGCTCTTTGTAATATTTTGCTAAGCTGAAGGGATGATGACTCAAGTGTTCTCACCACCACACTGTACAGTTCAACAAAATTTAAAACTGCATCATGTCACCCAACCCAATGGGTTTCACAAAGCATCAGCAGGTTGTTTGCTCTTGATTCAGGAAAACAGTCCTTTATATTTTTCTTCAACAGGTCAAGTCTGATGAATGATGTTCTGAAGAAATTGCACACAGATTATATTGTCCCTTGGCAGTTTCTGACAGATGGAATGCTGCATTTCTTTGTTAAAGCTATATTTAGTGAGTGAGCACTGCAGTGGACGTAGACAATCATTGGATACTTCTGTTATATAATTGTCTGTATTCCACTAATATGACCGCTCATTGCAAGATCTGCCCAATTGTTTTCCAAATAATGCCTGAAAGCCCTCCACCTTTCATATCATTTATTTTCACAAAGCCAATAAAGCCTTCTCTTTTTCCTGCAACTTTGACATCAACATAGCTTACTGAGAGCGATAACTATTCTGAGGTAGTCACATCCAAAGTTTCATCTGCAAAAACAGAAAAACGTTGTTATGCACTGCATATTTTAATAGCTGCTGTTTTGAGATGACTTTTCAGATCAGTGTCTCCTGATCTGGCATGAGATCTCAACAAGGGCCCCAAATTGCCATCATTGTGCAAAGGTTCTTCACAGGCAATAGATCCTGAATCTTTGTTCCCTCTTAAAGCCAGTTTTTGTCAGCCACAAAGGACAATAGGGGGTTTTTTTGGGTGTCCATTGAAGATTTCTATTGCATATTTCCATTGCACAAATGATTTAGCAACCAATGCTCCAAGCTGCTGCTGACCACCTTTACCCCCAAGTAAAGTTAAAAACTTTGATGTCTCTTCTTATCCACAGGAAATATATATTTTCCTGGCAATTGAGTCTATGGATTTTGCACTAATTGAGCTTTCACTTGGTTATCAGAACAATCTTGTTCATATAAAGTCCAAAGTCTAATAATGATACCGTTTCTTGGTTTTGCTCCTGTTCCATTGTTTCTTTGGCAATGCTTTGATTAGATCAGCGGTTCTCAACCTGTGGGTCCCCAGTGTTTTGGCCTACAACTCCCAGAAATCCAAGCCAGTTTACCAGCTGTTAGGATTTCTGGGAGTTGAAACCACTATACCTGGCTGTTGGTACACTCAGCCAATCGGCTGCTGACATAATCCACCATATCATAGTGTTCTTTTTTCAAATCCTAACATCCCCCTCCTTCTGCTACAGGCCTGATTCTAGGCAGGGTCCAAATGAGCATTGCACATGAAATTGTCTAGCCTAAAAATGGAGAAATGCACATCTATAAAGGACCTATCTGTATTGTTTACTTCCTGAGATTCTACATTCCAGCCTGTGCTAATGTAGTTTAAAATATTTAAAAAATGGGATGATATTTGTACATTCCTTGCCTTAGCAACTCTTTCCCATGTGTGCATTTAAGTGCATAAATCTCAAATTGAAAACATTCTCATTAACGAGCATGCTTTCAAGTAAATAAACAGCAGTTTATACAATACTAGCTGTTCCTGACCACGCTTTGCTGTGGCCTCAGTCTGGTTCTTTCCCTATCTTCCTTTTTCCTTCCTCCCCCTTTTTCTGTCCCTTCTTCTTTTTCTTCTTCCTTCATTCTCTACCTCCTTCCTTCCCTCCTTCTCTCCTTCCTTCCCTATTTACCTCCTTCCACCCTTCTCTCCATCACTCCCTATGTCTTTCATACCTTCCTTCAGTCTTTCTATCCTTCCTTCCTTCTCTCCTTCCTTCCTTCCCTATTTCCCTCCAATGGAAGGTTTGTGCCGTTGCATAGTTTTGGCTGGTTGATGTTTCTCAACATGATAATAGGTTTGGAAGAGTATGGACAACGGATGATGCGATTTGCAGTATCTGCAACTGATTCAGCTCTGAATTCCACAGACTATTGAGACCCCTACAAATGACAGATCTGGACTGTACTTGGCACATAGAATCCTCATGAGCAACAGAAAATACTGGAAGGGTTTGAGAGGACTTGACAGTGATCTAGTAGTAATAGGAACCTAGAGTTGGAAGAGACCTCTGAAGGCCATGCAATCCAATCCCCTTCTTCTGTTCTCATGCTGGAAAAGCATCCCTAAAATTGGGAGGGATCCCTGAAGACCACCCAGTCCACCATGTTTCTGCCATAATGGAACACAAATAAAGCCCTCCCATGAAATGTCCACCCAGCCTCTGCTTAATAGTAATAATAATAGAATCCTAGAGTAGGAGACCTCCAAGGGCCATCTGGTCCAGCCCCTTCTTCCACAAAGGTAAAGCCCAATCCAATACTCCTGACAGATGGCCATTCAGTCTCTGCTAAAAAGAAGAGGAGGGGGAGCAGGAGAATACTAGGTTAGGAAGAGATCTTCAAGTGTCATCCAATCCAGCCCCTTCTGCCATATGGGAAAAGCACAATTAAAACAGTCCTGAGAGATGGCCATCAGCCTCTTCTTAATAATAATAACCTGTAATCAAAGTGCAGTCTGAACTCAGCTGGGGGAGTGGTGGTCCATTTGGTCTCCCTCCAGAAGTGTTGCCTTTTGTCTCCCTTGAGCCAGGAAAGAGGAGAAGGAGGAGCCTCTCTGCCTGCAAGTGTGGTCAGGCCTTGCCCAAGCACAGTTGCCATGACAACAGTGAGGAGCCAAGGCTAGGTCCAGGTGGTTTAGAAGCACAGGCTCCACCGCGAGATGCTGTATGAGCTCTCCTGTGTGTGCGTGCACATACCCCCCCGTCCCTATATGCATGTGCAGTGGCATCTTCTCCTTTTAGGATTTTAAGTTACGTTTAGTCCTTTTTTGTTTTTTATTATTGTTGGTCACACCTTGCATTGTGAGATTTTATGTTGCCAAATTTGGTGTGATTCCGTTCACTGGTTCTTTTGTTTACTTCAGCCTAACGACAGTTTATATATATATATATATATATATATATATATATATATAGAGAGAGAGAGAGAGAGAGAGAGAGAGAGAGAGAGAGAGAGAGGTGGCACATTCAGACTGATTAAAAATATCTGAAAGTCCCAGATTTTGTTCTTGTTCTTTCTGATTTTATTTTGAAAATCCATACCTAGAAAACTGGTACTGTATTACCATCTCTATTATCATTGAAATTGGAGTTGGATAGCAAAAAGATCACCCCGTGTCATATTTTGTCTTTTCTATGTTGACTCAGGCTTCTGGTCTTCCATCTAACATTAAGTAACAACACAAAAACCAAAACAAAACAATAAAACTGAAATATGAGAGGACATGTTTCCTGACCTAAAACACACATAGATTCAATAACAGGAGAAACAAACCATAAAGCTAGGCTACTCAGCAGGGCAAAATTAAATTAAGGACTCAGCTAAGAGTAGCAGTTACCCACCTTTTCATGATCTGTTAACACAGAGTGGAGATGCAAACTATGTAACTTCAATGACCTCACATAATATTTCCTCATAATGTCTTTAATTAAAATTGCTTTTGAAATCCATAAGCCTGATTGAATGTTAAACTTGTCAGTGAACTTAATCAAAGTCCTTCTCTTGCCTTAGTTATTAGGTTTCTTTGATTTTAAAAAATGGTTTAAAACTCATTTTGGATGTAGGGGGCACTGGTGGTTCACTTCTAAATTCAATTCCAATTTTCACAGAAAAAATGTTCAAAACTTTTCAAAACTTCATAGACTTCCAAATCCTTCCTTAATGGTTTGAAAGTGTTATTTCCTGTTTCATTGGGTGGTCTTTACTTTGAAAGTAGTTGTTTTACTCCAGAAAAAAAGGGGGGGGGAAAGCAAAGGAATGAAAGTTTTAAAATGCTTCTCAGGCTCATGGGGAGAAGATAGGAAGAAAGTCAGCCACTCAGTTTTAAAATGTTTCCCAGGCCCATGGGGAGAATAGAGAAGGAGAGTGAGCCGCTTGGTTTTAAAATGCTTCCCAGGTTCATGGGGAGAGGGGAGGGGGAAAGTGAGCCACTCAGTTTTAAAATGCTTCCCAGGGTCACAGAGAGAAGAGAGGAGGAAAGTCAGCTGCTCAGTTTTAAAACGCTTCCCAGGTTCACAGGGAGACGGGAGTGAGAAAAGTGAGCCGTTCAGTTTTAAAATGCTTCCCAGGCTCACGAGCTTCCCAGGCTTGAGCTGAGGCCAGGAATAATTTCCGACTCACTTACTGCTTCGTAACAGAAATGGCGGGAAAAGCTTTGGAAGGGCAAAGGGACTTTGAAATTGCTTCAAAAAGCAAATATTTCCAGATTTATTCTGAATTGATTCTGACCAAACCTAACCATCTCTATTAGTTATATCACACCATCTTCCTTATAGTCGTGTCATGCTTTTGCAGAGTACTCCTGATTTTACCTTTCTGCTCAGAACGGAAATGTGTCAATCCAACACTATCTGATATAAATCAGTCTACAAGTTACATTTCACCCTATTTTGATCTATTTCCTCTTTGTTCTAATAATGCTTTCTTCCTATCTTCCAATGTATATATCTGCAGTATTTATCACTTTAGATAATCTGAAACAGGCACTCCCCGTCTTGAACACTGCATTTCTCGGCAATATTAACATTTCTCTTTGAGAGATCCTAGGATAAAAATTGTTAGGAAACCTGCTGGAATGGATGTGTATGGTACAATTAAACCAGCAGTTATCATTACTCACTGTGTGATCGTCTTTCTTATTGATTACAAAATGAAAATCTGGATTTTTTTTTGCATTAATCACCTCATGGAGTACTGAAAATACACATACCTTAGGTTGCTATTAACAGAAATGATTTACTATATAGATGCAGATTTTTAAAAACTTCTTTTGATAGTTCACATACTTGTTTCAAGTTAACCACCAACTTTACACTAAAGGACAAATAGCCAATAGATTTACTGAAGTGGACAGGATCCCTGCAGACATTTCATTTTTACCAAGATAGCGCTTCATGGCAAAGACTGGTTTGAAATTCAGGTGTACTGTGATTTTAGACACTCTAGACCAGTGTCTTCAGAAGAACTTTAATTACCAGTTGGGTTGATTGCCCCACGTTATCCTCTAAAACTCTCCTGCTACATAAATTCTACCTCTGTTTGTGTCCTGTGTTATTTATTTTAAAATTTAAATATATCACATCTGGTCAGCCATGGTTTTAAATTGTCTGAAATTGCTTATGTGTGAGTTATATTGATTTTTTATTATTATTTGCTCTGTGTATTTTTTATTATTTGCTCTGTGTTATTTTATTATGTGTTATTGGGCTTGGCCTCATGTAAACCGCCCCGATTCCCCTCGGGGAGATGGTGGCGGGGTATAAATAAAGTATAATTATAATTATTATGTTAGGACTTCAGCTCCCATAAATCCCAGTCATCTTGCCAGCTGTTAGTAATTGTGGGACCTGAAGGCCAAAACATCTGGAGGAGTAGAGTTTGAAAAACACTGCTCTAGACTATAAGATTTTGTGTTCTATGTTGCTTTTCAGTTCTTGATTTTATTAGTCATCACTGTAAAGGGGAAAATTACAGACTTAACCCTCCTTACTGTAAACAAATGGAATCCAGTTCAGACTTCAGTTGCCAAGTACCTCTGTAACCAGAAATATTAATCACATTATTAATTGGTGAGATTTTCAGCTGTATTGTATATATTCAGTATGCATTGGATTTTCAAAGCACGGCAATGAGCATCCATATGTTCATAGTGTTCACTTACACTGGAGGCAAGGTCATTTTCTTTTATCATAGCTATTGATATGTAAATAATTTTTGATCCAAATATACAGTTAGTTGACTTGAAAAGCATATCTGTATATCTATACATTCATTTTAAAAAATAAATTATATATAGTTTTGCATTGCTTTCAAAACTGTTTCCCCATTCCTGGCAGCTTACTAAGGAGAACAGAAATTCATCAATAACAGGAACACTGAAAACAACGGTGGGAAAGATTGGCATGATTCCAAATCTTCTTGGATTGCAGTTTCTCATTTTAACCATCAACATGACTGTGCTGGCTGGGGAATTGCAGATCAACAAAATCTGGAGGAAGGTACTTTTATTTACCCACAGTTTAAAATTTTCATTCAGTACAATTGGTTGAAACCAATTAGTCATTCTGCAAATACACTTCCTGGGGAGGTAGGCATTAGCTATTGGTGACAGTGAACTTAAGTATTTCCTTTACATTTAAGTATGTATAAAGTACTGTAATTTAATTATCCATTAGGATGAGAAATCCCTAGAAAATCCATAGTTACCATAAGTTGACAAGCAACTTGAAGAAACATACACTTACAAACAATAATGTGTATGAAATGTTTCATGATTTTCTAATTATATATACATATGTTTAAGTCTTTACAACAGCAAAGGATCACTGCCTTGTCACAGCACTGGAGCTTGTACACCTCAATGATGCCATGAGCAAAACCGTGAAGGGACACTCAAGGCAGGAAGATTGTGGCAGAGAGGTCAGACCAAGCACAATCCCTGGGGAAGATAATGGCAACCCACCCAAGTATTCTTGCCAAGAAAACTAAATGGACCAGTACAATTAGAGGTATGTTGGAATCCCATCGGAAGATGGGACTCCCAGGTCAGAAGATGATCAAAATGCTACTGGGGAGGAGCAGAGGATAAGTTCAGCTAGCCCCAGATGTGATGACGCAGCTAGCTCAAAGCCGAAAGGAAGCCTAGCAGATGATGGTGCTGGAGGTGAACAACGAATCTGATGTGCTAAAGATCAACACAACATAGGAACCTGGAAGGTAAGATCTATGAGCCAAGGCAAACTGGATGTTGTTATTGGTGAGATGTCAAGACTAAAGATAGACATTCTGGGGGTCAGTGAACTGAAATGGACTGGGATGGGCTACTTCACATCAGATGACCACCAGATCTGCGGACAAGAGGAACACCGAAGAAATGGAGTAGCCTTCATAATTAATAAGAAAATCGCTGAAGCAGTGCTTTGATACAATCCAAAAAATGACAGAATGATCTCAATTCGAGAGCAAAGTAAGCCTTTTAACATTACAGTGATCCAAATATATGTCCCAACGACAGCTGCTCAAGAAGCAGAAGTAGGTCAGTTCTATGAGGATATGTAGCACCTACTGGATAACACACCAAAAAGAGACATTATTTTCATTACAGGCAACTGGAATGCTAAGGTGGGAAGTCAAGTGACAACTGGGATCACAGACAAGCATGGCCTGGGACAACAAAATGAAGTGGGATATAGGCTTATAGAATTTTGCCAGGAAAACTCACTGTGTATAACGAACACTCTCTTCCAAGAACCTAAAAGACTTCACCAGATGGGCAACACTGAAATCAAATTGACTACATCCTTTGCAGCCACAGGTGGCGGACATCCATCCAGTCAGTGAAAACAAGACCTGGGGCTGACTGTAGTTCAGATCATGAACTTCTTTTTGCACAATTTAGAATCAGACTGAAGAGATCAGGGAAAAGACACAGAACAGTTAGATATGATCTCACTAACATTCCTAGCAAATATGCAGTGGAGGTGAAGAACAGATTTAAGGGACTAGATTAAATAAATAGAGTCCCAGAAGAACTATGGACAGAAGTCCATGACATTGTTCAGGAGGCAGCAACACAGAATGTACCAAAGAAAAAGTAAACCAATAAGGCAAAATGGTTGTCTGCTGAGACACTGGAAGTAGCCCAAGAAAGGAGGAAAGCAGAAGGAAACAGTGACAAGGGGAGATGTGCCCAGTTAAATGCATAATTACAGAGGTTAGCCAGAAGAGATAAGGAACTTTTTAGACAAGCAATGCATGGAAGTGGGAGAAGACAACATAATAGGAAGGACAAGAGACCTCTTCCAGAAAATTAGAAACATTGGTGGTAAATTTCAGGCAAAATTGGGCATAATAAAAAACAAAGATGGCAGTGACCTAACAGAAGCTGAAGAGATCAAGAGAAGGTGGTGAAACTATACAGAAGATCTGTATAGGAAGGATAATAATATTGAGGATAGTTTTGACAGTGTGGTGAGTGAATTAGATCCAGATATCCTGAGGAGTGAGGTTGACTGGACCTTAAGAAGCATTGCTAACAACAAGGCAGCAGGAGATGACGGGATCCCAGCTGATCTGTTTAAAATCTTGAAAGGTGTTGCTGCCAAGGTGATGCATGCCATATGCCAGCAAATATGGAAAACAGAAAAATGGCCATCAGACTGGAAAAAAATCAACTTATCTCCCCATACCAAAAAAGGGAAATGCTAAGGAATGCTCAAACCTTTGTACACTGGCACTTATTTCTCATGCCAGTAAGGTAATGCTCAAGATCCTGCAAAGAAGACTCCGGCAACACATGGAGAGAGAGAGAGAGAGAGAGAGAGAGAGAGAGAGAGAGAGTTGCCAGATGAACCAGCTGGGTTTAGAAAAGGTAGAAAAACAAGAGACCAAATTGCCATTATCCGCTGGATAACAGAGAATGACAGGGAGTTTCAGAAAAAACATCAATTTCTGTTTTATTGACTATTCTAAAGCCATTGACTGTGTGGATCATAATAAATTGTGGCAAGTTCTTGGTGGTATGGGCATACCAAATCACCTTGTCTCTCCCCTGAAGAATCTGTATAATGACCAAGTAGCAACAGTAAGAACTGACCATGGAACAACAGACTGGTTCAGGATTGGGAAAGGCGTATGGCAGGGTTCTATACTCTCACCCAACCTATTCAACTTGTATGCAGAACAAATCATGCAATGTGCGGGGCTTGATGAAGGCAAGGCTGGGGTTAAAATTGCTGGAAGAAACATTGACAACCTGAGATATGCAGATGATACCACTTTGATGGCCGAAAGCGAGGAGGAGCTGAGGAGTCTTCTAATCAAGGTGAAAGAAGAAAGTGCAAAATCTGGGTTGCACCTAAACATCAGAAAAACCAAGATGATGGCAACAAGAATGACTGATAACTGGCAAATAGAAGGAGAAAACATGGAGACAGTGACAGACTTTGTATTTCTAGGTGCAAAGATTACTGCCAATGCAGACTGCAGCCAGGAAATCGGAAGATGTTTATTTCTTCGAAGGAGAGCAAAATAGTGAGGAGTAGAGATGTAACACTGACAACAAAGATCCGCACAGTAAAAGCTATGGTACTCTCTGTAGTAACTGATGAATGTGAGAGCTGAACCATAGGGAAGGCTGAGTAAAGGAAGAAAGATACTTTTGAACGGTAGTGTTGGAGGAAAATTCTGAGAGTGCCTTGGACTGCGAGAAGATCCAACCAGTCCATACTTCAGGAAATATAGTCTGACTGCTCATTGGAGAGAAGGATATTAGATGCAAAGATGAAGTATTCTTGCCACATAATGAGAAGACAGGAAAGCTTAGAGGAGACAATGATGGTGGGGAAAATGGAAGGAAAAAGGAAGCGGTGCCGACCAAGGGCAAGATGGATGGATGGTATCCTCAAAGTGACTGGATTGACCCTGAAGATGCTGGGAGAGTTGACGGCTGACAGGGAGCTCTGGCATGGGCTGGTTCATGAGGTCACAAAGAGTCGGAAGCGACTGAACAAATAAACAATATGTTAAAGTCTTTACAATTGTATTATTTTTGGAGTATTAAAATTATACTCTATGTTTCATGTAGATAACTTTTAATAAATTTGAGTAGAATTTGTTCTGGTAGTGTTTTTGAGATTAGTACATACTGTATATTCAATAATAGTTTCATATTAAATATGCCATTGCCAATGTTATGATATGTGCTAGTACATGAACACATACATGTACATGCAAACATGAATACACATAACTCTCCTGGTACACCTTATTAATTGTCAATGTGGCAAAGTAGCCAGTGAGTTTCCACAATGATCATGGCTGACATTCCTATTCAAAGAAAAAACACTGGGACAGTTGCGGAACACAGACAGCCAAAGATCACAGAGGGGCGAGGGCAAAAAGAAAAAAGAAAAATGCGAATTCTTCTTCAGAACATTAGGTGTGTAACTGTGTATATATGTATACATTGTACTATTTCACAGTGCAGTAACTGCGCATACATTATTTGATGTTTTCACCACAGTTGGTTTATTGATCATATTTCTTGGACTGTTAGTGCATTAATAAGAACATAAGAACATAAGAAGAGCCATGCTGAATCGGACCTCAGCCCATCTAGTCCAGCATTCTGTATCACACAGTGGCCCCCAGTTGTACACGGGGATCTGGAGCAGAAGGGAGGGCAAAACCCTAACCTGCTCCCGACCCCCCACAACCAGTACCCAGGGATATCCTGCCTACCTCAACCAACTCCGAGGTGGCACTTGAATGTCCTTTTCAGTAACTACCGATACACTTGGTATCCATGAATCTGTCTAATCCTGCCTTGAAGTTGTTCAGGCTGACAGCTGTCACAACCTCTTCTGGAAGTAAATTCCATAACCCAATGACCTTCTGGGTGAAGAAATATTTCCCTTTATTAGTCCTAATTTTCCTACCTTGGAGCTTCAGGGAGTGCCCTCTAGTCCTAGTGTTTTGTGACAAAGAAAATAATTTTTCTTTATCCACCTTTTCTATCCCATGCATGATTTTATACACTTCGATCAAGTCACCGCTTAGACGCCGTCTTTCAAGGCTGAAAAGACCAAGGCGTTGCAACCTGGTTTCATAAGGGAGCCGCTCCATCCCTTGGATCATTCTTGTTGCCCTTTTCTGTACCTTTTCCAGTTCCGTTATATCCTTCTTAAGGTGCGGAGACCAGAATTGGACACAGTACTCCAAATGTGGCCTTACCATAGATTTGTAGAGAGGTAATACAACATTTGCTGACCTATTTTCGATTCCCTTTCTGATCATGCCTAGCATAGAATTTGCTTTTTTCACTGCTGCTGCGCACTGGGTTGACATCTTCATTGAGCTGTCCACCAAAACCCCAAGATCCCTTTCCTGGTTTGTCTCAGAAAGCTTTGACCCCATCAATTTGTAGGTGTAGTTGGGGTTCTTTGCCCTGATGTGCATGACTTTACACTTGTTTAGGTTAAATGCATTTGCCACTTTGTTGCCCATTCACACAATTTCGAGAGATCTTTCTGGAGCTCTTTACAATCAGTTTCATTTTTAACTACCCCGAACAATTTAGTGTCGTCTGCAAACTTTGCTACCTCAGAATTCACTCCTACATCCAGATCATTAATGAATAAATTAAAAAGTAACGGACCCAACACTGAACCTTGGGGTACGCCACTTTCACCTCTTTCCACCCAGAGAAATGTCCGTTTATTACCACCCTTTGTTTCCTACAGTTTAGCCAGGTTCCAATCCAGGACAAGACCTGTCCCTTGATTCCATGGCTGAAGAGCTTATTTAGGAGCCTTTGGTGAGGGACTTTGTCAAAAGCCTTTTGAAAGTCAAGGTAAACAATATCAATTGGGTCCCTTTATCTATGTGTTTATTTACACCCTCAAAGAATTCTAACAAGTTAGTAAGACATGATTTGCCTTTGCAGAAACCATGTTGATTTTCTTTCAGCAATGCCTGTTCTTCTATGTGTCTAGTAATATTTTCTTTAATAATGGTTTCCATCACTTTGCCTGGAACTGAGGTTAGACTGACTGGTCTATAATTTCCTGGATCACCTCTGGATCCTTTCTTGAAGATCGGTGTTACATTTGCCTCCCTCCAGTCCTCGGGTACAGTGCCTGATCTTAGAGAAAGGTTATATATCTTAGCTAGAAGTTCAGCAATTTCACACTTGAGTTCCTTAAGAACTCTGGGGTGGATGCCGTCTGGACCTGGTGATTTGTTGACATTTAGTTTAGTAAGGCATGTGAGAACATCCTCCTTGTTTATCTCTATCTGTTTTAATTCTTTTAATTCCCTCCCTGAAAAAACTATATTATAGATTAAATGGTCTTGAATTTATAGATATAATCATTTTCATATACCATTGATCTTTTGTTTCAATAACACTAGATTGCTAGTTACATTTATAGTTGTTGATTTTCTCCATACGATACTAGGTATTCACTACACATACCTTGCTTGTTCCTACACTCAGGTGATCCTCAGCTTTTTTTTCTTTTTGCCCTCGCCCTTCTGTGTTCTTTGGCTGAAATTCCTATTCAACCATGCAAACTCAGGACCTCATCACATTAGGCTCCTCAAGCCAGGGGAAATTGGGGGCATCTGTGTGGCAGCGAGACAAATCTGACTGACAGCATGGGAACCCAGCACCACATATTGCCCGTATCACCCCCTTCCCCATCCCATGGGGGAAGCATCACTGCCTGACTTCCCTCGTTATATCTAATCATGATTCTGTCATAGGACGCTTCCAGCACAGTTCATGGACTGAGCCCCACCAGATGTATCTGTGCATAGTCTGATGGGATCTGGTGGGCTCCATCTAGGAACTCTGCTTGAAGCCTTCTACGATTGGTAAGTAATTCTGTGTGATAAGGTCATCAGTGGGTAACTTTAGGCAAGGCACAACCTTATGTTAAAACAAGGGGTGTGGCAAACCACTCTTACTAAATCTTACCATGGTTATATGGTCATCATAACTTGCAATTGACTTAAAGTCACATAACAACAATATGCCTTACTACTTAGCTTTGAACATTTAAGCTTTCCTCAAATATGACACATTTACACATTTTCTGGCATTAGACCATCTTTCCCCCCCTTATTTCCACTCTGATGGTTATTTCAGTTACTTATCAATAGAAATAGCTCCAAGCAAAACCAAACATCCCCTAACAAACTAAACAAAACAAAAAAGCAGAAAGAAAGGGGGGGGGGGAGAAGAAAAAGCTGAATCATGCATTCATAATAATAATAATAATATAAAAAACGTTATTTGTAAACCACTCTATCTCCACAAGGGGACTCGGGACAGTTTTCAAAATATAAGGCAAAACATTTAATTCCCCAAAGGAAATCCGTTCAGATAAAAAGATTGCCTTATAGTATACAAGATTAACTTATATTATACAAGAAAGATTGACTTATAGTAAAAGTCAGTAATCTATTATAGACAAATGGTTCCTGATTCAAAGAGGGAAAATATTAAAATAATATTACTTTTTGCATCTGATATATACAAAGAAATGTGAAATGTTAAAGCAAAGGAACAATGCCTTTGTTCAGCATTCAACCCTAGTTGAATTCCATTGGTGGCAGAGGGAGAGGGTGTTCCAATAGCTCATTTTCAACATGTTCTGGTCTTATCAGCATGATTTCTTGGATTTTTGTGCTAATTCACAATAACATGGGTTATAATATCAAAGATTTTTCCATACGAAATAAAACTATTTATACTTCTTCATTTTATATTTGATGGGGAAACCTTCATAGAATCATATAATTTGAAAGGAACTCAATGTTATTCTGACCCAAACCACTACCATGGAAGCTTACAATGCTAAAGTATATCTGAGATATGACCATCTAACCTTCCTTTATCAGCCAGATGTTCCTTAAAAAAGAAAACATTAAAGCACAAAGCAAATAAATGGCCATTCATACCCACATCCTACAGTACACTAGATAATTCCTGCTTGTAAAGGGGAACTTTCTTCACATCTTATTTCCTCTGCAAGAGAGAGCATCCTAAGTTCCTAGCCTCAATATCATTTCCTCCCAGCCAATGTTTGAATATACATATCATTCTTGAAAAGACATGAAAAAGGAAAATAAAGGCCAAGATCAAGAGATGTCGCTGTGATATGTTGCTGGGATACATACAGAATGCAATCTCCCTAAAACCCTATCTTTTCTTGGCTGCACCCCTGTCCAACAAAGATATTGCATGGGGAGTGTTGGAAAAGCATCTAGCTAGCTTCTCACAACTGGAAACACAGCAAAAGACTACTATACATACCTCTCTGAAGATCTCTGGGAGGAAGTTCTGCTTCTACACTATCCCACTCACTTAGATTACTGGTTCATTTATTGGCTCACAGTTCAAGAAGTAAAATTATAAACTAGAATGTGTCCAGAAATATGTGACCAAGGTGGTAAAAGGTCTGGAAACCAGGATATATAAGTAATAGTTTGGGGAACTGGATATGCTTACACTGGAGAAGAGAAGACTGAGATATTATATGATACCTATCTTTAAATATCTGGAAGAAGGTCTTATAGAAGATGGGGCAAACTTGTTTAAGACTCTTTTCCAGAGACTGGAAAAAAATTAATGGGTTCAAACTAGAAGAAAAGAGATTACACCTAAACATTAGGAAAAAACATAGAATAATAGAGTTGGAAGAGACCACATGAGATATCCAGTTCAACCCCCTGCCATGCAGGAAAAGCACAATCAAAGTACCTTCAAAAGATGGCCATCCAGTATCTGTTTAGAGATATCTTTCCTGTGATATGTGTTTGAGAATAGTTGGTAGACTCTTCTTCTTTAGGGATCTGTAAAGAGAGGTTGAATGACCATTCCCTGTGCCTATTTTATTATTTCTTCGATTTTATATACCGCTCCTTCCTGCAGGCTCGAGGCGGTTTACATACAACCAAATTAAAACGAATCATACAGCAGTGCACATAAAATTGCATAAAATGCAATACAGTTACATAAAAATGCAATGAATGCAAATAGTACATAAAATGCAGTAAAAACTGAGGATTTCAATATCCAGGGCTTCAATTGAAGGCAAGCCTGAACAAAGTGGTTTTGCATGCCTTCCGAAATGGCATGAGCTCTGTGATGGCCCGGACATCATCCGGCAGTGTGTTCCATAGTGCCGGGGCCGCAACTGAGAAGGCGTGTTGCCTTGTTGTGGAAAGATGACAGGAGCGAATAGATGGCACAGTTAGAAGATTTCGCTCTTCCGAGCGTAGTGATCTCGGGGGAACATATGGGGTGAGGCGGTCCCTCAGGTACACTGGCCCTAGACCATACACGGCCTTAAAGGTCAGAACCAACACCTTGAAGACAATTCGGTACTCAATTGGTAGCCAGTGCAAATGCTACAAGATGGGGGTAATGTGCTCTCTTGCTCCCACCAGCAATTGAGCCACAGCATTTTGCACTAGCTTAAGTTTCTGGATTGTCGACAAGGGAAGGCCTATGTAGAGGGCATTACAGTAATCTAACCCCGAGATGACCGTCGCTTGGATTACCGTAGCCAGGTCGTTCCTGGATAGGTAGGGGTCCAGTCGCCTAGCCTGTCGCAGATGGAAAAATGAAATTTTGCTGACCATGGAGACCTGGGCCTCCATGGACAGCAATGGGTCCAACTGGACCCCCAGGCTTTTTACCAAAGATGACGGGCTTTGCTGCTCGCCATCCAGGGTAGGCAACCGACACTCATCCAACCCAGGGTGACCAGGCCACAGAATCTCCGTCTTCGATGGATTCACCTTCAACCAGCTGGAACACAGCCAACCAGTGACGGCCTCGAGGCATTGATAGAAAAAATCGGGTACGTTGTCCGGCCTGCCATCCATTCTCAGCACAAGCTGGGTGTCATCAGCGTACTGATAACACTCCAGACCAAAATCGCGAACCAGCTGGGCCAGCGGAAGCATATAGATGTTGAATAATAAAGGGGAAAGGATGGCCCCCTGGGGTACCCCACAACTTAATGGGAGTCTCCCAGAGACCTCCTTCTTCCTCTCCACATGTTGTCCCCGGTCTTGGAGGAAGGAGGCCACCCACTTAAGGGCAGTACCCCTAACTCCCATAACGACTACCGTATCAAATGCTGCCGTGAGATCTAACAACACGAGCAGGGCCGACCCGCCATGGTTCAGCTGGTGGCGAAGTTGGTCTGTAATGGTGACAAGCACGGTCTCTGTCCCATGCCCAATACGGAAGCCAGACTGGAAGGGAATGGTGACAAGCACGGTCTCCGTCCCATGCCCAATACGGAAGCCGGACTGGAAGGGATCAAGTCCAGCTGTGTTGTCTAAGAACCGTTGCAGCTGATCCGCTGCTGCTCTCTCAATTACCTTTCCTAGGAATGGCAAGTTGGAAACTGGTCGGTAATTGGAGGGAGCCGAATGGTCGAAATTCGGCTTCTTCAGCAGCGGTCTTATCATAGCCTCTTTCAAACCCCCTGGGAACACTCCTTGCTCAAGGGAGCTATTGATAATCTTACCCAGGGGGTCTTGTAACCCCTCCCGGCAAGATCTAACAAGCCAGGAGGGACACCGGTCAAGGGAGCAGGTAGTTGGTCTAGCTGCAACTAGTAGCTTATCGACAGCTGCTGCATCCAGCAATTGGAAACGGGTGAAGGTGGGCCCATTGAGAGGCAGCGGAGTCTCGAGTTCACTTACTGTATCAAATGTGGCTGGGATGTCCTGGCGGAGAGTCGAGATTTTGTCGGTAAAATAGTTCTGGAAAGCCTCAGCTGAAGGAGCCAAATCCCTATCATTTAGGACAGTCGGAATTGTTGTCAGAGATTGAATTATCTTAAAAAGTTGAGCTGGGCATGAACTAGCCGACTCTATCAAGGAAGAATAGTAAACTTTTTGGCATCCTTGATAGCTTGCTCATAAACATCCTTAAATTGTAAGAACATAAGAACATAAGAAGAGCCATGCTGAATCGGACCTCAGCCCATCTAGTCCAGCATTCTGTATCACACAGTGGCCCACCAGTTGTACATGGGGATCTCGAGCAGAAGGGAGGGCAAAACCCTGACCTGCTCCTGACCCCCCACAACAAGTACCCAGGGAAATCCTGCCTACCTCAACCAACTCCGAGGTGGCACTTGAATGTCCTTTTCAGTAACTACCGATACACTTGGTATCCATGAATCTGTCTAATCCTGCCTTGAAGTTGTTCAGGCTGACAGCTGTCACAACCTCTTCTGGAAGTGAGTTCCATAACCCAATGACCCTCTGGGTGAAGAAATATTTCCCTTTATTAGTCCTAATTTTCCTACCTTGGAGCTTCAGGGAGTGCCCTCTAGTCCTAGTGTTTTGTGACAAAGAAAATAATTTTTCTTTATCCACCTTTTCTATCCCATGCATGATTTTATACACTTCGATCAAGTCACCTCTTAAACGCCGTCTTTCAAGGCTGAAAAGACCAAGGCGTTGCAACCTGATTTCATAAGGGATTAGCTTATTGTTTATAAGCTAATCTCAATGCTCTGTCACAGAGACCTCGCCACACGTCCTCTAGCTGTCTCTTCCTCCGTTTCATCACCCGCAGCTCTTCAGTGAACCAAGATGAGTTTTACGGTGGACGAGAGAGCATCTGGGGGCGATCTCGTCTAAGGCAGTGGAAAGACAGGTGTTCCAAAGTTCTACTTGCCTGTCAACTGAGTCGCTGGTGAGCTCCAAGCCCCTCAGAGCATTCAGGAACTTAGTGGGTTCCATAAGTCTCTTCGGGCGAACCAAAATGGGTTCGGCACCCTTACAGGGCAGGGTGGCCATCTCGAGTTGGACTTTCAGGACACTGTGATCCGACCATGGGACCTCTATTATAGAGGTTGGGATCACTTGAATTCCGGCCATGAAGATCAAGTCCAGGGTGTGCCCGGCCTGATGTGTGGGACCGGTCTTACATAGTGAGAGTCCTAGTGTTTCCATGGTAGACACTAGGTCCATGGCTGCTATTGAAGGGGAGGTGGCATCAACGTGGACATTGAAGTCCCCCAAGACAATAAAAATCAGAACATTATGGAATATTTCCGGAAAAAAAGGTAAGTGGTTGAAATTCGGATTCCCCACCACCACCTTTCTTGCATGGTTCAAAACTGCGTTGGAAGGCAAAAGTCAGAAGGTGTTTTTTTAAAACGACTTTTAGGCTTTTCCAAATGAACCTATCCAACCCTAGTAAATAAGTCATCTTCTTTAGGTACATTATTTCCCAGTGAATAAAATGATTGCATATGGGGCACCAGTCACTCTGACATTGCTTGCTAGTTCCATACTTAGATGATTATAGTTAGTGTCAAGACCCTGTAAAGTATTTAATTCTACTCTAGCTGGAAAAAAAATAAAAGTAACATTATAGATCCTTGTATTTATTAGTAACAAATAGTTGCTATTATTTACTTTATTAAAATATGGAAAAATTACAAGCTGTTGGCCAGTGAAAGATAGCACACCTAAGTATTGAGGACAACAATTATACTTTGTTCAAGCTCCTTAGAAAAAAGAAAAATGTGATCCTGGTTATGTTACAATTGCAAGGTAGCTTGGTTATAGCCCATTTATTGTAAAAATAATTGCTTACAAGGAATTTTTAATCATAATGATTTATTTCCAAGCAGCTTTCATCATTATTAGTTGAACGAGTTATGCTTGTTTCTGGGTGTTTTCATCTTATGGTATCATTTACTCAATGTTGAAGAAATGGCTTATTCATTTGTCAATTTTGTTTGGTAAATGAGGAAGTGTTAACGTTTAAAGTTTTTGCAATTCAGGACTTATTCTATGCAAAATTTGCACATAATTATTATATAAAAGAAATAGTTGTTTTTGTACAAGAAATTATAGTGGTCTGCAAAAATAATGTATCCTGTTTACAAAATGTTGTTTGCTGTGGAAAATATGTTGTTTTCTATGCAAATCAATTACATATAGAATAAATCTCCAATGTATTTTCTCTTTGGAAAACTAGAATATTTGCACTGCTGCACTATTGCCGTGGAACACCTTTTCACCCAAGACCACACAATAATCCAATAAGTAAAACCTTATTAATGAATAAGTATAAAAGGAAAAAGGCAAGTAAAAAAAAGAAGCAACAAAAGTAATAATAAAAAATTCCAAGGAGAACAAGAGTTTATCAGCTTTCGAACTGAGGCATTAAAAAGCCATCCACAGAGTCTTGAATTAATACAAAGCAAAAGTATCCTCAATAAGGATGTTATTTAAAAGTTAAATCCATACACATGAAAAGGGGAACACAAGAAAGGCAAAACCTCCAAGAACATGAAGTCATAAGCATGAATCAAGAAACAGGGAGCTGTTTCCTTTTTTATAATGTTCCCCCTGAGCTCAGTCCCTCCCATGATATCATCATTTCATGCACCTGCTTTTTCTCTCCTTATCACTAATCACTGAGAAAAAATGAGTTTGTCTTCTTTTTTTAACATTCTGACTCTTCATTTCAAGGCAAATTGATCTGGGAAAACCTTTGTCTCCCACATTCACCTCCAAAGGCCACTCTGGCCTGTTTTCATGGGAACTGATATCACTTTCTCCCATTGCCTGGGAATGGCCTGGAGATTCCAAAACATCTCTTTCCAAGACCCTGCTATCTTCCACAAAGTCCTCAGACATTACAGGTTGCAACCCATAATCCCCTTCCTCATTCTCTGAGCACCCAGAAAGCTCATCCAATGCTCGCCAGGCTACAATATGGACAGGAAATTTATTTTCTATGCAGAAAATGCTACTTTCTATGCAAAACTACAATGTTCATTTTTCTTCACTCAAAAAGGTATTTAATTAGGATGTAAAAATTCTTACCCCTCCAGGAATCTTCTCAGCAAGGTTTCTCAACACTTTATAAATATAGTTTTCAACCATTTTGCCAAAACAAATTAAATATTATTTCCACCTCTATTGTATATAGTCTGTCAGTTTAATTGCTTATCTCATTATTATATACTATAATTAGCATATTAAAATACACATGGTTGCACCAGGTAAAGTTTATTTGTGCACATTTCTTCAAACGCATTTTCTTCCATCCATGGACTGCAACATAAGCCCTAAAATATTTTCTGGTGCAAATTGCATACAATTTGGTGTTCAGTCCAGAAGATGCAGGGCCGAGTAAATCCATTTCATAACAGAGTGGAATTCTCACATATCCCTATACTCATTGTAGATACTGTGCCTCCTATTTAAATTGCAGTCCATTTCTTATGTGATTGTTCTTTGACCAAGGTTTCCCTGGCCTTCTAATTCATCAAAGAATAGCTAATGAAAGTGAAAAAACCTCTGACATATTTGTCCTCTATGGCATGAAAAAAAATGAACCAATCACACCAAGAAAAATGAGGGGCACCAAAAGGACAGAGCTTGAGGAGGATGCCAAAAGGCTAAAAGAGATTTTGTTAGCTAAAAAATGTACCCTGGTTTAATTATTAGTGCCAACTTGTTTTTTAAATATTACAGATATTGGACTAAATTATTCCAACTAGATTATTTGTATTCCCTTACCAGACTTCCATGGATTTAGTAGCTTTATTCTTGTTGGCACTAGCATTTGGATTTAGGCCACTGACTGTCCTCAAACCTGGAGAATTGAAGCAACTCTGCAGTTGACAAAACACTAATTTCCCTGTCTTTCTGAAAGAAATGAAGCTGTATCATAAACAAGCTGATGTCTGTAAAATATTATTTCCAAACAATCAGATGGAAATCACCTAGCACCTAACAAGAGCTGCATTTCAAAAGGAAGTGGGAAGGGGAGTTATGTCAATATACAGGGCATCATCTGACTTTACCTAACCTCACAGATGGAAGACTGGGACATCACAGATGGGACTTTTTCCTGCATTAATCATGTTTACTTTTCTGTGCAAGCAATTCTCAATATAATATTCAGTTTTTTGGTTCTTTCACCTAGTCAACTCCAAATTCCAGGAGGTTAAGAATCACAGTATTAATGGTCTGGTAACATAAAAGTCTAAAACTTTTCTTTCAAAATTTGCTTGAAATTCAGTTTTTATATAAAGAACCTGTATACTGAACACACACAGGTCACAATATATGAATCATGTGTTTGATGTGCTTAAGTTTGATTTCAACTATAGTTTCATCTGTTTATCTGGTGTTAAAAATGGCAATTTAGCCAATGCTCCACTGAAATTAAGTGTGGCTATGACTAAATACTGTCTATGAGAATATGTGGGAACAAAGATTAAGGGTGTTCAGGCAGCAGGAAAAGACTATAAGATTCAAGGCTTCACCAATGATATTGTGTTGACCTTAGAAAACCCCAACTATTCAACAAAAGAATTAAATAATATCCTGGCAAACTTCTTGGAATTAGCTGAATTAAAAGTAAACAAAGAGAAAAAATATTTTTTAACAAAGAACTTGACAGAATCGGAGAAATAAGAACTAAAAGAAAATACAGAATATAATATTGTACAGAATGTCAAATGCCTAGAAATATGCATTCCAAAGAAGAATACAGAGCTATTTAAAATATCTACAACCTTCTTGTAGTTATACTAGAGGGTTGCTTACTTGTAAGCCGCTCTCAGTCTTCTTCGGGGTGAGAGAGAATGGGGTATAAATATAGTAAATAAATAAATAAGGGTGTGGAGAGAGATAAGAAAAGAATTAGTGGAATGGTATAAACAAGGGCTCTCCCTATTAGGGAGAATATCATCCATTAAGACAACAACACTACCAAAATGTTATTTTTGTTTCAAAACATACCAATTATCAACAATGATTTTTTTCAAAATTTGGCAAAAATATATCTCAAAATAAAACCAAGAGTAAAAATAAAGATACTTAATGATGATAAAACAAGAGGTGGCTCATCCCTCCCTAATCTACAACTCTACTTTTACATGTGCTGTTTTGACTGGATTAAAAAATTGGTGACCCTGGAAGACAATGAGCTACTAGATTTAGAAGGCAAAAATCTCCCATTTGGATGGCATTCATACTTGGATATACAACAGGCTAAACCAAAAGGCATATTCAATAACCATTATATATGGAGTCCAATTGTAAACATCTGGAACAAATATAAAAATAATTTATGCAAAGACACTGGGTGGATATCCCCACATGAAGCACATTACAAAACAGAGAATATCCTACAAGGGAAATGGTTAGCCTACAGAGAGCTTATCCAAATCAACTTAGGAAATCCACAAATGAAATATTTTGAAGAATTGAGCCAAATGGGCTCTAAATGCAATTGGCTTCTATACAGACCGCTGCACAAGAAATTCAAAGAACAACTTAGTACCTTGTGCTTATAGACTGTGAAAACATGGTTCGATGTGGCTATGTTCCAGAAACCAAAAGGACTTATACTACACACACACACACACACACACACACACACACACACACACACAAATCTACTGACTTGGCACAGGGAAGAGGTAGTAGAAGACTTGATGGTTAAATGGGCTCAAAACGGAGGCCAAGAGATTAAAAAAAAGGCCCTATGAGAAAATACATGAAAGAGAAGAATGAAATACACAACATGCCAAAACCTTAAGGAAAATGTCAATAAAATACATCCCCATTGGTGCTTTCCTCCAGAGAGATTAGCGAAGAAGTACAACTGCATCAACAAATTTTGGAAACGTGGAAAAGAGAAAGGCACATTTTACCACATGAGATGGACTTCAAAATGATATCACAAATGTACCTTTTGAACATGCCAAATATTTTAAAATATTTTACATGACAATGGCAGCTCGAACAGTATGTGCTAGATATTGGAAAACCAACTACTACACAAGAAATGCTCACTGTGAAGACACACAATAACAATGGGGCTATATAAACGATGCAGAGCACCCAAAAGCATAAAAAAGCTAGCACATCACTTAATAAGACTCATACATGTATAAACATATCAAATTTGTATTAACGAGTGGCAGGAATAAATATCAAGCAGTGTGCATAGTCTGGCATACATACAAAACAATTAGTCACACTATTTAAAGTACAATCATCAGTACATAATCAAAACGGAACATCAGCATGATAATCAGATGTCCTTTTGAAATAAAGTCTCGTGGACAATTCAAAAGTTCACACAATGTAGGTGATGCGGCTAAAGACTCCGTGAATCACTGGGCGTATATCCAAAAATGCGGGACTCACGGATAGGCAAATGCAGGAAATCTCGAATGAGGAGTCGATGGAGGATGGTGGACCGGAAATACGCCAACGGCTAGGTGTTTGAGGCTGTAGCAACCCAGCCTCCAGCCCAGCCCCCAGCCCAGCCTCCAGCCCAGCCAGGGGGGTCAGGGGATGCCCCAGGGGTCCCAATTGCTCTGGACCCGATTGATGGGGATTCAGGTGAAATGGATGATGGGGCTGTTGGGCCTGCATCTCCTACAGAGAGCTTGCAATGGGAAGATGATTGGCCCGAGGCCTACGAGGACGAGGGAGGTCAGTCTGACCAAGATTCAGATAACTGGTATGAGAAACCAGGTGGGCGAGGTTCCCAAGAACTAATCTGGGAACCCACGGGGGATGAGTCCATGGAGACAGAATGGGAGGATGCTTCTCATGAAGATAGTGAGACAGCTGTGGAAAGGGAGGGAAGGAGCTTTGACCGCAGGAGGAGCATTGAGGCCCATAGAAAGGAATGGCGGCAAAGCCTAGAGCGTCGCTGGTCTCACAAAGGAGGAACTTAAATATATGTTCTGTAGGAACAGATCCTCAGTTGAATGGCCACTTCTGATCTGAAGGGAGTGTAGCGTTCCTTATCCTTGAAGCCTGTTGGCTTGCCTTGCCCAGAAGTTATCTTGGGCCTTGTACCTTGCCTTGCCTTACCTTGCTCCACGGAGACCTTGTTTTGCCTTGTCTCGCTTTGATTTTATGGACTTTGCCTCTGAGAGATTTCCTGTTTCTACTTGGACATTTTACCACTTACCATTTTGGACTAATTGCTTTTTACTTGGACATTCTACTTTTACACCTGTTCTTTATTATTCAATAAATAGTTAATTGATCAATTGTCTCTGTGTGTGTGATTAAGGGGCCGGGCCAAGACCCTGCATCGTGACAGAGGCTGCCAAAATATGACCGTTTCTCGCTATTGCAGCGCTTCCTCAGGGCGTTCCATCTTTGGGACGCTCCTCACTGGTAGTGTAGACTTTGTACGTCATAAATTCATTACTAGAATGTACTCTAGGTATAAATACAGCCAACAATGAGCATAGAAGTTACCATGGAACAAAAATCAATGACATAGCATAAAGGAATACATACCAACATTTATAGAGTTAACGTCATCGCAAAAAGTATCCTTTCTAGGACTGGATGCAGCAACTTTTCTGTTGCTATCAACTGAATATATACAGGTAAGTTACAGGTGAAAATAGTTACAAGATCAGCGATTGGACAGATAGAACCTCATTGAGTCCTCCTGGGGACTTACTAGACAGGAGGAGAATCCATTTTCTTTCCTCTCTGAGTAACCCTTTTTGGTGGTCGCAATGAAGTGGAAATTTAACCCTCTCTAATCCGATTACCTTAAGAGATGGGGGGGGGGGTTACTTTAGCTTGAACACAATGATTATAAAACACGGAGCCTGTGGCTCCACATCTCATTCGCAATACATGTTCCATAATCCGGACTTTCAAACTTCTCGATGTGACCCCAACGTAATGGCGATTGTACCCTCAGCTGCATAAAATGCAATATATAACTCCTGTGGTGGTGCAGATAATTTCATCTTGTAATTTAAATATTCTTCCAGTTGCATTGTTCTTAACTACAGGGGTGCTGTTGATAAGAGAACAGATGGTACATTTGGAAAACCTCAGAGATATCTCCCTTAGAAGAATGGGAAAAATACATTACAGATTTGTTAATAATGGATAAATTAACTGAACTCTTTAGTAGAGAACAACTAGAGAAATTTGTTAATGAATGGCAACCAGTGAGTCAACATCTTAATAAAAAAGTAAAATTAAACTAAAAATGTACATAGGGAATCCTATAAGACTGTAGACAAGAAGGAAGTGAATGTTAATTTAGAACCTATGATGCTTTTATTTGTACTATTCATATAGAAAATTGTGACCCCTTAAAGAAAGATATTATGTGAGAAATGCTAATGAAACTCTAACAACTGGAAAATGACACTTATAACAAACACTTATAAATGTACGTACATCTATTTTAACAGACAAATAAATAAAGTAGTAAAAAAAGAAACAAGGAAGATAGCAATCTTGAGGGAGGATGCATATATCATTGTAGAAATAATCCACATTTTGAAAAGATGCAAAATCATACCTAGGATGACCAAATGTTCCCCGACTTTGTCCTCCATTTCTCCTGAGAAGCTCAACGAGTCATGCAAGAATGATTATATTAGCAACATTACTTGATTGTGGGTCTGTTTCTGTATTTATAATGACCTTCTAATAATGATAATGGCAGGGAACTAAAGGAAAGAAGGTGAGATATTCAATTATAGTTACAATCAATCTAAGACAAGCTGTTGCTGGTAATTAAAAAAAGTCTTGACATGATTATGTTGGGCCATTTGGTTACACTTGAAAAGTTAAATAATTACTTTATGGGATTGATTTGACACTGAGAACTAGACATGAATATTGGAGTTAGGACTATTATTTAAGCCTCTCAGGGTCAGTGTGCTCATTGTAATCCAGTCTTTATTATACCTTGATTGGTATTCTTTATATTTACGTCTTCTTGCTGGAGATCTAGAATGGCAGTGTCTTTTCTTCTTTCTTTATTTCAGAACAATAGTCAAATGCTATACAGTGCATTAATTGGCCAAGAGGGTATATATGCTAGTGTGGCAAAGGTTGGCTGCATTATTTGGGGAAAGAAGGGTTCACATAAGACATCCCTTATGCATTAATAATCTAAAAAATTCATATACAAACACAATGGACATTACGCTGGGTATGTTATCACAGCCAATACGCTACAGTCCTTAGATTGTTGCAGTAGGACTGTGAGGCCCTTCTATACTGCTATATATCCCAGGATTTGATCCTAGATTATCTACTTATCCCAGATTATCTGGCTCATATCATCCCATTCCAAGCAGATAACCTAGGATTAGATACTGGGATTTAAGGACAGTATACAAAGGGCCTGAGTGACATGATTTGAATACCAATTGCCAACCAACCCCCAAAATAATAAGATCACAACAATATGGGATTACCTATGGGCAACTTTTATTATTATTATATATATTACTATTTTATTACATTTGTGACTTGCAAAGCCTTTCAAAAGGGGCATGAACTTGGTATGGATTAAGATGAGGCAGTGGCCATTTAGGACCTACTCTTTGGCTAACTTGAGTGAAACCTGGGTTCCCAGCTGTACCTTTTCCAGGGCAACTCCTCAGGGAAATGTAACAGAGAATTCTGCCCTAAGGATTTATTGAAGCCAGATCTCTTCCCATTCCAAGGCCATTTCCATCTGCCCTCACCTCGGTGAAGGTTTCTTTCCTGGCATACACTACAAAGGTGTGCTTTAGGTGTACACAAAACTGTAGACCCATTGCTGTTTTCTGCATGATGGCCTATTTAAAAACCACAATCCCAATGTGCCCTTTTTAAAACAGATTAGGCTAGGCAAAAAAAAAACCTTTGAAAAACCAATGGTGGCAACCAGCCATGACTGGACTAGGAGGTTTAGGCCCCACTGCCTGCACCACCACCACTACGAGACTCCTTGTATAGGAGCCATCGGTGTACTTTTTTATGGGAGCCATTGATCTCATTCTCTTTCTCTGTCTCACTTTTTCTTTGTCACTTGCACTCATCACTATGTTTTTTTAAAAAAAATCTGCATTACTACAATAATTCCTTAGTGAACTAAACACATATTTATTTCAGCTAGACATCATTTATTTAACGTACTTTTTATTTCTTTTAAGTCCATATTTACAAGCATTTAAAATAAACAGCTTCATTGCCCATGATTATAGATTAAAAATCTTCTTTTTGTACTGGCTACACAGAATATAAAGCTTTTAAGAGGTAACTGGAAAAAATTCTTTGAGCCATGTAGCAACACAAGCTCACATCCTTGAATCTCATTTTGTTACATTTTCTTGAGTTTGTATAGGGCACACTCACTTTCATTTTTCACTCTAGAATTCTCAGTTTTGCTTCTATGTCTAACAGGTGGCAGGGACATCCTAAAGGCAACTGCACAGCTGGAGATTGCCAGCATTTCATTCATAAACAATTCTTATATGTATCTTGTTTATAGCTGGGAATCTTATGTATACTTTTGAGACCAAGGTTATTCATTTGTTTATTTGATTATTAACCCACTTTTCTCCTGACGTAAGACCCAAAGCAGCTAGTAATAGTTTAAAACAAAATTTTGGGAAATATTTATTGTACTAAAGGTAAACACACAGTTCTGTTCAAAAAGCACATAACATTTAAAACAGAAAAGGTGAAAGATAAAAACAGCACACCATTCAGTAATTTATCTCCAGTTCTGCTACTCTGGGGTAGACCCAAGGCACTGATCTTAACTCAGTTTCCACTTTGGGAATACTGGGGTTTTCTCTCAAGCTCAGTACTCTCCATCATGGAAGCCCAAAACTTTAAAAAGCTGGCTGTATCTCAATTTCAAAGGCAAAAATACTATAAAGGAGAAATTACAGGAAAAACAACATAGTGATATTTGAAATGTTGGTGACATTACATATAAGAAAGCATAACTAGGAAATAATATCTAGGTCCTCCAGCTTGGTTTTGATCAACTCCATAGAGTCACAGTGGAGGATCTAGAGAGACCTCTAGAAAGAACATATTAATTAAATCCATGAATAATCAAATCTACAAACATTGAGAGGTGTTTGTGATCAGTGTGTGTGAGAGAGAGGGGGGGGGGGAGGAGAGAATATACCATTTCCAGTCTTTCATACTTCATAGGACCTTTGCACATCTCAGACAATCAGAGAAACCCTGGCTTGGAAGTTGTTTAAGATGCTTCAACCAGCAGAAGTAGGAAGCATAATCTTTATGGTTCTTCTTTCATTAGTAGCGCCTGTCCTACCCTGGAAAGATCCACTTACTCTGGATCAGTTTCAAGTGTGGAGTGGAATCAGTTAAAAAAATGCCTCCTCCCCATTCTCTTAGGCTAAATATTCTGCTTTTTTCAATGGCAGTATGATCTTGGATTTAGCCTCCTGTTTCTCGAACTGTCTTGTATGGATATTGGATAAAGATTTTACTATATAGTGTTCGTTAAATACACCATCTATCTTAAGCTGTCTAAACAATACAGTCATTAAATTAAGAACATAATCATTTAAATTTACTTTATTATTTTTAAATGGAAGGAGCCCTGCAGAAATTGATTCATATTTAACTTATATGTCTTATACTTGCTCAAATGAACTATCTAATATTACACTGTGATTGGTTAAACAATCATTGGAGTGTCTAGAAATATTTTACATAATTGCTGGAGTTAGGGGAAATGCCCTGAAAATGGCTGTTGTCCTTTCTCCACAATTGGGGACAGCAAGTGGAAAAAGGTGGTTTGGTTTCCAAGAGGGCTCCACTTATCTGTGGGGTCCCTCAAGGTGCCATTCTTTCCCCTTTATATTTAACATCTATATGCGACCACTTGCTGGTCTGGTTTGAAGCTTTGGGCTGGAATGTTATCAGTATGCTGACGACACCCAGCTCGTTCTGAAAATGGAAGGCTAGCCAGACTCCGTACCTTCTTGTTTCCAACAGTGCCTTGAAGCCGTTACTGATTGGCTGCATGCCAGTAGATTGAGGGTGAATCCAACAAAGACGGAGATACTGTGGCTGGGCTGCCTGGTTGGTGGGGAGGCTTGGCTGCCTAGCTTGGATGGTGAGGCATTATGCCTGACATCCTCAGTTAAGAGCCTTGGGGTCGTTTTTGACCTGTTGCTGTCGATGGAGGCCCAGGTCTCCAGCATCAGCAAAACCACCTTTTTCCATCTGCAGCAAGCTAGGCATCTGGCCCTTTGCCTATCCAGAGACGACTTGGCCATGGTGCTCCAAGCCTGGACTACTGTAACGCCCTTTACATCAGCCTGCCCTTGTCCGTGATCTGAAAACTTAAGCTCATCCAGAATGCCGCTGCACGACTTCTCACTGGGGCTCCAGTGAGATGTCACATAACACCTATACTCCAACAGCTTCATTGGCTTCTGGCCGAGCACTGGATCACCTTCAAGGTGATGGTGTTAACTTTCACGGCCTTGCATGGTCTGGGGCCGCTGTATCTGAGGGACCGTCTTTTCCCTTACCAACCCCAGAGGTCACTTTGTTCTGAACAAATGAACCTCCTTGAAGTACCGACCTTCAAAGCAATCCATCTTACATCGACCCGGCACAGAGCCTTTTCTGTAGTGGCGCCGTCAATATGGAACACTCTTCCTAGCGACGTACGGGCCATGCAGGACCTTCTCTCCTTCCGCAAGGCCTGCAAGACTCACCTTTTCTGGCTAGCCTTTGATTGCTAGGCCAGAAATCTTTTTAAAGCTAGTTTAATATGTATGCTTTTACCTCTGTGTATTTTACCTGATTGTAAGATGCTCCGAGCCCTCAGGGAGTGGTGGCGTACAAGTCCAAATAATAAATAAATAAATAAATAAATAAAATAATTATAAATGCTGTTGACAAGAGGAGCTCTGTTGGAAATACATTTATTCAGGTAAAATAATGTGCTCAATTCCATTGCCTTGAATGGTCTAAAAATCCAGATTTTAAGAATATGAGATTAAACCTCAATTTTAGGGTCAAATGCAGTCTACTTAATTTCAGTCTTTCATACATAACAGTTTTGTGTGGTTAGCTATAGATGAATTTTTCCAGACTTGTAGTAGAACTCTCTGATCATGTTGGTGTAAAAGCAATAAGGACATAGAGAGCATTGACTTGTTTTGTCATTTTCAATATAAAACAGTGCCTTGGCTGTTGGAACTCCCCAACAAGACAATTTAGTTACAGGATACAAATAATTCACAGTTTGGCCATTTCCCTTCAAAGTTGGCCATTGAAAACCCAGCTTGCATTGCGGATTATCAAAAATGATGGGAGTTGTAATTCAATGGCATCTGGGGAGCCAAACTGGGTAAAAATAAAGAGCACCGACTACTAAGTAAAATTATAGTTGGTCCTCTGTATCCACCAATTCTCTGTCCATGGATTTATTAGTGCTTTGAAGACACCCATAAAGGTGATATAGTCCTTGATGGAAATGGGTTTGATGCCTCTGTCTTAAACCCTTTGTGTCACAACAGCATTAGATAACTTTCCCTAGATGGTGCCAGTGTAATCAAATATCTGGCTTATAAGACTTGTTGAAAGAAATTCATTACTTATGGAATCCCCTAGCTATCTCTCTTTTTCGAGGATAAATCCTATGGCTACAAAGTCTGTGTCCTTCAGCCCAATCATTCCATGTGTTATCAGCAGTCTCATTCCCACCATGTCTTCCCTATCCTTCCTTTGAATCCACCTTCCTCTGCCCATGGACAGTTCCCTCTGAAAGAACAATCTTTTTATACCCTCCCCCAATTTTCTTTTTGTTGAGAAAACATAACTTTCTACTTCATCACACTAGAGAATGGGTCCACTTTAAATTTGGTGTCTGCCTCCTGCAGAATTTTGAAGTTTGTCGATTAATGAGGCTGTTAAAGACTCCTTCCTAAACTGCAAACCCCCAGAATTCTGCAGGAGACAGAAACCTCATTTAAAGTGGATTCATTATCTAGTGTGATGAGGTCCTTAGTGTTTTCTGTGCAATACCTTCAGATTTATTTCCAAATTGCAAATAGCCCTGAAAAAACACACGTTTCCTGAAGTATTTATTCTTGCTAAAAAGAGTTAATATTTGCTTCCCTAAAGAGCAACACTTGAGCAACATCACATTAAATGCCACACTATGTTTACCCCCTGCTATTTGGAAGTGTGTTCTTGGAACAGGTTGCGAGTTTTGGCTTACCAACCTTATAAAGTTCCTGTCCAAACAAGAAAGGCTGAAAGATCATACTCTGTAATGTTTTCAGAAATGGAAGCCAGGACATGCGTGGCTTAGCAACATCACAATGTGGTCGACAGAAGTTATTAACTGGAAAATGAACTGAGGGGGTTGGAATAATATCTTCCCTGATACTTTTTCACCCCAGTTTTGAGTTAGCTTTATTCTCATCATTTGTATGCTGACTTGCTTTTCTCTTCTGACAATTTGGGAGTGATTTTCCATTGCATTTATAGGGAGAGGTGGGTAAGAAATCATCATCATCATCTTATAAAATCCAGCTGCTATACTGTATTTACATGAATATAAAGTCCAACTCAATTTGGAAGGTGTACATTACAAAAATGGATTTGCCCTTGAAGGTAATGTGCCCAACTGTGCAGACATAGAACACCAGGGAGACAGCATGAGGCTATTTGGGAAGTCATATTTCTCTGTTTGGCTGAAGCTGCACAAATTCATTCACAAAGCTTTCCAAACTAATGTTGGGAGGGGTGAATGCCTTATGAATAAAGCCAGCTGGGAACCAAATGGGACTCAACCATATGGACAGGTGAGAACTGTCAGATTATTGCATTTTGAATAGCAATTCATGAGTCAGCACAAGATATATTTTCGCAGTTTGAGATGACCTGCAGTGTGACATGTTTGACACCAGATGGCGCTGTCTCAAGACTGCTAAATGGAACCTTGAGGAATTTCCGTTACAAAGTGACAGTTGGGATTTGTCAGTTGGGATTTAATTTCTGTGAGGAAAGGATGTTTAGAAAGGTAGCTGTGATGGCTGTTGTTTTTCGATGTTTTGCCAGTTATTGTTAAATACAATTCAATACAAAGTTATATATTTACCGTGTGAATTGAATGAGAGTTTCATTATTCACTCAAACAGAGACTGAAGTTTTTGGGCCGATGGGGAATTAAACTTCTATATTTCTGTTGCCTATCCGCTGTGACATAAATACTCAACACCGAAGAGGTTATGGGCCCAGATCCCAGAACCCAGAACACAGAATCCAGAATTGCAGAGGCACAGAGATACTACATAACCCATAATTCATAGAAAAAGTTTTTGAATAACACTGCAAATTGCAGCAGAAGTCGCTGTTTACCTCAGTGTTAGAGAAAAAGCTGAAGTGAATTTTTGCCAGGAGCATCTGTAGTGTGAAGAAAGATGGCATTATTTGGAGCACAGCATCATTTAGAAAAACTCAGAGGCAGCTCAAATTATTTAATATGGGCTACCAAAGTGCGAGCAGTTTTGGCAAAGGAGGAGCTGTTATCCTGCTTAACACATCTACCTATTTCTGATGCAGAAAGGTTGAAAGATGGCAAGGCAAGGGCTACCATCATCCTGTCAGTTGATGATAGGCACCTCACATATTTAGCTCTGGAAGAAACAGCCGCTGACTGTTGGAAAAGGCTTGAAAAGCTGTATCAGCAGGCTACTGGAGGCTCAAAAGTTTTATTGAGCAGAGAACTGTTTTCACTGAAGCTTCTGTCAATGGAAGATTGTGCCAGAGAGACTCATTTGAGTAAAATGCTGAGCCTATTTAATGATTTAGCAGAGAGGGGCACCAATTTTACAGAAGATCAGAGAGGCTTAATTCTACTAAGCAGTTTGGGGCAAAGCTACAACTCATTCATTGACTCCATGCAATCTGTGAAAGAAGAGGACATCAACTTCGACTTAGTTTCGACTAGATTGGAGAACTGGGCTTGTTACAGAAGAAATGCCCAGCAACTTTCAACGGAGAAGACGGTCAACAAAGGCTTCCATAAGAAGAGGAAAGAGACAATCCAGTGTGACATTATCTGTTACATTTGTAATAAAAGAGGACACAAAGCTAGACAATGTCATGAGAACAAGTTTAAGAAGAGTGAATCAGCACAGAGCAAGAAAGAACAGATCAACAATTCAAGAAAAGACTCTGATTCAGGCTGTCTGTTGATGAGTTTACAATGTAACAATGATTTTATTCCTCAGGTACCCTGGATTATAGACTCTGGGAGTGCAAAGAGTTTTGTTAAGGATAGTAAATTGTTAGCAGAGAAGGAACCTTTATCTGGTTCTATGCAAAGTTGTGTGAGTCTAGCCAATGGTCAAAGCTGCAAGGTTTTAACAAAGGGAGAAGTTGAAATTGGTCAACTTAGTCTAAAGTTAGACTGTAAGTGTCTGTCAAAAAGAGCTAATAGGGCTCTTATCTCATACCCTTCCAGCAACAAAATCTTTGCCAGGTGTGGCCTTGAAGACGCACAGAGCTGGAAATGGGCCTTAGGTCACACCACACCAGCATGAACAGCCCTGGCTCGTGGACTCAGACAGGATATGATGAAATATCCATTGGACATTGGGACTGCTGAGTCAGGGGGGACATGATGCAACCTCTGCTGGGCATTGCATGCCATGGGGGTTGGACCTTTGAGGTGATGGACAGGTGATGGGGGTGTGTTCTGTATATAAACTGTGTTTGTTCCTTGTGATGCCAGTTCTGGCATCAAAGGTATTATATCTGCAATAAATCTCGTTGGATCAAGTTGCCGTGTGTGTGGTTGCCGTGTGCGTATGGTCCCCACAGATGATTGTAGCGTTCTTACAGATGCCAGAACTGCACTCCCTATCGTGAAAGGATTCACTGAGGGGAGAAAAGTGTGACCCTCGTCGTTTGGAGTCATAAGTCATGGCGAGACCCTTTCTGAGAGCGGAATGGGTGAGTCCCGAAGATTTCTGGGACAGTGACGAGGAAGACGGTGCTGATGAGGCGGAAGTTACATTCCCTGTTTGGAATTGGCGGACAGGAAGATGGAGCATCCCATCCCTATGGGGAGAGGTAGAGGCTCCGGAGATGACTTCAGGCAAACTCTGCAGACCGTGTGGGAAGGAGAGGATGGGAGATGGCCTGTCCCAGGCTTCCTGGAAGGAGAGAGAGGAGATGGAGGCCCGGGAAGAGCACAGAGAAGCAGTTAAGCGTGGGACTGTTCAGGTGTGTTATTCTCGAGAGGCCAGAAAGGAACTCGGAGAAGCGATGGCTCGTTGTGCATCGGCTCAGGCGAGTAGGACCGGAGAAGAACCCAGAGAAGCAAGGGAGTTCGTTCAGGTGGGTTCTCAGGCGGACCGAGAAAGTGAAGCCTTGGCAGAAGAGATCTATAAGCGCTTTGAGGAGATCTGCATTGTGGCTGGAGGTGCTGCACAGAGTCCATCCGTATCGCCCAGTGATGCCCCAAACGTCCCAGATGGTGAGGAATGGGTGGCCATGGAGGCTGAAAAGGATGTGGGTGTGAGAAAGCACTCAGGAGCTAGGAGCAGGCGGAGGGAAAGGCGCAGGAGGGATAGATCAGCCAAGATGAAGAAGAGCATGCCTCAGGCTTCTCGCAAAGATGTGGCAGATGTGTCTTGGAGTGAAGAATGGAATGCATGGCGACCAGATTCTAGGTTGCAGAGGTGTATCGCTCAGGTGCGTCGTCTGGTAGCGGAGCTTCGGGAGGAAGCGGAGTTTGCAGAAGAAGAAGGCTGGTACGAAGATGCTCTTGAGGTTCCGGGAGAGATAACCCAGATGGCGGAAGGGCCGTGGGGCCAGGATGAAACATGGTGTGTGCCTGAGAAGGACGCATGGAGCTGTATCGCCAGCAGCGAGGTGATGTTTCAACAGGGAAGGTGGGAGGAAGAAGATTCCTTTCTTCCAGCTGTGTCAGCTTCCTTGATTTGGGCTGTCATTCTTATGGTTTGGAATTGTGAAAAGGAGGCCCTAGCTTCAGAGGAAGTTGCTGTGGAAAATGAAGCTCTGTCAAGGGAAGTGCTGGCTGTGCCTCTGGGAGAGGAGAGAGTGATTGCGGAGAGGAGCCAAGCTGGCACTGTATGTATGTTGCCTGCAGAAGGGAAAGAAGAAATGCCTCAAGAGACAGTTATTTTGGAAAGGCAAGCAGCAGAGGAGGAAGATAATAATCAACTGTTGCTTTCTTTGAGTTGTGTTTGTGTGTGGATCGGCATCTTACAGACCTGGCTGCCAAAAGATGCGGAGGAGTTGCTACATTCCGAGCCTCAGATTGAGAGCGATGGGGAGGAGGTGCCTTTGCCAGGAGGGAGTGTGGAAGAGTTGCTGAGCTGGGGAAAAGTGAACGAAGATTCCCATCCGGGGAGTGCGGCCCTGGTTGTATATCCAGTGACGGAGGAAGTGCTGGAGTTGGTGAGTGTGCAGAAGGCTTCTCATCTTGTGGAGGAAAAGGGGGAGCTACAGGATCCCTTTGTGCAAACTGTTGGAGTTTCCCTGGCTTGGTCTGCTGCTTTATTCTTCCTGTGCCGTGAAGATGTGAGTGGGAATTCCCATCAAGGTTGTGTGTTCCCTGAAGAGAATGAGGAGAGCAGTTTGGAGCCGGCTGTGCTGATGGAAACAGCAGGAAGGGACGCCTTGACTTCAGAGGACGGCTTGGAGCTTGCTTCGGGTGAAGAAGGCGTGCAGGATTCCTTGTTGCTGGAAGCTTTCCGTTGTTGGAGGAAAGGAATTGGAGGTGGTGCTGGCTGATCTTGTTCTGAGTAAAGCCCCAGGGTTGCCCCCAGGGTTATTTGGTCTTACGGAGGGTTGGTTTTTGGGGTTCGGAAAAGGTCCAACCAGGAGGCCAATGAAAGAACTTTGGGCAAGGTTTCCTGAGTGGCCAGAACTTCGGAAAATGCTGAACTTTGGGGATGAACTGTGGGCCAGTGTTCCAGTAACCAGCATATTAATTTTGACTTTGGGGAAGAATGGCAACTGGGTTGTGTTATGCTTTCTGGGGAAAATGTTGTTATATGAGGGAAGTGTCCTTAAAGGGTCTGGAACTGGGATGGTCTCAACATGGAGAAGTGGCGTCACTTGAAAAAAATCCCATGCTTAAAGGGGGCAGGAATTAATAGTGCAGAAACTGGGATTGTATGACGCTGGGATTTTGTAATGTCCAAGACTAGTTCGTTTAGAGTTATAAGCCATATTGCATTTAGAGATTTGCATGTGTATTGAGGGTAGATATGCATAGATGGATTAATGTATAAGTTGGGTATATATATTGCTTTATATAAGCTGCATTCATTGTTAGAAATGTTAGAGTTCCCCTGTTTAGTTGAGGATGATAGTGTTCATATAGGTTTAAGAAAAGATGCATGTCATGTGGAGTGATGGTTTGTTGGATAGTGGGGATAGGATAGGCTTCCAAGGCAGTTTGGAAGAAGTGATGTTTCTCCTGTTGAGTTTGCCAGGAGAGAGTTGGTTTGGGATATGTAGGTTAAGATTTGGTGTGTGCAGGTTGCTAAAGCGCAGATGGCCATACCTGCGTTCCAGTGTTGGAGTGCTCCGTGTGGAGGATAGGTTTCAGAGTCAGAAGTTATGGTGTTGTTAGTACCTTTTTGCTGTAGTAGTGGTATGTGAATAGGGATGGCAAGAGGGTTTGTGTTGCTTTCCTTAATTGGTGGGTGTAGTTTAACACAGATGGTTTATTCCTGTGTGGGGATAATGTAGGTTAAGATATGATGGTGTAGAGAATTATAGTTTTGGTTAGTACCTCCTGTCATCATAGTAGAGGGAGTTGTAGTTTTTCCAGGCACTTCTTGCTAAGTAAGGAGGTGTAGTGGTTTGTTCAGAGGAATGGAGATTTAAGGATGGTGTGTTGGGATTGAAATTGAATGTGTGAATCTCACGTAGATGTTTCCTTCCATGGATGTATGTGAGGGCTAGATGGTTTAGATGGCTGTGTTTTGTCACATGAGAGATTGGTATGTGCCTTTTGCCAAGGTGACAAGGGTATTAGATTTCTTTTGTATGGTTAGCTTGGCACAGTTGAGTTAGTCCTTTGCAGCTTGTTGATAAAGTTAAGGTTGGGTGGAGATTTAGATTGAGTTATGGGTTGAGAAGGCACAGATGTGTTTTGGCTGTTTAGGGAATTGTAGTTTTGTACTTGGTACCTCCTGCTTTTGCAGTGGAGGGTTTTCGGAGTTATGGGGCTTGGAATCTTGATTGTGTGATTTTAGGTTTTCCTGGGAAGATGCGCAGTTGATTTATTCCTGTGCAATGAGTTGATAGGTTGTTTAAGTTAGAGAGTTTGATGGGCTTTGTAATGGTGACTGGTTATATGGCGAAGCGTAGTTTTGTGGGTGTGCCTCCTGCTATTGCAGTAGAGGGAAGAGATTGGTTTAGGTATTGTTATTGGAGTTCGCTTTGGCTTGTGAGAGAGTGATTTGTGGCCGGTAGTGGAAGGCTGCATGAGTATGCATTGTGAGATTAAGGTGCACAAGGCCCACATGTTTGGGAAGCTGAGTGTGGGAGCCGAGTGTGTCCTGGTTGATGGTGAATGCGGAATATATAGTTTAGGCCAAAGGGTGTTAGATAGAGGTTTGGAGTTTTGGACCATGCAGTTGTGGAATGATGGACATGGTAGTAGAAGGGTAGCATATGAAGAGTGCTTAGAGATGACTAAGGGTGGAAATTGGCCTTGAACAAGCTAGGCATTTGTGATAGAGGAATGTCTGGTTATCTGAATGTGTAGGAGTTTAGGATCGGTGTGTGAAGAAGCTTTGTCCCAGTGTGTGTTTAACTGGAGAAAGGCTGAGGTGGGCTCACTTCGCCTTGTAGATAATAGAGATAGTTATGACTTTGTTTGGTGCTGGGATAGGATTTAGATATAGAGTGGGATAGCGTTTTGAGTCCTCTTTTTCCCCAGGGGGGGAGGGAGAGGAGCATTCTGTAAGTGTCTGTCAAAAAGAGCTAATAGGGCTCTTATCTCATACCCTTCCAGCAACAAAATCTTTGCCAGGTGTGGCCTTGAAGACGCACAGAGCTGGAAATGGGCCTTAGGTCACACCACACCAGCATGAACAGCCCTGGCTCGTGGACTCAGACAGGATATGATGAAATATCCATTGGACATTGGGACTGCTGAGTCAGAGGGGACATGATGCAACCTCTGCTGGGCATTGCATGCCATGGGGGTTGGACCTTTGAGGTGATGGACAGGTGATGGGGGTGTGTTCTGTATATAAACTGTGTTTGTTCCTTGTGATGCCAGTTCTGGCATCAAAGGTATTATACCTGCAATAAATCTTGTTGGATCAAGTTGCCGTGTGCGTGGTTGCCGTGTGCGTATGGTCCCCACAGATGATTGTAGCGTTCTTACATTAGACAATGTTTATTTAGTTCCTGAGCTAGAACACAATGTTCTAGGGGTGAAACAACTTGCAGACCATGGTTTATCCATTGTGTTTGAAGGGGAGTTATGTAAAATGAGTAATAAAAATACAGGTATGTATAAGGAAGTAAAATTTCAAAATGGTTTCTATAGAATGAATGCTAGTAATAAAATGTCTACAAATAGTATTCAGAGTTTGGAAGGGAAACCTCTGCATGGTGACAGATGTCTGCACATGCTACACAGGAAATTTGGCCACATGAACTATAATATGATTAGAAAGACTGCACAGCTAGTAGGCATTCAAATACCAGAATGCAGCAATTATTTAGAGTGTGCTGTCTGTAACAAAACAAAGTTAAAGGCTTATCCTGTTGCCAAAAGGAGTGATAGAGTAACAACTAAGTTACAGTTAGTGCACATGGATCTAGCTGGACCTTTTCCAAAGAGTATTGAGGGAATGTATTTCTACTAGTAATAGTAGATGATCGGTCTCGATTTGGCTTCGTTTACCCTCTGAAAGGTAAATTTCAGGTGTATGAAAATTTGATTGTCTTGTACACGTTTGTGAAGAACCAATTTCCTGATTTGACTGTTAAACAAGTTCAATCTGATAGAGGAGGTGAATTTGTGAATGAAAGACTTAAGAATTTTTTAAGGATAAAGGAATTTGGCATAGGAAAACAAATCCGTGTGTATCAAAAGAAAATGGAATTGCGGAGCGTCGCTTAGGTGTAATTCAAACCATGGTAAAATCAATGCTTGAGGATGCACAAATGTCCAAAGGTTTTTGGGCAGAAGCAGCTAACACTGCCAATTACGTGCTGAATAGGTTATGGACCTCAAGTGTAAATGAAATCCCATTCTATTTGTTTTATGGAAGACATCCAAAGGTGGATCATTTTCAAGTATTTGGTGCGCATGCAAATGTCTTAATTCCTATACAGCAAAGAGACAAAAGAGATCAGCATTGGGTAAAGATGCAATTTATTGGATATGAAGGTGGAACGAAAGGCTATAGATTCTGGAATGACTCTTCTCCAGGGAAGAAGATCACAGTCTCAAGATCTGTAAAGTTCGAAAATAATACTCATTGGGATAGAATTCATGCGAACACTGAAGTGTTCATAACCCCAAGTGTTTCTAGAGTAAAGATTGAATCTGAAGTTGTAGAGATATTAGATGAGGCAAATGTGGAAGAAAGCAAGGAACAATCTGAAGAAAGTAATTTTCATGATTTTTGCGCCACAAACTCTGACTTAGTGTCCAAATCTGTAACAGAGGTTGATGGACATTGTCAAGAGGAGATTAGGGATGTGGAGGAGACTAAGGATGAGATTCCTAGGAGATCCACACGTATCACTAAAGGAATTCCACCAGCCAAGTACCAAGTCACGCAAATAGGAAGTATAGAGTGGAAAGATCCTAATTCTTACGCTGAAGCATTGCGTGAGACCGAAAAATGAACGTGATAGTTGGGTAAAAGCAATGAAGAAGGAATTTGATTCACTTCATTCTTTAAATGTTTTAGAACAAGCAGATGTAACCAAAGATGTAAAGGTAATTGGTTGCAAGTGGGTATTTAAAAGGAAAACACAAGTTGATGGTTCATTATTGTACAAAGCAAGATTGGTTGCACAAGGTTTTGGTCAAATTTACAATCAAAATTATGATGAGGTATATGCTCCAACGATTAGACCTGAAACAATTAGGACTGCTTTAGGCATCGGTGTGCAAAGAAAGTATGTCATAAGGCACTTTGACATTGCCACAGCTTATTTAAACGCAGAGCTGACTGACAATGTATATATGAGAGCAATACCTGGTTTTGAAAAAGATACTCCAACTGGTGTGTATCGACTACGGAAAGTATTATACGGGCTAAAGCAAGCAGCGAGATGCTGGAACCAGTGTATAGACGAAAAGTTAAAGGGTCTTGGCTTCGAAAGAAGCAGTGTAGATACATGTCGATATAAGACAGGACAAGAGTCTAAAAGCAAACATTTGTTTTGGTGTTTGTCGATGATCTCTTAGTACTAGCACCATCCGAAAGGGATGTGGAACAAGTTTTTAAGGGACTAAACTCAAGTATGACTGTAAAAGATCTTGAGAAGTCCGGAAATACTTAGGCGTAAATGTAACTAGAACTGAAAAAGATATTTGTCTAGATCAAAAAGACAAAATTTTTGAGTTACTTGAGAGAACAAGATTGACTCTGTGTAAAACAGTTGATCTGTTGCTTTCTTATTATAATATGTTTGTATGTGTGTATATGCTTCAAGTTGCCCATAAATGTATGGGGTCCCTGTGGAATTCCTAGTGTTTTCTTGGGCAAAGAATTCTAAAGGTGATTTTGCCAATCCCTTCTCCTCGGGAATATAACCAACAGGACCTGGTGTTTCTTGGTGGGTTTTTTTGTCAATATTAATGAAGACTTGTCCAGCATAGTTTGCAAGGTTAAACAGGATCTGGTGTCTTCAGGCCTTTGATCCTGAGTAATCTATGGCCAATGTGATGAATCATTGATAGTACCGGTCTGCACTTTGATTGATTTTTATGACAGATAGCTGGCCGATAGATCCTACTTTTCCTAATAGGTTGCATGCACCATGGTGTACACTTTACCCACCTCTGATTTAAAATAAAAAAAACTGAATTTGAATGATATTGATTTGGGCATACCATGTGTCTTTCTTTGCTACGATGTTATATTCTGATTTTATCCAAAGTTAAGACAGGTACAGTTGAAAAGTGCTGAAGAATGTGGAAAATATTGGAGTCCATTGACACAAAGATCTACCTGTCTACAAGGTCGAAAGTAGGGAAGAGTAACATTTGCCACTCTTTTTATTTATGTGGCCTTTGCCCCTTTCCCTCTGATTGCAAATAATGGATAGATGTTGGTCAAAGCTTTGGATCTGACCTATTCATTATCCCAGAAGCCATAGTATTACATTGTAAAGAGTTTGTTTTATTTGTAACTGCTTTTAATGCTTCCTGCCTTCTGTTCTCGCAAGCTGCTTTGGCTAAGGGCACTTTGGTTTTGCTTTAATGGCTTCTGTTTCTTTTCACTAAGTCTTATCATTTTTAATTATCCAATATATTATTAGTATACAGCCCAGTCAGTAGCATGTGTTGTGTGAATTTATTTTGACCCTGTGTAGACTGTATATAGTATTTTTTCTGAACAAAAATATTAATTTAAGGTTGTGGTTTTTTTTTTAAAAAAAGGGGAAGTGTTACATAATGAACCAGGCAAAAAAACATTTGGCTCAAAATATTTAGTGAATATTTTTGTATTTATTTTGTATTTTTCTTTTAAATACGTTTAGTTGAACTTTATAACAAGCTAAATCTTATGCGGTTGCATGGATAAAGTCTGATACCCCCCCCCCCCAGGTGATATGACAAAATGTCTGAAAATTCTGAAACAAAGTGATTAATTTGAACAGATTTAAGCTATGTATAGAATTTGAAGAATTACTTCCAAAGAAGACCAAACATTATCATTCTGCAAAGTTTGTTTTATCTTGTTTAAATCCCCTACCAGTTACCTTCAGTAAATGACCACAAGTACAAGTATTATGAGAATAGAAACAACCTTTTCCTATTTCCTCCACACCATGGGCAGCGTCGTGTCTTTCTATCAAGTTTTCCTTAATTATCATTTTTCTAAGTTTAACAACACCTTTTCACATTAAATTGCAGGTCCAGTCCTTGATACATTTTGATTGTCTTTTTCCTGGGTCTATAAAAGTCTTTAACAACATTAGCCTTTAAGATCAGCTCGGTCTCTTAATGCTAGGTGGCCTGAGAGATAAAATGTATACCTATGTTTCTGGTCAGTATTCTCAACTATTTAGAGCTATGTGGGGGGTCAGGAGATCTTTATACAGCAGATATGAGAGTGTAGCTGTTAGACTTGTAGCTTGCATTGCTACTAGGCCAGGGACTTAGTTAAGCAAGCAGAGTTGGTAGTGGTATGTTGATCCTATCTTTAAATCCACATGTTGGCAAACTAACTATTGAAATATTAATATTCTGTGATGGTTTGCAAACAGATCCAAATGGATTATTGACAGAATGAGAAAAACATTATGTGATAGGACCTGTTTGGAATTGCATTCAAAGAGTATCAGAAACGGAGTATATCCCAATGTGATAACGTCCAGTGTATGGTTTGAGAATTGCATCAATTCTTGTCCTTCCTTTCATTATTTTGTGAGTGCCTTATATGGACACCTTTCATGTATTTCAGATATTATCTTCATGGTAATATTATGGTACTATTAGCAATCCAATGACTTGGATGAATTAAAAGCTGTACCTAATATTAACATTTATGCTACAGCTTAGTGCTGTTCTCAACAGTGAAGGAAGCTACAGGGGTCTTTCACGGCTCATTTGCTTTTTCTTTGCTGGGTATGTAATGAGATTCTCCAGTGGCAAGGAAAAAAACATAATCAAATATAATGAAACACTCTAGTTTGGTATTGTTTCACTTTTATTTTATATTAAGGGAATGTGTGCTTAAATTCTAAGCCTACTCCCTAAGATACAGTAAGATAAAAATGTTAAGTTTTGGAAAATTAATGTAAGAAAGACAAAGCAAAAGACGTAAAATGTCCAAATTGAACTTGAGAGTGGAATACAACTGTGCTCAAAGGACCTAAAATAGCAAGTTGAACTGGAAAATATAATAAGATTTAATAAGGTATTTTCCATTGCTGGGAACTTTGAAGCACCTGAATATTATTACTGCAGATTTGTCATCTTGAAGCTATTCACATGAATATTTCAATTGGCTATCATCATTATATTGACCTCATCAGATGGGCTGATTTGCACACTGCTTCACCTCCCTTTGTGGCATGGAGCTCTTCACTCAACACAAAGGGACTGCTGGCAGGGCTCTGTGCTGAAAAGGGAAGTGAAGCAGTGCCCGCTGCCACTGAGGCAACACAGAAGCCTTCCCTTCAATGGAGAGAAGCCAACCAGCGACATCTCTCCCCTCCCTCCCTTTGGGATGAGGGAGAAGGTAAGGAGGGCAATGTGGAGCGTGAAACAGCAGCTTCTCCATGCCTTTTGCTGAGAGCTCATGGATTCGCCCCAATGGGGGGAACTCCATGGGTCTTTATGATAAGGTCCTATGGTTTTAGATCACATAAGGTTGCCATTATTATGTTGTTTTGCCATTTGGCAAGTAGTAAGATATACGAATCAGACTTGGGCTGTCTTGATGGAGAAACTTTCTCTAAGGCACCAGTCAGTTTCTGATTCCAGATTATCTGCTTTGAACTTAATTATATGGCAATGTAGACTGATAATCCAGTTCTAAGGAGATAATCTGGGATCAGATACTGGTGTATATGGCAGTGTAGATCCAGCCCTAAGATATTCCCCATTTCTTATACTTCTAAAAGGCTCTGCATAATTTTTTTTTAAAAAAATGAGTCAACTTCGAATCAACTTGTTGATTTTAGAATGATAGAAAATTCTATGGCAAGCTGAGATGTGTCTGCCACCATCAACATTATTCTTGAAGTATCAGGAAAAAGTGATTTAATTAATTCATGCAGGCATTTTAAATCTTGTGGTTTCTTGTGTTACTCGTCTGTTTCAAGGTTTTATGTGCTAATTTAAGTTTGATGAGTGTGCTTTATTGCACTGCTTTTTGGGATTTTAATGTTTCTTTTCATTGCCTTAACATCGCATATAAAAACAATATTAATATATAGTATATATCTCAACATGCAAAGATGTAGCACATAATGGACTGGATTCCACTGTTAATTCCAACTAGAGTAGACCTATTACATGAGGAAATTTTCCTAGATGTTGGCTTACTATTCTGGCAGCAAACCTCAAATTGGGTACCTAATGTCCATGCTGTCAGCTGGTAGGTTCTTGAACAAAAGCCACGCTCACACAGACAGTGCTGGGATAAGCAGTTTATTGTTCTTCCTTCTCACAGCAAGAAAAAGAGAGAACTGAAGAGTTTCCTGCCCAAACACTCAAATGCTCAAACAGTTTCCTGCCAAAATGCCTAACTCCCTCCTTCAGTTGGCCCCTCCTCCTCCTTCCCTCCATTTGGTACCTTAGCAACTGCAGCTTCTCTGCTGTATCAAATGTAACAATTGTCGGTTGAGTCCAGGCAGTTTATTATTATGTTAACTGCCCTTGGGCGCAACCTGACATAACACACCCCCCCCCCTCGGAACAACAGGCCTATGAATAGAAAGAAAAGCATGTGAGGCACCGAACATAGGACTAAATCTTAGGCTTAGCCGGGAAGGAGGCATGGAACCATTTGATCAGTGTCGGAGCTTTTACATGTTCGGCCATAACCCACTCAGGGTGGAGAGCTTTGGAGGTCCATTGAACTAAATAATACAATTTTCCTCTCCACAGCCTAGAGTCCAGAATGTCTTTAATCTCAAAATGAGTGTGTGCCCCCACCACGATAGGCACTGGCGAAGACTCCGGCTGAGTCCATTAATGATCTGTGCAAGCCCTTTTCAGCAAGTTGACATGGAAAACAGGATGAACTTTTCTCCAATTGTGGGGCAGGCCTAGCTTCACCGCCACCGGATTAATTATGGCAGTTACGGTACTTTAAAAGGTCCCACAAAATGTTCTGAAACTGAGTGGTCTTAAGATATTTGGTGAACAGGTAAACCATGTCTCCCACCTTGTAATCAGGTTGAGGGCCCCTCTTTTTATCAGCATACTGTCTAGCTAAGTCCAGAGAGTCTTTGATTTGGGGCCAAGCCGCCGCTATTCTCGGCCCCCACCCCCCAGGGAACACATCCTCAGCTGTGTTTTAGGTGAGAACAGGAAAGGGGGGGAATTCTTGGCCACCTACCACCTTAAATGGGGAGATCCCCGTTGAAGCATGGTCTGAGTTATTGTAACAGTACTCTGCCACATCCAACAGGTGGGCTCACTGGTCCTGCTGGTATGTGGAATAACACCCCAGAAACTGCTGCAGCGTTTTCTGGACCCTTATTGCGGCCCCATCAGTTTCTGGATGGAACGCCGTGCTCAGCGCCCTCTCGGTTCCCAGTATCGATAGGAATGATTTCTAAAACTTTGATGTGAACTGAGGACCTTGGTCTGTTATGACCCTTCGGGGACACCCGTGCGGTCTAAATACATGGTGCATAAACAGCCTAACCAGCTCGAAAGCTGAAGGGAGCCTTTTTAGCGAGACAAAATTGGCTTGTTTGGAGAATAAATCAATAACTGTCCATTGCAATTTCCGACCAGGGGGTTGCGGGGTTGGCAACTGGCTGCAGCAAGCCTGTTGGCTTACCCACTTTCTGTTTAGCCTTGGCACACACTGCACACTCAGCCAAATAGTCTTTCACACCCCTGCGCATAGTGGGCCACCAGAATTGACGGGCTAACAGCTTTAAAGTCTTCGTAAGCCCAAAGTGGCCTGACAGCTTGGAGTTGTGAGCCTGTGCTAGGACTTTGGCCCTGACGCTCTCTGGAACATAGTATTTAGACGCATAGTGCCAGGTTTCGTCCTTCTGGCCAAGTTCACCCTGGTGTGAGTCCAGGCAGTTTATTATTATGTTAACTGCCCTTGGGCGCAACCTGACACATGCTTTATGATGACTTTGAATGGCGTTGTAAGCACTTTAATCTTTCTGAGTGGATTAAAGTGTCACGATGCAGGGTCTCGGCCCAGCCCCTTAATCACACACACAGAGACGGTAATCAGCTAACTATTTATTGAATAATAAGAAACAGGTGAAAAGGTAAATTGTCCATAAAAAGTATCAAAAAGTTCAATCCAAAAGGTAAAGAGTCCGTAGGTAAAATCCAAAGGCAAACGTGGCAAAGGCTCTGCAAAACTATGCGGATCAAGGACTTGGTCCGTGGCAAAGAACAAGGCAAAGTTCAGGAACAACTCCAAGAAACTACTTGGCAAGGCTCGAGCCAGCAACTTGGCTCCGTGGAACTCCGCTCGCTTCACTCCTCTTAGAATAGAAGTGGCCGAGCTACTGAGGATCCTTTCCCATGGATCCTATACTTAATCCCCTTGGCGAGGCCCCCGACGCTCTAGGCTTCTGCGTCAATCTGTGCTACGGGATCTAGCGCCTCTCTGGCACTCTAGGCTACGGTGCCAATCCCTCCTGCTGGACTCAATGCTCCATCTCCTATCAAAGCTCCGTCCTTGCCTCCCAGCACCTAGGTCGCTATCTTCATGAGAGCCGAACTCCCTTTCAGCTTCCATGGGCTCATCCTCCACTGTTTCCCTGATCCTTTCCTGCAACCCGTAACCACCTGGTTTCTCATAATGATCAGAGTCATCACTCTCAGGGTCAGCCTGAACTTCCCAGCTAGCATAGCCATCAGGCCATTCATCATCCCAGGCCAAGCTCTCTGTGGGAGAGGAAGGCCCAGCTAACTCATCAGCCCCTTCCTCCATGTCCTCATTAACTGCAGCTGGCCCTAATGCAAGTGGGACCCCCGGTGCTGCCCCCTGCCCCCCAGGCACGAAAGGGAACTGGGTTGCTACATAAAGTTTTAAATGCTTTATTTTACATGAGAATTTCATGAGATTTGCACTTTAACTGCTATGTCGTCATGAGTGTTATAATTTTATAAGGTCTTTGACTTTATTTGCCAAAGAGTGCTGCTGTCTTGCTAAACTACGGATATGGGGATCAAATAGCATTGAGCTAAGGCAGTTAAAATGGAGTCAAACTGCATTACTTCTACAGTGTAGAAGCACTCTAATTCCCACCAACAACAAAAGAGGGGGTGGAAAGAGTCAGTGTTGTATGGAACTCCAATTTTGAAACTCACGAAGAGCTGGCATAATGATTGTTTTCTTGATAGTGCCAGTTGGAAATACTTGATTTCTCCTTTTCAACTTCTAGTTTTAACTTAGAATCTATTTTAGGTTGCTGCTGTTTGCTCTAAATGTTGTGAATTTAACTAACTATTTGCTGTCTTGTGTTCTTTTTAGTGTGTGCTCAATATACTCTAATAGAATAACCTACTTGGATACATAACTATAAAACTACAGAAAAGTATTTCATTTCCAGCTTTATGTGTACCTTCCCCTTGAAAATAGTCAAATGATGGCAGCATGAAGTGATTTTCCATTAAACACAATGCTAATGCATGGCAAAAGCCAAGGGCTGTTACGCAGAGTCATAGCATCTGCAGAATGCAGATATGACTGTCTTCTGAAATGCTGAACCAAAGGTAAAAGCAAATCAGAGACAATCCCATAAACACATTTTCAGCTCTGATATTAGAGAGAGAAGCTGCAGTCAACCGCAGTGCTTAAAATTAAAAGTGGAAGAGCTTTACTATATTCTAAAGTTTTTGAAATGCTATTGATCCATTAGCTTAAATGTGAATATTATTTTGAAAGTAAAGCATCAGTTGTGTTTATTAAAATATATAATAAAGGGGCACCAATAGAATATGATTTGCCTGACAAGTTTTAACTCATTTGAAAAATGATGTTGCTAGAGAGTATTACAGATACCACGGACTTCTAAAAAGACAGATAAATGGGTCCTAGAGCAAATCAAGCCAGAACTCTTATTAGCAGCCCAAGGGCGCTTCCAGATAGTGCCAAAATTTGCACCAGGACTTTGTGCTGTATTTTAACAGTTTATTTAATGTATTGATAAGCTATGGTTTTAATGATTTTTATTGATTTTAATGTTGATTTTAATATATAATACATATTGGATTTTGTATGTTTATGTTTATTGTGGCATTGAATTATTGCTACTTTGGAAGCAGCTCTGAGCCCCTTTCAGGGTTGAGATAGAGCGAGGTAAAAATATAGTAAATAAATAGATAAATCTTATAACTGAAGAAAAAAATCCTGGGACCTGACAACAGGTCCACCCACAGACCTGTCGGTCCCAGGAAATGGTCCTTCGCTGTCCTCACAGCATTCTTATGTAGGTGAAGGGCAGACGGGGGACATCTGGCAGAAATCGCTCCATTATGCGCTGGACCATATATGTGCACATGTGACTATCTTAATATAAACACAAGCAGATTTGTATGTGTGTGTATGAGGTCCAGTGCATAAGAGAGTGATTTTTTTTTAAAAAAAATTCTGTCCGCTCTCTCTCTCTCTTCACCCAATTGTTAATTCAAGCTCTCTTTAATTTTATCAAGTTTAAAAGAGTTTCAGAGAATTCTGATTGATTTTCCATTCTGCTTTCCTTGAGCAACCTGTGTGTCCATGGCTTCATATTTTGACAGTCCGATCAGCTGTTTTGGGCTTTTAAAAAGCACACATATGCTGGGGCAGTCAACATGGGTTAAAGGAAGGAAAACACATACTTTGCATGACTGCAGGAATAGTAGACATGTGCGATCAATTTTATAAAGTTTCAAAAGTCATTACAAAATTAGGGGGTGCTGGCATTTTGTTTTTAAAGTGTTCCTAAAGTATAGTTAGTAAAACTTTCATTACAGGAAAAATAGATCAGCCCCCTTCCTTCTGACCTTTAGGAATGCAATAATGATCTCTCAGTGCAATAATGAATAATGCAAGTGACAATCAGAATGGCTCCTGAAATATGTGTTTTGATTGTGTGATTTAAAGTAATTGTTTTAAGTTTGAAATGTTTTAATTATGTGTTTTCAAAGTATGTGTTATTTTATTCTTTATATGTATCCATTAGGCATGATAACAAATCGAAAAATGGCGATTCTAAAGTTCTTTTGGGGGAAGGTTTTTTTAAATTAGCAAATCAATAAGACTTACAAAAAAATTAACAAAATTTTGTTACTTTTTCATTATAATTGTGCAAGTGGGGAAACTTCAAGGGCTTCGTATTCTCCCTCATTTTTAGTTATTCAGATGAACCTTTACAATGGTATAACAATTTACCAGAAATCCTAACAGCTGGTAAATTGGCTGGGAATTTTCTGGGTTTTGTAAACCAAAACTTGAATAAACCACACTGAATTCTAGATGGGACTCTCCAAATAGGAAGGAGGGGGAGGGAAAGAGGAAGGGAGGGAGGAGGGGGTTTTCTATTCTTGGAAGCAGCAAAGAAAAGGAGGAGGAGCCCGCTCCTCGCTGCCTCTCTCACCCCGATCCTGAGGAGCGGGGGCCCAAGTTTGCCCAGGCTGAGAGGAAAAGGAAGAGGCCTGAGGCTGTGAGGAATGGTGGGAGTTGAAGTCCAAAACACGTGCCTGGGGGCTGAAGCTGGTCCCTGCGATGGGGCAAGGCAGCAGAGCAACGGGGAAGAGAAGCATCTGAGAGGCGCCGGGAGAGAGGAGAGGAGAAGCGTATCCATGGCATAAAATTGTGCCTTTGGCGTGAGTTGTCCCGAGTTCTTTTTGGGGTGAGAAGGTCATGATATAAATGTAGCAAATCAATAAATACTATAATGAAAGTAACAAAATTTTGTTACTTTTTCATTATAGAAATTGTGCAAGTGGGGAAACTTCAAGGGCTTTCCTTTCTCCCTCATTTTTAGTTATTGGGGTGAACCTTGCTACAATGGTATAACACATTTACCACTGATAGCCCATCAAATTTCAGAACATTTCACTTATCTACTGATTTTGGGGGAATTTTCAACGTTTTTATAAACAACTTTAAAAAAAACTACAAGAGCTACCTCCTTGAATTTTCTATACAATGACACAAGATAAAAAGGGGATAATTTCCCCAACTTTCAGAAATGTTTATACATCTACTGATTTTAGGGAATTTTTAAAAAAGTTTTGACAAAAATGTTTTTTTAAGCCACAACAGCTATCTTATTGAATGTCTCTCAAATCTCTCCCCTATCTTGATTGGGGCTTTCTGATTCCCAGAATTCTGGGAAATGTAATTTAGGGCAGGGCCTTTTGAATTCTCTGGCATAGGGCTCCTCACCTTCTCAAACTACATTTTTCAGAATTCTGTGATTTCTCAGTATCTTCCCCAGCAAACTCTGCTTTCTTCCTACTGCTTCCATCTCCTATAGGTGAGAGGGCATTAATTTAAAGCCATTCCAGCCCCACTGCCCTTAAGAATGGCGGTGAGAGGCCAGGAGGAGGAGAAAGAGACTGGAGCCAGCCATCGCCCCACCCTCCCCACTGCAGACGTCAGGCACCAGCTGCAGCCATTTCAGCCCTGCTGCCCTTAAGAACGGCGGCGGGAGACGAGGAGGAGGAAGGAGAAAGAGACCAGGGCTGCCATCACCCCACCCTCCCCACTGCAAACACCGGGCATCGGCTGCAGCCATTCCAGCCCCGCTGCCATTAAGAACGGCGGTGGGAAGCGAGGAGGAGGAAGGAGAAAGAGACCAGGGCTGGCCATCACCCCACCCTCCCCACTGTAAACACCGGGCATCAGCTGCAGCCGATGTCATTCCAGTTTTGTTGTCCCTTTGGAAAATAGCAGCAGGAGGAGGCAAGAAGGACTTTTTACTTAGGGGAGAAGGGCATGGGGTGTAGGTTATTTTTACAGGGTGGTGGTTGATTTTTTTTGGCTTTGGCATTATTAATTAGGTGGGTTTTAGTATAGCTTTTCAGTGTATTAGTTTTATATCATGTATTTAGGTTGCCTGTATAGTTTATTTATTATGAATATTGTATGTACTGGGTTTAATTGCCCACTTATGTTTTTGTATGGATGCATACAGTATTTTTGCATAATCTGCCTTTGGAATATTGTTAAGTGTATTCGTACACAATTTGAAGCTTGTCTTCACCCTGTAAAATTTGTTTTGGAAGCTTTGCTTCACTGTCTTCACTGTCTTGTATTGAATTGTGTTGTGAGCCGCTCTGAGTCCCCTTCAGGGTGAGAAGGGTGACACACAAACTGATTGATTAAAGAGGAAAGATAGCCTTTTTGTCTTTGCTTTGCTTCCTTGCACTGAAAATGACACAGACTTTGGGAGGTTTCCAAGATTTACAAAATGCAAACAAAAATAGTATTGGGTAAGTTTCGATTCTTAAGTTTTTGATGCAGGTCATGCCTGCACATTGAATATTACATTGAAATATGAATTTAATTAATGTTATATGACTTACGTTGATTAACAAAAAAAATTGCACATCCCTAATATACAATCATATAAAGGTGCACATTTTAAAGAGCAGAAGCAGGTTTTAAGCTGTTAACCCGATTCTACCCACACATTGGCTAAAAGTCATTTAGCACACCCCCCCCGGCCCCCTTTTAAACCTAGTTACTTCCAGGTTTTTGGCCATGTGTAGAAAGGCCCAAATGACTAATCTGAGGCTATTTTATTTTGAACATACTATTTTATTTTTTCATAGGAAAATAGAAACCCCATGTTACCAATAGATTGATTCAATAAAGGAAAACATGACCCTCCATTCGTAAGATTCGAATATGGCTGCTGATGTTTGGTGCCCTTGAATAGCTCTCATTCATAGAATTGTCATAAATTAATGCTCGCATGATGTCATATACAATGAAATATGATGCTGTATTCTTGAGCTTTATGAAAAAAATAGAAAAATTCCACAGTGTATGTGTCCACTCACAAGAACCAGAGGTATCCTACTATTTAATCTCAAATCTGCTGTGATTTTCATATATTCTTATTGAGTATTTTTTGAAAATACAATTTAGCCCATGTTAGCCTGTCATCCTACTTCCTCATAGTCATAGTCAAAGCTACACTCATAAAATTAAAATGAGCAAGAACTTTTTGATGATGTGAGGAATGGGATAATAGGTAGTGAGGGGGTCCCATAAAAGCAATATTGTTAAAAATTGAGAATTATAATTTTCCACTTTAAAAAAATCCAATTCTTTCTATGAAGATTTGTTGTTACACTTTGGAGAAAAGTATGTGAACACAATCTTATACAGCAGGTAAAATTATTGACAAATGAAGAGAACAATTCCCTGATAATAGTTTACCACAGGGAAAAATAGGAACACTACCATAAATGTAGACAAAACACATAGATTCAAAATCAGATTTTTAAGGGTCAAGCAATCAAAGATTTTTGCCTGGTTGGGTGAATTATAGTTTCTTCCACAATCATTTTTCCCTCCATGTCTTCCTATCCTGTTTATATTTTCTTAAGGTGTTTCAAGCCACATTGGCAACATAAAGGGATAGAGGCAATGTTTGTATAAAATAACAATATATTAACATTATTTCCTTACTTTAAATAAAATCCTTATTGAAACTCTACCTCATGCCAAGCATACATAAAGTATGAAGGCAATTGCTTTAAAGGTGTGTGTAGATGAGCAGTTCAAATGTTTTTAGGATATTGACCACAGAATCTGAGAATTGGATGATTTACCACTAGAAAAACAATATTCAAAATGAACAGGAAGAAAATTGAAGAATGCTTTTATTCTGGTTCACCTGTTCTCTGAAGTCTGCATATGGATCCCAGGACTAAGAAATCTGGCTTAGTTGATCTTGAACATTAGTATCTTATATTCAGTGAAAGAACTAGGGATAAGACTAAGCTGCAATTTCTTAGGTGATGATCTCTAACTGCAGATAAGATATTGCATGTGGTTGATTATTTTCTCCTTCCATTTTGTTTCCAATTCAATTCATTTGGGTGATACACATGCATAGAATTCCTCCTGAGATGTGACAGGTACATAGTATGGGGACAGGATTAATTAATTTATTAATTAAATAAATAAATTAACTTCTCATGTATTGGATGGATGTGGGTAATTGTCTTTCCCCTGAATTTCACATTTGTATCCAAGGAAGAACCAGTTCTTTTTATTTTACATCTCCTTTCACCACAGAGGAGAATCAGCCATTTTAAATTCTGTACAGCTCTTTGATTCCCTTGCACAGGGTAAAAATCACATTGACAATTCACTTTGATTTTAAACCCATCACTGTTTTAGTACTTTCCTCTTGTGAATAGTCTTATTTATTAGCCACAAGGATCAATGGTCCTTAAGCCATTTTATTACTGCAAAAGGCAAAACTCATGATTATTGTGCTTGCATTTTCATAATGGAAAGTTAGATAGAACTGTATTTTTAATTATTTAAGCTTGAAGTTTTGATTGTTCAATTCCTAAGAGAACCTCCTATGTTTCTATTGATGTTTTTTAACAGAAGCAAATGTGCTGGAGTTCACTCAGAAATACTGTGCTGATAATGCAGTACCAACCTCAAACAGCAAGACAAAATTGACATATATCTAGAATTTATTAATTTAGTTTTATAGTGTACATTTCTGTTCTGGTGTACCAATTGACATGTCCATTCAAGACAGCAGTTAGAGAAAAATTCTTATCTGGGCTCCACTGAAATCCATGAGAAACTTGACATTCATTTTGAACTCTGCTAGACAGCCATTTCTGAATCATAGCTTTTCTGTTTATTCTAAAAATGACTTATGAAAGTGTCAAAGGGTTCTACAAATTGTGGTAATTTACTTCTGAGACACTCTTGACATCATAAATATATCTACTCATATTTTTCACAGTGCTACCAGCATAATTTTCCTCAATGATATTATCATTTGGGGGTTCATTTGTGTTTTATCCAGGTCATCCTTTCCCTGGAGATTTCCAAAAGAAAAGATTTTAGCTTTACAACAATTGGTAGGGTATGCGGAACTGATATATAGCAACTAGCTGAAACTCAAGACCTGCATTTGAAGGAATGTGTTTGCAAAAAATAAACATCAGCAACAAAATAAAACAAGTAGGCTATTGAGGAAACTACAAGAAAGGAGATTCCATCTGAACATTAGGAAGAACTTCCTAACTGTGAGAGCTGCCCTGAAGTGTGGTGGAAGCTCCTTCTTTGGAAGCTTTTAAACAGAGGCTGGATGGCCATATATTGGGGGTGCTTTGAATGCAATTTTCGTGCTTCTTGGCAGGGGGTTGGACTGGATGGCCCATGAGGTCGCTTCCAACTCTATGATTCTATGAATCAGATATGTATGCTGCAGAGAAATTATAATTGAATCCCAGTGTCATATTTAACATTCTTGTGGAGATTATAGGATTGCAATTCTTTGCTAAGTCTCTTCTTAAAGGTAGCAATGATTACAGTAATTTTCTTCCCAGTATGAGAAAGTCTTAGATGAACATTTCATTTTCAAATGAATTCCTGATTTGAGTCTTACTCCATGAAAAAGTCACATGAATATTTTTTCCAAAGCCAATATTTTCTGCACAAGAAGCATCGCTTTTCATATGAAAGATAATATTTCATTCTTAAAATATTAATTTGTGTGCAGAAATAACTGCTTTCTATTAAAATGAATTGCTTGGAATTTTTTTACACAATTACAACTTTTTCTGTGTGAAAAACAACACTTTCTGATCAAGAAATTAATATTTTAGCATTGAAATATTTTATATGCACACCATGGTTTTTCTGCACAAAAACAATACTTTTATGTATAAAACAGCCATATGAAAAAATTTCATAGGAGACTCAAGAACTGCAAAGATGATAATCACTCCAGGATTCTTTTAGAGAACTCCTGGATTTAAGGAGGAGAAATCCATAGGGCATTTTCAACTCTTAATTCCTTTTCTTATTAATTGCTGTTTGTTAAATTGAAATGTAACACTATTGTCATCATCTTATTTGTTCCTTCAACTTGTTCCTTTCTCAGAAAGAAAAAAAGGCAGTTTTTGTATCCAATCTTTCATACGTGATGGTAACATATAATTTTAAAATAATACTTGTTTGTGCAACTGGACACCCCATTTTGACTTTTGAACACCCAGTTGATAGGAAATGATTCATGTGATTTGATTTATTTTAATTAGTGAATCTACCTAATTTCAATGCTTTTCTGCCTCAAACCAAGAATAAAAATGAAGCCAAAATGCCTATATGTTATGATCTCACAGCAGTTGAAGCCCGACTGCTCACTAGAGGGAAGGATATTTGAGACAAAGATGAAGTATTTTGGCGACATCATAAGAAGACAGGAAAGCTTAGAGAAGACAATGATACTGGGGAAAACTGAAGGAAAAAAGAAGAGAGGCCAACCAAAAGCAAGATGGATGGATGGTACCCTTGAAGTGACTGGTTTGACTCTGAAGGAGTTGGGGGTGGTGACGCTGACAGGGAGCTCTGGCGTGAGCTGGTCCATGAGGTCACAAAGAGTCGGAAGCGACTGAATGAATAAACAACAAATAACTGAGCAGTTATGTTGTGAAACAAATGTTTATCTATATATTTATTTAAAGGGGATATGGGGATTTTTTTTAAACGTGGTAGTGGGCAAAACAATTGCTAGGATAATGAAATGCATAAATGTGTTTGAAGCACTGGATCGATTTCCTCCTTAACAAAAAAAGTCATTTCAATACAATCAAACCTTTTTGAAAATAGATATTCTTGAACAATTATTTCAAATGTCTTGGGGGATGGGGATGATGTGTCATCCCATATGTTGTTTAACTGCAACTCCTAGCATTCCACACCATTGGCTATAATGGCTAGGCTTACTGGGACTTGGAATATCTACTGGGTTGGATGATTCCTATCCCTATGCTATCAAAGGGTTTGTGCAAATGTTTATAGTATAACTTGGCAGCAAACGTAACACTCTTACTTTCATTGCTAGCTTCAGTGACCCTTTGTCTCAACTCCTCCTTATTCATATGACTGCATGGAAGGCAGATTCAGACTGCAGGATCCAATTAGTTTCTTGAACATCAGAGCAGTTTTCCTCTCTCAAGTGACAGAGTTGTACAGCTACTCTGCTGGAATTTGTCTCTGTTGGAAAACACTATTTCAGTGATGAACATATTCATCTGTTGCAGCCTAGTTCATCAGGTAACCTGACAAAGGCAGGAATAGCAAATCACCACCAGCAACATATCCAGTCATGGCTGTCAGGGGGACTAACCAAAAGCATTTGGACCACTAGTACTATATCTTTGAGATCCAAACAGAAGGCACATTGGAACAGCCACGTCTTCAGGCTCCTCCTAAAAACTGCCAAAGTGGGGGCTTGTCTGATGTCCTTGGGAAGCGTGTTCCAGAGTCGGGAGGACTCTGTGTTAAATCTACACTGTGTTATAATGCAGTTTGGTGCATTTCAATTGTAATCTGAAATGGCATTATATTGCAGTATAGAAGGAACCTTATAGTGCCATTATTCTACAGAATGAATGGAGTTTGATATCGCTGTTACTGCCATGGTTCAAAGCTATGGAAACCTGTGATCTGTAATTTTGGTGAGCAGCAGCATTTCTTGGCAGAGAAGGCTAAAGAATTTATAGAAGTATAACTCCCATAGCATTTGTTGTTGTTCATTCGTTCAGTCACTTCCGAATCTTTGTGACCTCATGGACCATCCCACGTCAGAGCTCCCTGTCGGCCATCACCTCCCCCATGTTTACATGGAATCATAGAAGGGCAATTTGTGATATAATCATTCCTAATCACATGACATATTTTTTAAAGTGTTAGCTTTAAAAAGTGTGCATATTGGCTTACATTTACATGTTAAACAATTTACTTATAATTGCTTTTCTGTAAGGCCACCATAATACAATGGTTTTGAATGATACATCTGAATCTGATGAGACAGAGTTTTGGACAATCTGTTACATCTCTTTCTGACTTTTTTTGATACTTAGGGGCCTTCCACACAGGTCTTAATCCAGGAAGAAACTGGGATATTTCATTGAGGTTTCACACTCACCCCAAATCCTAAACTTTCCCTGGGGGTGGCTCCCAAATCTACCTGGGGGACTTGGCTGCATGCTCAGGACCCTCTGGTGAAAGCTCCTTGTATGACGCATCAGGAGATGGAGGGGAGGGGAAGGAAATCCCTACAGGGCCATTAAGGTCTGGATATTTCCAGGTGTTTAATTAATCTGGCGTAAACTAGGAAATCCCAGTTTACTCCAGATTAATTTGGGTTTACCTGGGGCATCATTTGGGCACCTCAGGTAAACCCAAGACAGATCCCACATTTTTGGCCTGTCTGGAAGGGACCTTAATCCTTCATTGGCATCCTGGGATATATAAAAAATCAAATAAAAATGGAAACTGCCATCCATTACTTGCCAGTCTATTAACACTGCAAGCCTAAGGTTATTGAGCAGAACGAGAACATACCATGCACTTATTCATCAAAATTAGTGCAAATACATTAAACCAAGACAGATTTCTGCAATTTCAGTTGGTTCAACCATTTTATTCTTGTTGGGAATAAAATTCTATGAGATGTAAGCAGAAGCCATGAATAATAATAATAATAATAATAATAATACTTTATTACTTGTGAGTCGCCCTCCACCAATGGTGCTCCGGGCGACTTACATCCTTTAAAAACATAGATACATCAGATTAAAACAGCAGATATGAGCCGTAGAAGGCTCTGCCATCCATCCAGTTCAGTCCCCGAAAGCCTGGCGGAAGAGCCAGGTTTTCAGGCCAGCCAAAAATCTGACCGGGGCCAATGTGGCCCTGAGCGCAGGCGGGAGCGAGTTCCAGATCGTAGGGGCCGCCACCGAGAAGGCTCTTCTACGGGTCTCTGTCAGCCGGGCCTCTCTCACCCCAGGGATAGCTAACCGGTCGCCATTTATTACACGTGCGGTCTTTCGCAGCGTTGGTCTATCAGCTGATCACCCAGGTAGGCTGGTCCCATTTTTTGCCGAGCTTTGAAGGTTATCACCATGAGTTTGTAGATCGCTCTAAGCTCAATGGGTAACCAGTGAAGATCTTTTAAAATTGGTGAAATATGGCTCCTGGCCGATGCCCCCGGAGATGAGTCTGGCCGCTGCATTCTGGATGAGTCTCAACCTCCGAGTCGTGGCCAACGGTAGGCCCACATACAAGGCGTTGCAGTAGTCAAGACGGGAGACCACGGTGGCATGAATCACCGTCCTCAGCGCCTCTGGTGGTAGATAGGGGGCCAACCGTCGGGCCCTACGGAGGTGAAAGAAGGCACCCTTGGCAGCGGCCTGGATCTGAGCCTCCATCGTCAGTTTCTCGTCCAAGAGTACTCCTAAGCTCTTTACCGCCGGAGCTGCGGACAAGGGCTCGCCCTCAAAGGGTGGTAGTGGAGAGTGGGGGTCGGGTCGGCCGGGCCAGAGGATCTCCGTTTTCGCCGGGTTGATCTTTAGCCTGTGTGCTCTGAGCCAGCTTGTGACCGCCTTCAGCCCCGGCTAAAGCTTTCAGGTACCGACAGCACCCCTGGGTCGAGCTTCAGCAGCAGTTGCGTGTCATCGGGCGTATTGATAACAGTTGAAACCGTGGCTTCTAGCGATACCGGCCAGGGGCTGGACGTAGATGTTAAAAAGGGTGGGGACAGGATGGCACCCTGCGGAACCCCACACTCCAGCCCACATTTCCTGGAGACCTGGCCCTGCCACTTCGACCGCTGCGAGCGACCCCGCAGAAACGATCCTAACCAGGTCAGGGCCTTGTCTTGGATCCCAGGGAGGCCAGCGGCGGCGTAGCAAATCATGATCAACGGTGTCGAAGGCCGCCGTTAGGTCAAGGAGGACTAGGACTGCCGAGCCCCCTCCGTCCAACGGGCGGCGGATGTCATCTGTGATTGCTACTAGAACAGATTCGACACCGTGGCCGCTCGGAAGCCTGACTGAAATGGGTCTAGGCCCCGGATCGTTCCAAGAAGTCCCGCAGCTGGTTTTCCACTGCTCGCTCCAATAGCTCCCCAGGAAGGGCAGATTAGCGACAGGGCGGTAGTTCGCCGGTTCATTGGGGTCAAGGCTCGCCTTTTTCAGAAGGGGGCTAACTCTAGCCTCCTTCAGGGACTCGGTGAAGGAGCCGGTGTCCAATGAGAGGTTCACCAGATCCACCAGGGCATCCAGTATGGTGTCTATGCAGGACTTGATTAGATGCGATGGACAAGGGTCCATGGGGCAAGTCGTAGCCCTTGCCCCGGTCACCAGCTTTTTCACCTCTTCCGATGTTAGGGGTTTGAATTCGGTGAAGTAGAGCCCGTTTGTCTGGGTTGGATGACGAATCCACTCATTTCCTTCCTCCGGAATGGGCGGCAGGTCGCGCTGAAGTGCCGTGATTTTCCCAATGAAGTGCTCTTGGAGATCCTCTGCCGTCACCGTAGAGCTGTTGGAATCACTCTGTGGAGACCCCAGAAGGCTCGGACCACTTTAAAGATCTGGGCTGTGCGGGAGCCGGCGGCTGTAATCTGGGCGGCATTATAGGATTTCTTAGCCTCTTTGATCTCACGTTCGTACAGCCTATGCAGTTCTCTGTAGGCTGCTCTATTTGCCATGCTGGGTTTCCGTCTCCAGACACTCTCCAATTGTCTCCTCCGGCGTTTCAGCTGCTTTAGGTTCGTTGTGAACCACCGTGAGCAGGTTTTCCGGGGATGAAGGGGGCGCCTCGGTGCCACCTGGTCGATGGCCTTCGAGAGGACGCTGTTCCACCTGGCAACTAAGTCCGCTAGTGATCCTCCGGGGACCTCCAGGGATCCAAAGCAGCTATGAATGCCCTCGGGGTCATCGAACTCCTTTGGCGGACTAGGATGGTCTTTTGTTCCAACCTTTCTGTAAGAGGGGTGTCAATGTCTGCCCTCACGGTCAGGTGGTCCAACCAAGGCACTGTTCTGGATTCACGATGCTTTAAGGTTAGGCCGTGGCTGAAGATCAGGTCTAACGCGTGGCCAGCCTGATGTGTAGGGCCAGACCCCGGCCGGTGGATCTTGGCTGGTGGAAAGCTCGAAAGCCTGGGGGGGCTAGCTCCTGAAGAAGGACACAGTCGCTGTCCTGGGTCCAGGTCTCTGTGATGCATATGACATCTGCGTCCTGCTCTGTGATGAAGTCTCGCAGCGTGGCCAGCTTATTACAGATTGACCTCGCATTGAGGAGCAGGAATGAAGACCAAGGTGTGGTTGCTGCTTGAGGACGGTCATGGCAGGTAATAGGTCGCAGCTGGGTTGAAGAGGGTTTTCGGCCCTGTTTGTTGGTGGGTAGGTTTCTGGACCTCCCCCTCCCCTGTCCACTAATTACTGGGATGGGACGTGCGGGAGCACGTCCCATCCCAGGTAACTGATTACCTACTATGGTAATCAGTTACCATAGTAGGAAAAATAATGTTAAACGGAGTCCTAGAATGCCATTTCGTTTGTGTGCCAGATGTTAAACTTATTTTGCACTTCAGAACTTACATTACTTTCATTACAGTGTACTAATAAGGAATACAAACATTTCTTTTTCAATGAAGAAAGAATATCCCTTTAAAGAAAAAAGAACACCCTGTAACTACCAGATACATGCATGGATGAACCGTTTGTATTGTTTCAGCTTCTAAGCCATGAGATATCGAGCAGGTTTTGTTTAAATAACCAATTAAATCAATTTAAACTGAATTATTTGACTTGCTCAATGAACCAGAATGTTTCCATTCTAATGGGCTATGTTCATTTGCCCTGTGGAAAGAGATGTCCTGAGAGGAAAACAACAGAACCATTAATAATTTCTGGTACACAGCCTTAAATATTTTAGAATTGACAAGGCTTGACAATAAATTCTGATTTTGGGCTTTGCCAGGAACGGGACACTCAGATTTTGTCTTTCTATCACCAAAAAGGAAGGGTTTTTTACTATTGTAGTTTTTGAATGAGTTTTGGAGTTTTCAAAATAATTATTAGTATATGTCTCTGTATCTTGAGAATTGTAAGGAAAAGGACCAATTGTTCAGTTTTCTATTTTTGTTATCTTTCACTCATTAGCGATTAATATTCTAGGTATGAAAATTAACATTCCTAGTTAGATAAGAAGGGATGAATGCATAGTGCATTTACAGAATCATGTGACAACACAAAAACATTATGCTCTCTTAAAAACAATTTTGAGAGGTTTTTTCTCCTGTACTGGTGCTCACAACTATGTTTATTATGTACAGAGTTACTTAAGCTTCCACTATTTCTGTGATGTTTTTCCCTCCATCTGCAGAAGAGAACTGAGCATTTAAAGCATTTATATTCCACTCTTCTCATGCCGAAGGGAACTCAGGACGGAGCACAACGTATTATGGCAAACATTCAATACCGGAACATAAAATAAACTATAAATATACATAAATACTAAAACTACTCATCTCCACTTTAAAATCAGTTGTTTAAAACCTAGAAAAAACGATGCTGTTCATCTGTTGGTGTTCAACTTCCATTATATACAATGGCACAGTACAATAGTGATTTTTTAAAATATATAAAAAGGCAAAAGCAAAATTTACTTTTTGGATTAAAAACATTTTCAATCCATGGAAATGTTTATGCATCTTGGATGTAAAATCTGTGGATATGGAAAGCTGATTATAATATTATTTCATTCTCTTAATTTTTTTTTAATTTTCAAACTCTTTGATGTGTGTCTAGGTTTATATTCAACTTTTACTTTGTGCTCTGTCACATCTATTGGTCTTATACTTCTTGACAATCTGTGGTATTAAACAGTTTGTTATTCCTCCATTTCATCCTAATTTTTGACTATTACTACTGTGAGCTGTTCTATTCAGTCTATTGGTTTCTTATATTTGACAAATCCTTTTGAGTTCCTTTCCTGCAAAATCTGGAAAATCAGAAATGAATATGTATCTGAAAATGTTTCATTTGAATGAATATAAATGTAGCCTTTCTATCAAACTTCAACTTGGAAAATAATAATTACTATGCTTTATTTCCACTACTGATTTTAGTATTTATTTTTGGAGTGCTAGTGAAATAGTTTGAACTACTCCCATGTCTTAAAAGATCATATTTAATTCACTTAAGACCAAAAAATCCTAGATAAGATATGATTTTAAGAGACTTCTTAGCATCTTATACAATGGTTGTAAATTCTTTGAACAAATATAGTGAGACTAATACACATATAACAGCTAAGCCTAGAATCTTGTGGAGGCATTTGTATAAGGAGCTCTGCAGTAATTGCTTATTTTATTTATTTATTTATTTGCCATGTTTATACCCCACGCTTTTCTCTACCCCAGCAGGGGGACTCAAGATGGCTTACAATGCAGTCAGTTATGCAGTCAGTTCCCCCATTCACCTTGCTCTTGTTGCTGTTATATGGCTTCAACTCATTTCTGACTTATGGTGACCCTAATAGAATGTTCTGGGACCAAGAGCAGGGACGTAGCCAGAAAAAAAAATCAGGGGAGGGGGTGTTGCAACTTTTTTTAATGAATCATGAAGAGTAGTTCCATAACACAAAATAATTTAAATAGTATACTTCACTTTATATTTTATATAGACTTAAATAAATCAATTTTCTATTTTAGTTACAAAGTTTCAAATCTTAAAATAACTAAAAATGACTTTTAATTGGTAATTTAGAGTTACAAAAGACTACCACAATGTCTGTAGGAAATGGAAGGGCAACCTTCTATTTTAATAGCCCAACATTTAATCTGCTAGTATTCTCCAGAATGATTCGTAACTGTAGTTTTTTTGTGCCAAACCTGGCCCCTCTCAAACAAGCAATGACAGTCCTTCCTCACAAGGAAAGAATTGCAGGGCATTTCCAGACTATACTTAAGCCTGGTCTGGAGTGGATTAAAGAAACCCATTCTGAATTGGGTTTAACTCCCTACACCCTGGGGGGAAAGGCCTTTGTCCGTTGGGTGTCCAAATACCCTCCTGGTAACTTCTGTGAGAGAATGGGGAGAACCCTCCCCAAAGCCTTAAAAACAACAGAAACTTACTGCCACTAGTCTGAAGTTTAGGGATTTTTTATGACTTACATTTTACCTTACTAATTTTCCTAAATTTAGTATGTTATGTGTTTTATCTGTTCATTTGGCTTATGATGTTTTGGTGAATTTTAATGTTATGTGTATTTTGCTCTTTTATCCATGTATGCCGTTTTGAATCCCACCCATGGGAGAAAAGCGGGGAATAAATAAATAAGTAAATAATGCCGGGCTGCTATTATGCCTGTCTGCAGGCCTCTTGGAATGTCAGGAGGCAGCCAGGGGTGGGGGGAGGAGCGATTTGGCTCCTCCACCTTCTGGTGCATCATTGATACATACTAGGAGGCCTGCAGAGAGGCATCGTGGTGTTCTGGTAAGTTGCTAATTGTTTTCAGGGCTTTTTTGGGGGGGAGGCTTTGGGGAGGGGGTGGCCACCCTCTTATTCTTTGGGCTCATTGAGCCAAAAGGAGAACATTGGGCTGTGGGCCCTACCTGGACCAATCCTCAGTGGACATTCTTTGGTGGGGTGCTCATAACTTCCCCATTTCCCAATAAAGTTATAACAGCCCTTCCCTGTGGGAAGAGTTCTTATTGTGGGAAGAGGACTCCCCACACTATTTTGGCAGCATATACTGTACCTGGCAATTTTTTTCTCTCCACTTTTCTTCCTCATTGAAGACAATTTTCCTCATGATGAGGACTCTAACTCCTTTTTTTGGTGGGATAGATAGAGCAAATAAAATTTAAAAACAAATCATAAGGTATGGATGAGCAAGATAACTCATTCAATAGTCAGAAGAAAGTCATGGTGCAGGGGGAAATGAATAACTATGGATCACCAAAGCACTGAATTTGATGGAAAACTTGTGTTTCTGTAATTAAAATAGCAGAACAGCAGACTCACGTGATCACGCCCAAACTCTAAATACAATAACCTCCAATAAATTTATTCCACTATCATCTCTCCTCAGGGGCAACTGGTACTATACAGCTTCAGGATCATGCTCGGGAGGATTTCTTATAGAGATGATCATCTGGGGAAAAGGTAGATTTGAATGACTTTCATTGTAGCATAGTATGACAGAGAAGATACCAGAAAAGAATAGTCCATACTTCCATGATGTTTTTTCATCAACTTTCTCTTGTCTTTCTAGAATTCTAGTGCAAAGGACAGGGATATCAAGAACTTTTAGCCATAACAGAGATGATGCAACTTGATTACCAGATGCTGGGCTCAAACAACAAAGACAGTTTGCTTTCATGTTCCACTTGTAGGCTTTCCAGAGCCATCTGGCTAGCCACCGATGCAAACAAAATGCTGGACTAGATGAACCTTTGGTCTGATTCGGTAGAGCTCATTTTATGTTCATAACCTGCAGCTGCCCCTGGAGCAGAGACAGACATGACTGGCAAATGAGTGGATTAGTCTGGATAGTATCAGATCGTTCATTGGGCAGAAACCTTATGCTCTGATTGCCTTTACTCTCCCTGGACACACTCAAGACTCATGCTAACATGATCCATCTTTTTTCTCCAGCTACAACCAAAGCTAAGCTTCCAAAGAGAGTAGCATGAACACAGGCCCTAGTCAGTCAAGTCTCAGGAGAAGTGAGATGGATGAATGATAAAAGAATAGGCCAAATAATTCAGTTCCCTCTTCCTCAACCATGTTTCCATTCCACATTCCCAACAGAGACTGACACTTAAAGATTAATGCTGGGTCAATGCTATCCTGACTACTTTGCATCTGTCTGATGAATTATTTACTATTTTACAATGTGATTTTTCCCTTCAGATCAAGTATGAGGTTGGTTTCCAAAAATGATTTAAAAATATACTTCTAGAGCACATTATAGCTCTCAATCATTTTGCTGGAAAGGAAATAGACAAAGAGTGCACTACACTGTAGAATTAACGCAGCTTGACACTACTTTAACTACTATGGCTCAATGTTCTATGTAATACAGGTGGTTTTGCAAAATCTTTAGACAAAGAGTGCTGGTGTCTCACCAATTACAAATTCCAGGATTACATGTCACTGAGCCATGGTTTCAAACTATTAATTATACAATGTAGAGATATTCTAGGTCACAATGCATCTGTTCATACTATAGACTACAACATAGTGTATATTTGATGGCTTCTATAAACCAAAATTCCTGAAAGTAGCCTGCCTAATATGGGAAGCTAAGTATAGCAGGCTCTGATTAGTATTTGGATGAGAGACCACCAATGACTACCAGGTGCTATAGGTTATATTACAGAACAAGGAACTGGAGAACTAACATCAGAGTATTTGATATCTAAGAAAACCGAATGGAATTCTTACAGAAGCTAAAAGTTGACAGAGAGATGAGGGGTGGGATTGATTGACAGGCATGTTTAAGGTATATACCCACACATACTATTGTCAATTCTATAGAATCCTGGAGTTTGGCATTTGTTGTGGCATCAGAGTTCTCTGACAGAGAAGGGTAAATATCTCACAAAACTGAGCCATTGCAATCAATATGGGGTCAAACTGCTATAAATGTGCAGTGTGACTACAGCCTAAGTTTAACTATGTAGCATTTACATTATATGAAATATTTTAGTTTATTGTTCCCACTTTTTTCTTAGCTTGGGCTCTGGCTGCATTCTAAAATGTGTTTGCAAGCTTTGATGTGTGTTACAGTAAAGAAATACAATAATGATGCTGCCTCGAAATTTTTACCGTGACATAGCTTTCAGCTGGAGGGAGACTCTCTTTCCCAGTTCTGTGTCATGCTAAGCATATCCAGTATTGTGCTTTCATCCATTTCAGAATAATTTATCAGTCCTATTTCATCAGCAGGAACACTAAAATAATCATTGAGGATGTTCAAATCAATGCTTCATATATCGGAAAGAATACCATGTGCTACGAAAAGGGAAGAAAAATTGCTTAGTAATCTTCTTTGAGAGAAAATGTCCAGCATTGTGAAGATGCTGCTAAGATGTTTTTATTTTCTGTTTTTAATGTAATTGTTTATTTTAATCAACTGTTTGTTTTATATGGCATCAAATTGTTGCCAACTTGTAAGCCTGCCTTGAATCCCATTTGGGGTGAGAAGGCTGGGGTATAAATATGGTAAATAAATACTGTACATAAATAAATAAATAAATAAGATGTTCAATGTCACAAGCATATCTTCTTTCTCTCTTAGCTTTAAAGGGTACATGTGGCAAGGGAATGCTTACCACTAGCAGACAAAAACAGAAGGGCAGATGGAAGAAAGCCCCGAAAGCCCATCCATACACTTATCCTTCCTTCTCCCCTACTGCTCCCCTCTTCCTTGAGAGAAATCTGGTTTTTGGTTTGGTGGGGTTTTTTGTACTTTTAAGGATTGTACCCTTATCATCCTGCAGGGCTTCTCATGGAATAGGGTGAGCCCTCTATATCCACAGATTCAACAATCTAAGCTTGAAGATATTAAATATATACATCCAAAAAGCAAATCTTGACTATGCCATTTTATCTAACCACCTTGTCACATGATTGCTGAGAAAGGCAAAAATTACCTCGCTTTGTCGTAAGGCATGAGGAAGCCACTGCTCTACTCCCACATTGCCTGGCTCCTTGGGCTGTTGATCCCATGGGGGAAGCATGGTATGCACAGCTTCCCCTATTAAAGTTAATGGCAAAATGGGAAACCTCCCATGTTTCTGTGGTGGTGGCAGCATGCCGGTTCCACCCCCCTTCACCCATGGAGCTGGCGCAACATTGTAAGGGACATCATTTTACCACACCATTGTATATCATAAGACTTGATCATCCACAGGTTTTTATATCCATCAAGGGTCCTGGAAATTAACTTAGAGGTTGGGGTTTTTTTTTGTGCTTGGGACTTAGATATGAATTTTCCAAGAGGCAGTCTTGAATATTGGAGAATATACATTTTACTTGTACACAGAATTTGGTATAGAGAAAAATAATTTCCTTGTAATTGATTTCAGCAACAAAATGATGGTTTTTAAGCTTGTGTATCTGGGTTTTTTACAACATGTTTTATATAGTGTATTTATATAAGGTACTGGGGATATCAGTGGTAAAAATGTAGGTCCAGGTAGAGTTGATTTATATGATTTATTTTAAAATCTAGAGAAAATTTAAATTGTATTTTTCACATGAAAGCCAGGGAAATTACTTGTGTCTGTATGCTATGTGTCTATAAAATATTTTTCTACCTTCAATGAATAAACCAATATGCCTGCAAAGAAGATTGACATAACCTTCATTTTTAATAGCTTGCACATGTTCTATTTATCAGAATTTATAGAGGTGAAACAGAAGCAATGGTTCATCTAGCCCAGACCTTTGACAGTGTAGATGTATGGTTACAGCATCTTTGTCAGATATATCCTCTGTTTAAATGCCTTTATTGAAGGAAAGTCGCCATTGCCTGAAGTAGCTTGCACCACTATACAACTACTGTGAATGTTTATTCTGTTTTAAACTTTCAGGCTGTTTGACTTGTAAAAATGTTTAATATATTTTAGCTTGTTTATTTTAAGAGCCATTGTGGGTAATGGTTTGAATGTTGGTCTATGACACAGAAAGATCAAGATTCAAATACCTGTTCAGCCATTAAAGTCTATGAGGGAAACTTGGACACATAACATTGTCTCAGCTTCAATAGAAACTTCTAGACCATTTGCTATCTTTGTTTCTCTTTTCCATACACATTCCAACGTGATTATACTTTTCTTAAATTGTGATGTGGAAAATTGGGAATGGTGTTCTAGGTGACATCTGGCCAAAGTCACTACATCACATTATTGATTCGTGTTTACCTCCTTTCCCCCTCTCATATGTCTTCAAAGGATATAATTTTTTCCTTCCTAGATGTTGAATTTTACACTGATCTTTGCTGATATTCATTTTATTTGCTTTTGGCCCAGTTTTCTGTTCTGTAAAGGTCATCTTGAATTCCATCATTTGAGGTATTAACTATATCCATTTTGGTGTAACTTCAGAGTTGATGAACATCCAGTCTCGTTTTTTTTTTTTTTGTAAACAAGTTGAACAAAGTCAAGCCTAGGACAAAACCCTATTGCTTTCCACTTTCCCCCTGTTCATAATTACAAAGAACCAGCGATTACAGTCTGTGAATCAGTCTCAAATTAACAAAACCATAGCATTGCCAGATCACATTTACAAGATCTGCAGAAATATGGTAGAGGACCTTGCCAAAACCCTTTGTCTGCTTAATGCTTGCTCCAGAGCATTTTATAGTATTTTGTCAAAATTATTGGTAAGCAGTTGCCCAGATCCCTTCATTCCCCCAATCCTTTTGAAAGATAAGTCCTCCAAATGCAGACACAACCAGGCATACCTTCACTCATGGAATGAACAGTATCCTTCACAGTCCTAAGATGATACAGATACTATTTGTTTCCCAGCCAAATAAAGTTGTGTATCTAAGTAATTTAAAGACTTCATTGTTCTGGGTCTAAACCCCAAAACCCTGATTGTGCAAAGAAAAGAGGATTTTTCAACAGAACTGAAATGTTGGGTCTTTGTAAGAATGTTTGTTTCCTTTCTACCCACCATTTTACTTGTGACTTACCTTTTCCCCAGACTGGGATTCAAGACAGCTAAAAAATAGTGAGATTACAATTAAAGATCTTCTTGGCTTTTTCTTCATGAACAAAGATTCAGGAAGGACTCATCCCACGCTTTCTACAAGCACGTTGATGATTCGGAGGTTGGATGTGTCCTTCGGGCCTGTGCAATAGACCTTTCTGGTGGAGTGCAGTGTTTACAGAACTGGCCTCACCCTTTAAACCAAAGGTTCGTCTGCCGGACCTAGCAAGCTTAGGACGGTGGCAGCAAAGTCCTCAGGTCGTAGGTTTGGTCCGAGTTTCCTTAGATGGTTGACCTTACAGGGTTAAACGAGCACCATCTGCCCGGGTTTGAAATCAGAGTTTTCCTTCTCCTAGGATGGTTGACAAAAGGCTAGAGAGCCCATCCAGCCCTTTGACGCTCTTTGTCAGACCCTTTGGTTGTGACCTGTCTGGCATGGGAGGCCCTACCAGTGGCTATTACGCCACCGCCAGCATAGCTCACAACTTCATTAGGGTACGCAAGCTTCTCCCCCACGACAAGGAGGCACCAACGGAGAGGCAATTAAAGATATATACCGTATAAATAAATAAATATTCTTTTGTTTTAAAGTAATGTTTTAAAGGGGTGCAATTTTGTATTCTGTTTATATATATTTTTAAATCTGAACGTTTTGCATATTTATATAATTAAAGATATATACAGTATAAATATGCAAAAAGTTCAGATTAAAAATTATAAACAGAATACAAAATTGCACCTCTTTAAAACATTACTTTAAAACAAAGAATGAAAGCAGCATAGCACCTTAAAATGTATTTCTTGTAAAACATTGCCACAAAGAATAGCCATCCCAACATTCCTTGGAAGGGAATTCCACACTTTGTGAACAGCCATGTTGAAATCCTCTCTTGAGTTCCCACCTAGTGTGAAAGCAATGAGTGAGAAAGTGCCACCTCTGGAGGTTTTAGAGCTTGGGCAGCTGTGCATGGGAAAATATAGTACTTCAGATAGTCTGGAATCAATCTTAACTTTTAATTGTGTCTTTTTGTGGGTAGCCTATCTTTCTTAGAACTTGTCTACACTTGTCCAAAATACTGTACTCACTATTGGCAATCCCCATGATACACAAAGATTTCTAGTGTATGAGTTTTTTAAAACTATATTCTGACTTTGCTATTCTTTTGGCACAGTGAGGGATAATTTGGAATTTCTTTGAAACTATGGAGTACTTAGGTCCACGTTTGCCCAATTAATAGTCAAGATTAATCCTGCTAACACCCTTTCTCTGTGTTGAACAGTGCAGGGAGGAACTATGGAACATGTCTATCTTGCTGCATCTGTAGCCAATGGCCAGCCATGGAGCTTCACCCAAGTTTATTTATTTATTTATTATTTCATACTTGTCTGCCATCCCCCCCCAGATGGCTCGGGGCGGCTCACAGCAATTCATAAAATACAGTTAGCAGACATCTCATAAAACCACAATAAAACACCATTAAAATAGAACTACAATTAAAACAGTTAAAACAGCAGATGGAATCACAGTGGGCTGCATGCTAGGCAGCGCAAAAGGGAAACTGTACTCTAGCCAACCCCGAAGGCCTGCTGGAACAGCAGAGTCTTAACTGCTTTGCTAAACGGGAGAAGGCTCTGGGTGGCACGGATGCTGGCAGGCAGTGCGTTCCACAGAGTTGGAGCTGCAACAGAGAAAGCCCGCTGGCGGCTTGTAGACAAATGACAAGTCTTCACATTTGGGATGACCAGGAGATTTTGCTCTTCGGAGCACAACGATCTAGTGGGATGATATGGGACAAGGCGGACCCGCAAGTACACTGGCCCCAGACCATGTAAGGCCTTAAAAGTCAAGACTAACACTTTGAAAGCAATCCGGCATTCTCATGGAAGCCAGTGCAGTTCGCGCAGAATTGGCGTGATGTGATGGCCAATCGTGACCCCCACTAGAAGGCATGCTGCAGTGTTCTGCACCAGCTTGAGTCTCCGGATTACCGACAAAGGAAGGCCAATGTACAGAGCATTACAGTAGTCTAACCTCAAGATGACCGTGGCTTGGACCACTGTGGCTAAGTCATGCCAGGACAAGTAGGGGGCCAGCTTCCTCTCCTGGCGAAGATGGAAAAATGCCACCCTGCTGACGCTGGAGACGTGAGCCTTCATCGACAACAGAGGATCCAGGGTTACAGAAGATGACGGACATAGTGTCACGCCGTCCAGGGTTGTAAGCTGAACATCCCTACACTCCGGGCGACCCAGCCACAGGATCTCAGTCTTTGCCAGATTCACCTTCAACCTACTGGCTCGCAGCCATCCAGTAACGGCCTCAAGGCAGTGATGGAAATTATTGGGTACGGATTCGGGGCTGCCATGCATCTTCAGGATAAGCTGGGTGTCATCAGCGTACTGATGACACACCAGCCCAAAGCTACGCACCAGCTGGGCAAGTGGTCGCATGTAGATGTTAAATTACAGAGGGGAGAGAATAGCCCCCTGAGGAACCCTGCAATGAAGCGGGGAACCCCCGGAGACATCCTCGCCCCTCCTCACTCGTTGTAGCCGGTTCTGAAGGAAGGTCACCCAGTTAAGTCCCCCTAACCCCGGCCCTGGAAAGGTGGTGAGTCAATAGATCATAATCAACTGTATCAAACGCTGCTGTGAGGTCCAATAACACAAGCAGAGCCGATCCGCCTTGATCTAGCTGGCAATGTAGCTCATCCGAGATGGAGACCAGAACCGTCTCTGCCCCATGCCCAGAATGGATGCTGGACTGGAAGGGGTCTAGCCAAGTTGCGTCATCTAGGAAGGACTGCAGCTTATTATTATAATTATAATTACTTTCAATTTCAAGAGGACTTCTTCCTTCAAATACACGGAATTTCCATGGGTACCACAGCGGCCCCCTCCCTAGCCAATCTGTTCATGAACAGCCTGGAAATGAAACACATTTTCCCGGATACTCCCAACCCCTTCTCCAGTGCGGTAAGACTGTACACGAGATTCATAGATGATATCTTCCTAATTCTGAATAATTCAGTACCTATCAGGGAATTTGATCATTGGCTCAACAGTTGGCATCTCTGCATCCAATTCACATCTACCAGCAATCAAAAAGAAGTGAATTTTCTGGATGTCACTGTCTATAAGAGTATGGATTACCTCCAAATTAGGAACTATCAAAAACCCACCAATCAAAATACCTACCTTCACTTTCAGAGTTTTCATACACAGCATCTCAAGAGAAACCTCCCATATTCTCAATTTCTGAGATTAAAAAGAAATTCTTCATCACATTTCGACTTTAAACAGGATGCTGATAAAATGACTAAGGATTTCATTCAGAGGGGTTACCCTATTAATTTGATTAAAAATGCTAGGAACAAAGCTGAAACCACTAATAGGAAGCACCTCTTTACCAAAACTAATAAGACGAATCCCCAAAGAATAATCTGGCCATTGACTTACTCTCCTCACAGCAATGCACTCAGGTCCATTGTTAATAAATACTGGCCACTTGTGAGTAACATTGATGGCCTTACTAACATACCCATGATCGCTTACAAAAGAACCAAGAACCTTAAAAGCTACTTGGTACACACCGAACAACGCAGTCCTGCCATTAGAAGCACCCTATCTCCGGGGACGGTTGCATGTACCCATTGTTCTGTTTGTAAAAATATATGCACAGATAAACAAATTTTCAGCCCATCTAAGAACAAACACTTTTGGGTTAAATCCTTTGGAACATGCATTACAAAAATGATCATTTATGCCATCCAGTGCAGTTGTGATTTAATCTATATAGGCCAATCGAAAAGAGAGCTCAAGACCAGATTCATTGAGCATCGCTCAAAAATTAATAACAAAAGTCTAGATTCAGCATTCTATTCCCAATGTGTCCATATGAATCACACACCTGCCTCTTTAAGAGTCAGAATCCTGGAGAAGGTTAATCCAAATTCTCAAAGGGACATCAGTGAGCATCTAATTAGGCTAGAAAACCTATGGACCCTCCGCCTAAACACAGAATGGCCAGCTGGCCTCAATGATCCAATCTGCATCAGCTCTATGTTGTTATAAACTGTAGGTTCCTGTTACTCAGTACCTTTGGGTCACCCTAATCCACATGGAACAGGGTTATGTGCATCTCTCTACCTGATATGGTATGTATCATACTTTAAATTGTTATATTTGGCTGTGTATTTGTGTATTTAATGTACTTGGTGGATATTTATTCCTTGTAATATTTATATCTATAGTGACTACTGCTTGGTATAGCTACAAGAGCCTTGAAAAAGGAGCCTATGGGGCCTTCCGAAACGGTTTCAAAAACCGCGGAAAATACATAGCATCTGCTGGCCGTCGGCTCTGCTAAACCTCCAAGCCTTCATGTGAAGAAGAAGCCACACCGCCTCTTCCTCCATGTTCAGTCTGGGGTAAACCTTCCCCTTTGGAGCATTGATGCTCTTCATCGGACTGCTTTGTGTTTTGTGAATCCAACCCACCCGCCTGTGATCCCATCATCCCCTCCCGCGTCGCTTCCAGGGATTCCCTACAGTGGTTTTCAGCTCACACAGAGCACCACGGTGACGCGAGACCGCCAGGCTGTATTGAAAGGACGCCCGGGATTCCCCTCTACTACACGGGGATTTCCCCATCCATGGTTTCTTCCTCCGGGGAATCCCTCACACCACTCCCAACGTGCTGGCGTCACTACTAGAATATTGATTTGACGACGGCTGCATTAGGCGCTGTTACGCGTCATCACTCAGCGCCTCCTCTCCCTGCTCACGCATCGGCCCACGCTGAACCCGAGCCGCCAAAAAGTTTGGCACAGAGAGCGGACCTTCTCCAGCAATCATTCGCCATAGGGCAAGTACTTTTGGGAGCGTATTTCACCTGGCGCCTTCATTATGTATCATTGCATGTTTAATGTGATATACCATGCGTTTATTGACACTTATGTGATAATATAGAGACATATTTTGCATACTTTGGGTGTTTTCTTCGATCTACAACACTGAGCCTATAGAGTCTGATTCCATTTGGCATATACACACTGCTGTTTGTGTTAGCCTTCATTACCAGCCAGCTCGTTTTTCTTTAACAGTAAGTGCGGGTCGCCACCTGCTTCCCGCTTCCCGGCTTGCTCGCCGCAATGGCGGCGGTCCGGACCCGCTCGACCTCTCCCTCTTGAGGAGGGGGAGATCCTTGGGGCCGCTGGACCCTGTCCGCCGGATTCGTGCTCTCTTCGGACGCTTCTGTCTGCGAGGAGGGGGGCGCAAATCGCCCTCCAGCCAGGAAAGCAGGTGACACTCCAGGGAGCCCTAGAGTGCCCGTCCTGCCGCCATCTTCGCCCGACCAACCTCTTCCTTTATATGTACTTTTTAAAAAGAAGATTGTGACACCTTAAAGTAAAGATTATCTAAGAAACGGTTATGGAACACTAATAGCTGGAAAGTATTGGATAGTACACAAAAAATACAAAATGTATAGCTATTTTAATAAATACATATAACTTTTTTTATATAAAAAAAACCAATAACAAATAACTGGCAGTAATATGATCCAGGTATTCAGCCAACCAGCCCATCATATTTTTAATTTAATTGGGCTGGTGCCCTTCTTTACTTGCCCCCTTGAAGGTGCATTTCAGTGACTTAGTCACTTCTTTTTTCTAACACAATGGTCTCTACAATTGTTCCATTGTTGCACTAGAGTGCTATCTATTCCCAGATGACATCGATGGTGCCTTAGGCTCCTCCTTATGTAGATAATTCATTTTCTGACTATCACTCATGTTTGTGCACTGAACAAGTGTGTTAAAATGTGATTTCCTTGAGAAATCTTGACATATACAGAAAAATAATTTAAACTTTTGGAATGGGCTCTGATATGTTCAGTATTTCTTTTTAAAAAATATTCAGTAAGCAGGTTTTCGCTCCACATCTTTTCCTCAACAATAGGAAACAAAGAAGCAAATAAACAGCCTTTACCCAGATAGTCAGTGTATTTTGGAAAAGACAAGCATTCCAAGCATTCAACCAAATAACATCCGTACAAATCCTATGGGTCCATTGTATGGGGGTGGGGTGGGGGAAGCACAGGCTGAACTGCATGGGAAGAAAGAAAACATTTATAAATTGTCCATAGCATGCACCTCAATTGTTGTAAGATATAAAATAGTGAACGCTGTTACCATTCTGTTATATCTGTGGAGTAGTAACCATGACAACACCCGGAAAATCCCCCCAAATTTCATAAAGCAAATAGGAGTGTTTGTATGAGAATATACAGAATATATGCATATAATGGAGATAACATTCATAGCCTTTTAAAATTACATTTTTGTGGCCTAGTTTTTCGTCATATTTTATGCAAACTTTCTCTATTTTGCAAGCTTATTTTATTCCTGCTATTTGATGTTTTGCTGGAATTAAGGTCAGATACTTGTTATTTGTTCTGGTGTATTTATGCACACACGAGTATTTTTCCCGTCCCCCAGTTAATTCTTTGCTCCCTGCTTTTTTCATTACTCCCACCTATATGGTTTCTTCAGTCGTTAATAGTTTCCATTTAAAACTAGCGTTAAAAGCTTATTGATTTATTGTTTTTGGTTGTATGAGTTCTCTTGTCCACCCTGTGGAGAATTTCAGAACAGAAGCTTCCTGATGAGCTAGCATCCAAAACAATTTTGCCCGAAGCTTGTAGTGTCTCTCCATTTCTTCACAGCAGAAGTGGAGATAGGGAGGCTGGAAAGTTAACATTTCCTAGCTGCAGGATTTATAAAGTCTTCAGAATCTGGGAGAATACAAACAAGAGCAGTGGGTGGGTTATCTTCCCTATCTAGAAGTACTGGGGTTAATTGTAATAAATAACTACACCAGAGAGGTTGAGACATTAACATTTCCCCACAGGACATCACTGTGCTTGGAAAACAAAAAATTCAATTATACCTGAAAACTTGGGGAAACACATGTTCAGGATCAGTACATAACCAACAACTGTTTTACTGTAGTATAATGCTTTGATTATTGGATGTTTGTGTGTAAGGTAATGTTTTGTGGCACAATAAGTTCTAGTTGACTACCTCATTTGGAATTTCAATCGAGGGTGTAGCCATATTGCAGAATTACATTAGTTTGACATTGTTTCAACTGCTGTGACTTAATGCTGTAGAATCTTGGGATTTGTAGTTGTTCTGGCACTAGAGCGCTTTAATAGACAAGGCCAATATCTCACAAAACTACAAATACCAGAACATTGAGCCATGGCAGTTAAAGTGGTCTATTTCTACAGTGTGGCTACAGTCAGTGATATATTAGTGCATTCATGAACTTGTTTAACTACAGTTTTAAAACAACAGTAACATGGCAATATTCTGTGGAGCACATAGTAATTTCTTCTAATATTTAGATTTCTCTTTTGCAGTATCAGATTATTCTACTATATATAGCAGAAATGACTGCAAATCAGACAGAAACATGCCACTAATTCCATGTGCCCGAAGAAGTTTTGAACATATTTTAAATAGTATTGTCAAAGGCTTTCATGGCTGGAATCAATGGGTTGTTGTAGGTTTTTTGGTCATGTTCTAGAGGCATTCTCTCCTGACGTTTCGCCTGCATCTATGGCAGGCATCCTCAGAGATTGTCAGGTCTATATTAAATAGTGCTAACTTATGTCTCATAACTTATGTCTCAAAATGAGATAGTAGCAGATCACAAAGTTCTATGATTCAAAGTGGAAGCAACATTACTGACATTTCCCCTTAAACTCAAAACTTTCCAGCAACTTATAAATTCTCTCTCTCTCTCTCTCTCTCTCTCTCTCTCTCTCTCTCTCTCTCTCTCTCTCTCTCTCTCTCTCTCTCTCTCTATATATATATATATATATATACACAGCCAATGCAGTGGTGGCTGATGGATATTTTTCTCAGTGAGATTTTAATACAAATACTTTAAAGGAGCTAACAATGCAGCTATACCTATTTTGGGAATAGGGCCCAGTTCCTTGAGTAGTTCAAAAAAATCTATCATTTGTTTCCATTAATGCTTAGCATAAGGTTAAAATAAAATGCTGAGAGGACTACCTATTCAAGAGAACTGCTAGCACTATGAATAAAATTATGTCCCTTAGGATAGGGGTATGCGGTTACTCAGGCACTAGGGGCCAATTTTCTACTTGCTGACCAACCAGGGTTCACCCTGCTGCCAGCACCTCAAAATACTTTGTTTTGTTCCTTTTATCCTCTCAAATAGTGCCTTGAAATATAGAGTTGCCAAAGTAAGAACTGGGGAGGGCCTTTGTTTCTGTACAACACAGAATTTCATCAGGTATTGCTTCTCACACAACCAGGTAAAAAAATACTTTTTGATATTTCTGCTTTCACACAACAAGAGAAGGCACAGGAACCATCTCCAGTTTCACTCTGGCAGCTCTAAAGTTGGCAGTACTTCCTATATTTTACTATTTTAAAAGGAAAATTGAAGTGTTTGATGAGGATAATGATTTGGGGTGCATAGGATAAGATATATATATATATATATATAGAGAGAGAGAGAGAGAGAGAGAGGGGGGGGGGAGGTGTATGGCACCTTTACGATTGGCAAGGAAATTGATAGGCTGCAAAAATGGGTTCCAGGAGCTGTGTGTCTTTGGCAGTTCTCCACTTCTGCCTCAGGGACTTCACATTGTATCTCCTGGAAGAGCTCAGACACTTTAATCAGAAACTTACATTTGAGATAAAGTCTCTTTTGAGAGCACTTTCTTTTCAGTATAATTCACTCTCTCTCCCACCTTGATTTTCTCTGTCTGTCATTCTTTTTTCTCTCAACCTTTTCCCACCTCACTATTTCTAGGTCATTTCCCCCAACTTCAAAAGTCCTGTGTTCTTCAAAGTAGATCGCTTTCCCCTCCATATGTCCTCTTTCTACCACCAAGTGTCTGATAAAGCAGTTTCATAACACAATTCATATTCCATTCATTCCCAAAGCAGAAAAGATTAAGCTTCTCAGAAATATTATGTACCTGCAAAGTTCAAACAGTATTAAAGATACATGCAGAATTTCTTCTCTGTCCTGATTAATACACAACATTGAATAGTGTGTCCCTTCTTGGGTCCAAACTCTGCTCAAATTGTTAAATGCATAAAATATTCTGCGTACAAGGTGCTGCTACGTTTTCATAAAATTCCAGTGGGAAGCAGAGGTGACTTCTATTACAGGACTAATAGATTATCTACAGGTTTCCACCATGAAAAGCAACACATTCTACATTATTGATTCTTGGGATTCTCCCATATATTGGTGCTTTGTTGGAAAACTAGCTGTTAGAGAGTTGTTTTGTACATGGTCAGAATGTTAGGTGCCCACATTGTTTTGTGCTGCATATTTCAGGGCTGTCCAACTGCCGGCCCTGCAGGTGTTTTGGACTTGAACTCCCAGAAATCCTAGCCAGTTTACCAGCTGTTAGGATTTCTGGGATTTGAAGTCCAAAACACCTGCAGGGCCGGCAGTTGGACAGCCCTGAATATATTATCATGTAGTTAGCACTGGGCTGTCGTTTATAAACACTTACCATGTCTCATCTTTTGTTGGATGCAATTATTTGCTAATTTTCTCTTTAAAGGAAGCAATGTGAAATTTTTGCAGTTTTATTCTTGCTGCACAGAAATTTATTTATATTTTATTTATTATTTATTAACTTCATTTATATCCCGCCACCATCTCCCAAAGGGAATCAGGGCGGCTTACATTAGTTCAAGCCTAATAACACATAATAGCAACACAACAGCAATTATAAAACAATACAATCAATAAAACTCAACATAAGCAATAACAGACAAATTAAAACCATTTCGGGCAGGCCAAATGTGAATTAATTTTTTTAAAGGAATAAATTTTGGATGTAGGCAGAGGTAGATTGTATAGCAGGAAGGTTTCAACGACAATGTGGGGCAGACACCCAACAGGTAATTAAAGTGCTTCTGAGGACATTTGCAGTATTGCACACAGCAGGGTGTTATTTACTTTATTCAGGGAAGGCACATTGGAACAGCCACATCTTCAGGCTCCTCCTAAAAACTGCCAAAGTGGGGGCTTATCTCATATCCTTGGGGAGTGCGTTCCAGAGTCGGGTGGCCACTACAGAGAAGGCCTCTCCCTCATTTCAACCAACTGCACCTGCGAAGGTGGAGGGAGCGAGAGTAGGGTTTCTCCAGATGAATGGAGAGATCACTTGGGTTCGTAGACAGAAATGCGGTCATGTAGGTAGGCGGGTCCCAAACTGTTCGGGGCTTTGTAGGTAAGAACCTGCGCCTTGAATTGGGACCGGAAAATGAACGGCAGCCAATGGAGCTCCTTAATAGGGGGGTTGACCACTCCCTGTAAGTCGCTCCAGTTTGCAATCTAGCTGCCACCCGTTGGACCAGTTGAAACTTTTGGGCCATCTTCAAGGACAGCCCCACATAGAGTGCATTACAGTAATCCAATCTGGAGGTGACTAAGGCGTGGACCACCGTGGTCAGATCTGGCTTCACGAGGTACAGTTGCAACTGGCGCATGAATTTTAATTGTGAAAAGGCCCTCCCAGCCACTGCTGATGCCTGAGCTTCAAATGTTAGCGACGAGTCTAGGAGGACACCGCTCCAGCACCTTGCCCAAGAAAGGGAAGTTGGAGACCAGCCTGTAATTGTTCAAGACTGATGAGTCAAGGGAGGCCTTTTTCAGGAGTGGTCTAACCACTGCCTGTTTCAACCCTGATGAAAATATCCCTTGCTCCAAGGAAGTATTAATGATCAACACAAACCAATCTGAAATGGACATCCAAGTGCCACCTCTGTGTTGATGGAGGCAGGCAGGATTTCCTTGGGTACTGGTTGTGGGGGGTCGGGAGCAGGTGAGGGTTTTGCCCTCCTTTCTGCTAGAGATCCCTGTGTACAACTAGTGGGCCACTGTGTGGCACAGAATGCTGGACTAGATGGGCTGAGGCCCGATTCAGCATGGCTCTTCTTATGTTCTTATGTTCTTAATCAATCAACCCATCTCTGGCTGATTTAATTAACCAGGAAGGGCAAGGGTCCAGAGCCGATGTGGTCGCCCTCACAGCCCCAAGGATCCCCTCCACGTCTTCAGGATGAACAAGCTGAAAAGAATTCCACAAAATTGGACAGACAGATGCCACTGTCACCTCCCCTGGAACTGTATTTAAGCTGGTATCTAACTCGAGGTGTATCTGAGCGGCTTTATCCGCAAAATGGTTGGCGAAATCACAGCACTGAGCCCCTGGGTCGTTGGTGACCCCCCCTCCCCAGGAGGGTGGAGGAGCTCCCCAATTACCCAAAAAAGCTCAGATGGTCTATTGGATATGGATGCTATGTGGGCAGTCAAAAAGGACTCCTTGGCTGTTCGTATAGCCGCGGTATAGACCCTAATTGAGGCTCTAGCCCGTGCTTGGTCAGCAACACATTGAGATTTCCTCCAGGTGCACTCTAGTCTTCTTCTCACCTGCTTCATCTCTGCCAGTTCCTCAGAGAACCAAGGAGATGGCGTGACTCTACACAATGAGAGGGAACGTTCAGGAGCGATCATGTTTATCACCCTGGACATCTCACTATTATAGCGATCAACCAGGGCGTCAACAGGATCGCCAGCCTCCATGACAGGAAAAGTCCCAAGATTCCTCAGAAATCCATCCGGATCCATCAGTCTCTTGGGGTGGACCATCTTAATTGTTATTTCCTGTGCAGAAAATTCTCTTTTCTGTACAAAATGACCACATGCATTTTTATAGGATAAATATATTAACAACATTCTTTTTCTCCATGATTCTTTTCATCGTAGTTTGTCAACACTTGAAAAATAGATTTTAAAATTATTTTTGCATATTTTTGTAGATTCTTCCTTTTCAAATTGACTGGTACCCAACAGGCTCTAGGATCAGTACATACTTGAGTTGGTCAATTATGGTCCTGGAAGGGATAATTTTTTTATCTGCTCTTTTCTTTGGAAATAGAATAATAGAATCATAGAATCATTGAGTTGGAAGAGACCTCATGGGCCATCCAGTCCAACCTCCTGCCAAGAAGCAGGAAAATATCATTCAAAGAACCCCTGACAGATGGCCATCCAACCTCTGCTTAGAAGCCTCCAAAGATGGAGCCTCCACCACATTCTGGGTCAAAGAGTTCCTCTGCTGAACAGCTCTCACAGTCAGGAAGTTCTTCCTAATGTTCAGGTGGAATCTCCTTTCCTGTAGTTTGAAGCCACTATTCCCAACCTAGTCTCCAGGGCAGCAGAAAACAAGCTTGCTCTCTCCTCCCTATAATTTTCCCTGACTTATTTATACATGGCCATCATGTCCCCTCTCAGCCTTCTCTTCTGAAGGCTAAACATGCCCAGCTCTTTAAGCCGCTCCTCATAGGGCTTGTTCTCCAGACCCTTGATCATTTTAGTTGCCCTCCTCTGGACACATTCCACTTTGTCAGCATCTTTTTTCAATTGCGGTGCCCAGAATTGGACACAACATTCCAGGTGTAGAGACTACACTTTTAAAAAAGCCATGACTTAGACTTCAGATAACCAAGAAAGTGACATAGGACACTAATTTGGATGGCACAGGACTTTGAGGGTGAAAATAGGAGAAGATCAATAGCAAATCTTTGGTACACCATCCCCCTAGTCTTAATTATATATTACTGTCATTCTTATGTTCTCTGCCTAGCTTTTCCCTACTCACTGGGATTATGAAGAATATTGCTGGAATAGTTTGCGGACCACAGTCGATTAGTGCTATGTTGGCAGGCTATTTAATTGTAAATAGCGAAATAGATTTGACCCTAAATCACAAAATACCTGATTCTCACTTGTTTCCTCTGGTTGGGAACACAACATCATTGCTTTTTAAAAAGCCCTCATACCTGAAGTATTTCTGCTTCCCTTGTTTCCAGGTAAAACAGCAGAATTAGTCAAGTCTACTGTGCAATTTCCCAGCAGGGAAATAACTAACAAGCTAATAGTAGTGCTGCTTGGTTTCATTTTTATGCTAATCCTTTATGTGGCACAAGAGAGTGTTATGCTTCATAAACCATCCGAATTAGAATCACTGAAATGTGTCATTATGCTTGTATTTGAACAATGTGTGAGGGGAATCCAATGTATGACTCTTTCCTTCTAAAAGGTGGAGACTATGAGAAAAGTGGTTTGCATGCTCCTGTGCTATATGTATTTAACTGCTGTTGGCATTGAAAAATGAGAAAAAATGATATAGCTGAGAACAATGAAAGCTACTACCAGTGCCCATCTAATTCTTATACTTGGTGAAATGCTTGTGCAGTGGAATAAAATGAGAGCACTTACAATCATTCTTCATTATATTCTGGGTTTAAAAAAATACAATTGTAATTTAAGAGAAGAAGGAAAAACACACAGGAAACTCCAATGGCATGGAACACCTAACAGAACATTACTTTTTGGGTTTCAGTTTATGGCAGGCAAATATTTAGAAAGAAATAAAAAAGTGGACCCTATTCCATATGTTTTTTCATTCTTCTTGAAATGAATAAAAATTGGTGTCGTTACATACATTTTTGTTATATTCATATCAATTTATATAATTTCCTTATGCAATGTGAGGGCCTACCTTTCCACAGCAACAGAATTATTCCAGTAATTAACCCAGGCAAAATATTTCAGGCAAATTCTCTTTAATTTTCTAGAAAGTCTGTTTTGTTCTGAAGCTTTCTGGGGGAAATGCAGTTGTTGATAAAGCCTGCAGTTTTTATTTGGGTTGCATTTTTTCCTTAGATGCTAGCAAGACATTTTTGATTTATGGCAACCCTGAGGCAAATCTATCATGAGGTTCTCTTAAGATTTGCTTTGAAGCAGTTTGCCTTTGGCTTTCTCTGGCCTTCCAGTGTAGAATTAGTGCAATTTGACACCACTTTAATTACATTAATTCCACAGTGTGGGATCTTCAGAGTCATAGTTTGGTGAGGTACCAGCATGCTTTGCCAGAGAAGGTTAAAACTACAACTCCCATGATTTCATAGAATTGAATCAAGGCAGATAAAGTGGTGACATGTTGCATCAATTCTACAGTGTGTGCACCTCAAGAGAGTGTAACTTGCCCAAAGATCACCCAGTGGGTTTTGCATAGTTAAGTGAATATTTGAATACTATTCTCCAGAGCTGTAATCCAGTGCTCAAAGTGCTACACTATGCTGGCTCCCCAGTAATTGAAGGAAATTTCTTCCTTGTAGGACTTCCTGCAAAAGAACATATGTAGACATTAGCAGTAGCATGTCATAAACATGAATGGCATTATATTGGAACTGTTTAAATATGTAGCAGGTTGTCACATAAAAATATGGTCAAACTCCTTCAAACAATAATCAGACACAAACATGTGCTGTGTTTATGTAGGAAGAAGGTATCTGTCTATCCGCAGTGCCACTACCTCTGGCCCTGATATTATGTGTCTTCCTTGCCCCTGCCATTCATTAACATCTGAGAACATGAAACATGTAAATTAATACCTTTTGGCTTCCATGAGAGCAAACATCCCAATTATACTGAAAAGCAAATTGCTCAGTGTATGAATGTCATAGAGTTCATGATCTTTTTCCTTAACAGTTGAAGTAGTACAGATGCTGGGAATTGTATATTTTTGATTTTAATTGCTAATTTTTATCTAGTTATTGTATAATTTTTTAAAATTGTATTTTATGTTATGGGCACTGACTGCCATGTGTAAACCGCCTCGAGTCTCCTTCGGGCTGAGAGGGGCAGTATAGAAATATAGTAAATAAATAAATACAGCAATTTGAAATGTAGCTCCTTTTTAATGTGGTCCATTTTTCATTTAAAACAAATGAGAGGTGTGAATGTGCCATAAAAAAATGAAGACACACTTTCTTAATCAAGAAGCTGCAAGACAGTAACATAAAACATGTTTTACAAGCTGCAGCAGGAAAACCTCTTTGCATTTGCACACACAAAACACAAGTAGACTCAACATGAAACCACTGGGTGAAGTCATCCGGAATTTTTGAATTTGGTGTCATCAGTACACAGATGACACACAACTCTTTTACTCTTTCCCACCTAAATCCAAGGAAGCTCCCTGGATCCTGAACCAGTGCCTGGCAGATGGACTGGATGAGGGCTAACAAGCTGAAGCTAAATCCAGACAAGACAGAGGTCCCCCTGGTCAGTTGTGAAGCCAATCAGGGTATAGGGTGGCAACCTGTTCTTGATGGTGTTACACTCCCCCTGAGGACACAGGTCTTCAGTTTGGGGGGTCCTTTCGCACAACTAAAGCTTGTGTGCCAACTCTACCCATACCTCAAAAAGCTGGATCTGACTACGGTGGTCCATGCCTTATTTACATTTCGAATGGATTACTGCAATGCACTCTATGTGGGACTGCCTTTGAAGATGGCTGAGAAATTAAACTAGTGCAAAGATTGGCAGCCAGGCTACTGTATCACACTTTATTAAAACAGCTCCACTGGCTGCCTATAAGTTTCTGATCCCAATTCAAAATGCAAGTTATCACCTACAAAACCCTACATTTTTCAGGTCAAACCTATCTATGTGACCCCATCTCCCTCTGTGAACCTGCGTGGGATCTAAGATCTGCCAGGAGGCCTTCCTCTTGGTTCCACCCCTGTCTCAGACGTGGTTGGTGACGACAATGGAGGGCCTTCTAGGTTGTGCCCCTCAGGCTTTGGAATGCCCTCCCCAGGGAAATCTTTTCAGAGGGAGCTGAAGACATGGCTATTTAAGCAAGCTTTTGAAAATGGTAAAGATACCACCTACAATTGATGACCTAAATGAATTTCTAGCCTGACATTTTAATGCTAACATTCTTACATCTGTTTTGTGGCTGGGATGGGAAACGCGGTTTGTATAGTTTGTTTTTCACTATAATCTATTGCTGTATTTTACTGTTGTTCCGTTTTAATTTATGTGTTCTATGTTAATATCTGTTTGTTGTAATTTTTGTTATTCAGCATTTTATCTGTTTTTTGCCTTATAAGCCACCTCGAGTCTTTTTGGGGAGATGAGGCAGGATACAAATAAATTATTATTATTATTATTATTATTATCTTATCCAATTCTCTTAATTATTGGTTTTAACTGCTACAACAGCAGTTTTTCTTTTCAGAAACAAGCTTTGCTAGGGAAGATTAGGGCCTTCTTTTCAGTCATGTTCTTAAGTAATAGATAACAGATTAAAAACATTTTGAACTTTAGAATAATCAAACTTTAGGAATGCATCATAAAAAAGAAAAAAATGTTTTTTTTTTAAAAAAAGAATAACAAAGAACAGTAAGAATTTTTTTACATTACACTTTCAGCTTTTCTAACAATGATTATACAGTATATGACTCTGTAAAGCAACTTTTCTGATTATAATTACCATTGTGCTCTACCAAATCTACTAATTATCAAAACCAATAGTTAGCATGTTATACTGTTCTCTGCAAAAAAAACCAATTAAAGATTACAATTCTTCAAAAATGTCACATTGATTTTCTCTAATTATTAATTTGTCCACTTGGGCTAAGTCCACCCATTTCAGAGTCTTTATTTGCTGGGATTGCTGTATTTTCCTAATTCTTGTTCCTTTTTATCTGTGTTGTCCATTTTTTCTGGTATCACATACCCTTGATATTTCATTTTGATGAAGTTCTTAAAATTTCAATGTAAATTTCATTCCATCCAACCACATTTTCTTCAATTGTTCCAATTATATATTATATCCAACATTTTAAGCCCATTTTATCATACAATCTTTAACTTGTTCCTGTCCCAATTGCATTTTAACAAAGGTTTAAACATCTTAACAATCAAATGTTCATAATCTATACACAATTATATCTCATATTTAAATTTACTCATGTATTTTTATTTATTTTTAATCTTTCAAATATTTGTCTGTAAAAATACTCATGAAAACAATAACCCTACGTGAACAATTCTTCATTTGACTTAATTTGATATTGACTGATCAAATTCCAAAAAGGTCTTGTAATTTAGACACTTTTTCTTAACTATTGGTTTTTGACTTCTTGTGTTGACACCCATAATGGAATCTTCTGAATTAGCTTGGTTTGTATCTATTTCATATTTTAACAAGGCAATAAATAAACACATAAATGAAAGAATAAAAGAATAAATAAATAAACATTAAAATCTACATTCACAAAACTTCAGGTTCTATCCTGCAAAATCCAACAATCTTTTCAAATCTAGAATTGCACTTATCAACCCAAGAAAAGGGTGGACTGGGTGGTTTGGTACGTGCGCCTCCATATTATTACTTTATGGAATAACTTGCGATTGTTCTATGATTTATATTGGTCAAACGAAAAGAGAATTAAAATCAAGATTTATTGAACATCGTTCAAAAATTAATAGAGGATCAACCGATTCAGGGATAATTATATAAAATAAATGGATAATTCTTCTAGACTCTATGTGGTGCTGCCTTTGAAGACAGTTCGGAAATTGCAATTAGTCCAGCGGGCGGCAGCCAGATTACTAACGGGAGCTACATACAGGGAGCATACCACCCCCCCTGTTGTGTCAACTCCACTGGCTGCCTGTCCAATTCTGAGCTCAATTCAAAGTGCTGGTTTTGACCTTTAAAGCTCTATACGGTTCTGGCCCAGCTTACTTGTCCGAACGCATCAGCCTCTACTTCCCACCTCGTAATCTAAGATCATCCGGGGAGGCTTTGCTCTCGCTCCCACCTACTTCTCAAATGTGGCTGGTGGGGACGAGGGATAGGGCCTTCTCGGTGGTGGCTCCCTGCCTGTGGAATGCGCTCCCTATCGATGTACGATCCACCTCATCCCTCCTGGCATTCAGGAAAAAAGTAAAATCCTGGCTGTGGGACCAGGCGTTTGCACACCAGCACAAGGCAGCACTTTAGATGGGATTTTACTGGAAAGTGAATGAATAGGGCCAATGCTTTTATGGACAGAACATTGTTTTAATCTGGAATTAATGCATATGATGTTTAGGTAATTGTATTTTAATATATTTTAATTGTTGAAGGGTTCTGGGGTCTTATATTGTTACTGTGTGGGCATCAGTAATCTTGTGCCGTTTACTGTAATAGCAAAGAGGCTAGGCTCTGAGTCCCCCCTCGGGGGTTGAGAAGAGCGGGGTAAAATCCTGAAATAAATAAATAAATAAATAGACTGTGAATGGCCACGTGGGTTAAATGACTCTATTCACATAAATTCCTTATTGTTATAGAGACTTGTTGCGCCCCAAAGACCTGGAGAACCCCTCAGTAATCTGCTTGACACTGGCCACGTTTAAATGCTTTATTTAGAATAAATGGATATAGCAAAGAGGCTAGGATATAGTCTATGTTGTAAAGCATCAATAGATAGCAGCAATTGTCCAAAGAAGCAGGATACAAGATTATAGTCCTTTGGCAAACAGGAACAAAGCAAAAAGAATCTTCTTGCCCCCAATCAGGCTAAATCCAGGAAAGGTACATACTTGACCCAAGGCTTGGCAAACGAAGTTCTAGGCAGGCCCAATGGCCAGGCACGGTCCCGTGAAAACTTGGCTTGGAGTTCTGAACATTGGCGAAAGATGCCCATTGTCTCTGGGGCTGGATCTATATACGTCTTCAAGGCTTTGATCCTTTCGACATTAAATTGCATCGAAAGTCAGTTCTCAAAACATATCCCAGCTGCGATTACATCTATGTTCCTGCCCCTCAGGAAGTTATAAATTCTTTTTCGTTTTTTCTGTATGTTGATCCCATTCACATTATTACAATAACGTCTAATTTCCATTATAGAACCTTCTGAGTTCTTTTTGTGCCTGCAGTCTCGTCTGTCTCCTCCACTCGTTTTTGTCCTCTTGTTGGTTGTTGTCCTCGGTCATCTGAGCTTTCTGGTTGTCAGTTTCCTCTCCGGATTCCTCCCCTGCTCCCATCTCTCCTTCTTCTTCCTCCGAATCCTCCTTTCTTTTTCCTTTGCCCACGAATTGCTCCTCTTCCATAATTCTCCTATATACAGACTTAGCCTTTTCCTCCGACGTTATCCATACTCTTTTTCCCTTATACGTCATCATCAGGCCTTCCTTCCTTTCCCAGCGGTATTTTATGTTTAGTTTCTTTAATTCATCGGTTAAGAAGAAATATTTTCTTCTTTTCTCCAATGTAATTGTCGGGATTTCTTTGAAGACTGCAATTCTCCTCTTGTTATAGTATAAGGGATTTTTTGAGCTTTGTTTAAGTACTTCATCATGGAGAACTTTTCTGTTAAAGTGTACCAAAACGTCTCTTATTGATTTATGTTTCTTTGAGTATGTTGTCGTTAAGCGGTAGGTCCTGTCCAGCTCTTTGTATAGTTCTGCCTGGGGCATTTGCAATGTCTCTGTCAGAATTTCCGTCACCACATCCCTGATGTCCTCTTGTTTGTTCTCATCAATGTTGCGAAACCTGAGCTGAAACTCTTTCTCTTTATATTCGAAATGTTCTTGTTGTTCCTCGAGTTTTTTATTCATTCTACTCAAGATGCTACACTTTGTTTTCAGATGTTCCTCTAAGGCCGTTTGTTTTGTTTCTAGTATAAGCTCTTTCTGTCTTATGTCTTTAATTTCCCCCTGCATGCTAGAAAGTTGTTTTTTAATAGATGTAATTTCCTCTTTAAGGTCTTTCTTTAGTATTGACAATTCTTCCTTTATTATAATTTCTTGATTTCGTAGCAATTTTTCTTGATTTTCTTGTCTGCTCATGAGTTCCTCTGGTTTCTTTGACATCTTCATTATCTCCATAAAGAGATCCTCGAGCGTCAACTCTGTCTGTCCTGAATCTTTTCTGGCAGGTGTTTTACTTGCCTTATTCTGGTCTCTGGCATTTTCAAATTTTCCTTTTGCTGCCATCTTCCGCCTACTTGTGCTTTTGATGAATTTTCTGTCTGCCGGGTATTATTGATTTGGCTCCGCTATACTGCCTCCTATAGGCTTCTATAGGCTTCTATTTTCCCTCGTATATATCTTTTCTACAGATTATGTCCAGCTGTTTGTCCGGTTAGGAAACCCATATATGAGGGAGGGATGTAGCATACCTGAAACAAAAAAACCTGGGGAAATTATATTATTCATGTGATGACAAAAAGAAAAGGGGAGTGGTTACTTATATAAAAGAATCTCTGAAGAGCAGCCTGGCCTTCAGGGATATGGAAGGGAGGTTTGTCGGGACCAATCTGGAATGGAATAAAAAAGCTCCTATTGTGTAACATTTATGCACCGAATGGGCCAAAGATAAAATTCCTGAAAGATTTTAGAAATAATATAGAAAAAACAGATTTTGATGACTTGATGATCATGGGAGATTTTAATGGGGTGATAAATAGATGCCTTGATAGATCTTCGAAAAGGGTGAAAGATAAAGGATCTGGCCAACTCCCCAAAGAAGGAAAGGCGATCTTGGAAGGACTTGACTTGAAGGATGGGTGGAGGGAGCAAAACCCAGACTCCAAGGACTATACTTGCTACTCTAACAGACATTGCTCATGGTCAAGGTTGGACATGGTCTGGGCCTCAAAAAATGTGGTAACTAAGATGGGAAAAACCCAAATGTTCTCAGACCATAACTCCCCAAAGAAGGAAAGGCGATCTTGGAAGGACTTGACTTGAAGGATGGGTGGAGGGAGCAAAACCCAACGTGAGAAGCCCCGGCATGAACATTGCTGACTCAGGGAGGATATGAGGAAATATCCACTGGACATTGGGTAACTGGGTCAAAGGGGATATGATGCAATCTCTGTTGGGCATTGCAAGCCAGGGGGGTTGGTCTTTGAGATGATGGACAGGTGATGGGGGTGTGGTTAGTATATAAGTTATGTTTGTTCCTGGTGAAGCCAATTCTGGCTTCAAGAGCATGAGACCTGGAATAAATCTTGTGGGATCGAGTTGCTGCCTACGCGTCGTCCTTACAGAGAATCCCAGCGTTCATTACAGAAAGCCAGAATTTTATAAGCCTATCGTGGAGAAATCTGCAGAGGGCTTGTCTTATTTTGGGATGCCATCCGCAAGGTTGAAACCCTTTACAGAAGTGGAATGGGTGAGTCCCGAGGAGTTCTGGGAGGATGCGGATGAAGACGGGGCCGGGAAAGTAGGAGTACTCCCCGTTTGGATTTGGAAGATAGGTGGATGGAGCATACCTTCCTTAGGACGAGAGGTGGAGGCTTCTGAGATGACTACCTACAAATTCTGCGGACCGTATGAGAAGGAGGGGATGAGGGAAAGGCCCAAGAAGTCCCAGCCTTCCTGGAAGGAGAGTGATGTGAGAAATGCCCAAGATGGAGAAGGAGACTGCCAGAAGTCTGTTCAGGTGGGCTATGAATCCAAGGGAAGGGGGCAGCGAGGCCCCATTCAGATGGATGTCCGGATGATGGCCGGAGGAACCAGAGAAGCTGTGCGGAAGGACACGCCGGCTCAGGTGGATCCAGTTGTGCGCGGGACCAGAGAAGCTGCGGGGAAGAGTGCCCCAGCTCAGGTGGACCCAGCGAAGTGGAGCAGGACCAGAGAAGCTGCGGGGAAGAGTGCCCCAGCTCAGGTGGACCTGGCGGAGTGTGGCAGCGAGGCCACGAGACCTGAATCACCATCAGGAGTAGAGGTGATGAGGTGCAGCTTGGAGGCTGAAGAGGCTGGGCAGGGGAGAGCCCAGTCTTCCGTATGGGATGAGTTAGTCCAGGAGTGGCAAGAATTAAAGGAAGCCTTTTATGATGGACGGCATGAAGTGAGTATGCTTCTAAAGAGAATGGGGGCTTTGGAGGAGAAAGCTTGCCAGTATGAGAGAATGATGTCGTGTCTCCCAGCCGAAGATGAGGGGCGTTTTGAGGACGCTTTGGAGGAAGACACCGGTGCTTTGGAGAGAGAGGCTCAGTCGGTGGTCTTGGAGAACGAGCTTCTTGGGAAAGAAGCGGCGGGGGAATGCCGGTCTTTTGATGTCCCAGTTGGCCGTGAAGGGGTAAGAAGTGGGCCTGTTTTGGCCGCAGAGGCTGTTTTACCGGCAACCGCCGAGTGGATGGCTGAAGCAGTTGAACAGTGTCCTGAAAAAATGGGGCTGGGGAGTTTGTCCCCTAGTTTGCTGTCAGCAGATGCCTTTATTCAAAGTGTGGGGATTTCAATTGCCTGGACTGCAATGTTACTATATCTGGGCATGGAAAATAAGATTGCTGCGGAAGGAAAAGGCCAGATGGTTTGTGTGTTCTCCGAAGGGGAGGAAGGGGGGCCCCTTTGTGAAGAATATATTTCAAAAGAGCCAGAAGTGCTTCAGGAAGAGGCCCAGCCTTTGCCAGAAGGAAAAACCGATAAGCCTGCCAAGGTTGCTATGGAGCCGAAGTTGCAGAGAGATAAGGCTGGAATGTCTCTCGGATTGGAAAGTGTGTGGAAGGTTTCTCAGCCGGAGAAGTTTGATCCCTTCCTTTGAAGCGTCTCAATCACACTTGCCTGGTCTGTTATTTTGGGGTGCCTGTGCCGGGAAGACGTGAGTGGGAATTCCCATCAAGTTTGTGAGCTCTCTGAAGAGAAGGAGCCGGCCGTGCCGATGGAAACAGAAGGAAGAGATGTCTTCATTTCGGAGTGCAGTTGGGAGGTTTCACCTGCTGAGAGAGTGTTGGTTGATCCTGTCCTGAACGAAGGTTTCCAGTGCAGTAAGGTCCTGAGTTCGGGAGGAGAAGTTGTTCCAGAAATGGCAGTGCTATTCCAGAAGGGTCCTTTTAGGACCAAACAAATTATGTCACTCGGGTGGTTGATGGGAATCTTTGAAAAAGGTTTAATCAGAGTGCCAAGGACTGAAATTTGGGCAAAGAAGATGGCTGAACTGTGGGAGCGTGCCCTTGCTGAGTTGAGGAGCGGACTTGGCAACATGCTGAACTTGGGCCTTCCAGCAATTGAACTATATTCCGGCGTTTTGATAATAGCCGAGTTGGGTTTGAACTTGGGGGTTGACATGGAGAGAGAAATGTATATGCCCTGCCTGATGATATTTTCTTGGGGAGAGAAGGTGTTTTGGGAATCAGATGTAACCTAAGGGACTGTAACTGTAACCTGCAGTTGGGTCAGAATTGTATGTGCTGGAATCATGACTGGATTGTATGACATTGAAATGTTTAACAGTATGTGCTTAATTAATATTTGTATGGGACCTTTAAGGTTTGCACATTGAGGGATTTTAGAAATGTAATAGTTGATGCTTATTGAAGCGATATTCATGTGTGTTATGCAGTTTGGGGGTTTAATATGATTATTTTCATGTATGTAAGACGTTCCCAATATGCATTCAAGAACTGGGGTTTAGGCTAGATACATGTGTTGCAAGGATGTTTAGAAATGTGCATTAGAGTTTCACTGTTTTAATAATGGATCTTTGTAAGTGTAAGCTTTATTATGTTTAGAGGAGTGTTAAAGAGTTTTGTTTTTCAAAGAGGTGTTTTGCTCAGGCTTTTGTCCTTTAGCAGAGGATTGAGAGAAGAGTTTTGTTTCATGAGCTTATTGAGGAGTACTTTCTTTTCTCTAGTGTTAGGTGGAGTAGAGAGTTATAGTTTTCCAGGTTCCTCTTGCCATGTGAGGAGATGTATTAGTTTGTTCATGGATCAAGGGGTTATAGGATGATGTGATAGCTTTAGAGTGCATGTGGATGCTGTTTACTGTGTGATGAATTATAGTTTAATAAGTGCTTCTTGTTGAGGAGGAAGGAGGGCTGGATTGTTTGTAGTTTGTCCTCCTCTGTGCTTGAAAGAATAGGTACAGTCTTTGTTGGTGCCTGCGGAGCAATGTAGCCTTAAAGTTGGTAGGTGCTAATTGCGGCAGGAAGGTTATTTTGGCGTTAGAATTGGTTAAGTTGAGGTGTGGTCTCCTGTTGAGTTTGCCAGGGGGTCAGGTTTTGTTGTAATTGGTGTTCCCCAGATTAGAATTAGAACATATTAGATTTAGCTTTGATGGTGTGTGTAATTTGATATAGGTGTTTTGTTCCTGCGTCATGGGATTCTGGAGGTGTTAGTGATTTATAGTTTTCTTGTGCCTCGTGGCTGAGTGCCAAGAGGGGTAGGTTGGTAGAGGGGATTGTAGTTTTCCCAAGTGCCTTTTGCCAAGGTGGCAAGGATAGTTTGTCTCTTGACTTCAGAGGGGTTAGGTTGCAGGGTAATTGGTAGCCTTTGTTACTGCCTGCTGAGTATAGTCTGGAGGAAAGTTTGGTGTTCATTCGTTTTGTATTTGATTGTATAGAGGATTGTAGTTTAGATGGTACCTCCTGCCATTGCAGTACAGGGGATTGTAGTTTTCCCAAGTGCCTTTTGCCAAGGTGGCAAGGATAGTGGGTTTCTTTTGTATGGTTGCTTGACACAGTTGAATTTGGTGTTCATTCGTTTTGTATTTGATTGTATAGAGGATTGTAGTTTGGGTGGTACCTCCTGCCATTGCAGTAGAGGGGATTGTAGTTTTCCCAAGTGCCTTTTGCCAAGGTGGCAAGGATAGTGGGTTTCTTTTGTATGGTTGCTTGACACAGTTGAATTGGTCCTGTGCAGTTTGTAGGGGTTGTAGTTTGTTGGGGTCTCCTGGTTTTGCGGGGAGATAGTTAAGATTGGTTGTAAGCCAGTAGAGTTGTGTGGATGCAGGTCGCTTTATGTTCCCACGTGGAGTGACTTGGTTAGAGGATTAGCTTCAGGGCTAGTTTAGTAGGGAATGATGTTATCTCCTGTTGAGTCTGCCAGGAGAGAGTTGGTTGAGGATTGTATGGCTTCAGGAGTGGATGTGTGCAGGATACCTAGACGCAGATGCTCATACCTGCGTTCCAGGGGGCAGTTTGTTGTTGAATTGGAATTTATGTATAGTCTAATAGGATAGATATGGTTGTATAGTTTTGTACCTGGTACCTCCTGCTTTTGCAGTGGAAGGTTTTGGGAGTTATGGGGTTTGGAAGTTTGATTGTGTGGTTTTGGTTTATACCATAAGGATGCGCAGTTGATTTGTCCTTGCGCAATGTATTGTTAGGATTTGTAGTGGTCAGTAGTTACATGGGAATTATAGTTTGCGGGTTAGTACCTCCTGCTATGGCAGTGGAGGGAGGAAGTTGTTTAGATTTAGGTGGTAGCTGAAGATAGGATTTGGCCTTGAACAAGCTGGACATTTGTGAGAAGGGAATGTTTGATTGTTTGAGAGTGGCTGAGATGGCTGCCTATTATAGAGTTAATCACAACTTTTGTTTAGTGTTAGAATAGGATTTGGATGTTATAATTGAATGGTATTTTTGGGTCCTTTTTCTCCCAGGGGGGAGGGAGGAGAGTATTTTGTAAGGATCTGTCGATTAGAGCAAAGAGTGCTCTTATCTTAGACCCTTCCAACAGAAATAATCCTGAACAGGTGTGGCCTTGAAGACGCACAGAGCTGGAGATGGGCCTTGAGCCACACCACACCAACGTGAGAAGCCTCAGCATGAACATTGCTGACTCAGGGAGGATATGAGGAAATATCCACTGGACATTGGGTAACTGGGTCAAAGGGGATATGATGCAATCTCTGTTGGGCATTGCAAGCCAGGGGGGTTGGTCTTTGAGATGATGGACAGGTGATGGGGGTGTGGTTAGTATATAAGTTATGTTTGTTCCTGGTGAAGCCAATTCTGGCTTCAAGAGCATGAGACCTGGAATAAATCTTGTGGGATCGAGTTGCTGCCTACGCGTCGTCCTTACAGAGAATCCCAGCGTTCATTACACAGCCTGGCCTTCAGGGATATGGAAGGGAGGTTTGTCGGGACCAATCTGGAATGGAATAAAAAAGCTCCTATTGTGTAACATTTATGCACCGAACGGGCCAAAGATAAAATTCCTGAAAGATTTTAGAAATAATATAGAAAAAACAGATTTTGATGACTTGATGATCATGGGAGATTTTAATGGGGTGATAAATAGATGCCTTGATAGATCTTCGAAAAGGGTGAAAGATAAAGGATCTGGCCAACTCCCCAAAGAAGGAAAGGCGATCTTGGAAGGACTTGACTTGAAGGATGGGTGGAGGGAGCAAAACCCAGACTCCAAGGACTATACTTGCTACTCTAACAGACATTGCTCATGGTCAAGGTTGGACATGGTCTGGGCCTCAAAAAATGTGGTAACTAAGATGGGAAAAACCCAAATGTTCTCAGACCATAACACTCTCGAGTTTCAAATAGGGCAGAAACTAACAACACGAAAGTGGTGGACTCTTAAAGATGATGAGCTATGAACAGATGAACAAAGGGAGAAATATAAATTAATAATTAATGACTACTTTGATCTGAATGCTAAAAAAGGCACACACATACATATGGTTTGGGAAGCAAGCAAAGCGGTCCTACGTGGCCATTTTATTCAACAAAGTATAATTCAAAGAAAAAAGAAACAAAAGATAGAATTAGAGCTTATGAAAGAGATAAAAGAGGCTGAGGAAAAATTAAAGAGAAACCCAGCAGATAAGGATTGTAGGCTCCAATTAAAAGGATTAAAAAAACAGAAAGAGAGAATAGACTTAGATAAAATAGAAACAACCTGAAATTTCTCAAGCAGAGGCACTTTCAAAATGCTAATAAGCCGGGAAAATGGCTTGCGGCCAAAATAAGAAAGAGAAAGCACACAAACCACATCACTCAAATTATCGAAAAAGGAAAGAATTATAATACAGATGAACAAATAAAAGAAAGATTTCAAAAGTATTATAAGCAATTATATACAAAAGACGATATCAAAAAAGAACAGATTCAAAAATATATAAGTGCCCTAGTCCTTGACAAGATATCTGATGAACAAAGAGCTAACCTTAATAAACCCATAAATAGAGAAGAACTGAGGCAAGCAATAAGGGATTTGAAGAGCAATAAGGCCCCGGGCCCGGATGGCTTCACGGCCCCCTATTACAAGCTCTTTGAGGAACAAATCGCCACCTACCTGATTGAGACAATGAATGAGATTATGGAAAATAAAACCTTCCCGGAAACCTGGTCAATAGCCAATATCACTATGATAGCTAAAGAAGGAGGGTGTAGGACAGAAGTGAGCAACTACAGGCCCATATCTCTCCTAAACATAGATTATAAGATTTTTGCGGTGATCTTGGGCAAGAGATTAAAAACTCTCCTCAATGAATGGATAAAACAAGACCAGAAGGGTTTTCTACCCGGTAGACATCTTAAAGAAAATGTGAGGATAGTAGTTGACTCCCTTGAGTACTATAGATCGAATATACAAAAGAAAGCAGCCTTACTCTTTGTAGATGCAGAGAAGGCATTTGATAGGGTGAGCTGGAGCTTCCTATCACTACTATTGAAAGAAATAGATATAGGACACCACTTCTCCAATGCAGTGGAAGCCATATACTCCCAACAATCGGCAACCATAATAATAAACGGTACACACACAGAGAAATTCCAGATTCAGAAAGGAACTCGGCAAGGCTGCCCCCTCTCCCCCCCTCCTCTTTATTTTGGTATTAGAAACTCTTCTGGAAAATATAAGAAGGGATAAAAATTTGAAGGGACTGTCAATTTTCAAAAATAATCTAAAAATCCGAGCATACGCAGATGATCTAGTATGCTTCGTAGAGAACCCAGGTGAGACTATGGAATTATGGATCGATAAACTAGAGGAGTTCGGCAAGGTGACCGGATTCAAAATAAATAAAGGAAAAACTAAAATGATAGTTAAGAACCTAAATCAAAAAGAAAAGGAAGAGTTGGAAAAAAAGGTGGGAATTCATACCACAAACAAAATAAAATACTTAGGAATTGTCATAACACCAAAGAACATAGATTTAATCAAGAATAACTACGAGTCCACCTGGCTGAAAGTTAAAAAAGATCTAGCTAAATGGAAGTCACTCAATTTGTCGTTATTGGGCAGAATATCCCTAATAAAAATGAACATCCTACCGAGGATGCTGTTTTTATTTCAAAGCATACCAGTATTAGTAAATGACAAGTTAATAAGCATCTGGGAGAAAGATCTCAGGAAATTCATATGGCAGGGAAAGAGGCCCAGAATTAATTGGAAAAATCTAATAGAAGAAAAGGAAAGGGGAGGATTGGGGATGCCAGATCTAAAATCATACTATGAGGCTAGCGCCCTGGAATGGGTGATAGACTGGACCATATTAAAAGATAATATGCTGCTATCTCTGGAGGGCTTTGACCTAAGGGCTGGCTGGCACGGGGTACCTATGGTACAGCAGAGCGAAGCTAGAAAAAAAATTTCAACCAACACTGCTTCAGGAAACCATTACTGAGAGTCTGGCAGAAACATAGAGAGAGACTCTTTGATAAGCCCCCAACTTGGCTGTCGCCCCAAGAGGCCTACCATAGAAGACAATATGGGAAAAATAATTGGCTAAGCTATGATATGCTATTAAAGAGCCGAGGCATGGAGCAGTCATTGAAAGATATAGAAGAATTAATGGAGCTGGACAGTACTATGGACTGGTTCCAGTATAGGCAAAGTTTTGAAATCTACCGAAAAGACAAAGCCCGAGGCTTCGATAACTCCAAACAATTCTGGGATGGATTAATTCAAAAAAAAGAAAGGGAAAATCTCAGTCCTCTATAAAAAATTACTGCAGTGGAACACAGAGGAAGAAACCATAAAAGTGTGTATGGTGAGGTGGGCTCAGGACCTAGGCCATGAAATCCCTCTCAGACAATGGGAAAAGATTTGGAAAAAGTACCATAAATATACGTACGCTAATGATTTAAAGGAGAATGGTATCAAAATATTTTACAGGTGGTACTTGACGCCAAGTAAAATTGCTAAGTATAATCCCAGATACTGTAATAAATGCTGGAAATGTGGAATAGTTGAAGGGAAATTTTTCCACATGTGGTGGGGATGTAACCGGGTAAGAAGTTTTTGGGAAAGTGTGTATAGGGAAATGAAAAAAGCACTAAAAATTGAGTTCAATTTTAAAGCAGAATACATGCTGTTAGGCCTACTGGATTTTTCAATTAATAAGAATAAAGAAAAACTTTTTATTTATTGTATCACAGCAGCGAGACTGGTGATGGCAAAACATTGGAAGGAAAAGATCCTGTCCAAGACGGATGAATGGGTCCTCAAATTGATGGACATTATGAATATGGACGGCCTGACGAGGGCAATGTCCCAAAATATGGAACCTACAGATTGGTCATTAATATTTGAATATTTGAAAAAACAAGGAAAGATGAAAATTAATGAAAATGTTTATTTGTATTGAAACAACGCCAGGTTCGGCTAGGAGGATTTGCTTTATGTTATTATAAACAAAGATATGGATAGACCACGGGAAGGTCTTAGAGGGTGGGATTCAGAGGGGGAAGTCTAAGATACTTGATGTGTTAGTGAATGTGGGTGTTTGTATTGTAGGTGAAGGGTAGTCATGTGTTAGTCAAGCTGAATGCTGTTTGTTCTTTTTATTCTCGAAAACTGCTAATAAAATATACTTTAAAAAAACATATTCCAGCTGGGCCTCCTCGGGCCTTTCACATGGGAATGGTATGTGCTCCCAATTAGCAGAAGCACCTGGGCAAAAAGGAGTCGACCCATCTCCGCTTATCGGGCCGAGAGAGAGCCGAGCTCCACTTGGCCTTGAATGATGAATGAACTGGGAGTCTTTGCAAAAGCTGCCTGGCCGTGGCTTGTCTTTTGGCCTAGCAGGCCTGACTGGAATAGCATGGCTTCGGTCTGATTTGACCAAGGAAACAGGTTGGGGACCATGCTGGGGTGTGACACGACTATAAATATTAACTCAATCCTGTTAACACTCACCTACGGGTCACCCTACTTTGAATGAAGCAGGGTTACAATCGGATGAGAACTCCATTTGGTATGTATATACAACAGATTCAATTACTCGGGCTATGTTTGGCGTTTTGCTAATTAATTTATATTTTATATTATTTTTAGTCTTATGGGATGCTGATATTCCTTATAATACGCCTTGAAAAGGCAATATTGCGAAACGGTTTTTGTGGCCGAAATCCAAGCAATCGCTCCCCGTTGGCGTTTCGTGCAACCTTATCCCGCTTCAGGAGACGCCGATTTGCAGTCTCTGCGTCCTGGAATCTTTCCCATTGAAGTACCTACATTTCCCGATCCTTTGGACTGTACCTTATCCTTATTTAGATTTACAAATTTTATTTACCATCTGGGTGAAACATTTTTGGAACCAATGGACTTGGACTTTAACATTATGGACTCTATTTACGGACTCTTCAGCAACCTTTTGGGACTTTACATAGGACACGGACTCTGATATTGCGGACTTATATTTGGTCCTACGGATGTCCCCTCTATTGCCTTGGTTCTTTGGGATATTTATCCAGTTATTCGTCACACCAGAGGTACACATATGTACACTTTATTGTAAGATTTTGATACAGTCCTACTGCGTTTTTGCCTGTTTGCTATTGTTGTTACATTAGCCCTGCTCTTTGTTGTACATTTACTACTGTGGGTCATGAAGACAGCCAACAGTACATTCACTATGAGTATGGCAGTCTGGATCAGTGCAGATGATCCTTCGGACTTTGAAGGGCAGCCATGAAGGAGCTAGATAAGATTCTGAAATATAAAGATATATAATTAAAAACTAAAGCTAGGATTGTCTGTGCCAGCATATTTCCAGTTTCTATGCATATGTTGAATGAAAGCTGATAGAAAGAAAAATAAATGTATTTGAAAAATTGTGCTTGAGAAACTTTACAGAATTTCCAAAATTTATCTCTGAATTGGCCCATGCAGTTGGTGTGACTTTTGTGTGATTTGCATCTCCCTAACTCCCATAAAGACCATTTGGGTGCACAAGTGTATTTCTATATTGCAAATTGCAATTTATAATGAAAATTGTTTTGGCTAATTCACCAATATAAAAGCTGACTGCACATGATCACAATAGTTGAAGCTGAATATACATGAGTAAATGCTTTCCCTTTTAATTGGATGCAAATCAGGATACAGATGTCCTCCTTTCCTTGTGATTAGATGTGCTTAAATCCCTTGTGAAATGATTTCCTCATCTTACCCCTAATCTCCACACACACCAACAGACGTAACATGGACATGAAAGTGCACTTATGGCAATTGGAAAAAAGCCTAATGATAATATGGCATATTAGATGTTAACGTTACATATTTAGCTATGCAAGTCGACATGACAAGATATATGTGTTCAGTTTTCCTATTGGTCTGTAACAAATAAAACTAAAGCTTGAAAGAATGATATAAGTACCAAAACCAGCTTTATGTTTCAAACCCAGCTTTATATTTTCCCCAATGTCCAGATAGTATGGCAGTATTATTGTTGGCATTAGTTAGGATGTGCTTGAACATTTGTGTTTATCTATGTGCATCACAATTGAAAAAATGTATTGCTATATTGTATGTGATTAGGAGAATCCGAGCTATGAGGAACATTAGAAGGGGGATAGATGTATTAATCTTGTAGAATAGTGAAATTGATCCTCAAATATCTAAAGGCCTGTTCAGATAATATATTATATTTTGGACACATAATGCTGTGCACAATATGATGCCGTTACACAGAATTAGATTTTAATTTTTAAAATTATACATTTTGCATTGAGCATATTCAAATTGAATACTACTAGAGATATAATGAATTCTAACTACCTAGTTGTAAGTTTATGCAAAAAAAAAATGTATATTACTGGTTATGCTGGAAACAAAGTTTTCATCTTTTTTACCATCCAATGTTAATGGCTGCCTGATATTGTGAACTCCATGATTGTTCCAAAATGCATGCCTCAAATTCTGTTGCTTTATTCCTTCATAAAATTTCTTCTTCTTTTTTGAATTTCTATAGGCCAACCTCTACTGTAGCAATAATTACAGTGGTTTCAAGACATTTTTGTTGAGTGGAAGTGAAGAGGGAGGGATGGAGGGAGGGAAAGAAGGTGTTTGGATTGTAATATATCAAAATGTATTTTGAAAGGAAGTACATTACGAGACTAAATGTTGAGCAAACATGTACAGATCTGTTTATAGTGTTTGCACCCATGTTAACAATATGAGCACTTTGATGTCAAACAAGTTTTTAAGAAAAACATTAAAATATGAGTGTTAGGATCATATCTTCTTTCACAGTTATGATTCTACAGACATAAGGCTTTTAATAAATAGCTTCTTCAGTTTAACAAGATTAAGCACTATGAAAGACTGATTTGGCTTCTTTCTTAATGGGCTAGAAGCTGTTACCATGGGATGTTACTCAACTCTCTTCTCCCTTTTCATTGCTCCCAATGCCTGAGCACTCAAGTTAATTATTAAAAGAGCTCTTCATTTAAATTTTTAGTGTTCATCAAGATGAGGAGCCACTCTATTTCCACATAATCCAATAATATGAATACACTGTATGGAATGGCTGACTTAGTTTGGAGTGTATATTTAAGAAGATTAACTAAAAGCAACAATAGCACACCATTAAATTAGACAGTGATCACTAACCTCAGCAATCAGTCCCACAATCCAATCCTAGCTCTAGTAATTCTAAAACGTGCCAAGCTGAGACCTCATTTGTCATGCTCATGAAGAATTGTCTAAGGACCTCATCACATTACCAAAAATCCCTATCGTAGGACACTTTCTTGATGCAGCCAGCACAGAGCCCATCAGATCTCATCCCATGATTTACATCTATTTCTGGGAGGGTCATGTACCGGTTGTGTCAAGGAAGCATGGTAGGAGGGGAAAACCTCCTGCCAATGTTCAGGTTAGGAATAATGGGGACAACCCAGACACACACCAGAAAACTATGCTTTCTGGCATGTGATGGACAAGCGGGTGGTGTCAGCAATGTGGAGGGGGGATTGGACAACAGATACACCCCGATGCTCCATGATTTGCCCTTCTGCCCTACACCCCCCCCACACTGTCCCCCACATTGAGGAACTCAATTTGATGATGTCCCAAGGTCATCTGAAATTTGTGAAATAGTGTTGTGGCCTGAACAAGACTGGACCCTTAGTAAACCAACACACAGCTGCTGTAGTTAAATGCTTTATTTAGAACTGGGCTGTCCAACAGGCGGCCCGCAGGCCGCACACGGCCCGCCAGCCCCTTGGATGCAGCCCGCACCTTCCTGCAAGAAACCAGCTTTTAAAAAAAATGGAAAAAATTCTATCTCCGGGGGGGGCGGGGCCGCTCACGGGGGTGGGGGTGTTCACGGGGGTGCTCATGGGGGCAGGGTGACGTCCCCGCAGGGTGACACGGGAGCGGGGTGACGTCAGGCGTGGCGCCGGCGGGGAGGAGGAAGAGGCTTCCCTCCACCTCTTCCTCCTCCCCACTGGCGCCATGCCTGGCGTCCTGCACGGCCCACCCCTTTTCGGCGGGGCTGGGTGACGTCAGAAAGCAGGAAGCTTGGTGTCACAAAGGCTAATCCACTGGGCCTGGGACCCCAGAATTGGCAAGGATTAAGTCTCTAGCAAGTGGGACCTCCAGGTCCTGGCAAGGCTTCTTGGAGCTTGGCAAGGTAGCTGAAAAGTTGGCACGAGATCCAGAATGGTGTCTGGATGAAACCTTTATAGGTTTCGGCTGCATTGATCCAACAGGCGCCTACTCCGCCGAAGTTCTCCCACGGGAATAGGCAGAGCTCTCTCTTCCCACCGCATCTGACTCTCTGTGGAATGTCAACTTGTTAACGGGGGCAGCTGTGCTGGGGAGAGGAGCGCCCGCTTCTTGGAGTCAGGTGTTTTTATCGGCTTGAGAAACCTCAGGGCTGCGCCGCTCCTTGACCGCTTCGGGTTCAGCTAAAGGTTGCGGTACAGGCCTGCTTTCAAGTCTCTCTAATTCTTGGGCCTGAACATGGCGTCGCTCTGGCCTGCTATGGAGACCTGGCTGGGGTGTGACAAATAGCCACACAATTAAGATTTTTTAAAAACACAGAATCTTTCTCCCCTGGAATACTCCAAGCTCACTTCAAATAGCAATGTGTAGTTCACTTACAGACTAAAAACCAGATTTCCTTTTTTGGAAGTTTCAAGAGAACAGCTGATACAGTTAGAAGGGAAAAATAGATTTCAAAGGTCAAAATGCATATTAATTAAACTTATAGTAGATGAATTACCTCTCTTTTTTAATTACTTGGAATTGGTCTGAAAATCAGGAGCTCTTAAGAACAGTGTTCAGTTTATTACTTTTTTGAAAGTTGTTTTATGCATTGTGAATGAAGGAGGCTGGGAAATATAATGCATACCTTGAAATTCATTCCTTTATTCCTTCACAAAGTATCAACCTTTTCCAAATTCCTAAAGGCTAACTTTGATAGTTGCAATAATTAAAAGGTTAATAGCCACTCCCATTTCTCTGTCTCTTTTCTCTCCAAAATGCGGTTTGTCTGAGATGGAAGCATCACTCATGCTAAAGATCTAAAATGATCACTTGCAAATGTCTTTTGAAAATAGATCAAAGGGTAGAAGTTACCATTTTATAACAGACAGGATACACAGTAAACTGTAAATTGGTGTTATGGATATTTGCAAGGTAATGCAATGTTTTTACAATGGTGAAATGGCAGAATTTTGATGAATGCATGACTTTCAATGTGTTCAGAAGAAAGAGACAGACAGCATTGAATAAACAAAATATGACTTTATTCATTATTGCCTTTTTGTTGTATATTGTGATATATGAGAAAAATCAACAACAGCATACAATCTTTGAGATTCAACAATCAAACAACAAGCATTATTTTCTCTGTCCCATCACCTCCCCATTTCCACCCATGCACTACCATCCATGACTTCCAACACCACACCAAATGAAACTAGTATATAAGAAAAAATTGGCCTGAGCAATACACTAAGAAATCCCCCGTTTGCTATTTCAGTCTCCATTTTCTAGCAAATTCATCATTGTTTCCTCCCCTTATGCCATTGACAATCTTGGTCATTTGGATATACTCTACTTCTTCTACTGCAATCCTTAATAAGTAGTTCTTTTCCCCCCTTCCAAGATTTTACTTTAATGATTCTTGCTGGCACGTAATTATATTTGTAGTTTTGAGACTAAAATCTATCAATAAAAGCAAGTGATAAAATCATTTTGCATGAGTGTAAGCTATAAAATTTGCTCTTGGCTGGTCACTCTGTCAAGGCAAGCAGTAGGAAACCATCCAACCAATCTGAAAGAGATGAGCAAATGTAGTGAAATATATTTGCTGCCCCTGTGACTTTAAGGACAATTGAAAAGAAATTCATTGCCCGACTTACCGGGCAAGGCTGCACGTTGGTAAGTTTCCCGCCACCCGTATAGCTAGCCAATCAGCGACTGGCCCCACCCAGCATCTTGCATTGGCCAGGGACCAGCCACTCCATCCAGCAGCCTTAAATAGGTTGTGCAGGGTCTTGCAGGCACCAGGCCTGCTTCGGGTTGTTCTCCCATCCACCCTGCACAATTTATGTTTTTGTATAGTGTTGCAGTTGTTTGGTCATTATTTGTCCATCACAACTTTGGTTGGCATGAGGCATGGGTCCTGGATCTGGTTTCTGCCCCTCCCTTACTGGCCGGGGTGGGAACATCCGGTGGTTCCCAGGGGTGCCATGCTTCATTGCCCGGTATTGTGCTGGTGGGCCCCCTGCTGGACTCATCAAGTATCGGTCAGCAGTGGGCTGATCGATCTTGAGCCAAAACCCATGCCTGGCAGCCAACCCTTTGCTCCTGTAATCAAGAAAATAAGTTGTGGCCAATTTTTACTCTACCTATGTGTCTGTGTCATTTCTGGTTCTGCTGGCGGGAGGAGTGTCACCCATCCACATGCAACTACTCTTCAGTGAAAAGGTACCTAGAATGCTCAACCACAGAGTCTGTTGGAGCCCTTCACATGATACAGGGCAACTTCTGGTGGGACTCTGTTGGGCTGTCTTTCAGCAGTGTGGAGAAATGGAGCTCAGAGTGCCTTTCAAGGAGTCAGGTGTTAGCCAACTCCTAATGGCATAAAGCAGAGAAACATGGTAGAATGATTCACCTGAAGGGGGAAAACACGTGGGATGGCCTGGACAGGAGGAAAAGAGTACAACAGTTTCATCTACTGTCCCATACTTTCCCCTGCTTTTCCTCTCTTTCTCCTTGCCCATCTGATGAGGTCAATAGTATTTAAATATTCTACCTCAGCCAATCATTCAATCAGTCTCTTAATAACTCAGTGTAGAGTAGTCCTCATTGCCCTTGGAAGCCATAGGATAAGCAAAATCCACCAGCAAGCAGAACCCAAAACTGTAGAAGCAAGGGTGGTGCCAAGCTTTAAACTTAACATTACTCTGCCTAATTACTTTGTGCCATGACACAAAGATATCAGGATGATAGTCTGCTCCCCCACCTTTTAAGAAGGTAAGGGTTGGATCCAAATTGGCAATCACTCCTACAGCCTGTGCTGGCATGTGGTCAAATATATGATGGAAGAAAATTATAAATGAGCAATTTTTGCAAGGATCCTTCTAGGGTATAATCCTTTAGTGCTACTAAAACATTGTTTCTTCTTAATTTGCAAGATAACAATTTATAGTTGATATAACTATAATTAATATAACTACTTTGCCTAATAATTTTTTTTTCCATGGCAATCATTGAATGGCTTTATGTAATACTAAGTTAGAAATTAGTTCTGTTTAGCAAAGAGTTGATGTTAATTAAAAGCATCATATGTATCCTTTTTTTGGCTCATGGACAAACTCCAACTGCGTTTTGGTCTCAAGGGACATTCTTGACCAGTTTAGAAGGATTGGGGCATATGAAATTGCCAAAGTGGGTTTGATATGTCCAGACTTAAATGTTATTAATATGTCCTATCTTTCAAACATGCAATTTTTTATGTATTTATTTATATTTAACTTATATGCTGCCATTTCAAAGTGACTTCCAAAAATAAAAACATTTAAAACAATTAAAACTAAATCATAAAACATTTTTAAACTAATTAAAAGCATGTCAATGGTAAAAGGTCAATAAATCACACCTAGTAAAAGCTGCCCTGATAATTAAATGCTTGCTTAAATAAAAAAACATCTGTTTGCAAGCAAGAACGAAAGCTGAGAGGAGCAGCCTAACCTCCCACCCCCACACAGAAGGGAGTTCCAGAGGGTGGGTATCCTGGCAGGTTCATATCAAGAGATATGGTAAACTTTTCCAATCTGCAAAACAGACTTCCTATTTCATGTCAAGCCTTCCAGGGCTACAACCCAGAGATCCAAAAGTTTCCCATGCTTTATGTAATGTGACCGCTGATTCATAATGAAAGAAACTCCAGGCCAGATGGAGATCCTCAGTGGTTGCATAACAGCCATACACTTGGGGTTTCCTTCCTTGTTCTGTGTAGACTCTGATAATTAAATTGCATTCTGCTCATTGCAGCTGGACAATTACTGATGAATCACCTTGTTGAGTTAATTATGAGATATCCTCCCTTTTCATTTAGTTAAATAGTGTTATTTCACCAATAAAATGACAAGAAAAGTGATGAAAACATATCAATAAATATTCAAACTTTAGGAACAGAAATTGACATTGTGGCAATTATGAATGACTATTCAAATACAGTTAAGGCATGCAGCTGTGATCAATAACCAGAAAAAGGTAATTAAAACTGTAAGGGGATTGGAAAGCTTCAAAAGAGTTTTGATAGACCACTCTTGGTTAGTGCTACCTGAAGTATCCCAAGGAAAAACAATTTAAATTGGGTCAGTAAAGCCTGACAACATTTTTAAAAAATGGACTTCAATTATATGAGAGTAACACTCTTTTCTGTAAAAGTTGAATGATGAAACAATGCTAATTCCATACCAGAAAAAATTCAAGTGTTTAAGAAAGGAAGGTGTAGTGATAAGAAGAGCCAGAAACCTTAGGTTAAAATGAAGATTGACAATCAGTGAAGAAAGTGCATAAAATAGGTTAGCATTGGGAGAGCAAATTAAGAAATGGAGCTACACAGGATAAAAAATGCAATGCAAATGAAGCTTGCTCAAGGGCACCCTATGATTCTTGTACCAATTTAGAATTTGAAAACACACACACATGTGCACACATACACACACCCTACACATACTGTGCATCTTTTGTAACTACATCTAAACTTAATTATATAGTACGTACAATTGTAAAATGAAGACAACTGAGAGAATGTATTGAATTAAAAACAAAAACAGCCAAACATGATTTTAGAACACTATTCCTACCTTTAAATTATGCAAAGAATGTAAGATCACATTTTCATTCCCTTCTTTACATTTATGCAGTGCGTTTGTGTGTTTTCTGCATATGTAGATCTGGCTTTGTGGGAATGTAGATGAAAAACCCATTTAAAATACTTGTAAATTGAACGGAGAGAAATTCTATGCAGAAGCAATCCACCAAATGTGATGTGAAAATGCCCGAGACAAAAGGTACCTGCCTTTGTTACAGCACTGAAAATTGCTCTCACAAAACAGAACTTTCAGATATTATACAAACATAGAAATGAAAATGAGGTGAACACGAACTTCTTGTCATACAAGGTCATACATATATTAAAGAATCATTTTAAAAATGAAAATATGCATTAAAAAGCAAATATTTACTCATGGTTGTAAAAGCGTAAAGGTATATACTTGTACATTTTAACACAATGTTAAAATGCTTTACAGGTATTTTGAAACACCATACAATTGTTTAGCTGAAGTCATTGTTGGACTTGTTGAAATCAATATCTAGTACTGTGTGAAGAATCTGATAAAATATTGAACAATCGTGGCATTATTTCAATTTATGTATGTATCAAATATCTACCATAGGTATGGAAATCCTGACTGAACATTATTCTGGTTTAGGAAGAAATATGTTCAGGAAAAAATGTTTTCCTTAAGTTCTTAGAAAAATATGTCTGCATTATGAAAGATCCTCACACTTTGAAATTTATTCAATGCAAAATTGTCATCAGGTGTTCTTGCACAGATGTATTATTCCCCTGCAGAAAATGCATTTTTCATTCAGAAAACAAATTTTCCACACAGAATATGATGCTTGAAATCTTTCATTGTAGTAGAATTATGGATCAATATGTGAGGAGAAGCAAATAACAAATAAACTTTATTGTTGTTGCTGCTGCTCTGTATTCAGCTGGGTTATGTATTTATGATTGTGGCACTATTGCCACTATTACTTCCCTGAATCCCACTTTAAACATTCTGAAATGCAATTAAGTGGGACACCTCATGATGATGGGACCAGTTATTTCCTGCTCCTAAGATGTGGAAAGGCTTCATTGAGTTTATGGTGGGTTTCAGAAAGCAATACTTTAGATTATTAAGAGGCAGAATTTCAACCAAAATGCTGTTTCAGACCCAGACAATTGGAAATTCTGTGCAAAAATGACATGTGTGACTTTTATGTGGAGCAAGTACTCAGTTGCAGTATTTTCTTAGTAGAAGATGTCAATTTTCTGCTCAGAATAAGTCTCAAAATTTGAAAAGCTACAAAATTATCAAACAGGGTATCATAGTGGGAAGCAAATTGCTAAAAATTTCTCGTTGATTCCTTGTGCCTACACTCAGCTTGAGTTTTATCAAAACTCTGCCAAAATTCATGACTGATATATGCACTGATGTCTGAGGGCACTTCCAGACAGGCCCCAAAATGCATGGCCCTTTCAGGCTTTTACTTGAAGAGTCCAAACGATGAAAGGCCTGAGTCTAATGAGATATTGGGCCTGTGGGGACTGACCCATAGGTAGTTACATCTTGTTTCTTTGGGCTGCATGAGGTTGGAAAAGCAAGAAGACACACACACACACACACACACACACACACACACACACAGACTCTCTCTCTTCCCCCCCTCCCAATAAAATTAAAAACCTACCAGGATGCCATTACGCTGCTCTGTCAGTTCTCCTTGAATATAGAAATGATGCACCAGAAGATTGGGGGAGGGCTCCTGTCCCCCTCTTTCCTGGCACATCATTTCTATGTGCCAGGAGAACTGTCAGACCAGCATAATGGTGGCCTGGTAGGGTTTTTTTTAAAGAGCTTTTTTCAGGGGGTCTTGTGGTGTTGTGATGTTCCTCCCAAAAAGCCCTTTTTTTGGAGAGGGGAGGTGTGGGGACAGGAATGCACATCAAAGTGAGTTTAAGAAACCCATGTTGGTGCACATTTCTGTCAAATCTGGAAGCACCCTGAGAAGCATGCTTAGCCAGTGCCTTTGTTCTCAGACATATAAAGTTTTATAAACTCATCAAATTATCTTGACAAAGAATGTTGTCTTTTATAGAGAAAGCCAATGCTGAAGTGTTTCTCAAAGAGCTAATATTTTTGTAAAAAATATTCTGCTTTGGTAATTGGGGGTGATAAACCGAGCTGTTGAAGGGGAAGAAAACAATTTAACTCCAGCACAGCTGTTTGTTGTCCAAATATTTCATTTAAACTTGCAAAGCTATATTCTAAAAATGATACAAAATTCACCCTTTAAAGTATGCAAGATTTTTTATTGACAGGAGAATAATAGAAATGTTCAGAAACGTTCACCTCACTGTCTGTCCTTGTTTGTGACAATTGGATTTTGAAAATGTTAGGTTGTTGTGGAAACCAGGATTGGTGATAAAGCTTCAGTAGAGACACTTTCCCCCCCATGATAACTCTTAACAGAAGTAAATTTCCCTTCCTAGAGTTTGTTTCCTCTCACTTTCTGTTGTCTCACCCCAGCAGGTTCTGAACATATGCCACAAAAATAAAGGCGAGTAGCAAGTTAACATTGTGTTAAAAATCTCCTATCTTTTCTTATTTAATTTTATACGTTATGTACAAACCAAACTGTATTTATTTGTTCAGTTGGATCAGAAAACAATAAATCTCCTAGCACACATGGATTTCAGTTACTATAGAAATATGTTATGAATCCAATTTTTACACTAGAAAATATATTAGAGGAGGGAAGGGGAATTTGTAGTCCTTGGACATAATCAAACTCACCAAAATTAGACCAACCAAAATCAAGTAGAAGACCCTTCTCATCAATACACACACAATTGAGAAGTTGCAAAGGAATCCTACTTCCCCCTCCGTCCTTCATTCAGCAATAATAGCAGAACTCCCTCCATTCTAATACTGCTCATCATTTCAGAAGTAATAGCCTGCAATATACAGTAAAAGCAGTGCTACTCTTAGGTATTATCAGCCCCAATTTCTTCCCAATGAAAGTACATTGGATAGGGTGGGTAGACCCACACCAGTTTAAGGACCTGCTGTAGAAGCAATTCTGCAATCTCAGTTAAATGCCAGGTCATGGACCCAGCTTCATTGCACTTGGAAGATATAAGATGGCGAAGTCATGTCTCTAATTTCACAGGCATGCATTCCACCTCTGCTATATCAAAATCATGGAGTTTTGATGGGGCTCGTCTAGCACCTTGGCCTTAGGGAACTTTACATTCACTTTCTGCAAAGTTTATCATTTCTATATACTGCTTTATATTTGAATATTTAATTTTATCTATTGCTTGTGCTCCTAGAGACTGAACTGATTCTCTCAGAAACAGAAGTGCTTTGACTTAATGACATACCAGAACTGAATCTGTGTGGATCGAAGCATTTTAACATATTCCAGCTGGTTGGGAAAGTGAACTCAGTATTATAGCCTTTCTTTGTGATTAGCATTTCAGTTGCCTCAATTTTTTTTCAGTTTCATTTTACAATTTTTTCTGCAGACTTCCAAGTATTTCTTAACTCTCAGTAATCATTCCCAGGTTGTAATGTTATATGATTTTTCTTTTTATTTTATATCAGCTTGGTGGAAATCTTTTTTTTAAATGCTAACTTCACAACCTTAAATTAGATGCACAGTTTTAGAATGCCATCTGCTTTCATCCACCAAATGGGGTTATGACTGAATAGCAAATGAGTAGGAGTGGTACAAATGAAGGCTCTAGTCCTCTGGGGTCTGTGCCAGCAGAACACTTTGAAGATCGGCTGTCTGCCTTTAAGTGACTAAGTAAAAAACAGGACATTTGCCAACATACCCTTTAAGAGTTAAGTGTGTCTTTCTCTCTCCCCCACAATCTCTCTCTCTCTCTCTCTCTCTCTCTCTCTCTCTCTCTCTCTCTCATAGTTGAAAACAGGAGATACACAAAGCTATGTTGCTGTTCAGAGGAAAATATTGCCAGTTTTTGGTACTGCCAGCCAATTACATTCAACCAAAAAATCCCAATGGTAGGCAGTTATAGTATTGGCTATAAATTGTAGCATTTCCCCACACCACTCCAAATTCTGTTTCTAAGCAGATGGAAAAACCATCCTCCACATCTGGTAAGTTGTTTGTACCACACTATCAAAAGCCTTTCTAATCCAGCTTTTAAGCAGAAGCAGCTCATAATGGTGGTCTGTTGCACTGAACAACAATAGGATTTATTTTAGATTTCTTTCTTAGTGGCTATTAGATTTTATAGAGCAACAGAAAAAAAACCAGTGAAAGCTTCTTCAATAAATTCAGCATTTTCTGAAACAATTAAGCTATTCAGCGGAGGGAGTAGTACAGTGTTCCCTCATTTATTGCTGGGATTAGGTTCCAGGACCTCCCGTAATAAGTGAAAAACCGTGATGTAGGGATGCTCTATTTGTTTTAATATTTATACATTATTTTAGTAATTATACACTATTTTAAGTCTTTATAAACATTTTAAAAAGTGAAGGAAAGGAAGGAAGGAAATGCCTTTCAGTGCTGGAGGGAGGGAGGAAGAACGGAAAAGGGAAAGCACCTTGGAGAGCAATGGTGGGAAAATCCCACAAAACAGCAAAAATACCATGATATATATTTTAAATTAATATTTTTTGAAATCCGCAAAATAGCAAGTCTGCAATAAGTGAACCACAAAGTAGCGAGGGAACACTGTACATTTATTACAGACATCTTCATATTTCATTTAAACCAAGATATATGATACTGGGTGTAAGCAAGAATTTTTCCCCCAATGTTCCAAGGATGAGCATCATATTTTTGACCATTTATATTTTTTTCTGGACTGGCAGCTAATGGCTCATGGATAATACATGTATATGACTCTGAGAAGGGTGGCATATAAAAATAGTAAATAAATAATTAAATAAATTATATGACTGGGGTCTGGGTAAGGACCTATTAAAGGCTGGCAATACTGAAGATCCCATCCTAAAATTAAAACAAGTGGCATTATGGAGAAAAAGGGAGATGAAGATTTAATTAACTTTGGCATAAAAAATGCTGGTGAAAGAAAAGTGCTGAACTCACAAGAACTGACCGGAAGACTTTTGGTGTTAACAACACATGTTTACTAGGAATGTAAAGCTTTGGGACTCCATTTCATAATTTGGAGATTCAAACTATTCATAAATACAAAGCTCCAAATTACTAATCAGAATGGACCCCCCCCCAAAAAGCATTTATAAATTAAAATAAAAGGCCCCAAAACTTTAAGAGAATTTTGTAAAATATTTGTTTTTCTGGAGCTTTTTTTTCAATGTAACACACTCTATCGCCCCAAGGTGGAAAGGGGCAGAGGATGGTGTGGGGGCTGACATGTTTGGAAAGGGCAGCTACAGGCTTCCCCCCTTGTCAGCTAATCAGAAGAATAAAGCTGATCACATGGCTTTCTGCAAAGCTGGTGTGTGTGTGTATACACACACACACATTGTCTCCATTTTTCATGGTGTGATGTTCGTAGGAGAGAAGCCCACATACAAATTAATAAAATGCTATTACATATCATTTCCTTTGGAGCTCTCTTTAGTTTCTGTGTGTTTCTTAAAACTTATAGTAGCTAGCTTTTTGAGAAATCTGTTTCTTTCTGTCCCTTCATCAAGCCTATCTTTCTCTGCTGAAATTATCCTACTCCCCCAACGTATATTTTCCAAATTCCCATAGCTAGCTAACTAACTAGCTAATCCCTCCCTGGTCCTTACCTACCTACCTCCCCCTCAAATCCTTCTGTTATCAGCTTAGTGTGTGTTGTTGTGTGCCTGTCTATTCTCTCCCCATCCCCCGCAAAATACAAAGAAATAACCAAAAAAGTCCTTTGTTAGCTCTTGTGTCTTATTCTGTGGCTGTGTGCTTGTTGTGATCTATTTTCCTTGCTATTTTTTCTGGGATGTGTGTGCTAGCTTAGCTAGTGCAGAGAAGCATACATACAAATTAATAAAATATTATTACATATAATAATAATAATAATGCTTATACATATAGATAATGAGGCATGGGTGGGTAGTACTTCTGGCTCCAGTGGCCATCAGGCTTCTTTCAGAGGAAGAGCAAGAGGGAGAAGATGTATGAATGTTTCTGCACTTATCACCCTAACAAAAATCAAACACACATCTCTTGGTGATGCTTCTGTTTCTGTTCCTCCTGTTGCTGCTGCTGCTGTTGAGGCAAGCACAGCCTCTCAATCT